>CM032449.1:32772907-33225407 GCA_019049505.1 Pachyrhynchus sulphureomaculatus | reverse complement strand
GTATATATATATATATATATATATATATATATATATATATATATATATATATATATATATATATATACATACAGTACAATCCCGATTATCCGAATCGCGATTATCTGATATCCGGCTTATCCGAAACAAACTGTTAAAAAGCAAATTGTATTTCCATTAAACGAAAAAATCCCCATTATTCGAAACAAGACGATGAGTGGTTTCCTTAACGCATCGGGGACTCCCCGACGTCTAGAATTTCACCGCTGTCTATGTTTTGGTTAGTTGACGAGTGTTATAAGTTACTCATTACTTCTATTATTATCGCAGAGGTAATAGTTTCGTTTTAATAGATATTTTACAAAATGGAGCGTCATAATAATAAGCGTAAACGTGTTGTTATTACCTTAAAAGAGAAACTTGAAGCAACTCAACATTTAGATAATGATGTACTTCTTAACAATATAGCGAAGGATTTAGGTGTAGCCGTAAGTACTGTTTCAGAGTGGAGAAAAAATCGCGAAAAACTTGAAAAATGGTGTAGTGTTTTGTCATCGCCCACACAGGCATGAAAAAGTATGAAAAGCGGTGAATACAAAAAAGTGGATGATTCTTTATTTTTATGGTTTACACAGGATCAAGAACGTGGAATACCAAAACAATTTTAAAACATAAAGTAGTGAGTTCAAGCGAAAAGTTGCCGGTTATTGAAGCGCCTGTACATTTTTCTGCAAGTGATGGATGGCTAGACAGGTGGAAAAAAAGACATGGTGTACGTCAACTGAAAGTTTGTGGAGAAAGATTGTCGGCTGATGTATCCGTTGCAAAAAAATTTTGAGCAGCTTATGGAAGAACATGGTTTACAATCAGACCAAATCTATAATTGTGATGAAACAGGCTTGAACTACAAAATGTTGCCGTCAAATACCTTAGCTTCAAAAACGGAAGCTGGACCACCTGGTTACAAACGTAGCAAAGACCGTATTACTGTTCTTGCATGCAGTAAATGCTTCTGGAAGACACAAACTTCCATTATTATGTACTGGTAAGTCAGCAAATTCACGAACCTTTAAGAATATTCGTCGCAATGCTTTTCCTGTTTTGTATAAAAATCAAAACAATGCCTGGATAAACGCGACTCTATTTAAAGACTGGATTTTTGGAGATTTTGTTCCAAAGGTAGAACTTTTTTAAAAGAACATGGATATCCTAGAAAATGTATTCTGTTACTAAATAACGCCCCCACTCCCCCAGTACGGAGCAACTTGAAAGTGGGAAAATAAAAGCAATGTTTTTGCCTCCTGCTATAACTTCTCTCATTCAGCCTATTGATCAGCCAATTACTCAGAGGCAGAAACAGAAATGAAAGTTTACATCAAATTATTACAAGAATATCAGGATGTTAAAGTGTTACGGAAACTGATGTTTGTGAATGGTTAAACAGTGATAGTGTGGAAGATGTAATGACTGACCAAGAATTAATTAAAAGTGTATGCAAAAAAGCTAATAAAATAGACAGTGATGATGATGATGATAACGAAGTAGAAGCCACTGACAATATTCCAGTAAAAATGTCACATTCAGAAGGACTAGGACTAGAAAAAGCGTTAACTTATGTAGAACAACAAGAAAATGCAACCGCCGCGGACGTTTTGCTTATCAAACGTTGGTGAGACATTGCAGCCAAAAACAGAACTAACGCAAAACGAGTGCAGTTAAAAATTACCTCATTTTTAAGACATTAAAGTTAAGAATGAAACTGTTTTATTTTCGATTTTCCGTACATATACATAAAATAAGTAAACTAATTGTTCTATTCTTTGTTTTAATAAATATATACGTAATAGCATATCGTACAAATGCTTTTAAGTCAATCTGCAATGTTGTATTTATTCTAAACTTCCATTTAAAAAAAAGTCGGATTAACCGAAATTTCGATTATCTAAATGACTTTGGTCCATATTATTTCGGATAATCGAGATTCTACTGTATGTATATATATATATATATATATATATATATATATATATATATATATATATATATATATATATATATATATATATATGTAAATATATGGGCCATTCTTCGTCAACCGGACCCCCATTAGTCTATAAATTGACGCAATTTATGAGGACACAATCTGATTTAGATTAAAGGTTAGAATATAAATGTTAGTTTTGAATTTCGAGCGGTACATTAAGAAATTGTGCTGATTTGGGATCAATACCGACTCAAATCTGAAAATGGATTTCAAAAATTTTAGGAAAACTAAAGTAAAAATGTAATTTCCTAATTATATATATATATATATATATATATATATATATATATATATACATATATATATATATATATATATATATATATATATATATATATATACATATATATATATATATATATATATATATATATATATATATATATGTATATATACATATATATATATATATATATATATATATATATATATATATATATATATATATATATATATATATATATATATATATATATATATATATATATATATATATATATATATATATATATATATATATATATATATATATATATATATATATACATATACATATATATATATATATACATATATATATATATATATATATATATATATATATATATATATATATATATATATATATATATATGTATATATATATATATATATATATATATGTATATATATATATATATATATGTATATATATATATATATATATATATATATATATATACATATATATATATATATATATATATATATATATATATATATATATATATATATATATATATATATATGTATATATATATATATATATATATACATACATATATATATATATATATATATATATATATATATATATATATATATATATATATGTATATATATATATATATATATATATATATATATATATATATATATATATATATATATATATATATATACATACATATATATATATATATATATATATATATATATACATACATAAATACATATATATATATATATATATATATATATATATATATATATATATATATATATATATATATATATATGTATGTATATACAATCGGTAAAAGAAAGCCCTGAGATACGCAGATGATACTATTATACTTGCAACGTCAATACAAGACTTCGAATTAATTATGGAGCCTCTTGAAATTATTAGCAGAAACTATGGATTAACAATTAACAAAGCGAAAACTAAAGTAATTACCGTTAGTCGTAATAAAGTTCTGTCACATATAAATGAAATTCCTGGTTTCACTATTGTGGACCATTATAACTATTTGGACGCCTTCATAACTAACAGCGGTGGCTGTGAAACGGCAGTAAGAAGATGTTTGGATATGGCTGAAAACTCGACGATCAAACTCACAAAGATCTGGAACGATCCAGCCGTCACAAAAAACATAAAGGTGAGTTTGCTGTCCAGCCTTATATTTCCCATAGCAACTTACGCATCGGAAACGTGGATTATTAATCAAGCTGAGATGTGGGCATATCGAAGAATCTTCAAAGTATCATGCACCGAACACCGTACTAATAAATCTATTTTAGTCACATTATGAGGAAAGTAGATGCCATGAAAAAGCTTGTAATAACAGAAAAGGTGGAAGGTAGAAGACCAAGGGGACAGTCTCCAGCAAGATGGTCGGACCAAGTAAGATCTCTTCTTAGTATGAGCATGCACGAGTCAAGTCAGGTCGCGCAGGGTCGAGATGTCTGTGGAATGACTGTTGAGGCAGCAACTACATAGGGTGACCGATACTGCTGTTGGGCTGAAAGGATTGAGAGAGGGAAAGACACACTATAAATAGTGTATCGATTAACTTATTTAGTTCGTCAGTTATATTCAAACGGTACTCTTTCTAGATAAAAAGTTTGGGTTTTTTGTAGAAGCATTTATACGAAATATCGTCTCGATCAATATATTTATTATTAACATAAAAAATATGTTCAATTTGCATACATATCAATGTTTCCCAAATATATTCTAATATAACCAAGTTCTCTGAACGGATTTTTTTCTTCATAACAGTTTACTTCAAGACCATAATTTGTGCTAAATATTAATGGCTCTTTAAATCATCAATTTTTATAAGAAAACGTACATCCAACTAAATAAAGACTATATATTTTACTGAAATGATGAAATAAACACCCATATATCTATCAGAAATAAACTGAAATATCTAGGGGTCATATATCGATTCACGGTTAAAATTCCAAGAACATGTAAGTCACGTGTTAGAGAAAACATTCGTCGCGATGCAAAACTTCTATACACTAATTGCACCAGGCTCGTCCCGTGTTAGAGGAGAAAAGAAAAAAAAACATTTTTCACGTTCTCCGCGATTTGCAAAAAACTTCTATACACTAATTGCCACAGGCTCGCAAATAGAGCCCAGAAATAAACTGATAATATACAAACGAAGTATAAGACCAACGCTGACATATGCTGCACCACTTTGGTGTAGCAAATCAGACACGCAGACAACTAGAGTACAAAGGATGCAGAACAAATTACTAAGCTGTGCTGTATCCGCTTCCGGATATACAAGAGTTGACGACTTACCCAATACAACGAACATAAAAACAATAAGACAACATAATGAAGAAATAGGAGATAAATTCTACAGACATAAAACACATGTCAAGATTAACACAAAACTTAAGGCAGACAAGAGGACAAAATAAGCCAAAACACAAACTACTATATCACAGATTACCAGTTTATTTCGAGCATCGAATTCCTGCACGAAAATAAACGCATAAACACACTGTCTAAAACATACGGCCAAACATTTTATATAAATAAACATTTAAGTCAGATGCACAATACAAATAAAAATAATCACCATTGTGAAGCGTAAAAAATAAAAAATAAAAAGAGTGTATTGAAAAAAGTTTGAAACACTTAAACAAACAAAACTTGTAAATAACGATAACCAAGAGATCGAACAAATCAAAGAGATAAAGGAAGTTACAGAGAAATATTATCAAACACTATATAACACGAAAATATCGCCACCGCCCGGGAAAAAAAGAAGGAAATAGAGAAATGGTAAGAAAAGTGCGATCTGAAGAAATTCCCGACGTAATAACAGATGAAATAATGAACGCCCTACAACAAATGTACAACAACAAAGAACCAGGGAACGGTAAAAAAATTATTGAAATGATAAGGTATGGAGGGGTATCGAAAATACAATCTCTTCAAGCTCTATTTAATAGGTGCATTATAGAAAGTAAAATACCAACACCTTGGGTGCCTTGATTGTGCTTATTTTTAAAAAGGGAAACAAATTTAAACTGAAGAATTACAGACACATCAGTCTGTTATCGGTATATAATACAAAATATTCACTAGAATTTTAACATAGATTAACGAACAAATTAAAATATTATCTTAACCCAAGTAAAACACTAATAATGTTTTTTAATTTCCACTATATTATTATTTTTCGTGACAATTGTTTCGACACACGGTGAGTTCTTCGGACTTGGAGTTTAAAATTCTTATTCGTCCGAAGAAGGCACCGTGTGCCGAAACAATTGTCACGAAAAATAATAATATAGTGGAAATTAAAAAACATTATTAGTGTTTTATTTTGTGTTAAGTTACAATGAATTTCCATCACGTAACGGTAAATTTTTTTAAAAATTATCAACCACGTGAACAAACGGGATTTAGACGGGGATAAAGCACGTTGGACCATCTCCAAACAATTGGATTACCAGTGCAATGGTTGACTACGAAAAAGCATTTAATTCGGTAGGGATATGGACAGGTCTTAACGGCTTAAGTAACAGCAGAGTCGAGATACACGACTCTTCTTGAATATATGTAGAAAAATGGCACTTCACAAATAATGCTTGAAGACAAAACAAATAAAATCATAATTAAAACAAAAATTAGACAAGGGGAATCGATATCCCCAAAGCTGTTCACGCTGACTTTAGAAGACATATTCAAATCGATAAAGTGGGAAAATAAAGGAATACTAATGGACGGTGAACGATTAAATCACTTCAGGTTCGCAGCTGATGTCACTCTGACCGCCAACACAAAAGAAAGAAAGAACACAAGAAATGCTGATGAAATTAAATAACAAGTCTCGAGAAATAGGTCTAAAAATTAACTTCACCAAAGTCAAATATTTGAACAACGAAAGTGAAGAAAACAGCTAAGAACTATTATTAGAAGGTGAAAGAATAGAAAAGGTACACACACACACACACACACACACACACATATATATATATATATATATATATATATATATATATATATATATATATATATATATATATATATATATCAAGGATTTTCTACAGCTGACGCTGTCTTCCTTCTTTCAGCCTTGGATTCCATCCGTTTCTATCTTCCCAGTCTCCATCTGTTAGACCCCTGTCCTCCATAGCCTCGTCCACATCGTCTCTCCACGATCGTCTGGGTATTCCTCTTTTTCTTCTCCCTATAGGGCTCCACACTGTTATTTTCTTTATCCACCTATTATCTTTGCTCCGTCTTATGTATCCATAATATTTTAATCGTTTTTCTTCAATGGTGTTTATTGCGTTCTTTTTGATGTGCATTCTGCTTCTATTTCTTCATTTGGTATTCTCTCCATACGCGCTACAGCATCTTCTTCTCCAATACTCCATCTCTACCGCGTTAATTTTAGATTTATTCCTTTTGTTGATCGTCCATGTTTCTGACCTGTATGTCATTATGCTTTGTATTATTGATTTGTATATGCGCGTTTTGTTTCTTTTTGTAATGTGTTTGTCCCACAGAATCGAATTTAATTGTCTTATGCATATCTGCGTTTGTCCTAATTTAGCTTTGATCTCTTCTTCTGATGTAGCATTTTTTGAAATGATGGTTCCTAAATATTTAAATCTATCGATTCCTTTGTTTGTTGTTTCGTTATCGACTTCTAGATTCTCCACATTTCCCTCCTTTGTTGTTAGATATTCCGTTTTATCAAAGTTTATTGCTAATTCTGCTTTAGTGTATTTTTCCTTCAGTTTTCTTACCATATAACTGAGTTCTTCCTTCTCTTGCGCTATGATTACTTGGTCGTCTGTGAAACTTAGAGTATATAAGTAATCTTCTCGAGTATATTTTGAATAGTGTTGGGGATGTAGAGCATCCTTGTAATAGGCCTTTTGATGTTGGAGTCTATTTTATGTTGTGTTGTTTTCGTAGAAAAGGTATAAACAGTCATATATTTAGGACAAAAATCGAAATATCAAAAAATAATTTAAAGGGTAACTTGGATAGAAGAGTCTCGTTAGCTTGGTCTGCGTTCGGAAGGTTACATTCTACATTTAAATTGAACATCAGAATGAATGGGATATAATAAGGACGAGAGAGAGAGAGAGAGAATGAAAGATGTATGGAAGGAAGAAGACTAGATGAAATCAAGAGATCTAAATAATTAACGTTGAAAAACTACTAGTACCCAATAAAATCCAGTTGGGTTTTTTGGATAAAAAACGAACCATAAGCAAAAAATGTCAATTAATATAAACAAATCCTCCTCAAAACACCTTTTAAAAACAAAAACAAATTAACAAAAGTCGTGTCTTACATGTCGGAAACGAGTGAAAAAAAAAAACAGTATATACACAAGGTTTAATTATTAGGGCAGACTAATTCTTAAGGCCAATTTATTTATAATAGTCAGAAATGTAAGCAACCTTGTAACTAAATTTTGAACAATAAAGAGATGTTGAAACTGAAACTGATGTATTTTACTATTGAGCTTTGTGTAAACTAGATCTTTATTTTGTCTCCACGGGAGATATAAAAGAAACCAGATGAAACAAACAACGCCAAAGTCTTTTATGTCCGAGATAATGTAATAAAACTTCTCTCTGCTTCACGATCGATGATACAATAGTTACTACTTTTAGGAAAATAATAGAAAAGAAAAATTAACATGTTTGAGGTAAACGAAACCAATAGAGATATGTTACAGAATAAGGATGTTCAGTTTAAAATTAAGATTACTAATACAAAATGTGTAGCGTAGATTGTGAGCAACCTGTGTTCGAATATATTTAAACTACGGGGGAGCCAAGAATATTGACTCAACGACGCACTGTGGCCCAGGAATTTAATTTTTCGTTCAAAATTATCTACAAGTCTTAATTTCTAACAAATTTGGATAATTTCTTTTTTAAATACTCGTAACTAAATTTCCAAAAATTTCTCGATGCCGTTTTTTGAATTATGGCCGGTTTCTAGATATATTTTTCTACCATTTTTGAATAATTTTTAGTAATTTTTTTTAAAGTTTGCAACGTTTGATTCAACGAACCAAAGCCATTTATGTTTCTCGATCTATATAATCTGAAATTTCTTGTTTCAAGACCTAAATGTTGCAAGGTGAAACAACATAGCCACTTTTCGGCCATTATTTAGACATATTTTGACCACATTTATCATCATTTCTGGCTAAAATCATGATAAATGTGGTCAAAATACGTCCAAATGATAGCCGAAAAAAATGGCTATGTTGATTCGCCTTGCGACCTTTAGGTTTTGAAACAACAAATTTCAGATTTTGATGGATCGAGAAACATAAATTGCTTTGGTTTGTTCATTCAAATATTACAAACTTCAAAAAAATTACTAAAAATTATCCAAAAATGGTAGAAAAATAACCAAAAATTGGCCATAATTTAAAAATCAGCTTAGAGAGATTTTTTGGAAATTTAGTTACGAATATTTTCGAAAGAAAATTATCCAAATCGGTTAGAAATTAAAACCTGACTTTGAACGAAAAACTAAATTGCTGGACCATAGTGCAACCGTCGAAACCAATACTTAATGCCCACACAGAACGTGTTGCGATCTATTTGATCTCTCCAGCTAGATGTAGGAAAAGAGTATGAAGCATTCCTGCACGATAACAAGGTAACACTAAAAACCTTCTTTTGTAAGACGCCAAGAAATATCGTATCCAATTTATCCGTGGTAGCAACAGGCTAAACTTCCAGTAGGAGTAGATAGTTATACCAACAAGGCTATCACTAACCTGCTCTCCAAAGTTGAGTCGTATGTGGGTGTTCTATCAAAGTCGACATGGACAGCACATGGATGTGTTCTATGCAGAATATACATGCATTTAGCGCGGTGCGAGTAACATTTTAAATACCAGCAGCAAGTAAACAATGGACTGAAGCCGGTGAAAGTGCATCAAAGCATGTAAAGACGATTCCATCAGCAGCTAAGGTTATGGCAACAGTTTTTTGGGACTATAAAGATGTTTTGTTGATCGATTATCTTCAGAAAGGTATAACAATATTATTGTAACCTTTTGGTTACAATGCAATTGGTTGCAAAAGTAGCAGTGAGAAATAGGTAAAATTTTTTTAATATATTATATAATTTTTAGAAATTAATGTTCCCTGTAAGCAATCTTTAACTTTCTGATTTCCATATTCGTTTATGCATATTGAACTCTAATCTCTTATAATATCCCATCTATGCAAGAATAGTTTTCCAATTTATTTTCCACTTGTGACCAGGGTGGTCCAAATTGGACACTTTTAAAAGTAAACTCCTTTATCTAAAGACGAAAACTGATCTCAGTGTCTGAGGCTCAATTTTTATGATAAACCCAATGGTGAAAACCGCATATCGATATCTATTACCGTTTCAGATATACATATATATTAGGTGTAAAAAATGTAACTTACACTGTTGAAATCCAAGTGAAAAAGTGCTTTGAGAATATTTTTACAGAAATCAAAAATTTTCAATAGGAAAAGAATTACAAACATTTTTCCAAAATGCAGATTTTTTGAAAAATACCCTGTATATCTGAAACGGTACTAGATATCGATATGCGGTTTTCACCATTGAGTTTATCATAAAAATTGATTCTCAGACACTGACATCAGTTTTCGTCTATCTCCTTTACATAAAGGGGTTTACCTTTAAAAGGGTCCAATTTGGACCACCCTGTACATCTTTTTTTTAAAAATATTGCAAACAAAATTATAAATTAAAATTTGTTTAGGGTTTGTTCAAAAACTATGCTGCCAAAACTCTAAAAATCACACAACGACTTGTTTTTTTTTTTTTTCCCGTTTACCATAGGGAATTTTAATCACTGAAATACTTATAGGATAAGACACGACCACAAGAGAATTAAAGTTCCTCGGTGCCGGTGGGATTCGAACTCGCAATCTCAGGGTATGCGACTCGGCACTTTATCGATTAAGCCATAGCACCTTAGCCTGATAATCGCTGCTAAAACGAAGAAATATGTGTGCTGTCATCTACAAAGCCGTAGAGTGGATTCTTGGTCCTTTTTAGCAGATCGTTAATGTAAATCAGAAAGAAAATAGGAGACAGTATGGGGCTTTGGGGCACACCGGCGTTTATAATGAAGGCATTAGAAAGAAATTCGTCAACTGCTACTCGTAAAGACGGCTCTCTGAGGAAACAGAAGAGCCGTACACAGAACTTTTCAGACATACTGTAAGAGCGTAGCTTAGCCAATAATTTACGGTCGAATGCTTTGGATATATTGTTGTAAGTTGTTGTAGTTGCAAGCTCTCGAAATTCAAGTATTCAAATATATGTTATATAAGTTAGAAGACCTCCTTTTGATCTTTGTTTACGAAAGCCATATTAATAAACACGAATATTATTCAATCCTTCCATATATTCTAAAATATGCTGATTGACAGCCTTTTTCGTGATTTGCAATATTACTGAAAGCAGTTTGACTGGTCAAATGGTTGTTTGGTAGGTCTTCTTTTGGGTATAGGCTGAACTTTAGCGTATTTTCAGCAGGAAGAAAATATTCCCTTTTCTCTAGCATAGGTTGAAGAAGTCCACACAAAACTGATGTTAGTTCCCTCGCGCATTTTTTGAGAACTATGACAACTATACTGTCAGCGCCGGAAGCTTTTTTGGTATCTAGCTTCTGACACGCTGCCTGAAGACAATGTAGAGCATCCTTGATTGAGCGATGGGAATAATTGGTGATGTTTTTGCTTGAAAATCGGCAGTAGAATATGAAGCAAAGAAATTCAGCCAAGTTAGCTTTCTAAGCTGATGTTGTTGTGACAGTACTTAGTCAAAGTATTCTATAATAAAACAGAAATTGGATGAAATTACACAAAGAAACTTCAAAGTAGATATGTAGGTAAGTTTACATATTAAAATTTTATAATAAAAAATGAAACCTGTGTCTCCCAAATGCACCGCTCTATCAACCGCTCTATCAACCGCTCTATCAACCGCTCTATCAACCGCTCTATCAACCGCTCTATCAACTAGTAAGCGATTATGATGGTTCTTGTGCATCACCTTCCAGAAAATTCTAAAGTTTTTAACTGTGCTAATTAATGTTTCTATATAAATATAAACCATTTCGTCTGACTTCTTGTGACATATTGTAACTTGTGCTAAACTCACCTAGCAGCTGACGTGAGTCGCTTGGTAGCGACAAATAATTTAGTCGTTGTAGTAGTAGTCGGGTTTTCTTTCTACGTAACTAATTTCCATGTAAATAATTCTTGTTTTGATTTAATTCCTTTTAGTTAACCAGCCAGGCAATCGAGCTCTTTCGTTTCTTTAAATCATCATTTATTGGTTAGCTTCTTAGGAATATTCATTTGAACAGAGACAAAAAATATAATTTCCTCGATTTCAAAAGAATAGAAAAATTAAAAGAGTAGAAACGACTCACATTCGATTTAAATATTAAAAAGCCAAAGCGGAAAAAATACATTGTTGTTTTAATAAAATTGTTTCTTTTATGTATTGTGCCGTTCTGGCTTTTTAAATCGCTTCTTGCTCACAGGCATTTGATCAAATGTTTGGTTAGAAGGGTGTGAACGAGCAAGTAAATTGTGTTAGTTTGTGGGTGTTTTATTTGGTGAATAATTAACAAAAATGGCTTTAATTTTTGGCATTTATAATATTTTATTTTATTCTTTAGATCTCGATTTTGCCGTTGTTCTGTTTTTCTCGTTAGTAGTGTTAGAAAAGACAGAAAGGAAAGTTAAAAACTACCAACAATAAGATATTAACGAAGTATATCACTGGCTGGTCTCCACAGTAATGAAAATCATACCCGTGCTATATACCAGATGCCATGCAACTTCAAGGCACAGGGCATCGACAACGCCAGCATTAACCATCGCTTCCCCACCGGACGTCACTTATAACACCATGGGACGGCGCTTCCAGATGAGCAGTCAGTCCGCCGATTACCGGAAGTCCAGACTTCATCAAGGACTGGATCAAGTTTAATCAGATAATTATAGTATACAGAATTAATTCAATTTATAAATCTTATCTTTAAAGCCACGACAGTTACTATATTTGTGCTCAAATACCATTATTTTTTTTTGCGCCCATAAACTCACTTTTTCCTTCCTTCTGTTAAATTTAATATTCTTAATTATTTTCAAAAGTGTATGCGTATTTTTTCCAGTTTCTTCTTCCTTGCCTTTTGTTGTTTATTTGTGAAATTTATTATTCTTAATTATTCTGATCAAATTCTTTTTTGTTTTCTTTAGTATTATATGTAAGCTACTTATGTGTAAGCGTGAGTGTATTTATATATGTATATATGGTATATATGTATGTATGTATGTATATGTTTAAGTGTGTATGTATGTATGTATGTATGTATATATGTATGTCTATGCATGCGCGTATATGTATGTTTGTGTTGTAACTTCTTAACTTGCCCGCACGTTGTGGTGTCATTTTGTAGCCTATGAAAAGGTGTTTAATTGCGCCCCACGTAGACTGCGTCTTTTTGTACGGTGTTAACTCGCCCGCTTTTTGCGGCGTCTTTTTGTACCCTGTGAAAATTGTTTTTCCCACGCTTGGGCGCAATTTTCTTGCAACCTCTTTTTAATTTCTGATAATGAATTGAGTGAATCCTGATTTTAAAAGAACTAGAGAAATTAATCACACACTAGCTCAGTTTTCCTTGGTAGAGAGATATGGGTAAGAGATAATTTTTGTACGTCTTTTTGGAATTATTTTTTTATTTTTAAAAAACCTCAGCTGTACGACTTTTGGGCACCATTCATTTTAAAATAGAAAGGATCTAACTTCAGCTAAAAAAATGAAAAAATACTGAAAGGGTGTACAGTTGTTAAATAAAAAAACAGTTTGGTACAGCCGTCATTATCCTGAAAAGTAAGATAGGTATTCAGTGAGACACTAGCTTTAATCAACAAAAAGAAAATTTATTCATGATTTTAAAATAAAAGTTCTAACCTTTGTGGTTTTAAGGATTACAAAAAAAAATTCTAGCCTAACAGGTAGTTATTATTATTAGAGTCTCTAAATCAGACATTTTACTTCTTAAACCTGACTACACCCGAAATCGAAGAATCGTGATTTTCACTTCACGTTTTGTCA
Organism: Pachyrhynchus sulphureomaculatus; assembly: GCA_019049505.1. NCBI lineage: Eukaryota > Metazoa > Arthropoda > Insecta > Coleoptera > Curculionidae > Pachyrhynchus > Pachyrhynchus sulphureomaculatus. The sequence continues at coordinate 33,211,962 of CM032449.1, read as the reverse complement.
GTTCAAGTTGCTGTAAAAACACTTATTTGCGGGAATAGGTCTATTGAGGAATGTTCTGGTAACTTACTGTTTTCATATGGGCTTCTAGGCCTTCGATGGAACACAAAGCCGATTTCACACTTTTGAGGAGAGCCTACTTTGGCTACCCCATGTAGAAAACACTCAGAGCCCACTACGGCTTTACGTAAAAAAAAAACTCGTGCTTTACTTGGCTCTCGTAAACATTGTCATGAGCCTCTACTGCGGCTCGGTCGAAGTAAGCTTGGCTGCGGCTCGGTGATCGTCAGCCTTCACGGCGGCTTGATGGAAATTAGCCTAGATTCCTGTCCTCCGGACCCTTAAATAAACCGTGGGCACTCTCTCGGTAATATGGCTACGCCGGAACCAAAACTCCAGATACAAATATTTCACCAATCCCGGCGTAACACAAATTCGATGGATTCGGTCGGCAACCCGCACTGCACACTGTACCACGCGGCTAGAAAATTCCAGAGTAATACACTGCTCGATACAAAAATGGAAAGAAATACATTATTAAGAGAAAAATCAGTAACATTATATGGTCTTAAAATCTAGGAAAAAATGAATGTTACATTTACCCCCTTCCAAAAAGAAATAGACTACACTAGTCTATTAAACTAAGGCTACTTATGAAAAGGTACAAAGTGGTACACTATCACTTAATACTAAGGTCAGAACTTAAAACAAAATTACAAACTTCGGACCTTACTACTAGACTTAATTCAATTAAGCACTAATATTAAGTACAATGAAAACCAAATGAAAATCTTTGCATGTACACAAGAATCTTATAACTAGACTTAACTTAATTAAGCACTAAGGTTAAGTACATCAAAAAGTAAATAAAAATCCTTGCATGAACATAAGAAATACCTTTCTAAAGTAACAATCGCGGTCTTCTTATATAAAAGAATCAGCTCTATTACTGTTACCAAAACAAAAAAAAAATATAACCTTGTCTAGACTCTTGTCTAAATCAAAAGAAGTGAACTGAAACAAAATATGAACACCCCCCCTTAAAATAGTTTAAGGATTGTCAGAAAATTTTCTATTTCAGCAAAAGAAATTTAGAAAAATTCTTAAATAAAGAAAAAATAAAAAACTGATTCTAGTGCAAACACTTACACTAAAAAGAAAAAGTCTTGTCAGACCATTTAGCACAAGGCCAAAAAAAAATAATATCTGGATAAATATCCAGACAAACGCTCGGGAAAAATCGCTATCAATGCTCTAGCTCATCGCTAAGAGAACATTCCAAATCTAGTATCACTACTAGTCGCACTCGGAAAATAATCGCACTCTATCGCGCAATGTCGACGTCCTGAGACATCCAGACATGCAAAAATCGCCAGGGAAAACGCTCTGGTTAATCGCCAGAAAACACGTCAGCTCATCGCCAACAAAACACTCTGGTATATCGCCAGAAAAAAAACTCGGCTCCTCGCCAAGAAAACACTCTGGTATATCGCCAGAAAAAAGCCTCGGCTCCTCGCCAAGAAAACACTCTGTAAATAGTCCTCGACTACACAAAGTCTGCGTTCTAAAAGAGCAAACTCGCCATTAACATAGTGAGCAGCTATAAAAGCTAACAATATCACTATAGGCACAGTGAATAGCTATAAAAGCCAAAATTCACCCTAAACACAGTGAATAGCTATAAAAGCTAAAACTCACCAAACTGAATGATCCTGCTTCAAAAAGCAATGTTCACTAAGAACAGAATGATTAGTCTGCGCACAACTAACATTCAAGGAAACATTCCCAATATAACTGTATGAGACAGCAAGTCTCGAAATAGGACCTCCCTAAAGTCATAATCCTATATATAGGAGTCCATAAGCAAAACGACTCAAAATCACGCATTTTGAGCACATGCCCTCAGGCAACCAACATACACTGAAATATATACAGAAATATATACAGAAATATATACAGAATTATATACAGGAGTTCAAATCCCAAACTCTTGGTTATGATAACTCCATACTGAGCTTGGTGAAAGCTCTTAGCAAAAGCTAATCAAATCTTCGGCACATCGCACCAAAGTGACAAATCTGCCTAGAAACATGAGCCAGAAAAAACGCCCTCCGTCATTCTTCAGGGTGGCTACACAGAGATATAAAACTTAACCAGCATTGCGCTTCTTCAAGTTGCATGAAGAACCCTCGTGTACTGGTCTCGCCCTAGAACAACAACGAAAAACATTCAATCCATCCCACATAACAGGAGACAAACACCTCACCACGATATACTGAAAGGTGGAGACAATAAAATACGGAAATGGTGACCCTGGTGTCCACCAACAAAAGGGAGTAGATTATAGCATCCACTAAACTAAAACGGTGTCTACCACACCACCATAAGTCAAAAAGGAATTTAATCAATAGGGTGTTCCGAAACACACGACTGCCAACAGCCTGTCACCACTAATAGGCTAATTGGAGCTGAGGTCGACTACAGTAGCTAGGCTCTCCTTTGGTTCAAATAGAAATAACCATTGGGTAACAAAACCCCTAAAGGTCCCAAAGGTCAAACGTTCACCCCCCATAGACTACCCTTCCAATCAGTCTGTTCCTCAGGAAGACTAACTTCCTGCCAAACGTCGTAACGGCATCTGTTAGCACCCGGTGCATCACAGCCTGTAAAAACAGATAACTCATGGGATACAACCTAAAAGGTTTACAAGGTTGACTTAACCAAGCTTCTAACGGAAATTTCCAAAAAAACGAAAATGAGCTTAAAAAGCTACTTGAAGTAAAAATTTCTCCATTTTTCGGTGGCAACGCAACAAAACTTTTGAAGACGACAAGAGCTTTTCCAGCTTAATCAGAAACAAGAAGAAAACATCATTGACAGCTAAAATATTCGATCATGGTGTTAATCGTCTCCCTAGACAATAGCCTCTAGAAGAAACTGCTACAGGTATCAGGCATAACCGTTTTCTGTCAGCCCAAACTTCTAGATTACCTCTTGGAAATCTAAAAATTCGGTTAGGAATCTTCCTTCACTGCGCTTAGCCTCTCTTGACAAGGTTCTCATCTCGGTATCAGATTTTGATCATTTCTTTGTGAAACGACTGTCTTACTCTGCTCTCATCTCTTGTAAATGATCAGCCTTTAGTTCTCCTGCAGGACTTCAATTTCCTATCAATCTGATAGTATACCGAAAAAACTCAACATACGCCTATGAGTCCATGCAAAAAAAATTTTAAAAAAATTAGTGACTCAAAGGTAACGTTTAAACGGCTCTGAAAAGAAAAAAGTATACCCTCAGTTTGTCAATTCAGAAGAAGATCTAAATCAAAATAATCCAAGTCTTAGACTTACTGGATAAACCAAAATCAATTTACTCTTAATTGCACCCAACATATACCACTAAGGTAATAGAAATACACCCCCTCGGTTAACAAACTTTGAAATTGCTCATAAAAATTTTGACTCTACATCACACTACACGAGCTACATCTTGCGCTTGTCCTAACTCAAGATCACCTTGGATTGCCTCTAATCAAAATTTCGCTTCCAAGTGTCAAGAACTGGATATTATTTGGGGTCATAAGCAAATCAAATCCCGCGACCACCGACATACCAGTCTTATGATATATTCTGAGTGTGACTCTTTCGCAAGCTCGCAACAGCTTAGCATTAAACAACAAAAGTAAGCTATTCTCTGCTCAACTTTTACAACAGTCAAAAAAAAAAACGAGGTCGTCACCTCTACAGAGCAACATCAAAAAAAATAAAGTTAAGCAATTAAGATAATGTAAATATAAATTATTCTTCTTCTGACAAACTTTCATTAGGGTTAGGTTCATTGAATGGTTTTAAGTCTTTAATATGCCATTGTCCTACTTTAGTCCCATCTAAATTAACCAAACCATAAACTAAATCTGAAATCTTTTCTCTTATCACGCAATGCACATACTTAGGTACTAACTTAGATGTGAATTTATCAGCCGCACGGGAAAGAATTTTTTTTTTTCGCCAAACGTGATCACCTATATTAAAGGAAAAATCCCTTTTTCTAAGGTTAAAGACTTACTGTTCCTTTCATAAGCCTTATGTATCCTACTACGCACGTCGGTGAAAATATCTTTTAAACCCTTTAAATTTTCGGCATACTCACCCCTGTTACCCGGAATTATTTCGCTGTCAACATTGACATCCAAATCTAAATTTTTATAATACGATCCAGATAGAGGTATATGTCTGCCGTAAACTAAGAAAGACGGTGTGAACCCTGTTACTTCGTGTCTTGCGGTATTTATTGCTTGTTGGATTTTGGAAATATTGCCATCCCAAGTGTCATGTGAATCAACGTAACTTCTTAAAGCGGTCCCGATTGTTCGGTTATTACGTTCGACAAAATTACATTGTGGAGAGTACACGGGATTAAAACGGATATTAAAACTATAAGTTTCACTTAGGCTCTTAAAACTCTTAGAGGTAAACTGAGTACCGTTATCGCATATTAAGAGCGATGGAACACCGTGGATTAGAAAGACATTATTTTCCAAAATTCTCTCTATATGTCCAGCTTTAGAGCTTTTCAAAGGAAATAGCATGGTATACTTTGTAAACCAGCAAGAAACCACGAGAAGCCATTTATTTCCCATTTTTGAACGTGGGAATGGGCCTACTAGATCAGCTGCTATGACTTGAAAAGGGTAATTAACCGTTTTCTCTTTTCCCATCAGTCCCATAGGTAGTGTATTTGGAGATTTCTGCGCTCCACATACTTCACAAGTCCTCACAAACTTTAAGATATCAAAACGCATTTTTGGCCAATAATACTGTTCCTGAACCCTGTGAAGAGTTTTATAAAAACCAAAATGACCAGAAGTAGGAGGAGTGTGACACATGTCTATGATTTCCTCTCTCTGTGGTTTAGGAACTAGTATTTTCCACTCGGGTACATTAACTTTTAAAGGCAACTGGTTTGGGATAAATTTGTACACGAAATCATTTTCCACCTTCCACTGCGGAAAATTTTGAGGAAGTTCTTTAATTTGCTGCCGCAAATTATCGTACCATGGATCAATGCGATCTACATCAACTGTATCAATTCTTACGCCAATCTGTGCATTAAGACTGTTTTTCGTCCGCTGTATGATCTGGGATTCTTGACAAAGCGTCAGGAATAACATTGTGGACTCCTTTTCTATGAATTAAATTAAATGTATGTTGTCTCAGCCTAATCGCCCAACGCGCTAGTTTGCCACTAGGGTTTTTAATAGAATTAAGCCACAATAAACTATAATGATCTGTTATGACCGTGAAAGGAACACCTTCTATGTAAGGTCGAAACTTTTCGATGTTAAAGAGTACTGCTAAACATTCTTTTTCAACAAACGAATAGTTACGTTCAGCCTTTGATAAAGTTCTACTGGCATACGCTATCACTCTTTCCTCACCATTGATTTTCTGTGTTAGGACGCCCCCTAAACCGGTATTAGAAGCATCACTAGAAATATAAAACTGTTGGGAAAAATCTGGTTGGGATAAAATGGGAGCTGAAACCAATAGCTCTTTAATCTTTATAAAAGATTCTTCGGCTGCCTTTGTCCAATCTATCGATTGTCCTTTTTTTCGTCCTTTCAAAAGATCATTGATAGGCGACAACAGGGTAGAAAAATTCTCAATAAAACGTCTGTACCATGAACACATTCCTACGAAGCGCTTAACTTCCGTAGTATTAGTAGGTCTCGCATAATTAACCATGCTTGCTACTTTATCCGGATCGGTACGCAAGGAATTTGAGCCTACAATATAGCCTAAAAACTTTAGAGAAGTTTTGAAAAAATCACATTTGCTCAAATTTATCGTCAGTCCGGCCTCTTTCAATTTATTTTTTACTTCTTTAAGTAAACGTAACACATGGGCTGAAAAGTCCCGGGCCTAACAAAGAAAACACGGTTTTTTTGGTTCAAAATTAGCTTTATTCATCAACGTAATCTCCATCAAGAGCAACGCAATCATTCCAGCGCCCGCTCTAACATTTCAATACCACTTTTGTAGAACGATTTATCTTTTGCCTCAAAATAGGCCTCAGTTTCAGCGATAACCTCTTCATTCGTGCGAAATTTCTTACCGGCGAGCATTTTTTTCAGGTCTGCGAACAGCCAGTAGTCGCTGGGAGCCAAATCTGGCGAATACGGTGGATGTGGGAGCAATTCGAAGTTCAATTCATGTAGTTTTGCCATTGTTTTGATTGACTTGTGACACGGTGCGTTGTCTTGATGAAACAAAATTTTTTTCTTTGCCATATGCGGTCGTTTCTTTGCAATTTCGGCCTTCAAACGCTCCAATAACGCTATATAATATTCACTGTTGATGGTATTTCCTTTCTCAAGATAGTCGATGAATATTACACCACGCACATCCCAAAATACCGAGGCCATAACCTTTCCAGCCGATTGTTGTGCTTTCGGGCGCTTTGGACGAGGTTCACCAGTTGCTGTCCACTCAGATGACGATCGTTTTGATTCCGGAGTGAAGTGATGGATCCATGTTTCATCCATTGTCACATATCGACGCAAAAATTCCGGTTTGTTACGTTTAAACATGGCCAAACACTGCTCAGAATCATCAACACGTTCTTGTTTTTGATCAACAGTGAGCAAACGCGGCACCCACTTTGAACAGAGCTTTCTCATAGTCAAATGCTCATCCAATATAAAGCCAACACGTTCTTTTGATATCTTTACGATGTCAGCTAACTCACGCAACTTCACTTTTCGATCATTCAAAACGATTTTATGGATTTTTTTGATGTTTTCTGGTGTTACCGCCTCATTTGGACGTCCACTGCGTTCTGCATCATCGGTGTCTCTACGACCACGTTTGAAGTCAGCAAACCAACGTTTTATTGTTGTTTCTGATGGAGCGGAGTCCCCATAACACTTTTCAAGCCATTGCTTCGCTTGAACGGTATTTTTTCCCATCAAGAAGCAGTGTAAAATTAAAACACGAAATTGTTTTTGATCCATTGTTTTGAAAATAACAAAAGTAGCGTCACTCTTAGCACAATAACTCACAAACTAATGAATAGAATATCATGAAATTTTAACAGCTGTCTTTTGAAGGTTAGTATTAACTGAAAAAAAGGTGACTGCAATAAAACTAGCGCCATCTATGTGTTAGGCCCGGGACTTTTCAGCCCATGTGTTATATGCGATTCGAAGTCTTCCGATGTTACTAAAAAATATCATCGAGATAGGTAAAAATATGTGGCTCATATTTCGGACCAAATATAGCGTCCACTAAACGTTGCTGAGTTTGAGCAGCGTTCTTTAGACCAAACGGCATAGTGACGAACTGAAATAGACCTCGGCCTACTACTGCAAAAGCGGTCTTTTCCTTAGAGGATTTGTCCAAAGGAATTTGCCAGAAAGCCTTTCTAAGATCTATCGAGGATACATACTTAGCATTCCTGAGTGATGTCAAAATTCTATCGATGTTCGGTAATGGATAGTTATCAAATTTGCTGACCTCGTTGAGCTTTCTTCCGTCAAAGCATAGACGATATCACTCCGAGTTTCAACATTTCGTCTAACTCCTTATTTAATACTTTGGACATGTACGGAGACATGGCGAAGGGCCTTGTCTTTACAGGACTGGCATCAGCTGTATCTATAGACATGGTGATTTTTATTCGTTCAGCCTAACCTATCTTTACTACTTATTTCATTGAAAGAGCTTATTACGTTTTCTGCCTTTAAGCGTTCCGTCCGCGAGAGATCATCTAGGGTACATAGACGCGAGAAAAGGTTTTCTAATGAACTTTCTGAATAACAATCTTTAAAACTTGTATGAGAATTGACTTCTAGGGACTGTGGATACCACGAATTTTCTTTAAAATTTACTAAAATTCCGAATTTTTGTACAAAATCACATCCTAAAACAAAAGTATGTGATAGAGAAGGTACTACTAGAGCAGAGATTACTAAACAATGACCATTGCAGACTAGCGGCAACTCAACCGTACCTAAAACTTTTAGACGGCTGCCATCTGCAGTGGTAACACTTCTATTTTTGACATGGCATATTTTTATACTTAAACGACTTAAAATTTTAATACCATTCTGACCTACAACGGAGGCATTTGCACCAGAGTCAAATAAAGCCGAGAAATGGGCACCTAATAGATTTATCTTGATATGCGGTCTGTTATCTGAATATTTATGCACGAATAAAGGAGACATGTGACCATTTGGAGAAGCAGGAGTTTTATCTTGAGAAGGAGAATTTTTATTAGACTTAAAAAAAAATCAGAAACTTTTGTAACTATTTAGTCCAATCTGATCTATTGGATTATTTCTTTACTTAAGATCCTCGTTGGAATCTTTCCTTTTATCCGCGACCGGACGTTCTGAGAAAATACGACGGATTTTCATTTCATAGTCTAACTCATATTCCAGTAGGTGATTGACTTTAAAATTGAAAGCTTCCATGATAAATGAATACAATTTAAAAGAATTGTTTAAAAGGTCGTGAAAATATTTCTCCTGTGCTCCCAATAGTCAAAAAAAAGAAAGAATATGTAAAGGCACTTAAAATATGTAAACTTCTTTACCAAACATTTAAAAAATCTTCAACAATTTCAAAAAAATTTCTAAGTATTGCCTTGTATTAAAATTCTTTTACCAAATATGTTAAGAATTTTCAACAAAAAATCTCCAAATATCGTTTCATATCAGCAAAGTATTTTTAATATTCATGCAAAACATCGGTGAGAAAAAAAGTACAGTTTTTTCTTCGGTTTACCGCAAAATAAATCTAACACTGCAAAAATTAAAGTAAACCAGCACATCTGCTAATCTGAACTATAAAAGTAGCTTTTAAGAAAAAAGTAGGAATCTCTTATCTTAGAGTCGATTAACAAAATTCAAATATCTAAACCACCATCAGATAAATTGAAATAAATAATTCTACAAATTTCCTGCTTTTGTCTTATTGCTATAGTGTAGTTTCGTTTAATTAAATATTATGAAATAAAAATATCTGAAAAGTTAGAGCTTTTACTTTGTTCGAAAGCTAGTACACTGAACCCTTTAAAAAATAAAATTCCAAAAGCCCCGCGTTGACAGCGCTATTTTGTAACCTCTTAACTTGCCCGCACGTTGTGGTGTCATTTTGTAGCCTATGAAAAGGTGTTTAATTGCGCCCCACGTAGACTGCGTCTTTTTGTACGGTGTTAACTCGCCCGCTTTTTGCGGCGTCTTTTTGTACCCTGTGAAAATTGTTTTTTTTTCCCACGCTTGGGCGCAATTTTCTTGCAACCTCTTTTTAATTTCTGATAATGAATTGAGTGAATCCTGATTTTAAAAGAACTAGAGAAATTAATCACACACTAGCTCAGTTTTCCTTGGTAGAGAGATATGGGTAAGAGATAATTTTTGTACGTCTTTTTGGAATTATTTTTTTATTTTTAAAAAAACCTCAGCTGTACGACTTTTGGGCACCATTCATTTTAAAATAGAAAGGATCTAACTTCAGCTAAAAAAATGAAAAAATACTGAAAGGGTGTACAGTTGTTAAATAAAAAAACAGTTTGGTACAGCCGTCATTATCCTGAAAAGTAAGATAGGTATTCAGTGAGACACTAGCTTTAATCAACAAAAAGAAAATTTATTCATGATTTTAAAATAAAAGTTCTAACCTTTGTGGTTTTAAGGATTACAAAAAAAAATTCTAGCCTAACAGGTAGTTATTATTATTAGAGTCTCTAAATCAGACATTTTACTTCTTAAACCTGACTACACCCGAAATCGAAGAATCGTGATTTTCACTTCACGTTTTTGTCAGTTCAAGTTGCTGTAAAAACACTTATTTGCGGGAATAGGTCTATTGAGGAATGTTCTGGTAACTTACTGTTTTCATATGGGCTTCTAGGCCTTCGATGGAACACAAAGCCGATTTCACACTTTTGAGGAGAGCCTACTTTGGCTACCCCATGTAGAAAACACTCAGAGCCCACTACGGCTTTACGTAAAAAAAAAACTCGTGTTTTACTTGGCTCTCGTAAACATTGTCATGAGCCTCTACTGCGGCTCGGTCGAAGTAAGCTTGGCTGCGGCTCGGTGATCGTCAGCCTTCACGGCGGCTTGATGGAAATTAGCCTAGATTCCTGTCCTCCGGACCCTTAAATAAACCGTGGGCACTCTCTCGGTAATATGGCTACGCCGGAACCAAAACTCCGGATACAAATATTTCACCAATCCCGGCGTACCACAAATTCGATGGATTCGGTCGGCAACCCGCACTGCACACTGTACCACGCGGCTAGAAAATTCCAGAGTAATACACTGCTCGATACAAAAATGGAAAGAAATACATTATTAAGAGAAAAATCAGTAACATTATATGGTCTTAAAATCTAGGAAAAAATGAATGTTACAGTGTATATATAGTTATCAGGTACTTTTCTGCATTAGACAGGAAGGAAATCTTTCCTTTCTTTAGAATAGGTTAAAAAGTCTACAGAAAACTGAAGTTCATTCGCACATTTTTCGGGTACTGAAGCAGGTATTCCATCAGTGCCAGAAGTTTTCTGGTGTGTCTAGCTTCAATAGAACATGATTTATGACACGTTTTCTGAAGACAGTGTCGGACATACTTAACTTCACATGGGAAATTTTGATAGGAACAAGCTCATTTTGTGCACATATTCTTTAAGTGAAAACTAGAGTTTGGCACTAAAATTCCTAAAATGGTACTGGAGCGACGCGTATGCGAAAAAAGCGATTCATGTTGGTTTTGAAACGCTGTAAATTGCACTCGGTGGGAAACGCAGTTGTACGAGGCGTGACAAGCTTGACGTATTTGAGCAACGTGTATTTCTAGCGTGCAATGCTCTGGAAGGATTTAAGTGGGCTACATCCATCGAACACTTTCCATGTAAATACTTAAAGAAGAGATTCAAGTTGGTAAGTTCTGGGTCTCCGGTCAGGCGAACAGCTCTCGTTGAAATGGCATCCAATAAATTCCATTGTCGGTCGAATTTGAGGTATCTATAGAATCAACAGTTGCTATGGAGAGTTAAACTTTCTAGTTCGAAATAATATTCCCAGCTTTTGAGAAGTTCTCTTTGCTATACGTGCAACATGTTTATAAGAAGACACGTTTACCTTCAAGTTAATGCTCAGAATGGAGTGTCTCAACATGTCGGATTCAGCAATGTTAATTTTTTTTTAGAAAATACTGCCATCTTGTACCTTTTTTTTGGTATATATTTCATAGACTATGAGAAGGCTTTTGATTCTGTCCAAATGTTGGCAATCATCAACGGCTTGAACAACTGTAGAATTGATTCTAGATTACCTACCCTAATCGAAGATATATGTGAAAATGCAAAGATGTACATGAACCTAGTATAGAACAAATACTTACTCGTTATCTCGCCTTATTTCCCATTATCTAGGCTTATATCGCCTTATCTATCATTATTCGCCTTATCGGCAATCATGACACGTTAGCTCCCATTATCTCGCCTTATCTCCCATTATCAAGGCTTATATCGCCTTATCTATCATTATATCGCCTTATCTCCAATTATGGCAAGTTACTTCGCATTATCTCGCCTTATCTCCCATAATCTAGACTTTATCGCCTTTTCTGTCATTATTTCGCCTTATCTCCCATTATGGCACCTTACCTCCCATTAACTCGCCTTATCTCCCATTATCTAGGCTTATATCGCCTTATCTATCATTATTTCGCCTTATCTCCAATTATGGCAAGTTACCTCGCATTATCTCGCCTTATCTCCCATAATCTAGACTTTATCGCCTTTTCTGTCATTATTTCGCCTTATCTCCCATTAACTCGCCTTATCTCCCATTATCTAGGCTTATATCGCCTTATCTATCATTATTTCGCCTTATCTCCAATTATGACACGTTATTTATTACAGCTCTAGAAGACATTTTTCTCCAACTAGATTGAACAAAGGAGGGCCTGACGATAGATGGTGTGTATCTAAGTCATTTAAGGTTCTCAGACGATATTGTAGTCATCAGTAGTCATGAGTCTAGAGATTGTTAAAATTATCTGTATTTGGGGCAAAAAATTACTACTACGAGAGATAGTATCTGGGAAGAAATTTCAAGAAGAATCAGGCTTGAGCGGTGCGCATTCGGGAAATTAAGTTATATATTCAAAGATAAAAAATAAATATGGCCCTGAAACTTGGACACTGAATAAGCCGATATACAAAAACTCGCTCAAACCTAGAGAATACACGAAAGACAGATGATCGGGATAAAAATTAAAGATAGAAAAAGAAACAAGCGGATATGTCAACAAATGCAATTAAAAGATATTTTAAAGCACATAACATAAAGAAAGTGGCAATGAGCTGGACATGTAGCACGCACGACCTATGATCGATGGACCAAGCGAACATTAGAATGGTGACCACGAGAATAAAAAAGGAGCATAAGACATCCCAAAACCATATGGCGGGAGGATATTCAGAGGGTTGCGGGCATTGGATGGATGACAACAGCTGCAAATAGATTGAGATGGAAATTCAGGGAGAAGTAAATATCTCTAATAGTTAAGTTGGGAATGTGGAATCTTTGGCACAATGATATTACTCAGTATATATCACCACTACACCAAACACTTTATTTTTGCACTCGACGGGGGTATCGCTAACCATGTTAGCTTCATCAGGAGCGATGATTGACTAAAGCTAAACTACAAATCTATCCTATTTATACTTAGCCCAACCCTTGAATTACTCAGGCGGAACTAATGGCATAGGAAAAAGCCATCAGTTCCGGTCAAGTAACCAGTAGAGGGGACTATAAGGAATAGGCCCTCTGTCCTTACTTAAACTACTTTTACATTTCATAATTTCCATACCTTCGTATGCATTCAACAGTCTCCTATCATATACATTTTTTATTAATCTTAGATTATCCAATGTTACAATATGATCAGCTTCAAAGGCATGTTCGGCTATGCTAGACTTTTCTGTTCTACTGTATTTTAAGTGTGCTAAATGTTCTTTAAATCGTGTTTTAATTGACCTTTCAGTTTGCCCAACATACTTTTTGTCACAATCATTACGACTAATTTCATAAATTCCACTTTTCTCACAAATAGGAATCTTATCTTTGGGATTTCCTAAGATATTTCTCAGATTGTCTGGTGACTTATAGACTAAAGTGCGGCCTACCTTATTAAATACCTTACTGAGTCCCTTGCTATATTTCGGATTATTTGGTATGGAGACATACTTGGTGTTATTTTCTTCGCGTGTAAAAAAGGTGGAATTCTGAATATTCCACCTAAACGATGAACTAAAAAATGTAATGAGGCTAATTTGTGTTGTTTGCAATGAAATGAATCATTAGGAATATATCTATATGTTACTGTGTCCTTCCTATAGATATAAAATTCTAATCTATTATTATTCTTAATAATTAAAATATCTAGAAAAGGCAATTGTCCTTTGTTCTCAACTTCGTAAGTAAATTTAATGGAATCATATCGGTTATATAATTTAGAAACAAAATCATCAATATTTGCTTTCTTTGTATCAAAAATCGCGAAAATATCATCCACACATCCACACCTATACCATACCCTTGGGAAATATTCGAATTCTTGACTGGCTTCGGTTTCAAACTTACTCATGAATAAATTGGCTATGAAAGGCGATAACCAATTACCCATAGCTGTTCCTTCTTTCTGAACATAAAATTGACTGTTATATTGGAAATAAGCTAATAAATAGACATAAGTTTAGGTTGAATTCCAACTTTTTTACACGCGAAGAAAATAACAGCAAGTATGTCTCCATACCATATAATCCGAAATATAGCAAGGGACTCAATAAGGTATTTAATAAGGTAGGCCTCACCTTAGTCTATAAGTCACCAGACAATCTGAGGAATATCTTAGGAAATCCCAAATTCCCAATTCCTAATTGTGAGAAAAGTGGAATTTATCAAATTAGTTGTAATGATTGTGACAAAAAGTATGTTGGGCAAACTAAAAGGTCAATTAAAACACGTTTTAAAGAACATTTAGCACACTTAAAATACAGTAGAACAGAAAAGTCTAGTATTGCCGAACATGTCCTTGAAGCTGATCATATAGTAACGTTGGATAATCTAAGATTAATAAGAAAATGTATTTGATAGGAGATTGTTGAACGCATACGAAAGTATGGAAATTATAAAATGTAAAAGTAGTTTAAATAAAGACAGAGGGCCTATTCCTTATAGTCCCCTCTGCTGGTTACTTGACCGGAACTGATGGCCTTTGCCTAGGCCATTAGTTCCGCCTAAGTAATTCAAGGGTTAGGCTAAGTATAAATAGGATAGATTTATAGTTTAGCTTTAGTCAATCATCGCTCCTGATGAAGCTAACATGGTTAGCGAAACGCGCGTCGAGTGCAAAAATAAAGTGTTTGGTTTAGTGGTGATATAGACTGAGTAGTATCGCTAATAGGTAAACATTATGTCCCTGCTTCCGTAAGAAAGACATAAAGTAACTACATAGGTATACGTGTTAATACCTTTTGAAAAGCAATTCAGATATAGACTATTCAGAATTTTTCATCATTAAAAAATAGTCTGTACGTTTTCTACCATAACATTATTTGGAGAAAAAAAAAATAAAGATTTACGTTCAATTGCAGATTGGCAAAAATCTCCCATTTACTTGTATTCTCGTAGGATTTACGGCGACAAGTTCGTATGTTCTCACGAAACATGTATGAGCAAACTGAGCGAAAATATATTCTTTTACAATCGTGAAATATTACTTGAAGGTAGCCTTTATAATTTATGAAAAAGCTTTGTTCTTTGTCGTAATTCGCAGGTCGCTGTAATATTAATTCAATGTAAAATTCAGTATGTCGGTTGTTTATCGGTGTAATCAGTGTAGTTTAATTTTTAAAATTTAATTCTCAAAGCAAGTCATTTTTTAATAGTTTGATACTACTACAAAACTGTTCTGTTTTACTACTAGTATATCTTACATATATATTGCATTGCTTAAAAATGTAAAAAAAGTAAAAGTAGAGAAAGTAACTTACATCAACACAACTGATTTTGCAGTGCAATTCCCTTTATGGCTACACTAACAGAACAATTTGAGTATCCAGTATAAGTAGTAGAGAGATAGAAGACTCTCTGGGTGGCTACAAAACTTGAAATTTCGAACATTCTCGGTCTAAAATTTTATTATCTCGGAGATATTTTTATAATAATCAAAATTAGGTTTGTCCATATTTTTAATTCTAACGTAAATTCGCCTCTAGTAGAGTTGCGTTAGAATTTTGAAATCAACAGTAATACTATAGTTAACATCACTACATTAAATGGCTTATTTTTGCACTAGACGAGCGGTTGGCTACTCATTAGAAGCAATAACTGACTAAACCTGAGATGAAAAACTAGACTTTTTATATTAAAATTGTGATAAATTGCTCTATATGAACAGCTGCTAATAATTTCCCACAATGATACTAAAAGTTGAAAAATATAACTCGGACTCGCTAATATAAACCAAAAAAGCGTTATTCAACCATCTTCTGTATAAGCCACTGCTTCTCCACTCCAGAAGGTAGACCTCTTCAAGTTTCTTCTAATTATCTCTATCCTGTGCAAGATGAAGCTATCTACCGCCTGCTATCAACCTGATATCATCAGTCGATCTTTTCATTGGTCTTCCAATGCTTTGTCTGCTCTCCCAAGGTTCTAGTCACATTCCCCGTCCACTACCACTTTAATTTTGCCACTCTTTCACTGATATCTGTAATTCTTGTTGTTCCTCTGATATCCTCGCCTTTAATTTGTTCTCGTAAACTAACACCTAACAACTGTCTTTCCATGGCCCGATGAGTACGTTGGAGTCGACAAAGACTCTTTTTTGTAAAGGTCATGGTTTCCAGCCCATACGTACTTACAGGAAGTATGCAGCACTCGTACTTTTTAAGATCATGAGGATAAGTCTATTTTTAGTATAAATCCCAGTTTCCAATCTAATCTTATGTCCCAAGTATATATACCCTTCCCCCCTCGATCTCTTCCCTGCCGATCTTAATTTTTGTATTTTGTGGGCTTAAAAATTTGTTTTCTTGAGCTTCATCTCTAGTCCCACTTTCTGTGAAGCTTGATTAAGTTGTTCCACCATGATTTTGAGTTCTTCTAGATCTTCGCTAATCAGTATTACATCTTCTGCGAATCCCAACTGATTTAAATATATGCCATCGATTTTAATTCCCTTCTCTTCCCACTCAAGACTTTTAAATATATCCTTCAAGGCCAGGGTAAAGAATTTTGGGTGAAATTCCTTCGCCTTGTTACCTTTCTTGATCTTTATGGGTTCTGTTTTCCGATCTTCATCTAATTTAACCCGTTAATGTCGCATTTTCATATATGAATTTTAGGAATTCGGTAAATCTTGAGTCTATTCTGGTATGAGCTAAGGACGCCATAACTGCCGAAAACCTTCTTATAATCGATGAAAGTTAGGTGCATCTTAATATATTCTTTAATTTCCTTAGTTTCTTTAATTTATTTACTTTATTTAATTCGTTCAATTCGTACAATTCGTTCAATTCGTTCAGTTCGTTCAATTCGTTCAATTCGTTCAATTCGTTCAATTCGTTCAATTCAATTAATTCATTTGCTTCATTTACCTCATTTACCTCATTTAATTCGTTCGATTCGTTTGATTCGTTTGATTCGTTTCGATTCGTTCGATTCTTTCGATTCGTTTTCGATTCGTTCGATTCGTTCGATTCGTTCGATTCGTTCGATTCGTTCGATTCGTTCGATTCGTTCGATTCGTTCGATTCGTTCGATTCGTTCGATTCGATTCGTTCGATTCGTTCGATTCGTTCGATTCGTTCGATTCGTTCGATTCGTTCGATTCGTTCGATTCGTTCGATTCGTTCGATTCGTTCGATTCGTTCGATTCGTTCGATTCGTTCGATTCGTTCGATTCGTTCGATTCGTTCGATTCGTTCGATTCGTTCGATTCGTTCGATTCGTTCGATTCGTTCGATTCGTTCGATTCGTTCGATTCGTTCGATTCGTTCGATTCGTTCGATTCGTTCGATTCGTTCGATTCGTTCGATTCGTTCGATTCGTTCGATTCGTTCGATTCGTTCGATTCGTTCGATTCGTTCGATTCGTTCGATTCGTTCGATTCGTTCGATTCGTTCGATTCGTTCGATTCGTTCGATTCGTTCGATTCGTTCGATTCGTTCGATTCGTTCGATTCGTTCGATTCGTTCGATTCGTTCGATTCGTTCGATTCGTTCGATTCGTTCGATTCGTTTAATTCGTTTAATTCACTTAATTCATTTAATTCATTTAATTCATTTATTCATTTAATTCATTTCATTCGGTTGCTTTTTCTATTAAAAAGCGGAGCATCTGGATATGATCTGTTGTTCAAAATTACTTGCGAAAGTCCGCCTGTTCGACTGGTTAGTAGTCATCAAACTTATTTGTTAGACGGTTTGTGACAATTTTAGTAAAAAGCTTGTACAAATGCGATAACAAGCGGTTGGGGCGATAGTTCTCAAGGTATTCGTGATTGCCTTTCTTGAATAAAAGTATAACCTCACTATTTTGCCATTGTACAGGTATTCTTTGCTCTTCAATATATTTGTTGAGTAATATCTGTATCGCTTCAAAAAGTTCATTTTCTCCCATTTTCAATATTTCAGATGATATTTTATCTTCAACCGGAGATTTCTTATTCTGCATCTGTTTTAAAGCAGTTTCCAATATACTTTGCCTTACCTCAGGAATTTCTTCCGAGCCAACGTTAAAAATATGTTTTTGCTGCTGATTTGGATTCGGTATAGTCGAGAAATAGAGTTTCATGTAGAATTCCTTTATTTTATCCGTTATTTCCTGTCTGTCAGTTATTATTTTACCTATTTTATATCGTAATTTTATTATTTTAGTTCTATGGTATCTTGGGACTTCTTGAATTCCAATATTTTAATATTTTTGTTTTCTTCAGTGGTGTTAATTATTAAGTTTGTATTGAATTTTCTAACGTCTTTCCTTGTTTTTTTTCTTTATGGCTTTTTTCTATGAGTTTAATTCTTTCAGGAGAGAATTTGTTCACTTTCTGCTTTTGGTAGGACATTTTTTTAGTTGTTACTACGATATTGGATGTAATTTTTTCTGTAAGTTGGTTTATTTCGATGTTTTTTTTAAACTGTCAACTGGTTGGAGTTTACTTTTTAATGTTGTTTGTATATGTTATCGATTTTCCTTGAGCAACTCCATGGTTGGAAACTTTGTGTGTTTATGTTTAATCCATATTCTCTCTTTCTACTTTCAGATTTATTTTAAATAAAGCACTAATTAGCCGCTGGTCGCTACCTGTATCAAACTTGTTGAGTACTGATACACCTTTGCAGTATTTTCTTCGGTTTGTGATAATATAATCGATCTCGTTTCTTGTTTTATTATCCGGACTTTTTCACGTCCGTAATATATTTGTATTTTTTACCCAATAATTCATAAACCTGAAAAAACTCTCTATCAATTATTAATAAAACGAAAGATCTAGGTCTTAACGAGGGTAAAACTTTAATTTATTTCGGCGTCAAGTTCCCTAGTGTGTTAATACCACGAACCTTGGAATACTTCGCAGAGTTGCTTAGAATAAATGACGTTTATTTTTTACCACATGCCTACTTTGCATAAGGCTATGTTATCTTCGTGTAAAGAGTATGAATAATTTAATATTTAAATGTGTACCTTTCACATGATACCATTCCCAGGGCGATTTTTTATAACATGAAGCCTCGTTATCAAGAACATATACTTTTGTTCATATTCTTTATAAACGTAATATGTTTTTTAAAACACACCGATACCTTAATATCTAGTTTTCAATAATATATACGCTTTAGTTACATTACGTTTTGATATAGGAGTCATACTTTGGCGTGTAGGGATCGTGCACCGTTGCTATTTTATTGCTTATTTCTTTCGTAGCCTTGAAACGAGGTAGTTCGTAAATATGTCTTCGTATCAATAATTTGCCTTGTCTGTTTCTTTATTTTTATTTGACTTTGACAATGTTTTGGAACACAGGGTGTGTCTGCACTTATATTCGACTGACATGATCACATTGCTGGAGATAATGTCCACAGCCTTGTTTTTCTCATGTCAAATGGCTTAGTCTTCCATAAGATAGAAACAGAGTGCTATTGTATTTTCCGTTTACCTATTTGTTTCGCTCTGACCCCAAAATTAAGATTGTTTTGCAATTTTTAATGCGAACCTTCAGGTTTTAGCTCATTAGGCAGGTTCCAGATTTTCTTTTTCACGTCGTCCCGTTTTTTTCTGCATAGTTAGAGACGATGTAGTGGTCACGATTTGTTCTTAAGATCACGTTGAAACCACATGGTGAAGTCGATAAAGAAAAATTATTTAGAACGACAGGCTGTGATGTTTTTCTTTTCTTTACGTACAGTTTAAAATTCCCGTTTTAAGATGCCAAGTTTAAACTCGTTACATCTCCAGTCTGTAAGATACATATTTTAAGGCACCAGCTATATAGTTCGAAATAAATTGCTACTTTTTCCTTTTCAAATTATCGTAACAAATATATATGTAACAGTATAAACTTACCACATTGCACTTTTTTATTAAACGTTGCGTCGCTTTTCCTTCAAATAAGGTAAAATACAAAAATAAATAACCGGTCAAGTGCAAGTTGAACTTGCGCAATTAGTGTTCAGTACGTTGATTACTTCTGAAATAAAAATTTTTGTTACGGAGGTATAAAATGATCAGTGACTCCACAAAACACACCCCAAATGAGTTTTCAACAAAGTTTGTTTCCAATCTTTACTGAAAACTGATGACCTTGAAATTTTTGTTTTTTATATACCAGATAAATTATTAAAAGTAATACAGTCGTAATAATTTTCGTTTAATCTACACCCCGTGGAGAGTATTCCAGAATTTTTTCAAAATTTTTGGATCAGTACTTTTCGAGCTAGAGGGGGGGGGACAGCAATTTTTCGTGATTTTTTTCAAAACAATACAAAGAAAAGTGTACGCATGTAAGACATTATATATATTTTTAAACTCGTATTTTTACAAGCTTTCATTTGACATCCCACTCGATGACCTAGTAACAAAATTTTTGTTTTCACTTCCGATTTCATCCCCCGAAACTAACCCCTTAAATCAAAATTTAACTTTCAAAACTACACAACTCTGATGAACCCATCAATTTCTATATTAGTACCCAATTTCAACTTTCAACGTATAATAGATTTGGAGAAAATCGGGTGTGACAGACGGACAGACAGACAGGCAGGCAGGCAGACAGACACACAGACAGACGAACAGACAGACGAACAGATAGACACCGAATTGTGTTAGG
Source organism: Pachyrhynchus sulphureomaculatus (assembly GCA_019049505.1). Taxonomy (NCBI): domain Eukaryota; kingdom Metazoa; phylum Arthropoda; class Insecta; order Coleoptera; family Curculionidae; genus Pachyrhynchus; species Pachyrhynchus sulphureomaculatus. The sequence goes on along the minus strand of CM032449.1, from coordinate 33,191,548 downwards.
AATGTAGCTAGGATCAGCGATTACGAGGAAATTACTAAATAGATAACAAGTCGATTAAACACAATAATTTCGCCTCTTTTACACAAAAGAAAAATCAAATGTTTTAATATAATAAACTGCTAAATACGAGGCTGGTTTGAAAAGTCCGTGCAAAGTCCGAGAGATGGCACCAGCGGCGCGTATCGAGGTCATGTTTAGTTAGTAGCATCTCTTAAATGAACGCACACCAAGTTTCAGCCATATTGGTCTATTTCTTTGTGTTTGGCATTCGTGTGAGTCAAGGAAGTAGAGTGATTTTCAAGAAATGGACGAAAAAGAATTTCGTGTGGTGATTAAACATTACTTTATGAAAGGCAAAACGCCTCAGGAGACTAAAGAGAAGCTTGATAAACATTATGGTGACTCTGCACCTTCGATTAGAACAGTTTATAAGTGGTTTCAAAATTTTCGGACTGGCCATATGGGCACAAGTGACGCTGAACGTTCTGGACGGCCTGTGGAGGTTACGACTCCAGAAATCATTGATCAAATGTGTTGCAAGGATGGTTTGAAGCTGTTCCAGAAGAATCCGGAGGACTTTAAGCGTCGTTTCGTCACTGTGGATGAAACATGGATACATTACTATACTCCTGAGACCAAACAACAATCTAAACAATGGGTTACCAAGGGGGAATCTGCACCAAAAAAGGCGAAGACCGTTCCTTCGGCCAGAAAGTTTATGGCGACTGTCTTTTGGGATTCGCAAGGGATAATCCTCATCGACTATCTGGAAAAGGGTAAAACTATTACAGGTGAATATTATTCATCGTTATTGGACTGTTTGAAACCGAGCTGCAAGAAAAACGCCCGCGATTGGCCCACAAGAAAGTCCTTTTCCATCACGACAACGCACCAACACACACCTCAGCAGTTGTGGTCGCAAAATTAATGGAAATAGGATTCCAAATCGTTTCACATCCCCCCTATTCTCCAGACTTGGCTCCCTCGGACTACTATTTGTTCCCCAATTTGAAGAAATGGCTGGCGGGACAAAGATTTTATTCAAACGAGGAGGTGATTGCAGACACTAATGGATATTTTGCAGACTTGGACAAATCCTATTATTCGGAAGGGATCAACAAACTAGAACATCGTTGGACGAAGTGTATAAGCCTAAAAGGAGACTATGTCGAAAAATAAGAAAGGTTTACCCCAAACACATAAGTAGTTTTTTATTTTTGCACGGACTTTTCAAACCAGCCTCGTATAGCAAGAAACTTAAGATATTTAAGAAGATAGGTCTCAAGCTAGTTTATAAGTCATCAGACAACTAGAAAAATATCTTAGCAAGTCCGAAGGAGAAATCCACAAACGTGAAGATGGTAAAACATAAAGGGTAAGTTGTAATTATTGTGACCAGATATAGGTTAGGCACACTGGAAAATTTAAAAAAGGTTTCGTTCATTCTAGGTACAGTACTGTCTGTTTGTTGGCAGGATAACTTTGAAATGAAATGAGCTATCGATTTACAAATAAATTAATTAAAGTAAGAAACGAATCTATAATATTTAAGCTACATCGTCTTGTTGGAAGAGGGTGAAAGAGGATGAAGTGATTGTAGAAATTGGGATAATGAATAAATTTTCATGCATTTTTATCTACAATCAAACATAAAGGCCTTATAGGACCGAAGGAGCTGTTACGGAGGTTGTTTCGAATATATTGTGTTGTGAGTTTCATGGCTTTTGAGATCAAGAAATTTATCAAAAAACTATAAAACAGGGTTACAGTTACAAATTATAAATACATTTTTTATCTGTAGGACAGTAATGCATCTTTTAATTTGCACAAATTTATAATCCTCAAATATAACTGCTACATAATTAATGAAAAATCGTTGTCCCCTTTGGCAGTTTACATTTTGTTGTAATATTGAGTGAATCGCGTTATAAATAGCCGGTATAAAATTAATTATATTCGTTGTTCGTGGAAGTGTGAAGTTAAAGTACGTGCCTTTGATTTTTTTCAATGTATATTTAAAAAAAGAATTCATAAAACAATTCATTTCTTTGCATCGTTTTTAACTATTGTAATGGAAAAAATAAGTAAAATGCAAACTACCTAATGTCCGATGGAGAAAGTAATCCTAAATATAAATAAATAAAAATAAACATTTATTTTCTTTTTTTCCTTTTTTGACTGATGCAGATGCACAATATATTACAAAGACATAGTATAGGATACGTCAAAAAATAATTAAAAATACATTTAACATATAAACATATAAAAGAAAAAAAGAAATAATAACACAGCCCCACAAAAAAAAAAGTGGGGTATACTTTTGATGCGATATATCAGATCCGTAGTATTTTTGCCCGCTGATCACGAATCTGACGTCAGAATATCGCCATCACATCTCAATTTTTTTCTTACCTCAAAAGATAGGTAAAAAATTAGTAAAAATTAAGAAAAAAATATACTCCTTAAAAATTGATTCAAGCTTTTTCATGAATCCAAAGATGTATTAATATGTGTTCGGACACGCTAAGCTAATATTCATCGGTTGGATTAAGCCATACAGTTCTGTTTTCTTTCTAACCTCAATAAATCAGACAGATATAGTGCTTTTCGAATGTAAAAACGAATTCAAATTAAAATTCAACCGATTCTTACCAAATTTGGTACACGGGGGTTTTTTGGGTTGCTGATCATGAATCTGAGGTCGGATTTGCAAAATTCAAAATGGCGGATCCAAGATGGCGGACAAAATTTTTGAAAACCAACCGATTCCTACCAAATTTGGTATACAGTTGGGGAATCCTCAAACCTGATACTCTTAAACCCTAAACCCTGAAACCTTAGACTCCCACACCCTGTAACCCCAAAAAATAGACTTCAATAACCCTGTAACTTTAAAAATGAGACCCAATAAACTCAAAACCAGGACTTTTAAACCATATACTCTCAAATAGTAGACCCTTAAGCCCTAGAATTGCGAAGGTTAGACCCGCGCCTAACTTTCCTTTTTTTGGCTGCATCTTGTTCTTTTTTCCGCGAATGACCTATTCAAAGGCTTTCTGCCCAAACGCTTTTGAGGACTTGTTTCTCTTTTTAGCGACCAGCAATAGTCCGCTGGCATATGGTCATCCCATCGTCCTTGATACCGATTTTCTATGATTTTCAGATCTTGGTGAAAACGTTCCCCTTGCTCCTCACTGTAGTCACCAAGATTATCTGGGAAATCATCGATGTGGGAGTCCAGGAAATGTAATTTTAGATTCATTAAGCAACCTAATGTTTGAAAATTTTTTACCATTTTCTCGACTATTTCTTTGTACTTAGGACTTTTATTATTTCCCAAAAAGTTTGTTGCGACTTCTTTAAAACTAAGCCAAGCAGCTTTTTCAACTTTATTCATTTTAGTAACAAATAATGAATCTTGAAACAATTTTCTTATTTGTGGCCCGTCAAATACGCCTGCCTTAATTTTAGCATCAGAAAATTTCGGAAATTTTTTATGCAAATATTGAAACATGGGCCGTTTGTATCTAATGCTCTCGTGAATTGCTTCATAACTCCAAGCTTAATGTGAAGGGGGGGAATAAGAACTTTTCCTGGATCTACCAATGGTGGAAACAATACATTATTTTCACCAGGAGTGAACGATTCTCTTGTTGGCCAAATTTTTTTCTTATAATGACGTTCCCTGTCTCTGCTATTCCACAGACATTTATAACAGGGATAAAGTGTAAACCCTGACTGTTGGCCAAGCAATATTGTTACAATTTTCAGATCTCCACAAATTTTCCAGTTATGATCAGCATATTTTATTTTTATCAAAAGCTGCTTCATTTTTTCATATTGCTCTTCCATAACTGTGGAATGAGCAATCGGAATGGGAGCGTAAACATTGGTATTATGCAGCAAAACTGCCTTAATGCTCCGTTTAGAAGAATCAATGAACAGTCTCCATTCTTCAGGATCGTATGAGTTATTTTGAAATTCATCCATTACACCTTTTACATCGGTACAATATGAAAGTGACAATTCCTCGTCCATTGTGAAATATTTTCGAAATTCTTCATCTCTGTTTCTATAATAAGAAATCGTAGCTTCTGGCTTAAGTAACTGTCTTTTCTTTAAAAAGGAAGCAAGATGCTCTGAACCATCTTTGGATAAGCCTAAATCTCTGACTAGATCACTAAGTTCTGACTGTGATACGAGTATTGGTTCTGGTTTACGGTTGTATAGTAGAAATTCTTTATCTGTGTCACTAGTATATGATAGGTTGTCACTAGAACATTCATTAGTAACAGTGTTTGAATCTTTTTCGACAGTCTCAATGTTTTCGGCATGAACTGATAAGGTGAAATCATTTGTTTCCATAACATCAGCATCAAGTGGTTCAGGAGGCGGAATTAGTTTAGTTGGTCTTGTTACTGTCGAAACATCGTTATAAGTAATAGTGCTTTTATTTTTTCGGTTATGCCTTGATACAACATTCATACAAAAGTAGCAATCATTTTCACTGTATGGTCTATTCCATATTGCTGGTCTGGAATATTTAATCGCCTTCTTATTGATGTACAACATTATTTTGCAAGAACTGCAAATGATGTGGGGAACCCAATCTGTATCCTGGTGCTGTATTTCAATGTTAAAACAATCCTTATATAAGGTTTTAATCTTATCCGTTATCGGTGACCCCATTTTACTCAATACGTGTTGACAGCAAATATAACAAAATGAATCACTGTTTTTATCGCACTTATGAAAAGCCGTGACACCGTTTTCTTGTAGCATTATACTCTACATGAGCCAAGTCACCCACACATGAAGAGCTACGGTCGCTGGATGACGACGGCTGCGGGCCCACTTTCTCACCCTGACCAACCGCCGATACTGTGTTTCCGAGTCCCTGCATCGTAATTCTCTTTCTTCTACCTGCCATGACGGCATCTAAGCCGTTATCCAGGGACTCTGCCGGCTAGTGGAGTAACACCGTTGCCCACCGTCACCACGTGGAGGTGCCCTGGATGCAGGTAGAAGAATAAAAATCGACCGATGAATTTTCTCGGCGTTCAAAATGGCGCGAAAACATTTGCCATCTTGAATTTTGCAAATCCAACCTCAGATTCGTGATCAGCGACCCAAAAAATCCCCGTGTACCAAATTTGGTAAGGATCGGTTGAATTTTAATTTGAATTCGTTTTTGCATTCGAGAAGCACTATATCTGTCTGATTTATTAAGGTTAGAAAGAAAACAGAACTGTATGGCTCAATCCAACCGATGAATATTAGCTTAGCGTGTCCGAATACATATTAATACATCTTTGGATTCATGAAAAAGCTTGAATCAATTTTTTAGGAGTATATTTTTCTTAATTTTTACTAATTTTTACCTATTTTTTGAGGTTAGAAAAAATTGAGATGTGATGGCGATATTCTGACGTCAGATTCGTGATCAGCGGGCAAAAATACTACGGATCTGATATATCGCATCAAAAGTATACCCCACTTTTTTTTTTTGTGGGGCTGTGTAATCATTACATTATTTCACATCTGGGTACCAACAATCTTAACCTATATAAAGAACTCATTCAATGAGTAATGTGCTCTAGGTACCAAGTATCGTCTTAACTCTAATTTAAATTTACTTAGAGATGAGATTCCCGTTATTTTTTTTGGAAGTTTATTGTATATCCGAATCAACATACATTGCGGACCATTACTAGTAGCTGACAACCTACATAGGGGCTTGTGAAGTTCGTCTGCTTGCCGAGTGTTGTAGGAATGAATATTACTACGGACCGTGAATTTTTCAATATATCTTTTAACATACACAGCGCTGCGAAAAAAAAATATATATTCCACAGGAAGTCAAAATATTATAATTAATGAATAGATTCTTACAAGATGTCCTTGGTGGAGCTTTAGCCATAATTTTGAATATATTTTTTTGACAAACAAATAACTGTTGAATATGTGCAGCATTACCCCAACATACAATTTCATAAGATAGTCTAGAATAAACTTGGCAATAGTACGAGGCTGGTTTGAAAAGTCCGTGCAAAAATAAAAACTACTTATGTGTTTGGGGTAAACCTTTTTTATTTTTCGACATAGTCTCCTTTCAGGCTTATACACTTCGTCCAACGATGTTCTAGTTTGTTAATCCCTTCCGAATAATAGGATTTGTCCAAGTCTGCAAAATATCCATTAGTGTCTGCAATCACCTCCTCGTTTGAATAAAATCTTTGTCTCGCCAGCCATTTCTTCAAATTGGGGAACAAACAGTAGTCCGAGGGAGCCAAGTCTGGACAATAAGGGGGATGTGAAACGAGTTGGTATCCTATTTCCATTAATTTTGCGACCACAACTGCTGAGGTGTGTGCTGGTGCGTTGTCGTGATGGAAAAGGACTTTCTTGTGGGCCAATCGCGGGCGTTTTTCTTGCAGCTCGGTTTTCAAACGGTCCAATAACGATGAATAATATTCACCTGTAATAGTTTTACCCTTTTCCAGATAGTCGATGAGGATTATCCCTTGTGAATCCCAAAAGACAGTTGCCATAACCTTTCCGACCGAAGGAACGGTCTTCGCCTTTTTTGGTGCAGATTCCCCCTTGGTAACCCATTGTTTAGATTGTTGTTTGGTCTCAGGAGTATAGTAATGTATCCATGTTTCATCCACAGTGACGAAACGACGCTTAAAGTCCTCCGGATTCTTCTGGAACAGCTACAAACCATCCTTGCAACACTTCACACGATTCCGTTTTTGGTCAAGCGTGAGCAATCGCGGCACCCATCTTGCGGATAGCTTTCTCATGTCCAAATGTTTATGCAAAATATTATGTACCCGTTCAGTCGAGATGCCCACAGCACTAGCAATCTCACGCACCTTAACTCTTCTGTCATCCATCACCATATCATGGATTTGATCAATGATTTCTAGAGTCGTAACCTCCACAGGCCGTCCAGAACGTTCAGCGCCACTTGTGCTCATATGGCCAGTCCGAAAATTTTTGAAACCACTTATAAACTATTCTAATCGAAGGTGCAGAGTCACCATAATGTTTATCAAGCTTCTTTTTAGTCTCCTGAGGCGTTTTGCCTTTCATAAAGTAATGTTTAATCACCACACGAAATTCTTTTTTGTCCATTTCTTGAAAATCACTCGACTTCCTTAATTCACACGAATGCCAAACACAAAGAAATAGACCAATATGGCTGAAACTTGGTGTGCGTTCATTCAAGAGATGCTACTAACTAAACATGACCTCGATACGCGCCGGTGGTGCCATCTCTCGGACTTTGCACGGACTTTTCAAACCAGCCTCGTATAAAGTAAGAAATGTAGTGTCTTTGACTACTGGTCTCAGTTGTCTAAAGAGATATGCTAATGAATTTATTTTTTTACATATTTCTAATATATGTGCTTCCCATGTTAGTTTGTAGTCTAATTTTACTCCTAGAAAATTTATTTGGTCTATTTGAGCTAAAGACAATTTATTTGGGAATCGAATAAGTAAGCTCTCATACAGGGTTACGGACTGTACTATTTTGGATTTAGTGAAATTTAATTTTAAATCATTGTTATATGACCACTGGCAGACTCCATTAACAATTCGCTGTGTGACAGATTGAATCTCCCCTTTTTTAGAACTTACAATGAAGTTAGAGTCGTCCGCGTATAGTACGGGACAGACGTTACTATTAAAATTACTATTTGCTGTTGATGGAAGATCATTGTTCATTATAATGAAGAAAATTGGAGATAGAAGACTTCCCCAGGGGGGGGGGGGGAGTATTTATGATCTCCCTAGATTTTGTACCATCTGATAACTTTACTATTTGCTCTCTATTAGATAGGTAAGATTTTACCATTCTAAGGCCACTACCCTTATTCCAACTTTCTTAAGTTTACGAAATAAAATATTATGGTCGACCAGGTCAAAAGCGCGACTATAGTCAAAAAAAGCTTCCACTGTTTCGCATTTTTCATCCAAATCCATGCTGTGAACTAGATAATATTTTATTATCTTTAAAAAGATAAGGTGATAATATAGTTTGAAATGATTTTTTCAAAAACCTTACTTAATTGATTTTGTACAGCCACTGGTCTGTAGCTTGATAAGTCGTGGCGATCACCCTTATCTTTATAGACTGGTGTTATTTTCGACTTTTTAAGCTTCGTCGTAAAACTACCCGACTGCAGTGAAAAATTAACCAAGTACAGAAGAGGCTGTTGTATAACTTTGAAGCATTGTTTAATTAAGAACCCAGGAATTTCATCAACTCCCTGTGATTCCTCTGCCCCAAGTGACATAACGACCCGTAAGAGATCGTCTTCATTAAGATTTCGTAGAAATATACTATTGGCAATGGATTTGTTTTTATAAACGGGCTTACAGTTAATACTTGTTCCCGACTCAACAAAAAAATTATTAAATAAGTTCGCTACTGTTAGGGGGTCATTACATATTTTACCATTTGCATCCTTTAAATTAGGAATAGTTTTATTATTCTGACGTTTTTTAAGGTGCTCTTGATTTATTAGTTGCATTGGATATTTTATTTTCATAGTAATTCTTTTTTGCATCTGTTATTATTTTTTTGTAAGTTTTTTTAGGTTCCAGATATTTTTTATGAAAACTATGTGAATTTTTAAATTTATCAAGAATATGAAATTCTTTCATATAATTTGATAGATAACGTGTATCAGGTGTTACCCATCTCTTTTCATATTTGTTCTTACCAACTTTTTCCTAGCACCCAAAGCACACCTCAAAGTAATGTAAGAGTGTACTATAAAAACATCAAATGAATCATTAAAACATAATGAGTTACTATAAACATCTTGTCATGATTCGTTTTGTAAATAGTATTTAAAATTCTCTATATTCTCATCAGAAAAGTCTCTAAATCTTATTTTATTGTTTTTGTTAGTGTTAACGATATTGGGAACTTCTAAAAAGACACATTGGTAAGTGTGGTCAGATATATGACTATCTATCACACTCTTATCTATGGCTCTAAGATCTGTATATATATATATATATATATATATATATATATATATATATATATATATATATATATATATATATATATATTATCTATCAGAGTGGCTGAGTGGCGTGTTATTCTAGTAGAAACATCTATGATGTGATGAAGATTGAATGAGTTTAAAAGACTTACATAAGACTGTCCTAAAGTATTAAGGTGAAATAGGTCTTTATTGAAATCTCCCACTAGTATGACATGTTCTGTCGTTTTATCCACAATCTCCAAATATAACAGTAAAAGACAAGAAATCTATAAAAGGAACTAGAGAATTTACCAAAAGGAAAGATATCAAGAAGACAATACTAAAAGCCAAATGGAAATGGACAGAACATATGGAAAGAACGAAAAGTATAAGCGAGAGGAGCAAAATTACTCCATTTCAAGGAGAGAAAAAGAAATCCAGGATGACCCATATTAAAAAGGTATCATGACATTAGAAAAGTGGCTGAGATGAGATAAAGGAACGCCGCACAGGACGAAAACAGATAATAGGAAATGAAGTAGGTGTATGTCTAGTCATGGACGAGAAAAGTTGGATAGAGAAATAGAGAGCAAGAATAGAATTCTAACATACTAGCAAATGTTGTTAAAATGTAGCTCTATAAGCCTCACGGGACCTTATCCCTTTTTAAGAATCCCGTATACTTGGAACGGTGCCGTGATCGTAAATCTCATGAATAATAAGTAAGTAAGAGAAGAATGACGCCCCAGAAATGAGTCAGTGGAAAAGTCCCAGATAGGGACCAAACTCTGAGCATTTTAGATCTTTGTTGAAATTAAACAGCAAAAACTCGAAGACGGTGAGATGAAACTTTAAAGGATACTGCCATTTGAATGAAAACATAACCGTATCAAGATGGACCGCTTTAGAGGCTTCCCTGCAGCACGTATGCTAGACCCATAAAAAAAAATTATAGATTGCAAATAGTGGATGGAAGTGGAAGAGATAGCTTTTCACCTGATTATGTCTTGCCAGGCTCCCGACAGACGTACTTGAGGTCGCTAATAATTTTGAACAGGTAATGTATTAACGAGATTTATCCTAGAAAGTAGGTGCTCTCATTGTGGCGGCCCGTTGCGTAGTAACTTACTTGCGGCGCAGAAGGTCTCGGGTTCAATCCCAGCAAGTTGATACACTTTATTTATTAATTTATTTAAGTATATCTGACCTGGTCACGTACATAGGTAGGAGTTATTTCTAGAAATACAATAACGTCCGTGGCAGAAATACCGCGTTGTCTAAAATGTGCTGTGAAATACAGAAATGTATATTTCGGCACTAGACGATATCCTCAGGATTTGAAAAATGGTAAAATCTCTACTCAGGCGGGGAGGTGAACAACAAAAAAAAAACGGTCTCCCACAACCTTAAAATGAGGCAGGTGCACAATTGATCTTTAACAAACATAAATATTGAAGATCTTCCAATCAGCTGTCAGTAATTATATGTTTTCTCTATCTGACATCTCACTTTGTAAGTATTTTTCATTACAATTTAGATATCCTGGATGGAGCCACTCTGTATTGTTGCGACAACAATGGAGTAATAAAATTACAACGATCATTAAAGTAGACGCCTTGGGATAAATATTTTATCAGTGGTGGAGGTTCCGAAGGTTTAAATGTTTTCAATTTCGATTAGGAAAATCAGGCGGTAATAAAATTTTCCCCTAATAGAAGAAATCAGCCAAAAATTATTTATGAAAGAATGACCCATACGGGCAGCCACGACGCACATTGGGACCAAAACCCGAAAAGGTGGCCAAAATATGAAGGTGTTATTCGAATTATATGGAAATTTGCATATCTGGTTTTTTGAGGTCGCTGATTAAGAATCTGACATAAAAAATGTAAATAACAAAATGGCGGCTCCAATATGACGGACAAAATTGATAAAAATTGTCATATTTTCATGAAATTTCGATTATAGGGCTCTTCGAGGTTGCTGATGAAGAATCTGAAATTAAAAATGTGAAAAACAAAATGGCGGATCCGATATGCGGACAAAAATGATTATTTTTGTTATATTTTCATGAAATTTCGACTATAAGGCTTTTCGATGTCGCTGATAAGGATCTGAAATTAAAAATGTGAAAAACAAAATGTTTCAGTTAACTAATGTTAAATGAAAATTAACACGGATTTGAGTATTATGTATTATAAATATAGGTATAACATTATTCATACTTTTTTTACATAAAATTTGTTTTAAAAAAAATGTGCAAGTGCGGGCAGCTGATTTTGCTTCTATATTATTAAAAAACCGGTCAAGTGCAAGTTAAACTTGCGCAATTAGTGTTCCGTACGTTGATTGCTTTTAAAAAAATAAAAAAAAAATTTTACAGAGGTATAAAATGATCAGTGACTTCACAAAATACACCTGAGTTTTCAACAAAGTTTGTTTCCAATCTACATTGAAATCTGATGACCTTGAAATTTTTGTTTTTTTTATATACCATATAAATTATTAAAGGTAATGCACTCATGATAATTTTCGTTCAATCTACACCCCGTGGAGTATATTCCAGAATTTTTTCGAAATTTTTTGATAAGTACTTTTCGAGATAAGGCCCGGGACAGCGATTTTTCGCGAATTTTTAAAAATAATACAAAGAAAAGTGCGCGCAAGTATAATATTATATATATATATATTTTTTTACTCGTGTTTTCACAAGCTTTCATTTGGCACCACACTCGATGACCTAGTAAAAAAATTTTTTTTTCAATTCCGACTTCACCCCCCAAAACTAACCACTTAAGTCAAAATTTAATTCTCAAAACTACATGGCTCTGATGAGGCCATCAATTCCTATATTATTACTAAATTTCACCTTTCTATGTCAAATAGTTTCGGAGAAAATCGGGTGTGATAGACAGACAGACAGACACCGAAGTGATCTTATAAGTGTTCCGTACGGAACACTAAAAATAGTTAGAAAACACGATAAAATTGGTTTGACAATGGGATGTCGTGGGACTTTTAACTTATGTATATTTTAATTTTGATGTTTGAAACTAAAAGTTCTAAAAAAAGTGATATTTTAAACGTTACAATAATTAAATGATAATCAAATTTTATTGTAATCAATTTATATCGTTTAAATGTACTCACTTTTATTCGGAGAATCTACTTCACGAAATTAAATTAAATTCAAATATAAAACATTTGAGCGCAATTGAATCTGCCTGTCTAACTCAGTATAAGCTCAGAATCTGGCCTGCTCGACGCTCTAACAACGATAGGTGTCAAGAGCCACGTGGCCACACTTGATTATTATAACCGGTCGTTTCGAATAGCGCAGGTACCAACCCACATACCTAGAGCCTGAAAAATCCTTCAATCGAACATTCATTTTAGGGACTTATGGCTACCTTTTCGGCATTCGGTCCCAATGTGCGACGGCCCATTTTATTTTCAAGTAAAAGTTGGAGTTAAATAGTTTCGATGTGGTCTAGACTCAATTCAGGGTAACCCAAGATCATAAAGACCGATTGATGCAAGGACTGAGAAAACCAGCAAATTTGTTAAGAACCTGCTGTATTAAGATCGATAAATAAAGATCACAGTACTTGCTAAAGAAGCACAACTGATCTTTAACAAACATAAATACTGAAGGTCTTCATGTCACCTATCAGTAATTATCCATTTTCTATATAGGATATCTGACTTGCCAGTATTTTTTATTAAAATTTAGATATCCTGGATGAAGTCACTCTGTATTTTGCAATAATAATGGAGTAATAAAATTACGAGGATGGATTGAAAAGTTCGCGGCCTAGTCAAGAAAATAAAATAAAATACGTACAAAAACATTTTTATTTTTCTACGTAATCTCCACCTAGCTCTGTGCACTTCTTCCACCTGCTTTCCAAAGCTTCCGCGCCTGTTTGAAAAAAAGATTCCTCAAGGTCTTGAAAATACTGGTTAACTGCAGCTTCGACTTCTTTATTTGATGAAAATTTCTGGCCACCGAGGTGTGTTTTTAGGTTTGAAAACAGATGAAAGTCCAAAGGTGCTAAATTAAGAGAATAAGCACTGTGGGGCAGCAATTCGAAACCACAATCACGAATTTGAGCGACAGACTCAACAGACGTGTGAACGCGGCCATTTTCCTGATGGAACAAAACTTTCTTTCTTAGTAATCCTTGGCGTTTCTCTTTAATTTCTTAAAGTAAATGACGCAAAAGGGTGCAATAGTAAGTCAAGTTTATTGTCTCGCCTTTCGGAAGGTAGTCCACCATAATAATAATAGCTTTAGCATCCCAAGAAACTGACGCCATCACTTTTCCAGCCGACAGAATTGCCTTCCCTTTCTTTGGGGTCGGTTCACCAGATTTTTTCAACTGCTTGGATTGCTGTTTTAACTCTGGGAGTATAGTAGTGAACCCAGGTTTCGTCCATTGTCACAAACCTGTTAAGAAAATCTTGGGGATCAGCCTTAAACATCTTCAAACAGTCGCGAGAAATCGTGAGTCGAATTCGTTTTTGGTCAACTGAAAGCAATCTGGGGACCCACCTAGCGGAAACCATAGAAAATCTGTCACGTTTCCGTTCTGTATGTAAATACTGGCAACACGCATTGTGTTGGCATTTAATGTATTTAGGACATTGGAAAGGAAAATGTTCCATAATCTGCCAAACGCCGACCAAGCCAGTGATATTCTCCTTGATAAATCCGCTTTCAAGTCTTCTTTTTTAGTGTTCCGTACGGAACACTTATAAGATCACTTCGGTGTCTGTCCGTCTGTCACACCCGATTTTCTCCGAAACTATTTGTCATAGAAAGTTGAAATTTGGTAGTAATATAGGAATTGACGGCCTCATCAGAGCCATGTAGTTTTAAAAGTTAAATTTTGACTTAAGGGGTTAGTTTTGGGGGGTGAAATCGGAAGTGAAAAAAAATATTTTTTACTAGGTATTCGAGTGTGGTGTCAAATGAAAGCTTGTGAAAACACGAGTAAAAAATATATATATAATGTAATACTAGCGCGCACTTTTCTTTGTGTTATTTTTAAAAAATCGCGAAAAATCGCTATCCACCCGCCTTATCTCGGAAAGTACTTATCAAAAAATTTTGAAAAAATTCTGGAATATTCTCCACGGGGTGTAGATTAAACGAAAATTATTACGAGTGCATTACCTCTAATAATTTCTCTGGTATATAAAAAAAAAAACAGAAATTTCAAGGTCATCAATTTTCAGTAAAGTTTGGAAATAAACTTTGTTAAAACTTATTTGGGGTGTGTTTTGTGAAGTCACTGATCATTTTATATCACCGTAACATAAATTTTGACTTAAGGGATTCGTTTTGAGGGGTGAAATCGGAAGTGAAAAAAAAATTTTTTTACTAGGTCATCGAGGGTGGTGTCAAATGAAAGCTTGTGAAAACACGAGTAATAAAAATATGTATAATGTAATACTTGTGCACACTTTTCTTCGTATTACTTTTAAAAAATCGCGAAAAATCGCTGTCCCCTACCTTATCTCGAAAAGTACTGATCAAAAAATTTTGAAAAAATCCTGGAATATTCTCCACGAGGTATAGATTGAACGAAAATTATCATTACCTTTAATAATTTATCTGGTATTTAAAAAAAACAAAATTTCAAGGTCACCAGTTTTCAGTAAAGATTGGAAACAAACTTTGTTGAAAACTCATTTGGGGTGTGTTTTGTGAAGTCACTGATCATTTTATACCACCCTAACAAGATTTTTTATTTTAAAAACAATCAACGTACGGAACACTAATTGTGCAAGTTCAACTTGCACTTGACCGGTTTTTATATATTACTAGTTTGTGTCCAAAGTATGAATCCGTTCTTGTGATTTTCGCGTTTTCAATGTTCAGTACTGCTCCTTATCACAGACCAATCTCTCTGGACTTGTTGTTAAGTTCGTTAAGCATTTCTTCCAATTCTTCTTTGTTGTTAAATATAAGCACAATATCTTCCTATATTTATACTATTAGTTGTCCATGGAAGTTGTCTGAAAGGATCTTCTAGCGCCAATGTAAACAATTTCAGCGAGATGGTATCCCCTTGACGTGCCCCTCGTTTTCTATTTCTATCTTGTTGGTGTTTTCTTTCAATACTATCTAAAATGTTGTATTTTCATATATATATTTTGAATAATCTGCGAGTATCTGCTATTAATTCTACAGTTACTTAGACTATTTAATGTTGCCCAGATTTCAAATTAAACGCTTCTCGTAATCCAAAAAGGTCACGCAAATCTTAAAATTATACTCGTTTGACTTTTCTATTAAGGTTCTTGAAAGTGGTCCAGTATACTAAAGCCTTTTCTTAGAACAGGTTTTAAAAAAATAAACATATTCTCAATCTCAATCTCAAAGGCCCATATCAACCGTCCATTTGTGAACATAGGCTTCCCTCATTCTATCCCATTGGGCTCTATTTTGCGCTTCTCTGATCCAGTTCAGCCCGGCAGTCAACTTTAGATCATTTGTCCAGCGTGTTGGTGGACGTCCCTTTTTTTCTCTTCCCGGTATACGTGATATACGGTATACGGAATATGAAAGATGATGTTGTTCCATCTTGAGTCGGTGCATCTCGCGATATGTCCTGCATAATTCCATTTTAACGTGGTGATTGTTTCAATAGTATCTGTCATTCCTGTTGTTCGTCTAATCCATTCATTGGTCCTTCTGTCTTTCAAACATATGCCAATCATTTGCCTCTCCATAGCTCTTTGTGTAACTGCTATCCTTTTTAGGGTTTGCTTTGTCCAAGTCCAAGTCTGACATCCGTAAGTAAGCACTGGAATAACACCTTGATCGAACACTTTCGATCTAAGCTTTAAAGCAATGTTCTTATTTTTAAGTAAATGTGATAATTTTCCAATGCCAGCCTTCTCCTTCTATGTATTTCATTTGTTTGGTTTTCTTCTTCCAGTTGTATTTGGTGACCCAGATAAATGTATTTTTCGACATTTTCAATTTGGTAGTTGTTAATTATTATGTGTGAGTCTCTCTTACACATGATTTTGGTCTTGTTCAGATACATTTTTAGACCACTTTACTTGATTTCTGTTTTAATTCTCGAAACGTATGCTGCAAATCACCTGGATTTTCGGCTATGATGACTACATCATCAGCGAATCTTAAATTATTCAGTCTGCTTCCGTTTATTTCAATACTCTTGTCTTGCCATTGTAGATGTTTGAATACCACTTCTAATGTTGAATTGAATAATTTTGGACAAATTCCTCTGAGAATATTAATTTTTTCTATGTCTGTGTCCAGTTTAATAGTTGATGTTGCCTTTTCATATATATTCGTTATTATTTCTATGTATCTGTGGTCACTTCGGGTCTTTTTCAAACTACAGTAATACCCCGCTTTACGCGAGGGATACGTTCCGAAAAAAAATCGCGTTAACTGAAATTCGCGTATATCGAGGTTTATGATTAAACATAGTCAAAATTTAATACAAAAAAATACAAATCATTTTAATCAATCACTTTAATTCTAAGAACACTTTATGCAATACATACTCTTATTTTTTACGGAAAAAATACATCTATTGTCTTTTGGGTAACGTTTTGTTTACGTTCTTGTAAAATACGTTCATAACACCCAACACTGTTTTTAATTGTTTGACACACGGTCAAGACACGGTCATCATTATTGTCTATACTCTGCAATATGTCCAAACCTGAATAAATTTTTGAAAGTGCATTTTGTATTTCCCCTGAAGATAAAACTTTCTCTTCTACTTGTTCTTCCTCATCGTAGATAGGATTATTCTGTAACTCGATCAGATCTTCATTGCTAATAGGATCGTCGTGCGTTGCTACAAGTTCTACGAGATCTTCTACCGTGACATCTTCAAGTTCAGACCCCTCGATCATTGCAGCAATGTCTTCAAGCACTTGTCTCTGCATCTGGACAATTCTTCTAGGTGCTTCCACTACATCTGGCCAAAGATTACGCCACACCCCATTCATACAACTCATTTTAACTTCCTTCCAAGCCTCTTCTATGTTGTGAATAGACTTCATAATGTTGTATGACTTCCACCACTCTCGCATAGACTGTCTTCCTTCCCCGTCAGTTTCATGAATTAGTTGGCTAAAAGTGCGGCGATGGTAATAAGCTTTGAAGTTTGCTATTGCTCCCTGGTCCATAGGTTGTAATATTGACGTAGTGTTTGGTGGAAGGAACTTTACGTACACTTTTAAGTCTCTGGGCGTATCAAGTGAGGTTGGATGTCCTGGGGCATTGTCTAAGAGTAATATAACTTTAGGTTCAAGCCCATTTCTGTCACAGTATGATTTGACTGATGGGCAAAAACTATTAGAATACCATTCTTGAAAAATTTCCCGTGTAACCCACGCCTTTGTGTTTGATCGCCACACAACTGGTAGACTT
Source organism: Pachyrhynchus sulphureomaculatus (assembly GCA_019049505.1). NCBI lineage: Eukaryota > Metazoa > Arthropoda > Insecta > Coleoptera > Curculionidae > Pachyrhynchus > Pachyrhynchus sulphureomaculatus. Next base: position 33,174,112 of record CM032449.1, on the reverse strand, counting down.
GTCTTGTCTGTGCCTCGCATTGCACGGGGTGTTTCTGAATGGTACACTAGTAAAGGTTTCAGTTTGAAATCACCAGTGGCATTACCACCCAGCAGAAGTGTTAGTCGATCTTTCGCAGCTTTGAAACCACTGGCTTGACGTTCTTCCTTAGAAATGAATGTTCGAGATGGCATTTTTTTCCAGTAAAGTGCGGTCTCATCAACATTGAAGATGAGACAAGCAGGAATTTTCTCTCGTCTAACGAAGTCTTGAAACTTGTCTGGAAACTCAGCTGCAGCTTGAATGTCCGCGCTGGCCGCCTCGCCTGTTATGTGGATATTGTGAAGATTAGAACGCTGCTTGAACCGATGGAACCAGCCTCTGCTGGCAGCAAAAGTCGGAGTGGCACTCCCTTCTCCTTCTTTTGTTTTCAGCATCTCATACAAAGATTTTGCTTTTGTGCATATGAGATCTTGACTTAGTGGTGTGTTCTTCTTATTCAAATCTTCGATCCAGACTGACAGTAATTTCTCCATTCTTTCTAAGATAGATGATCTCGAACGAGAAAGTTTTGTTGCACTTATAGGTGTTGAACCTTCGCTGGAGATTTTAATTTTTTCCCGATTTTTATAAATCGTTCTCACAGTCGATTCTGAGAGTCCAAAATCTCTCCCAACAATTGTTGCTTTGCCTCCATTTTCCATTCTTCTTAACACTTTCATCTTCAATTCCAAAGTGACGCTTTTACGCTCTTTTTTCTTTACAGGCGGCATTTTTAACGTAGGGTTAAATTATGTATGTATGTATCTCCAATAAATATTAAAACAAAACTGCCAGCCGACCGAACTAACATTACGGAACAAATGAACACACGAAACGAACGAGGAAATCCCCATAGAACAAAGTCGAAGGACAGGGAATTCCCAATTCTTCAAAGAGAATATTCAGAGAAAGCGGGGATCCCCCCGCGACCATAGAGAAGTTAATGACTACATGAGCGCGAAATTTGAAATTCGCGTTATAGTGAAACCGCGCGTAACGGGGGTCGCGCTAAGCGGGGTATTACTGTATTTATAATTGCCAAATGATCGATGGTATCAAATGCTTCATAGAAATGGACAAAAGCAAAACAGATGTCCAAGTTATATGCAACTGACTTTTCTATTAACATTCTCATTGTTAAGAGATGGTCACAAGTGCTAAAATTTTTCCTAAACGCCGCCTGCTCTATAAGCTGGTAGTCATCTAATTTTTTACAAACTCGGTTTGTTATAATTTTGGAGAAGAGCTTATACACCTGTGAAAGTAAACTAATAGGTCTATAGTTCTCCAAATTTATTTTGTCCCCTTTCTTGTGTAGGAGAAGAACTATCGCATTATCGCGTCTGGTATTCCTCCAGTTCTCAAGCACTCGTTGAATAATTGGCACATTCTAGACAGAAGTTCATCTCCTCCCTCTTTTAGCATCTTCACTGTTATATCATCATCCCCTGGTGCGTTGCAGTTTTTCATACTCGATAAGGCCAACATGATTTCATCTTTATCAATATCAGACATATCTTCTGATCCGACATTTATTATCTTCGCTGCCGTTGTTCTATATTCCGAATCCTCATCAAATTGGGAAGTGTATATATCTTTATAAAAAGTTTCTGTAATTGTTATTATTTCCTGTGTCTCTCTTGTTTCTATTCCTTCCCTATCCCCTAGACTGATGATTTGTTTTCTGCCTCCAGTTCTTAGACATCTTAGATTCTTGTTATGTTCTATTGCTTTTTGTACCTCAGTTTCGTAAGCTCTCTACATATCTTTTCTGATTAACCTTCTTGTTTCTTTTTCCTCTCCTCCAAGTTATTGTCTCTACGTGATAATTTATTTCTCCGTTAAATTATCTGTTAATACTTGTAGGGATGTATTTTGTGTTTTGTCTTCATATTGCTTCAATCTCTGCTTTAATTCTGCTCTATATGCTTCGCCATTTTTACCCAATTTTTCTGCATCTATTGTTAAAAAAATATATATTACAGGATTTAAAATACTATGAAAAAATCTTGGTTTGCACCTATATAAAGTTTCACAGTAAAACAATTAATATATAAAGAATTACATTCTGACTTTCGGCAAGACATAATACAACGTGTAGAATAAGATGAGTGATTGTTCGATATTATTGTTTAAACGGATGAGTCAGCTTTCACAATAGCCAAAGTTTTCTACTGAAGAAATACTGGCTCCTGGGCCAACAAGAATCCTCGAGCGCTAGAAAGAAAATCTCCGCCTCTGTTCCGTCAGCATCTGTCCCGAGGCTATCCTATACTCCAAAAACAATCAGTGTCAATATTTTAATCATTTTCCCTTACACCCTTTTCAAATAATAAATAACATTCTCTACCCACACCTATTCCAAGAACGGATGTCATGAATGATAAAACATGAAAAGTTTTTGGTTTTTAGCGAAACTCACGTGCCCTGTTAAAAGTTTTTACGTTCATCATATCAAATTAGAACTTCGTTACAAACATTTTTAGTACGGCTGACCGGAATTTAATAAAAAAGAGAAAAAAGTAAAAAGAAAGTTTTTTCTGTATACTTAAGACACGTGTTAACGACTGTTTTGTGAAACTAAATGAGAAATATATATCTTCATATGAAATTAAATTTCTTTTATGATAATTGATCACGCCCACATGTAAACATTGTTAGCCAGCAGTTTTGGAGGCCTTTTTTATATCTCCTACATTGGTTACTCGAACAAAATGAACGCAATCTTCTAAAATATCTTGAAGGATTCAACATTATTAGCGATCACCAATATGGCTTTCGTAAACATAGATCAACAGGAGATCTTCTGACTTATGTAACACATGTTTGGAACAACGTAACTGAATACTTTGGAGAATCTCGAGCGGTTGTTCCTGCCATATCCAAGGCATTCGACCGTGTTTGGCACGATGGGCTGTTGGCTAAGCTACGCTCTTATGGTATGTCTGAAAAGTTCTGTTTGTGGCTCTCATGTTTCCTCAGAGAGCGTTCTTTCTGAGTCGCGGTAGACAAATTTCTTTCTAACACCTTCACTATCAACGCCGGTGTGCCCCATCTGCTGGAAAAGACCGGAAATCCAATCTACAGCTTTGCAGATGTCAGTACGCTTATCTCTTCATTCACTTCGAACTCTCGGACATCGGCTACTCAGGCGAATATCCGCAGACAGCAGGAGGTCGTTCAACTTAACAAAAAACTGTAAAAAATTCTATCTTGGGGTGACAGTAACTAAGTGGAATTTAACCCTACAAAAACCCAAGCGGCAGTTTTTTCTAAAAAAGTTAACGTTGCTGAAACCGACATAGTCATGTCGGGGCACTCCACTCCCCTAGCATTGTCACTCAAATTGTTGAGCGTTAATTTGGGAGCAAATAAGTCCTGCATGAACATGTTGCAGGCATAGCGAGGAGAGCTTCTCAAAAGTTGGGAATATTATTCCGAACCAGAAAGCTTTACACTCCACAACAACTGTTAATATTTTACAAAGCTCAAATTCGACCAACTATGGAATACTGCTCTCATATTTGGAGCTCCGCTCCCAAACATACACTGCATTTGTTGGATTCTGTTCAGAGAAGAGCTGTTCGTCTCATTGGAGACCCGGAACTGACCGGCGGCCTTGATTCGCTGGAACATCGAAGAACGGTTGGCGACTTGATTCTGTTCTACAAGTGTTTTCATGGAAAGTATTCGAAGGATGTAGCCCGCTTAATTCCTTCCAGAGCCACCATGTTAGAAATATACGTCGCGCTAATACTTCCCATCCGTATGAAGTTCAGCTTGTTACTCCGCGTACCACGCTTTTCAAGCAGTCTTTTATATGGAGTACATCATCCCTTTGGAACAATTTGTCCTGGGCTGTGTTTCCCACCGAGTACAATTTACAGCGATTCAAGAACAACGTGAATTGCTTTTTCCGCACACATGCCGCTCCTGGAGCGCTTTAGAGATTTCCTTGTAGCACGTGTCCTAGACCTATAAAAAAATCAGAATTTCGAACATGGTAACCCTGTGACATTTTTAGATGGGGTCTAGATGGGAATGTGTCAAGAGTGTTTTTGTTTGATCCGTGTAAAGCTTTTGACATCATAAGCCATAAGCTTGAATGTACGAAACACAGATACTTTGGGTTTTGGTTATGAAAAATGTGCGGTGTTTAAGCTCTTTTTGGACGGGCCGAACGTAAAGTATATTCTTGGAAGACAAGCGTATATTCTTGGAAGATAAGCGTATATTCTTGGAGGAACAGTCAAATCAGATGCTTCTCTAGGTTTAGTTCTGAGAAATAAAGTTCTTTAGTAAAGCCGACGCCCTGTCAAGACTATAGAACATAAACCTGATTACATAAAGTTTTGAAATATAACAACTTATAACTGTAAAACTTTTCATTCAGAATACATCAAGCTTTTATTTATTCCGGCTATTTTCGTTTTATAGTTTTAGTTGGAAAACTTTTTATGACAATTTAGAATTTTAGCGGAGCACAACGCTATTTTTCTAAGCTCTAAGAATACTAATGAGAATTTAATAACTTTTCCTTCTGCAGAAGCTGAACTAGTTGAATGAACCTTATGTAAGCCGGATGGAAATATGAATTAAATAACAAGAGAGAATTTAGTTAGTTTGCAAGTTTTTCTTTACAAAAGTACCTTTCATATAATTTTTCATTGGAGTACCACACGCACATATCAGTTTAACCAAGATGCAGGTGAACTTATTTCATGCTGTAGGTCTGAAACCTAATGGATATACAAAATAATTGTGTACAAGATTCTACAACGTTCTTTATGGGGACGAGATTGTAAATTTTCACAAAGTTTGAAAAAACAGTCAAAATAAACATTGTTTTCCAGATCTCCAATTGAACAATTTCCTGCTCTCTGTAGATACTGATTGGGTGATGTTTTTCCTTTTAAAATCCATGGTAGAGTTTAAAGTAAAGCTTTCTTATTGGGTGTGGTATAGTAAAATTTTGACTAATGGCTTTAACGACCAACAAAAAAAGGTTTTTCTGGAATTATTGAGACAGGTAAAAAGTTTGTTTTTAATTCTTTGATGGTGCATCTGGTTAATGTTATCGATTTTTTTGTTATATCTACTCTGGGCACAAACAAAGATGATGCTATTTGCGAAGTTAGGATTTTCACCAAGGTTTGATCATCCTGAGCGGTAGAAGAAAAGAATATTCGTTTCACAAAATACTGCAGTGTCAAGGACAAAAGTTAACTAAACAGCCGAAGGTTCTAGAGTCCATATAAGTAGATAGCGTTTAAATTTTAGATTATTTTAGCAAATTTGACTACAATTGTGAAAACCAGTTAAAATATGCAATTTCAATCAAGATGAACTGCTTAGTTTTTATGATGCTCTAGAGCAGGGCTGCTCAAACGGTCGATCGCGATCGACAAGTCGATCGCGAGTGCTTTTTGAGTCGATCTCGAGGAAAAAATTCCGATATAGAACTATTCACAGATTTTGTATTAGGTAACTAAAACAAAATAAACTACTAAAATTGATTCGATCCACAATTAGGCCAGAATAACGCCCTCATCACTTTCTTTTGTCGTAATAACCCCCTGCTAGCGGCAAAACGCGGCTTTATCAAAGGAACGCGCGGTACTTGTCAAAGAAAAGCCGCGTTTTTGATTCCCGCCGATTTTTCTAGAAACTTCGGGCGGCGTGTTTGACGGGAACATTTGAGACTTCGTTCGCGCCGATATAACTGTTGCGCCTGCAGAAATAGGAGTCAGTCTGAGTTGTAACTTTAAGGCGATACATCGATACAAAGTTTATTAATAAATAGTCCAAAATGAGTGCGGCGAAGAAAAGTAAAACTTATCATTTTCATAACGATTGGGAGGAAGAATTTTTCTTTTGTATGATAAAGGATAAGTGCATTTGTCTCATTTGCCGTGCGTCAGTTGCAATACCTAAGCGTGGGAACTTAGAGAGGCATCATAAAACGGTTTATAAAAACTATGAAAAGGATTTTCCGTCACAGAGTGAATTAAGAAAACGAAAAGTACGTGATTTGATAACTTGTTTAAAAAAAGAACAAACCATGTTCACAAGACCAGCCAAACAATCAAAAGCTGCAACGATCCCGTCATTTAAAATATCTCATATATTGGCAAAACACAAGAAACCATTTGATGATGGACTGCTTGTGAAGGAAGCATTTATTGAAGCGGGGTGAGACTTTATTTGGAGATTTTAAAAATAAAACAGAGATTATGTCTGCTATTAGAGAACTTCAGTTATCTCGTCCGACTGTCACAAGGCGTGTTGAAGTCATGAGTCAGGACATGGCAGATAAACTAAAACATGATATCATGGAATGTACATACTTTTCTTTACAGTTCGACGAATCCACCGATATGACAGACACTGCCCAGCTGTGTATTTTTATTCGAATGGTATTCAATGACATGTCGGCTAAGGAAGAGTTTTTGACAATGATTCCTCTGAAAGAAAAGACCGGTGGCGAAGATATATATGACGTTTTCTTCAATTTTGTAACAAACTACGAGCTACCAATATATAAACTAGTGTGCATTACAACCGATGGAGCACCAGCAATGACTGGAACCAAAAACGGTTTTGTGGCATTGTGTCGAGCTAATGATGATTTCCCTTAATTTTTCTCCTTCCATTGCATTATACATCAACAAGTTTTGTGTTCAAAAATTCTAAACATGGAGTAGATTATGGGCATTGCAATAAAAATTGTGAATTCTATCCGTGCACGTAGCTTGCAACGACGGCTCTTTAAATTGCAGTTGGAAGATAGTGAGTCAGCTAAACACACTGATTTAGTTCTTCACACGGAAGTCAGGTGGTTGAGTCGCGGAAAATTCCTAGAAAGGTTTCAAGAATTATTGCCCGAAATAACAGCTTTTCTGGACGAAAGAGGTGATGACCCTCAGATGCTGAAAAACGGAAAATGGCTGACTGATATGGCATTTTTGACAGACATCACAATGCATTTAAACACCATTAATTTGGAGCTTCAAGGTAAAAGAAAAACTATTATTGAGATGATTAGCGCAATAAACGCATTCAAAAGTAAATTGCAACTTATGATAGATTAACTGAAAAGAAAGGATCTGAAAAATTTTCCGTCTTTGAAAGCAAGGATTCCTCAGTTGAATTATGATATTTATGAGGCAGAATTATCAAATATTTTGGGCCAATTCGAAATACGTTTTTATGATTTCAGTAAATTGGCAAATATCGCATCATTTATGAGTTATCCTTTTTCGTCTAAAAATATTGAGGAATTAGCTACTGAAATAGCAAGTCAGTTTAACATGTTCTGTTGAAAATGAGTTAGTGCAGATTATAACAGATATACATCTCAAAGCCACAGCATCTGATTCAAAATTCTGGTGTTTTATATCTGAAGATAAATATCCGAATCTAAGGCAAATCGCCCTTCAGCTGACGGCAATGTTTGGATCAACTTCCTTGCGCGAGTCTGCATTTTCTGAAATGAAGATAATTAAGTCAAAACATCGCAATCGACTAACTGACGAACATATGTCATCATGCTTGCGAGCACTCGGTAATTACGTACCATCTTATGAAAAATATGCTAAGGACATGCAGTGCCACGCTTCAACATCCAAAGTCACTCTTTAGTTAAGTTTAGACACTAGAACTCGTTTGTTTTGTAAGAATCAATAAACTCGCAATTTTGAATAATTATGAGTTTTTTCATTGACATTTTAGAGCAGACCTACACTTACCTTGACTAAAAAAATGTATATTGTGCGGAAAAATTAATATCTATGCCACGATACACCCTACCTAGACGACAATCCTGCATCACACTTACTTGCAGCCTCTCAGAGTCGATCGATCGTAGTCTAACAATATTGAGGTAGAACGCCAGCAGTTCAAGTTTGAGCACCCCTGCTCTAGAGAAACGAAGAACTTTTGAGCATTTTGTCTAAAAATTAGGAGAGACGGGACTATTTTTTACAATCATAGGAAATTTTTTGTAATAAAACTCACCTTAACAATATATTATAACGAATTATGAAGTATTCCATGAGGAAATCAGCTAAACTATACAAGTTTTTCAAGGTTTTAGAATACCTAGTTCACAAATTAAACAATATCAACATATTTTAAAATAGAATCTTCTACAAGTATGTTAGGTCATTCTGTTATATTTATTTTTATTTTTTTTTTATGACCCTAACATACGTGCTGCAAGGAAATCCTTAAAACGCTACAAGTGCGACACGTGTATGGAAAAAGCGATTCACGTTGGTCTTGAATCGCTGTAAATTGTACTCGATAGGGAACACAGTCCTGGGCTAATTATTTCAAAGGGATAAGGTTCTCCATATAAAAGGCTGCTTGAAAAGGGTTACCCGAGGAGTAACAAGCTGAACATCATACGGATGCGAAGTATTAGCACGACATATTTCTAGCATTCACCGCTCTGTGAGAAATTAAGCGGGCTACATCCATCGAACACTTTCCATGAAAATACTTGTAGAATAGACTCAAGTTGCCAACCGTTCTTCGATGTTCCAATGAATCAAGGTTGCTGGCCAGTTCTGTGTCTTCGATCAGGCGAACAGCTCTCTTCTGAATAGAATCCAACAAATGCAGTGTATGTTTGGGAGAAGAGCCCCAAATATGAGAGCAGTATTCCATCGTTGGCCGAATTTGAGTTTTGTACAAAATTAACAGTTAATGTGTAACGTTTTCTATTTTGAAATAATTTTCCCAGTTTTGTTTGTAACATGTTCATGCTAAGACATGTTTGCTCCCAAATCAACGCCCAGCAATTGAGTGACAATGCTAGAGAAATGAGGTGCCCCGAAATAACTATGGCAGGTTCAGTTAATTTTTTTAGAAAAAACTACCGCCTGAGTTTTCGTAGCATTAAATTCTACTTGGTTATTGTCATCTCAAGATAAAATTTCTTCCAGGTCTTTGTTAAGTTGAACGACTTCCTGTTGTCTGTGGGTATTTGCATGAGTAGCAGATGTTCGAACGTTCAAGAAGAGATAAGCTTACTGTCATCTGTAAAGCTGTAGATTGGATTCCTGGTGTTTTCCAGCAGATCGTTAATGTAAATGTGAAAAAGAGTAGAAGAGAGTAGAAGACAGTATGGAGCACTGGGGCATACCGGCGTTGATAGTGAAGGTGTTAGAAACGAATCTGTCTACTGCCACTCGTAAAGAACGCTCTTTGAAGAAACATGAGGGCCATTTCAGACATACCAGAAGAGCGTAATTTAGCCAACAATCTATCGTGCCAGACACAGTCGAATGCCTTGGATATATCAAAAGCAGCCGCTTGAGATTCTCCAAAGTGTTAAATTGCGTTATTTCAAATATGTGTTACATAAATTAGAAGATCTCCTGTTGACCTATGTTTACGAAAGACATTCTGATGGTCGCTAATAATATTGAATCCTTCAAAATATTTTAGAATTTGTCTGTTTCTATTAAAATTTGTCTGATTCTATTAAAAGGTTCTTTTTCACTTGAATTTCAATTACAGTAAATGTATTTCAATATAACTAAAAAATTGGGCCTGGTAAGAAAATAAAAAAAATGGAAATAATAATAGGCAAAAATCATTAGACAGGTCCTTTGTTAGGTTTCAGTCATAATATATTTGATTTACGTGCACGGTTTAAAGCAAATTCCCATCAAAGCAAAAGTTTTTAATCAAGAAAAATGTTTGGTTTCCAATAATGATAAATTTTAGTTCTATATGACCTTTTGCTTTATAAAACACTGTACAGGATGCCCCATATGTATGGAATAATGATTCCACAGCATTTATTAATCAGTGTATCAAAAAAATGTTTAAATAAAAGTTATAGGGTGTTATACGGCGCACATGCTGACGTTGTCAAGATGTTTAGAACTGTCAGTTCGAAAAAATTACGCCATTACAATTTTTTTTTTAAATGGAAAGCCCTGTATATTATTTTATTTTTGAGTCCTACTAAAAATTCTAGATATTATTTGTCTAACATACGATGTCGAAATTGAACTATTATGGAATTATTATCATTTGAAATTTAAAATAAAAAAATACAAAAAAAAAACTATTAATAAATACTCTATGTTTATTTTTAAGGTAACAACTGCTCAAAATGTCTACCGTTAACACTGAAGCAATGACCCAATCTGTCATAAAACAGCCTAAACAGAGTTTTGAAGAAAATCCGGGGTGATCTGTGCTACTTCATATGAAATTCTTTGTTGTAAATCTCCTACAGTTTCAGGTTGACTCTGGTAAACCCCGGTCAGAAAAAAGTACTATCTCACTGCAAAATCTTTATAATTGCTAATTTTTCGTGTAGTTTTCGGTTTTAGGCGCCATATTGGATCCACCATGTTGGTATTATATAAAATTATGTTGGTTACTCTAAATATTACATCAATACTGCATTTTGTTTCAGTTTTGAAGTTCAGTTATCTCCGCTTAGAAATCATGATTTTTTTGTTTCTAGCCGCCATATTGAGCAGCCATCTTGTTTTTTTCAAATGGGCCAAGTTGCATTTGAAAGCTTACGTTTCAACGAAAAAATTGACACTCTTGAATTTTTTTTTTCGTCAATTCTATTTTTGAGTATTGGGGTGGCTCCGTTGACGCGAAACGTCCCATATATAAAGGGTGGGCCATCTATCGGTTTAAATTTGAACCACCGGTTATTTCGAATCTGGCAATACTTATGTCATTCTATTCTGTCACAAAATTCAGTATATTATCTCCATTGAACGAAATGAATCGATTTACGCTTGAGCAACGTTGGGATTTATTGGAAATTTATTTCCAAAACAAAGACAATTGGTCGGAAATTGCACGAAAATGTCATACAAAATTTGGTCGCAGAAAAGGACCAACAGTGCCCGGTATACGCAAGTTTATTGCTAAAGTTCGTGAAACTGGTTTCATTGTTGATGCGCCAAGACGTGAGCGTGCTCGTACAGTGCGTACACCCGAAAATATCGAAGCTGTGGCTGAGAGTGTGCGTGAGAATCCATCAACATCAACTCGTGATCGTTCTCAAGAATTGAACATTTCACGCACCAGTTTACGTCGAATTTTGCGAAAAGATCTCAGTATGACGCCTTACAAAGTTCATTTGGTTCAAGAGTTGAAGCCGCATGACCATCCGCTTCGTTTTCGCTTCGCTAGATGGGCCAACGAGAAACTGCACGATGATGTCGATTTTGCCAAAAAAATCATCTTTACGGATGAAGCTCATTTTCATCTTGGTGGGTACGTTAATAAGCAAAATTGCCGTATTTGGGGCTCAGAAAACCCACACGTGGTCTTACAGAAGCCAATGCACCCATTACGAGTGACTGTTTGGTGCGGCTTGTGGAGCGGAGGCATCATTGCCCATATTTCTTTGAAAATGAGGACGGCGCAACCATTATGGTCAATGGAGACACCTATCGCACCATGATAACCGATTTTTTTGTGCCCGCTCTTCATGGTATTGATGTGAACGATGTTTGGTTTCAACAGGATGGTGCAACTTGCCACACATCTCATGCCACAATCGATTTATTGCGTCAAACGTTTGATGGCCGTTTAATTAGCCGAAATGGTGATGTCAATTGGCCGCCAAGAAGCGGCGATTTGACACCGTTGGACTATTTTCTGTGGGGCGCCGTTAAAGACAAGTGTTATGCCGACAAACCAGAGACAATTAAGCATTTGAAGGCCAACATTCGTGATGCCATTGCCGAGATACGACCCCATACACTCGAAAAAGTGCTCGAAAATTGGTCCGATCGAATGGGGTACTGTGAGGCCAGCCGCGGCAGCCATATGAATGAAATAATATTTCATCTCTAACCGGAACAATTGTACTTCACAACAAAAAAATAAATTTGGCAAAATTTCAAACCGTTTTTGTTTTATTGCATTTTTAAATTTAAACTTTTAAATGGGCCACCCTATATATATATATATATATATATATATATATATATATATATATATATATATATATATAATGTTACAGGTCTAAAACGTATAGCGTAATTATTTCTTTTCTAATATAAAAAAAATCTTAAAAAACGCTACGACTACTAAATTTAACTCTTTCTTTCGATTCTGTAGATAAGCGAGTTAGAACGTTGTCCATTTATAATCACTAACCTTGTACAATATAATCATTTATTTTTACAGTATCTTCCATATATTTTGCACTCAAGCTGTTTTCTGATACAATAATAATTTTGACATCCTGGCATTTACTGGCAAATTTTAATAGGCAATAGTATTCAGTTCACAGGGACGTAGACATGTTAGTAATCTGTCCCCTCAAAAAATTTACCCTCGAGTTGCAATATGAAAAAAATGTTTTTTTTTTTAACAAGACGACACTTAACAAAAAGGTTATCTTTTTTTCAGAATAATTCAAAGCCTTTTAAACGATTTTCTTATTACATTTATTTGTTATCTCTAAATTTTATTTTTTGATTTTTACTTTTTTCAATTCGCGTTATTCTTTTGACGATCGGTGCCCAAACTTAATAATATTTTTTTAATGCATTTAATAATTCATATTGAAGGAAACATTCTGATTAAATATTAAGTAAAATTTCCTCGGATTAGTGTTATCGTGGCAAAAACCGTGAGTCGTCCGCAAACACACTGATTTTATTTCATATAGTTTTGATGTTGTAACACACTTAACAAAAAGGTTATCTTTTTTCAAAATAATTCAAAGCCTTTTAAACGATTTTCTTATAATATTTATTTGTTATCCCTAACTTTTTTTTTGATTTTTACTTTTTTCAATTCGCGTTATTCTTTTGACGATAGTACTCGGTGCCCAAACTTAATAATATTTTTTTAATGCATTTAATAATATATATATTGAAGGAAACATTCTGATTAAATATGAAATAAAATTTTCAAGGATTAGTGTTATCGTGGCAAAAACCATGAGTCGTCCACAAACACACTGATTTTATTTCATATAGTTTTGATGTTGTAATACACTTAACAAAAAGGTTATTTTTTTCAAAATAATTCAAAGCCTTTTAAACGATTTTCTTATAATATTTATTTGTTATCCCTAATTTTTTTTTTTTGATTTTTACTTTTTTCAATTCGCGTTATTCTTTTGACGATAGTACCCGGTGCCCAAACTTAATAATATTTTTTTAATGTACTTAATAATATATATTGAAGGAAACATTCTGATTAAATATTAAAATAAAATTTCCTCGGATTAGTGTTATCGTGGCAAAAACCGTGAGTCGTCCGCAAACACACTGATTTTATTTCATATAGTTTTGATGTTGTAACACACTTAACAAAAAGGTTATCTTTTTTCAAAATAATTCAAAGCCTTTTAAACGATTTTCTTATAATATTTATTTGTTATCCCTAATTTTTTTTTTTGATATTTACTTTTTTCAATTCGCGTTATTCTTTTGACGATAGTACCCGGTGCCCAAACTTAATAATATTTTTTTAATGCCTTTAATAATATATATTGAAGGAAACATTCTGATTAAATATTAAATAAAATTTCTTAGGATTAGTGTTATACTGGCAAAAACCGTGAGTTGTCCGCAAACACACTCATTTTATTTCATATAGTTTTGATGTTGTAACACACTTAACAAAAAGGTTATCTTTTTTTTCAAAATAATTCAAAACCTTTTAAACGATTTTCTTATAACATTTATTTGTTACCCCTAATTTTTTTTTGATTTTTACTTTTTTCAATCCGCGTTATTCTTTTGACGATAGTACTCGGTGCCCAAACTTAATAATATTTTTTTAATGCATTTAATAATATATATTGAAGGAAACATTCTGATTAAATATTAAATAAAATTTCCTAGGATTAGTGTTATCGTGGCAAAAACCGTGAGTCGTCCGCAACACACTGATCTTATTTCATATAGTTTTGATGTTGTAACACACTTAACAAAAAAGTTATCTTTTTTTTCAAAATAATTCAAAACCTGTTAAACGATTTTCTTATAACATTTATTTGTTACCCCTAATTTTTTTTTGATTTTTACTTTTTTCAATCCGCGTTATTCTTTTGACGATAGTACTCGGTGCCGAAACTTAATAATATTTTTTTAATGCATTTAATAATATATATTGAAGGAAACATTCTGATTAAATATTAAATAAAATTTACTAGAATTAATGTTATCGTGGCAAAAACCGTGAGTCGTCCGCAAACACACTGATTTTATTTCATATAGTTTTGGTGTTGTAATACTCTATCCCTCGTAAGTCATTCCTTATCTTTAAAGATTTTTTGTTACCAAGCTATTATATAAATGGCATCAACCAGGATATACGTCATTTTAGGCAGTGTCATCTGAAAAATGAAGCGTTAAAAATTGTTATTTATCTTTTAAGATGTCAAAAAGCATTATCAAAATACTGTAAATTTCCTTTAATAATGATGCAAAAAAATAACTTGATCACTTTTTTTTAATACCTCTTGAATTATTTCAGGAACTTTAAATTAGGAATACGTATTAAATGGAATAAGTAATTATAGTCCTTTTTTAATTAATAAGCAGCTTCATTCCGGATTAATTGATTTTGTTTGCGACAAAAAATTTAAAGACAATAAATACTACATATTAAATATGACTTCCTTACAAAAAAAAAACCTTAATCCAAACAACATAATCCTATATTTTAAATTATAAATAATTTAGCTATTAGGCATCATGGAAATTGCGTAAAGGAAGGCTTTTAGATATATTTATAGCTGGATACTGAGATGTTGAAAATATTATTATTATTAATTTATTCGTTCCCAGCAACAATATACAGTTACAATAAGTGTATTAACACTCTGGAACATTGTTAAAATTAAATAATATACATCTTTGATTGTGTTAGCCGATACTTGTTGAAAATTCATAATAAAATTATATAAAAACAACACTATTTTAATTTCCAATATATTTAAAGTCACTTGACAATTGTTTCACCATACAATGGCTTCTTCAGAAGTAAATAAGAAAGAAAAATATTTGGTAGTAATCCTGGTTATGTAGTGCTTAAAACTATCCTTAATTACCTAAGATTATGCTAATCATTTTATTATATTATTTACAGACAGAATTATTTTAAGAATGCAAATCTGTGGTACTATTTCAGAGAACTAATAAAGATTAAGTAAGGCTAAATGGTTTAAGTCTACCTGTTCGTTTAATAATTGATTGGAGTTTTTCCGTTTGTTAATTTCAAGATATTCAAGCAAATTTAATTTTTTAGATTTATTTTCTACATGTAGGATTTTTAACGTATCATCAAAATTATGGGATTCGTTTATTATATGGGTTGCGTAATGTGAATTGTTCTTATTTTTTAACTATGTTTATGTTCTTTAATGCGAATTTCAAAAGATCTACCAGTTTGTCCTACGTAGGCTTTAGTACAAGATCCACAATTTAATAAATAAACTCCTGGTAGTAATTCCTTAGGGAGTATAATTTTGAATAACAAAACCAAATCTAAGAAATCGTTAAAATCAGGAGAAATAGTAGTTTTAGCAACTATCGGAGATAATCTCAACACTTCAACCCGATAGTTAAAAGAATCCACTAAACTACCAAGAACTAACGTAAGTCGTACTTTGAAGAAGCACAAATTCAGGCCATATAGGACAAGAAACCTTAAATATGGAGATTTTTAACGGCGTATGGATTTTTACCAATGGTTTCTGGAAAATTGTAACCATGTTTCGAATTTTTCATTAAATTGCATTTGGACAGACGAAGCTTATGTAAGCAATGCGGGTATTTTTAATCGTTACAATTCTTATACGTGGGCACAAGAAAATCCTCATTTAGTTGTGGAGCAAAAAAAACAAGGCAGATTTCGATTTAATGTGTGGGCAGGAATTTTTAGAGGCAGGGTTATAGGTCCATTTATTTACGAAGGAACACTGACCTCTCAGAGATATTTAGAAATTTTAAGACAGCAAATAGAATCTCTTGTTGATGAACTGCCGTTAATGGACCTTAGAAATATATTTTTTCAACACGACGGGGCACCCCTCATAACGATGCAGTTATCAGTAATTTTTTATCTGCCAATTTCGACAATAACCGGATAGCCAACCAAGGTCCGAACTATGGGCCAGCGAGGTCACCGGATTTAACACCCATGGACTTCTATCTCTGGGGAAGAATGAAAGACCTAATTTTTAAATTGCCGACAAACACCAGGGAAGAGTCAGAAGTCGCAGTGATACAAAGTTTTGCAGCTCTCACTCCTCTTGAACTAATCAACTCGGTAAGAAGTGTCCAGAAAAGGTGCCGCCCATGTGTAAATAAAGCTGATCGACATTTAGAACATTTCTTAAAGAAAATTGTTTTATTTTAATTTGCTCTATTAGAAATAAATTGTTTTATTGTTGTTTTGTGTTATTTTCTACATAGTTTAAAGTACTATAGCATTTAGTAAATTGCATTGTAGTTATGACTCTTAAGAGTTACTTCTGGGAATTTTTTTTACGATTTGACTGCTATCAGTAAACAATTGATATTGCCGTTCCGTCCAAAGCCTACTTCACACAATGTGCATTTAAAACTCGCGTAAAAACTGATAACCTTTATATTTTGAAGTAGATTTAAGCAAAATATAAAGTGGTCTGTATTTTTAGAATGGTAATTTAAAGCTCTATTGGGATAAGGGAAAATATGCTGGGTACCCCATTTAAAAAATATGCTTTTGCGTTAATAACTATTAAAACATTAGTTGTAAAAAAAATGTGACTTACACTGTTGAAATCCACGTGAAAAAGTGCTTTGAGAATGTTTTTACAGAAATCAAAAATTTTCAATAGGAAAAGAATTACAAATATTTTTTACAAAATGCAGATTTTTGAAAAAACACCCTGTATATCTGAAACGGTACTATGTATCGATGTGGAGTTTTCACCATTGAGTTTATCATATAAAAAATTGAGCCACAGACACCGAAATCAGTTTTCGTCTATCTCTTTAGATAAAGGGATTTACTTTTAAAAGTGTCCAATTTGGACCACCCTGTACATACTGATAAGTGTCAAAATCTTATATTCTATAAACACTAATCTACGGTTCTCTCTTTTGATTTCTAATGTGTTACCCCAAAAAATTAACCTATATCTCAGCCTAGACTGAACAAAAGCATGATAAACCGATATGGCTGCATCAGTGCCATCATGTTGTGCTACCACCTTTACAGCATAGTAGTATTTAGCTACGCTCACTGCTACAGCCTCAACATGCGCCTTATTGTTCCATATTTCTCGATTCGAAGAATCTTCAAATTAATGTAGAACATGACATAGTCATAACAGGTAGTTCAAGAATAATCATTTATATTTTAAAGAAGAAAATAATGCTTTATAGTAAGTAATCCCAAGATATGCCATTTATTACCTCTCTTCATTCCCTAAAAATTTTACACTTCTTATAACTGCGATCATAAATAATTATACTTAAAACTTGCTCTTTCAACAAAATACATGTGAAAAGTTAACTCTTTAACCCCCTATTTATTCGCTCGCAGGAAACACAGGTATACAAAAAACAAAAATTATCTGTCTTTTAGGTAAGACACGCGTTTTCTTAAGTATTTTTTTATGCTGAATCCAAAAACACCATAAAAAAAGACATTCATCGTGAGGTTTTTTTCAGAAAACACACTTAAAGTTGTCAGAAAACTATTAAATTGAAAAAAAATACATTTTAATAAATAATGTAAAACTGTATAATCATTAAACTTATGGAATACAATTATTATTTCGGACATCTTTAAATGTTCTGAATCTACGTTTATCATAGAAAGTTAAAAATATTAGGTTTTAGTGTTCATCTATAATATATATAAAATGCAACGTCTCTCTCTGTCTGTCTGTCTGTCCGTTAGTGCGCTTATCACTGGAAAACCACTTATCCGATTTATGTACTTTTTTTTTAAAAAACATACATATGTTCTCTGGCCAGGTTATAGGCTATCTTTTATTACGATAGGTAGCATAAGGAATGAGCAGTGACGATAATAGTGAATGAAGTCGGAAAAAAGTTTGCCGCTAGCGCGTTCCCTTGCAATACACAGCCTAAACCATTAAATATGGAACAATATTATGTAGCAAAGAATATCTGTAGTCTATAATCTATAATATATGTAAAATGCAATGTCTTTCCGTCTGTCTGTCAGTCTATTAGTGCGTTTATCACGCGAGACCCACTTATCCGATGTACGTATCTTTTTTTAAATTCATACTTTGGCCAGGTTATATAATAATAATAATAATCTATATCTATAATATATATAAAATGCAACGTCTCTCTGTCTGTCTGTCTGTCCGTTAGTGCGCTTATCCCTCGAGAACCACTTATCCGATTTACGTGATTTTTTAAATTCATACATATGTTCTCTGACCAGGTTATAGATATATATTTTATTACATCTATAATATATATAAAATGCAACATATCTCTGTCTGTCTGTCCGTTAGTGCGCTTAATACTGGAGAACCACCTATCCGATTTACGTGCTTTTTTTTTGAAACATACATATGTTCTCTGGTCAGGTTATAGGCTATATTTTATTACGTTAGGTAACATGAGGAATAAGCAGTGACGATAATAGTGGATCAAATCGGTAAAAAGTTTGCCGCTAGCGCGTTCTCTTTCAATACACTGCCTAAAGCATTAAATATGGAACAATATCATGTAGCAAAGAACATATATATATATATATATAAAATGCAACGTCTCTCTGTCTGTCTGTCTGCCTCTCTCTGCCTGTCTGTCTGTCTGCCCGTTAGTGCGCTTATCACTGGAGAACCACTTATCCGATTTACGTGCTTTTTTTTAGAACATACATATGCTCTCTGGCCAGGTTATAGGATATATTTTATTGCGTTAGGTAACATAAAGAATAAGCAGTGACGATAATAGTGAATCAAGTCGGAAAAATGGTTACCGTTAGCGCGTTCTCTTGCAATAAACTGCCTAAACCATTAAATATGGAACAATATCATGTTGCAAAGAATATAATATATATATAAAATGCAACGTCCCTCTGTCCGTCTGTCTGTCCGTTAGTGCGCATAACACTTCAGAACCACTTATCCGATTTACGTGTTTTTATAAATTTATACATATGTTCTATATAATTTCGATATAAGCCTAGATAATGGGAGATATGATGAGATAAGTATAAATAATGGGAGATAAGGAGAAATAATGGGAGATAAGCAGAGATAAGTCTAGATAATGGGAGTTATGGTGAGATAATGGAAGATAAAGAAAAAAAATGGGAGATAAGGAGACATATTGCGAGATAAGTCGAGATAAGCCTAGATAATGGAAATTATGTAGAGATAATGGGAGATAAGGAGAAATAATGGGAGATAAGGGGAAATAATGGCAGATATTTTATTACGTTAGGTAACATAAGAAATAAGCAGTGACGATAGTAGTGAATCAAGTTCACGCGAGCGGAGCCGCGGGCACGGCTTGTGTTTAATAAAAGAACACGCATACACCACCTTTATCTGAGCTACGTAGCAAAATACTATTTAAAATAAATATGTGCAACCGCTGAATTAAAAAATTGCTTTTAATTTTTATTAATATTGAACAAAACTATTATTTCCAGTGTTTTTTGAAGTTCTTTCTTAATCCTGACTTGACATCAAAAAACAAAGTTTTAAGTTCAATCTCAACAAAAAACTTGATCAGTTTTAGGATACTTCCTAAATTATTTAAAGAACTTTAAACAGAATACATATTAAATGGAATAAATAATTTTAATCCTTTTTTAATTAATAAGCAGTTTCATTCCGGGGTAATTTATTTTGTTTGCACCAAAAAATAAATAATATATATTATTAAGTACGACTTCCTAACATTAAAAAAAACTTAATCTAAACATTATAACCCTATATTTTAGGTTATAAATAATTTATTGTAAGCTATTAGGCACCATAGAAATTGCTCAAAGGAAGGGCTTTAGATATATTTATAGCTGAATATTGACATGTTGAAAATATTATGATTATTAATTTATTCGTTCCCAGCAACAATATGTAGTTACAAGTTCAGTTTCAACAAAAAACTCGCTTTTAACACTTACAAGGGTACTATGTGGTTGGTAAAAATACTTTTTTAAGTAAATAAATGCAACAGCTAAACAACAATTTTTTTTTTGAACAAAACTAACACGTAGGCTGAAAAATTTTTAGATGTCACCCTTTTCAAAAAATCTATATCAACAAAGGAAGTACCAACCTTCAAACGATACCTGTCAAAATTCCATGACATTTCGATGATTAGTTTACATGTTAGAGTGGTTTTAATGACGCTACCTTTCGATATTTTCGAGACAATGGAACAAATCGGATTTCATGTCTTGATTAAACACTGTTTTTTGATAGGAAAAAATACCGTCTGAGCAAAGCAATGGCTTGATAAGCGTTACGGGGACTCTATCCCTAGAAAATTACTCATTTACTGATATGATGAATTTAAACGCGGACGTACAGATACAAATGATGCTAAATGCTCTGGACTCCTAAATGAGGTGATTACACCGGAAAACATAAAAAAATCCACAAATTGTTTTGAATGACCGTAAAGTGAAATTACGTGAGATAGTTTGACACCCGAAGGATATCAAAAGAACATGTTGGTCATATGTTGGTCATGGACATTTGGGCATGAGAAAACAACAATGTGTTGATAATTCCGAGCGCTATTTGGACCTGTTTAAGCGCATTAAAAAGGATTTTTAGGATGGATCCACCACTACACACCGGAATCAAATCGGCAGTCAGCTAAGTGGACAGCAGTCGGAGAAATTCGCGCGAAGCGACCAAAGACAACAGTCGGCTGGGAAGGTTTTGGCCTCTGTATTTTGCGATGTATATGGAATAATTTTCATCGACTATACCGAGAAGGGAAAAACCATCAATAGCGAGTATTATATAAAGTTGTTGGTCCGTTTGAGGGCAGAAATCGCAAATAAACGGCCCCAAATGAACAAGAAAAAAGTGCTCTTTCATCAATATAATGCACCGTGTTACGACGCAATGGTTACAATGGCAAAATTGCATGAATTGAAGTTCGAAGTGCTTCCTCATCCGCCGTATTCTCCATATTTGGTCCCCAGCGACTATTATCTATTCGTAAACCTCAAAAAAATGCTCGCAGGAAAGAGATTTGGGTCCAGTGAAGAAGTTATCGCCGAAACTGAGGACTATTTTAAAGGCAAAGGCAAATCCTTTTACAAGAAAAGTAAAGAAATGTTAGAAAAGCATTGGACTGATTGTATCGCTCTTGAAGGAGACTATATTGATAAATAGAGTCTAATTTTGCAAAAAAATGTGTTTTAAATAGCTAGCCAAAAACTTTTCAGCCTACGTGTTATTATCTCTAGTAGTTTTTTAAATTCCAAATTCGAATTTGATATCAAAACAAGAGGAATACTGTTTAGTGTTGAAAAAAATATCCGTTTACTATTTAGGAGCAAAAGGTTGCAAAATGCACTCTAATGTACATATATTGACAGTTTTAGCAGTCAATTTTGTGGATAAATTGACTGAATGAATATGGGGGAGTGTGAGTGTGTGAGTGAGGTAGTGAGTGAGTGAGTGAGTGAGCGAGTGAGTGACTGAGTGAATGAGGTAGTGCGTGAGTGAGTGAGCGAGCGAGTGACTTAATGAGTGAGTGGGTGAGTGTAGAAGTGAGTGAGTATGAGGGTATGTGAATGAGTGAGTGTGTAAGTGAGTATATGAGTGAGTGACTGAGCGAGCGAGTGAGTGTTTTGTTCAATATCAATAAAAATAAAAAACAGTTTTTTAATTTAGCGGTTGCACATATTTATTTTAAACAGCATTTTGCTACGTAGCGTAGTTTAATGTGGTGTATGCGTGTTTTTTTGTTAAATATGAACACTAAAACCTAATATGTTTAAGATTTTTATGATAAATGTAGATTCAGAACATTTGAAGATGTCCGAAATAATAATTTTATTCCATAATTTTAATGATTATACAGGTTTGCATTATTTAATAAAATGTATTTTCTTTTAATTTAATAGTTTTCTGACAAATTTAAGTGTGTTTTCTGAAAAAACCTGACGATGGATGTCTTCTTTTGTGATTTTTTTGGATTCAGCATAAAAAAATACTTACGAAAACAAGTGTCCCACTTGTATACAAAAAATTTTCGTTTTTTGTATACATGTGTAATCATCTAAAGTTTGTTCATTGTCACAACGAAAACCGGTAAAAATTCTTATTACACCACTGAAACTACACTCCTGGACAAAATTAACGCAACAATATATTAAATCATACAAATCTCTATAATAAATTAATTTGAATAATTTTGTATGAAGATTGGTTACACTAAAAGTTAGAAAAAACTTATTCGGATACTTTAAAAGTGAATTAGCTACCAAATTTCTCTATAAGATTTGAATTAAAATTATTCTTAAGACCTAATAACAAAATCGTTGAAATTATGTAATAATGAAAAAAATAAACTGGGACACTAGTAGCAAAATTAATGGTGTAACTGGGACACCAGTAACGTGTGTTGCCTCCTCTACTTCGGATGACAGCGTTTATGCGCCTAGGCATGCTTCTAATTAAATTTTGGATAAAATCTTGAGGAATTTGCTCCCATTCTGTGACAACTGCATTTTCAAGTTCCGTCAGGTTTCTAGGTGCAGGAATATGACGTTTCACATTTTTCTTCAGGTGATCCCATACATGTTCTATCGGATTCAGATTCGGGCTTTTTGGTGACCATTGCATAATCGGTATATCAACTTGATTAAGATAATAGAGTACCTCCCTAGCCACGTGAGGTCGAGCGTTGTCTTGCATAAACAGGAAATTGGGCCCCACAAAATGACCGAAAGGCATCACATGTTCTATTACAATATTCTCAAGATAGTAGTCAGCATTCATGGATCTCGAACGGACAGAAACTAAGTCTGTGCGAGCATCAAAGCAGATGCCACCCCAGAACATAACAGAGCCACCGCCGAATGGAATCCTTGCAGAGATATTGCAAGGAGCAAACCTCTCTCCTGGTCTTCGCCATACTCGCTCACGAACATCTAGTTTCATTTGTGAAGAAAACTTGTTTCCAGTCATCCACAGACCAGTTTTCGTGATTTCGAGCAAAACGTAACCTGACAACTCTGTTCTCTCTAGTAAGCAAGGGCGCAGTGGCTGGTCTCCTACTGTTTAAAAAAGCTTCAGCTTCTAACTGTTTTAGAAGAAATTGTGACATTGCGAACAGCTTCGAGTTCGTTGCTTATTATAGAACTAGTGACAGTCCTGTTTCTTAAAGCATATTGTCTTATAAAACGTTCATCTAGGTTGCTAGTGCATCGTTTTCGCCCTTGCCCTAGCCTTCTAGAATAAGTTCTTACTTCATTCAAGCGTCTTACCATTCGACTTATTGTGGAACGATGTTTGCCTAACAAATTGGCAACATAACTCTGACAATATCCGTCGTCCAATAAAACTGAGGCTCGCACTACCTCGTGTTCAGTTAAATTCCTTGTTCGATTCATTTTTCTAATTCTTCGGGGTCAAAAATAAAACAATCTACCACAAAAACATATTACTTTAAAAAAGGGAACAATTTATAAGCTTACTTTTAAAGAAAATCTTTCGCATTATTACAGAAAATTGTTGTTGTTGTTCTAAAAAATTTTTTAAAACTGTAAATCTAAACGAATTGTTTTGATTTCTGTCATGAACAACGAAACAAAATATGCATAGCCTACTATTCAAATACTCGATAAACTTTAAAACTGGCATAAGAAAAAGATAAATTAATTTTCAGGTTGTTGCGTTAATTTTGTCCAGGAGTTTATATATAGTTTATCAACTATTTATCCGCTCTTACCTTTTTAAATATTTTACTTTTTTCCCCTAAAGCAGAAAAACTATACGTAACTTTTCTACTTCAAGTAATAAATATGTACAAAATTTAAAATTGATATCTAATTTTGCTTGATAGTTATCGTACCAATAAACGACAGAACCACAGAAACTGGTAACAATGTTTTTACTGATCCAGGGACCGTGATAGGTGAGAAGTACTTCTCCTTACGACGAAAGTAACAAAAAAATAATACAAAAGATCATAATTTCAAAAATTGGAATATCTCATAAAAGATATGAAATGACACCAAAATTCTAAGCATATCTACAGATACTTCGTAAAAAAGTCGGCAGACTAATTGATCTAGTACTTTCGTTGCAAATACATAGTTCTAAAATAAATACTGCATTTGACTTTCTCATGTAGAGAGTAAGTAATTTTCTACCTCTTTCACCCCCTTCCCACAACCCGATATCAATTTTAGAACTATAGGTTTTATTGATTCTTTATTATATAAGAATCTTATTCAAGAGTTTGCGTGCCAACAGATCGACACGACCACAGTCAAATAGACAGATCGACAAAAAGGAGAAAGTAAAGCAAAAACTTCAGAGGGTAATTTTCTCACGACTACAATACTTGCCGTTTGCAAGGGAAGTAAAAATCATAATTTACTTACTGTACCATAAGTATGTTTCGGCCAACATAACCGTGTGTTAAGTCTTTAAATTAATTGAATTATTAAACACTTAGCACAACCGAATGTCTACACTCGGTCAAACAACTTGTAGAAAAGATAACCGAGTACAATATCACAGCTTGAATAGCACTCGTCGACTTCCGAAAAGCTTTTGGCACAGAGGAATACTGGGCAATTGAGAAAGCGATGAAAATCTCAAGAGTCCATCAAAGTATGTTAACATACTGACAAAAATCAATGAATAATCAAAACTGAAAGTGAGATTACACGAGGATACCAAGAAAGTAGAAATAAAGAGAGGTGTTAGATAGGGCGATATCATATCACCCAAAATATTCACCTTGGTATTAGAAGATATCTTCAAGAGTCTTCAGTGGGAAAACAGGGGACTTAACATATCCGGAGAGAGAGTCAACAACATCAGATTTGCTGATGACATCGCACTTACTCACACACACAAACTGAAGAAAAAAAAGTTGGTCTGGAGACGAACATCTCAAAAATCAAATTCATAACGAACGAACAGACAACCATTAATAACGCAATATTTATACACGGACCACAAGTGGAAAGAATAGATTATTACGTAAATTTGGGACAGGAAGTTACACAATCGGAAAAGTGAATCAAGAACTGCACGTCAATCGAAGCATACGCCTCGGATGGGCAGTTTACGGTAAAATGAAGAAAGTCTTTCAGTCCAAACTGTCTTTAAAACTTAAAAGTAAAGTATATAGTGAATCCATTCTACTAGGAATAACATATGGTAGCGAAACTTTCTGACACGGAAAGTTATTAGAAAATTGCAAATTTGCCAGAGAGCAATTGAAAGGAAAATCCTAGATATATCACCTAGGGACTGCAAGCCGGACGATTGGATCAGGAAAGAGAGGGATCCATGACATAATTAAAAGGATATCTTCCCTCAAGTGGAATTGAGCTGGCCATGTGGTCAGAAATATTGTTAACTGGAGCGGAAAAGTGACCAAATGAAGGCCATGGGGAGGGGGGGGAAGAAGTACTGGCAGACGTAAGATACGACGATATCAAAAAAATCAGCGGGGCTCATTTGGTCTCAAATTGCTTAAAACAGGGAGATATGGAAGCACATGAGAGAGGCATATATCCAAAGGACAGAGAATGGCAGGAGGAAGAAGAAGAAAAAGAACCGTTTGTATTTCAACGTTCAACTCCACATTTTCCTACATTACTCTATAATCAGATCTGTCTCTTCTATATACTATTTCTGTTAAAAATGGACATACTGGACAAGCAAGAGCATTAAAATAGGAATATATTACGATATACGGAATCACCCTTCTAACCCCTGCCTCACCCATTTTGCCCAATATATATATTGGGTAATATATATATATATATATATATATATATATATATATATATATATATATATATATATATATATATATTTATAAAATAATCATTTTATAATAAATATCCAACATCCCAATTAAGGTCCAAAAAAGCTCTCATAATACTAGTTAAACTCTTTTCACGTATCAATAGTAAAAAATATAATGTTTCCATTCAGTGACTGAACGAACCCAAGAAAAGATCTATAACAGGATAAATACGAAGTAACTCTTCTTTACCCTTAATGTGTCATATGTTTTATTATAAATGATTAGGCTTAAGATTTGCTTATATTCCCATCTAAAAAAAAATTTTCATAATACTATTGAACTATAAAAGATTCTCCCATCCATTTCACCCCCTATTAGAATTAAAAATAAAGAAAAATAACTTTTATATTCTCGTAACCCTGAAAAGGACATATAGGACGATACATATGAAGCAAGCCTTCTAACCCTCTACTCCACCGTATTAACCTCTTATATATTTCACTATAATTGATATATGTACTTAAAATTTGTCAATTACTTCAACCAAAACATCTGAAAAAGTCCTTCAAACACCACCGAAACTAAATAATATTTAACGCCGTAAAACTGTAAAAGTTCATTTCTTTCTTGGGATAAAATTAGAAGCCATAAAAATAAAAAATAACCTAATTTCTACATTCTTCGACTCTAACAACCTTGAAAAGGACATATACCGCTATATATATATATATATATATATATATATATATATATATATATATATATATATATATATATATATATATGTGTATATATATATATATATATATATATATATATATGTGTATATATATATATATATATATATATATATATATATATATATATATATAATATATAACAACCCCTCTAATCTGCTCCCTCATTTTATATTTTACTATATATTTCTGCCTAATATTTATTTATTAGACCAACACAAAAAAGAACAGAAAAAATTAGCCTATTATTAATAAAACCTTACAAGATGTATCGATTCCCAATCCTTTCAGCCCTATTGCCTTAAGCGATATCGCTTGCAAACGATAGGCTTTATTCATTCATTATGATCTTTATCCCAAGTTTGAAATTTATATTTCATTTCATTCAAGAGTTATCTTGTTAACAGACCGATAGATCGGCGAAACTGCATGACTATGTTTTTCCTAATCTAGGAAACCTAAAGATTAAGAAAATCAAAAGTCTCGGAATTTGATTTTTCACGAATAATTCTTTAGCAAGAAAATTAAAAAAGCAGATTTAAAAATAATAAAATTAGATTTTGTACTTTCGCCTTCACCACGTATTATCATAACTATACGAAATCTAAATTAAACTTAGGTTTGAAAAGCCACCACTTAAAATGAAATTTAAATTAGTGCGTTTTTTCCCTTCTACGTCTGTAAAGCATTTTGTAATCAGCACAAAAAAAAAATTCCAGAACAAAATATAAAATCTGCTATAATTTGCAAAAACTTAAAGAATACTATTAAAAAGTTTTTCATATTTACCAAACTTACCCTTTAATATTTCCGTCTAGCTATACTAAGAAACTCACTAAAAGTCCTTCAAAACTCCCGAAGGGAAACTGTACGAAAAACTTTTACGCGCGTCGCCCGACAATGGAAACTCCAGAAGTAGAGAATAGAGCTTAGTGAGATGCTGAAAGTTAGAGCGCTTTAGAGCGACTGGCGCCACATGGACACACTGGCTACACTTGTGGGGGGATGAAACTGAGACGAAAGCATCGATTCCTCATAAACGAGAAAGTTTTTCTTTTAGTTTTAGTTTAGAGCTGATTTAATTATTTGTCTATTGCATAATACAGTTAATGTTTGTAAACTGTCACATTAAATAAATGATACCACACTACGTCTTAAAACTGCATTCAATATGACTTTGTTTGTAATTAAAAAGAATTTAAAAATATTTTGTATGTTGGGTGCTTTTTATGTTAAGGCATTACTTCTATCAGGGACCTATTTTACCAAACTACAAATATCTAACGGGAAATTTTTAGCAAGTTTGGCAAAATAATAGGGTCAGTCAATAAGTTTTGAAAGCGGAAATGAAACAAGATGAATTAACGAGTCGAAATACTTTAGTAAATTCTTTAGTATAATCTCCTTTAAGCTTAATAAATTTTTTCCAGCGATTTTCCAATTCATTTACCCCATCTCTGAAGTGGTTTTCCGGAAGATCTTCAAAATACCCATCTACGAATGCTATCACCTTAACATTTGTTGAAAAACGCTTCCCACGTAGAAATTTGTTGAGTTTAGGGATCAAACGAAGTCAGGCGGAGCCAGATCTGGCGATAAAAACAAGATGGATGTCCCAACAATTCATTCTTTAATCAGACCAGTTTTGTCGTTGTCAAAGCACCTCTGCGAGAAGGTGTATTGTCATGATGAAAGATGATTTTTTCTTTTGCAAACCAGGCCTTTTCTCACGAATTTTCTCATCTAACTGGTCCGAAATGATTGCAATAACACTCTTCTGCGATTGTTTTACCGGTTTGAAAGTAATTAATTAACAAAATTCCTTTTGCATCCCAGAAAACGGATGCCATAATTTTTTTGACGACTTTGACTGTTTTAGAGCCGGGCCCAGTCCACTGTGCAGTTTGTTGTCACAGTTTAGGATCATACTGGTAAACCCAAGTCTCATCTGTAGTTACAAATCGACGTACAAAATCAGTTTTATTCTTTGTGAAACGAGCCAAATGTTGATTAGAAAGTTTCTCCTGAGTGCGTATTTGTTTCGATGTTAGCATCTTGTGAATAGCTTTCTCATACCCAAAACAGTAGTTAAGATCTCAGACACTGATCCATGTGAGATGCCTATAGTCTCAGCTGAATTATTCACGATTAATCATCTTCCATTAATCATATGAGTGAGTCAACGATAGAGTAAGGTTCATTATCTCATTTATTTCGGGAATGACGAAAAAATGTTAAATACAATAGTTTTAGGGAATGTTAAGGTGCACAGTTTAAAATTATTTTTGAGTATACAGGGTACTTCAAAAAAGTGTGGCCGATATAACATATGTTTTTTTTTAATGGAACATCCTATTTTTTAATTTATTTTTAAATGCTGCTTAAAATTTTATAACTTTTTTATTAATAATGTTATATACCTAAATCTAGTAGTTTTTCTAATATTTCAATTTTTTTTAAAAATACTTGTTTTCAGTTTTGTAAAAAATTGCCAGTAGCGCCATCGTTTCTGAAGGTGGAATACTCATAATTGGTACGAGCGTTCTATAGAGCTAAAAAAAAGATATATGTAAAGAAATTTGAGGTAGATGCTACAGGGTGTTCATAATAAATTTATGCATGCTCTAATGCGTTAAACTGAAAAATCTAAAATTTTTAAACGGTACACCCTGTATATTATTATTGTTTCTGATATATATATATATATATATATATATATATATATATATATATATATATATATATATATATATATATATATTAATACCTATTTCTAATAGTTTTCGATTTATTTTGATTTTTTCAATTTTTACCTTGTTTTTAATACACTATAACATCATAGTGGACAAGACAAAACAAAAATGTAGGCACTGTTAAATTTTGTGTCTATTAAGCAAATAAAAATAGTTTAGTTTGTTGTGTAGTATAAAGGTTATAATTATGGATTTTCCTAAAGATGAATTAATTGATATGGTTTATATACTGGGCGAGGCGGGGAAAAATTGTCTTTTGGCAGTAAGGCTTTACGGTATACGAAACGGAAAGTAGTAAACCAAAATACTACCAATGAGGAAAAAGAAATGGAGATTTTACTACATGCTGAAGATAATCCCCAGGTCAGCATCCGTCAACTTATCTGACACATTCCAATCTACGGCTAATCATACCACGAGAAAATACAAGTATCATCTCTTTCATATGGAACTACGCCAAAAACTTCAAGACCGTGACTTTGAATGATGAGTAAACGTTTGTACCACTATGGATGTAGCAATAGAGGCCGATTCAAATTTTTTATCCAAAATAATGTTTTCTGATGAAGCTACTTTTCGCAGTAATGGAGCAGTTAGCAGCCATAACATGCATTATTATTCAACAGTTATTCCATTTTGGGTCCGGGGAGTTTAAAACCAAAAAGATTGGTCGCTTAATATATGGATTGGAATATTAAATTTTCGAATTATTGATCCACATTTTTTCCGCGAACCGCTTAATGGGCCTAGATATCTAAATTTTTTGCAAAACGAATTACCCTAGCTTCTTGAAGAGGCTAATAACTTTGAAAGGGAACCAATGTCGATTCAACAAGTTGCTCATTACCACCGTGAAGTTCGGGAATTTTTAAACGATCGTTATCTACAAAACTGGATCGGTAGGGATGGATTCATTCAGTGACCCCCTCGATCATATGACTTAACACCTTTAAACTTCTTTTTGGGGGGCTGCATTAAAGATCGTATTTATGTGAATCCCCCTACAACACCAGTAGATATGGAAAATAGGATACGGGATGCTTGCAGGGAAAAGTGAAGGAAAATATTTTAACACGACTAAACATGTGTATTTAAGTAGATAGGCACATTTTTGAAAATTTATTACGTCATAATAATAATCATTAGATACTATAATAAAATTATTATTAACTATTTGTTTATGTTTTCACAATAGCATAAGTGTATTAAAAACAAGTGTAAAAATTTAAAAATTCGAAATAAATCTAAAACTATTAGAAATAGGTATATGACATACTTAATAAAAGTTGAAGGGTTTTATAAAATCTATCAGAAAAAAATAATAATATACAGGGTGTGCCATTCAAAAAAATTGAAATTATTCAATTTAAAATAATCAAAATGTATAAATTTATTTTGAACACCCTGTAGCATCTAACACAAATTTCTTAACATATATCTTTTTTTTTATCTCTATAGAATGCTCATACCAATTATGAGTATTCCACCTTCAGAAACAATGGCGCTACTGGCAATTTTTTACCAAACTGAAAACTAGTATTTTTTTGGAAAAAATTAAAATTTAGAAAAACTACTGGATTTAGTTATATAACATTACTAATAAAAAAAGTTATAAAATTTTAGGCAGAATTTAAAAATAAATTAGAAAATTTGATGTTCCATTTAAAAAAACATACATTATATCGGCCACACTTTTTTGAAGTACCCTGTATACTCAAAAATAATTTTAAACTGTGCACCTTAACATTGTATTTATGATTATGAACTTTACTCTATCGTTGACTCATCCTGTACTTGCATAGGATGGATCATCATTGATGCTTAAATGGCCACTACTCTAGAGTCCATCTATAAACAGTTGGAAATGAAGGAGCAGACTCCTTTAACACTTTGACTAACTTGGCATGGATTTCAGTTGCCGATAAACCTTTCAAAAAAAGAATTTTATCGCTACATGATATCCGATTTTTTTCCATTTTTAAAACATACTCAAAAACGCCCACATTAACCAGCTGATAAACAATGAATAACTTGATCGTCTTGAAATTTAGGGTAAGCTCATATGACAGATACAGCTTCAAAGTGATTCAAATTTGATTCAAGTGATACTTCATAGCTATCGGTATCAAAACTTATTGACTAACCTGACATAAGGTTATTGGTATTCACATGTGTACAGTTATAAACTTGTAACAAGTAAAGTTTACAAGTAAATTTCTTCATATCAATCAATATCGATTTACTTATATCTAACAGGCGTAGTCGACAAAATAATACCTGACCCTTGTTCTTTACTAATCATTTCCCACTTAGCCTGAAAGGTAGGTAAACAGTTTTAGAAGTTAAAATTGTTTCAAAGTGTAGGAGAATATTGCTGGATGGCTGTTATATGATCGACCCTTTATATATGTGGTAGCTGATAATTTAATTTAGGAATTTAATTTGATAAATATGTCAGTAAATATTAACGATTTAGGAGGCAAAAAATGCATGTGCGAACTAAAACCAGTTTTGTGTAGACTTTTTAACTTATCCTACATGAAAGGAATTTTTCCTTCCTGCTGGAAATATGCTACAGTTCAGCCGATACTCAAAAGACAAGAAGACCTGGCCAAACAATTACCGACCAGCCACACTGCTTTAAATAATATCGAAAGTTATATAAAAGGCTATATCAGCATCTTTTAAAATATTTAGAATGTTACAGTATTATTAACGACATATTAACAATATGGCTAAGCACAGATCAACAGAAGATCTTCTAACCTATATACGAGGATAGATTGAAAAGTTCGCGGCCTAGTCAAGAAAAGAAAATAAAATACGTACAAAAATATTTTTATTTTTCAAAATACTGGTTAACTGCAGATTTGACTTCTTTATTTGATGAAAATTTCTGGCCACCGAGGTGTTTTTTTTTAGGTTTGAAATCAGGAGAATAAGCCGGGTGCGGTAGCAATTCTAAACCACAATCACGAATTTGAGCCATAGACTCAACAGCCGTATGAACGCGAGCGTTGTCCTGATAGAACAAAACTTTCTTTCTTAGTAATCCTGGTCGTTTCTCTTTAATTTTTTGACGACGCAAAAGGGTGCAATAGTAAGTCGACTTTATTGTTTCGCCTTTCGGAAGGTAGTCCACCATAATAATACCTTTAACATCCCAAAAAGTGACGCCATCACTTTTTCAGAGGATAGAATTGCCTTCGCTTTCTTTTGGGTCGGGTCACCAGATTTTTCTCACTGCTTGGATTGTTGTTTTGACTCTGGAGTATGGTAGTGAACCCAGGTTTCGTCCATTGTCACAAACCTGTTAAGAAAATCTTGCGGATCAGTTTCAAGCAGCGCCAAACAGTCGCGAGAAATCGTAAGTCGAATTCGTTTTTGTTCAAGTGAAAGCAATCTGGGGACCCACCTAGCGGAAAATTCGAGTTCGTTGGTAATGATGTTTTGTGTTCGTTCATACGAGACGCCTATAATGTCTGCAATCTCCCTGATAGTCTACGCTCTTTCAATATGAGATTATACACTTTGCCGATGTTTTCTTTAGTCGTAGAGGTCGTGGTCTGGCCAGAGCGAAGGTCATCTTCAATGCTCTCTCGTCCACGTTTCTGCAACCCATTTTTACACAGTGGTATAAGAAGGAGCAGATTCCTCTTGTGTTGTTTTCATATCATTCCTTTGGTGTTAATCTTTTTTTAAACAGGTACTTAATGACCGTACGTAGTTCAATTTTTTCCATTTTTCCA
This sequence comes from Pachyrhynchus sulphureomaculatus, assembly GCA_019049505.1. Lineage (NCBI taxonomy): Eukaryota > Metazoa > Arthropoda > Insecta > Coleoptera > Curculionidae > Pachyrhynchus > Pachyrhynchus sulphureomaculatus. Next base: position 33,140,888 of record CM032449.1, on the reverse strand, counting down.
AAAACGCTGCACTTGGTCTCACTAAACTTGTTCTAACCTAAAAACCACAAATTCTACAGCAACAAAATTTTACTCTGTGACAACCAAAGAAAGTACGAACTTATTGAGGGTACTTTAATAAAAATATTATAATTATTTTTTGGTGAGGCCGCGAACTTTTCAATCCATCCTCGTAATACATGTTTGGAACAAAGCAATTCAACATTTTGCAGAATATCGAGAGGTGGCATTTGATATATCCAAGGCATTCGACCGTGTTTGGCATAACGGGTTTTTGGGTAAGCAATGCTCTTATGGTATATCTGAAAGGTTTTGTTTATGGCTATTGTGTTTTCATTGAGAGCATTCTTTGCAGGCAGCAATCGACAGCAATCGACAGATTTCTTTCCAATACATTCACTATCAATACCGGCGTACCTCAAGGCTCCATTCTCCCTCCTACTCTCTTTCTCATTTATATTAATGATCTGCTGGAAAGAACTTGAATACTATTTCAGCTTCTCATGCAAATATCCGCAGACAGCAGGAATTCGTTTTGCTTAACAAAAAAGAAATTCTATGTTGAGGTGACAGCAACCAAGTAAGTGCTACGAAAACACAGGCGGACGATTTTTTCAAAAATATTAACGTTGCTGGATCCAACATAGTTATGTCGGGGCACTCCATTCCCCTAGTGTCGTCACTCGTTTTGCAGGGCTTTAACTTGCAAGCACATAAACATGCTACATGCATAGCAAAGAGAGCTATTCAAAAACATATAATATTATTTCGAACGAGAAACCGTTACACCCTACTCTCTCTTAATCCTTTCACCCCAATAGAAGTATAGGGGACACTATGCAGTTGCTGCCTCAACAGTCAGTCTCCAGGCATCTCGATCCTGCGCGACTTGATTTGACTTGTGCATACCCATCCGAAGGAGAGATCTTACTTCGTCGGACCATCTTGTCGGAGACCGTCCCCTTGATTTTTTACCTTCTACTTTCCCCGTTACTACAAGCTTTTCCATGGCATCCACTTTCCTCATAATGTGACCAAAATATTTCAGGTCCTGTCTATTAATTTTGTATGAAAGTTCTTCAAGAATAGATACATTAGTACGTGTTCGGTATATGATACTCTGAGGATGGATGGATGGATATTTTAATAAGGCTCGTCGATAGCATAGATCAGGGGTGCTCAAACGGTCGATGGCGATCGACAAGTCGATCGCGAGTGCTTTTTGAGTCGATCTCGAGAAAAAATTCCGATATAGAACTATTCACAGATTTTGTTTTAGGTAACTAAAACAAAATGTAATGAATAAACTACTAAAATTTATTCGATCCACAATTAGGCCAGAATAACCCCCTGCTTGTACTTGTCAAAGAAAAGCCGCGTTTTTGATTCCCGCCGATTTTTCTAGAAACTTCGGGCGGCGTGTTTGACGGGAACATTCGAGACTTCGGTCGCGCCGATATAAATGTTGCGCCTGCAGGAATAGGAGTCAGTCTGAGTTGTAACTTGAAGACGATACATCGATGCAAAGTTTATTAATAAATAGTCCAAAATGAGTGCGGCGAAGAAAAGTAAAACTTATCATTTTTAATAACGATTGGGAGGAAGAATTTTTCTTTTGTATGGTAAAGGATAAGTGCATTTGTCTCATTTGCCGTGCGTTAGTTGGAATAACTAAGCGTGGGAACGGCATCATAAAACGGTTCATAAAAACTATGAAAAGGATTTTCCGTCACAGAGTGAATTACGAAAACGAAAAGTACGTGATTTGATAACTAGATTGAAAAAAGAACAAACTATGTTCACAAGACCAGCCAAACAATCAAAAGCTGCAACGATCGGTCATTTAAAATATCTCATATATTGGCGAAACACAAGAAACCATTTGATGATGGATTGGTTGTGAAGGAAGCATTTATTGAAGCGGGTGAGACTTTATTTGGAGATTTTAAAAATCAAACAGAGATTATGTCTGCTATTAGAGAACTTCAGTTATCTCGTTCGACTGTCACAAGGCGTGTTGAAGTTATGAGTCAGGACATGGCAGATAAACTAAAACATGATATCATGGAATGTACATATTTTTCTTTACAGTTCGACGAATCCACCGATATGACAGACACTGCCCAGCTGTGTATTTTTATTCGAATGGTATTCAATGACATGTCGGCTAAGGAAGAGTTTTTGATAATGATTCCTCTGAAAGGAAAGACCCGTGGCGAAGATATATATGACGTTTTCTTCAATTTTGTAACAAACTACAAGCTACCAATATAAAACTAGTGTGCATTACAACCGATGGAGCACCAGCAATGACTGAAAACAAAAACGGTTTTGTGGCATTGTGTCGAGCTAATGATGATTTCCCTTCATTTTTTCCTTCCTTTGCATTATACATCAACAAGTTTTGTGTTCAAAAGTTCTAAACATGGAGCAGATTATGGGCATTGCAATAAAAATTGTTAATTCTATCCGTGCACGTAGCTTGCAACGACGCCGACGGCTCTTTAAAGTGCAGTTGGAGGATAGTGAGTCAGCTGAACACACTGATTTAGTTCTTCACACGGACGTCAGGTGGTTGAGTCGCGGAAAATTCCTAGAAAGGTTTCAAGAATTATTGCCCGAAATAACAGCTTTCCTGGACGAAAGAGGTGATGACACTCAGATGCTGAAAAACGGAAAATGGCTGACTGATTTGGCATTTTTGACAGACATCACAATGCATTTAAACACCATTAATTTGGAGCTTCAAGGTAAAGGAAAAACTATTATTGAGATGATTAGAGCAATAAACGCATTCAAAAGTAAATTGCAACTTATGATAGATGAACTGAAAAGAAAGGATCTGAAAAATTCTCCGTCTTTGAAAGCAAGGATTCCTCAGTTCAATTATGATATTTATGAGGCAGAATTATCAAATATTTTGGTGCCAATTCGAAATACGTTTTTATGATTTCAGTAAATTGGCAAATATCGCATTATTTACGAGTTATCCTTTTTCGTGTAAAAACATTGAGGAATTAGCTACGGAAATAGCAAGTGAGTTTAACATGGACTCATGTTCTGTTGAAAATTAGTTAGTGCAGATTATATCAGATATACATCTCAAAGCCACAGCATCTGATACAAAATTCTGGTGTTTTATATCTGAACATAAATATCCGAATCTAAGGCAAATCGCCCTTCAACTGACGGCAATGTTTGGGTCAACTTACTTGTGCGAGTCTGCATTTTCTGAAATGAAGATAATTAAATCAAAATGTCGCAATCGACTAACTGACGAACATATGTCATCATGCTTGCGATTAGCACTCGGTAATTACGTACCATCTTATGAAAAGTATGCTGAGAACATGCAGTGCCACGCTTCAACATCCAGAGTCACTCTTTAGTTACGTTTAGACACTAGAACTCGTTTGGTTTGTAAGAACCAATAAACTCGCAATTTTGAATAATTATGAGTTTTTTCATTGTCATTTTAGAGCAGACCTACACTTACCTTGACTAAAAAAATGCATATTGTGCGGAAAACTAATATCTATGCCACGATACACCCTACCTAGACGACAATCCTGCATCAAACTTACTTGCAGCCTCTCAGAGTCGATCGATCGGAGTCTAACGATATTGAGGTAGATCGCCAGCAGTTCAAGTTTGAGCACCCCTGGCATAGATCATTTAGCGCCATATCAAGATTCTGAATTATAGTTTCGAATATAGTTGAGATTCTTTAAGATAAGCGCATAAGTTTTTGAGGCCTCTATAGTCCAGTTTTCATATCTCCTTAATGGGTTTGATAAGATCATATTGGGATCTTCCTTTGATTGCAATATATGCTTGATGGATAGTAATTCGTTGCAGTTCGAACAGACTGGAGGTGGGTCATTTTTCAAAAGGTGAGAGTGAGTAATGTGAGAATGACCTATGCACAATCTTCTCCATAAAACGTTTTCTTTGCGGGAAAGTGATGATAAATGGAGAGGGGGAAATACTAATGGTTTGATCTCCTACAGCTTGTTTGAGCCCTCCTGTAGATCCCAATCCAATTGGAATAATTTATCAAAGGTATGTTTGAAAAAGTTAGCTAAATTTCTAGGCGCGAAGATATCGTTTAATAATGTGCCTGAAGAGATGGCAGATTTAGCTGCACTATCTGCTGTGTCGTTCCCTCTGATAGCCATATGGCTTGGAACCCACAAAAAGGAGAATCTAATGTCTCTGTTAGACCCTATTTGTAATAGGTGAAATGTTAAGTATGATAGGGTTTGAGAAGTTGGATGAAATTAGAGATTGTAGGGAACTTAGGGAATCCGTAATTAATAGAATTTTTTACTAATCTTAGAAGTTACAGCCCATCGTAATGCTTCTCTTATAGCCATAAGTTCAGCAGAAAAAATAGAAGAGATAGGTTTTAATTTGATTTTTATAGTTTTATTACCAGCTATAACTGCTGCTCCTGTTCCTATGTCTGTTTTTGCGCCGTCTGTGTAGATATGACAATATTTTGAGTATTTTGAATTTATTAACTGATGGAAAGTTGTTTTTATCAGGGACACTGGAGATATCTTCTTATCAAATTTTAGAAGGGTAAGGTCGATAGGGGGTTTTATGGATGTCCAAAGAGGATATATTGGAAATTTAGAGGATATAAAAGCTTTGAAAGATAAACTGTGAATGGATAAGAAAGACAATATTTTGGCTGAAATGGAGTTTGGGTAGGAGTTGGGTAAGAGGTTAGAGCGAGTCAAGTGTACTCTCAAGATACTCTGAGGATTCTTCAATATGTCCACATCTCAAACGCATCGATTCGTCTTTTCTCGGCTTGTTTAATGGTCTATGTTTCCGATGCGTAAGTTGCTATGGGGAATATAAGGCTGGATAGCAATCTTAACTTTGTATTTTTTGTGACAGCTGGATCTTTCCAGACCTTAGTGAGTTTGATGGTCGAGTTTCTAGCCATTGCCAAACGTCTTCTTACTTCCGCTTCACAACCTCCATTGTTAGTTATGAGAGATCCCAAATAGTTGAAATGGTCTACAACAGTGGAACCAGCAATTTTATTTATGTGTGACAGATCTTCATTACGACTTACAATCATTACTTTGGTCTTCGCTTGACTAATTGTCAATCCATAGTTTTTGATAATGATTTCCAGGTGCTCCATAATTGATGCCAGGTCTTGCATTGAAGCTAAGTTTACTTAGCTTTTTTCCACCGATTGTTACACCTCCACTCCAGCCATCCAAAACAGAATTCATTATATGTTCACTATATATGTTCAAAAATGAACGTGATAGAATACAGCCCTGTCTGACGCCGGTTTCTACGATAAAGGGATCGGAAAAAGAATTATTCAGTTTAATTTTGCCATTTGTATTCTCATACAAGGATCGGATAAGGATTACATGCTGATTAGAATCGATCAGAGGTTGTTCCATTGTATGCAGTCGAAAGCCTTAGATTAGTCTATAAAACAAATATAGGTTTTTATTTAGAATTCCCTGACTTTTTCTATTATCTAGCGTATGTTGAGAATTTGTTCTCTAGTCTGTCTTCCTAGACTGAAGCCTGTTTGTTCGGCAGATATTTGCGGCAGCAGAAAAGTTTTGAATCTTTCATTTAGGATCTAGAGAAACACCTTAGCAGCGTGTGACACTAGAGCGATTTTTCTATAGTTGCTGCAATTCAAAGGGGATTCTTTCTTATGCTAGGGTATAAATGCAACTGCGCACCAGTCTTTCGGCCATCTTCCAGTCTTCCATACCTCATTATACAGTTGATGTAGCATAGTCACGGAGATTTCTCTCAACATCTTTATTATTTCCGCAGTGATCTCTTTACACCCTACAATAACTGTTAATTCTGTGCAAAGCTCAAATTCGACCAACGATGGAATTTTGCTCCAATGTTTGGGGCTCTGTTCCCAAACCTACACTGCATTGGTCGGATTCTATTCAGAAGAAAGCTTTTCATCTGATTGAAGACCGAGAACTCACCAGAAACCTTTATACCTCAGAACATCGAAGAACGGTTGGCAATTTCTGCAAGTATGTGGACATATATACATGGAAAGTGTTCGATGGATGTAACCCGCTTAATTCCTCCCAAAGCGGTGCATGCTAGAAATAGACGCTGCGCTAATACGTCACATTCGTATCAAGTTCAGTTTCTTACCTAACCCTTTTCAAGCAGTTTTTTATATGGACAACTCCATCACCTTGGAATTATTTGTCCAGCACTGTGTTTCCCACCCAGTAAAATTTACAGAGATTCAAGACTAATATGATTTTTTTTTCTGCACGCGCATTGCTCTTGTAGCGCTTTAAGGATAAATAAAGAAAAGATTTTAACATTTAAATATTCAAATGCTTTAAAAAGCCCAAAAATTAAAATCATTTTATATAATATTTAAGCCGTATGTCTTCCAAAATGCAAATATTTAAAAACTGTAACAGATATTAGGGCTTCCAACTTCCTTGAATAAAATAAGTGCATATTTATAAAATAGATATTTAATTATACAAAAGGGTAAAAAAGATGTGGTTTAGTAGTTCTTTACTGAAAGACGATTAAGAACTGAACTGAACTGAAAGAAGCCTTTGGTCATTGGAATCAATTTTACTCCTGTTATAAAGTTAAGTATTAGAGGCGCTGTATATACAATTAACAAAATTACATATCAACATGGTATTTCATAACCTAAAAAATGTCTTTAACGCTTTTACAGATCTGGCTATAGCAGGATTTTTTCAAGCCATTGCCTGTGTCGACGGGACCCTAGTAGAATTATATGCTCCAACCAAAAATAAGATTTGTTGACTAACATTGACATTTTGCATTACAACTTGATAAATTAGACATTCGTATTAGTGGAGTACACAGTTTTCCAATATGTTTTTCTTCATATTTCTGACAACACACTTTTTTTATACTGTTTGGTAACCTACTCGAAGCATCTGAATGAGATAAATAACAAATATTTTTTTATGTAAGCAAAGACAACGTCGATATTTTTTTTCTATAGAAATCATTGAACTATTTTTAGGAAATGTGCCAATATTCAAGACTTAATTTTCCTTTAAGAGCTATTCTTTGTACTTCCGAATTTTTGACGCGTTAATTCTTTGATAAATTCTTTCGCTGTGCATTCTTTCCCTATCCCAGTAACCATAAACATTAGTTTTGTTACAGTTAGTTGTTTAATTTAGGAATTTAATTAACACATGCTTTTAAAAGTTTTCCTTTAGTTTTCTTGCTGCAAATTTCTACTGATTTTTATGATTCCTGTTCCGGTTATAGTTGTTCTAATAATCTTAAAACCACCATCTAAAACTGTGTGATTTATATTTTTCCTCAGCATTTAAGCTAGAGATAACTAAAAATAAATATTATGCAAATGTTAATTTTCTTTCTAATTCCCAAGCCGAGGGAAAAAATATTTGCATTTCTTCAGAGAGCTGAAAAGAATTTTTTCCTGTTTTACTTTTTCTTGAAGTGCCATATCCGCTACAAACGTAGGTAATCCTCTCGCCTTTGCTTGTGGTTGGTGACTTTTTAAGAGTTCCATAAACAAAAGGAACCTACAGTTTAATGCCGGCTCCGAACGGCCGAGGTGAGAGGACTTTACTAGGCATATTACTACGGGTGGCTTGTCATTGCCTTCCCGAGAGGGGTGACCGTGTAATTTTTTTAAATTATTATTTCCCAAGCCGAGATACGAACTCGAGCCTCCAGCGCTGAAAGCAGATGCCTTAATCACTATGGCCGCCTACATATATTTTGTAGAATCTTGCTGGTGTTATTTGACTTTCTCCTGTTTTAAAAAACATTTGATTTACACAAAATTTAGTTAAACAAATGGAAAAATCATAAAAACTACCTGTCCTATCCCTTAAAAAAGAAGAGATTTTTAATATTCCGTACGGAACATTTATGGGATCACTTCAGTGTCTGTCTGACTGTCACACCCGATTTATCCTGAAACTATTTAATGTAGAAATTTGAACTTTGGCACAAATATAGGAATTAATGGCACAATCAGGTCCATGTAGTTTGGGAAGTTAAAGGAGTTAATTTCAATCGAAAGTGAAAAAAAAAATTACCAGATCATCGAGTAGGGTGTCAAATTAAAGCTTGTGAAAACACGAGTTCAAAAATATATATGACGTAATACTTGTGTGTGAGAAAGGAAAATATTACGAGGAATATATGGGAAAAAAAAGAGAACGGAATTTGGATGAGACGAACAAATAGTGAACTATATTAACTTTACAACAGCCATTCAATAATAGTACAAGTGAAATCACAGAGGATCAGATGGCTAGGCGTAGAAAGATTACTGGAAAACAGAGCAGCAAAAGAAATGTTGAGAGAGGCGGTGGATAAAAAGAGAAGGAGAGGATGCCCAAGAAGAAAATGATTCGAGGCAGTGGAGGAGGATTTAGAAAGGTTAAAGATAAGTAACTGGAAAAGAAAGGTCACAGAAAAGAATGAACGGAGAAGAATTGCCGATCAAGCCTTAGGCCTACAAGGCCTGTAGAGCTAGCTTATATACAATACTTGTGCACAGTTTTCTTTGTATTATTTTTAAAAGAATGGAAAAAGATTCCTATCCACTAATCTTATCTCGAAAAGTAATGATCAAAAAATTTTGAAAACTTCTGAAATAGTCTCCATAAAGTGTAGGTTGAAAGAAAGTTATCACGAGTGCATTACGTTTGATAATTTATGTGGTATAAAAAAAAACTAGTGAAAATAATTCTATTTTATTTATGGTATATAAAGATAGGCGATAATGGATTTTACCCATCAACAGTCGATTGCAACCTACTTATTGATAAATTTAACACATCGATATATCGGGTATCTATAGTTTCTGATATACCGCTATATCGATCGATATGGACGAGTATGTTGGTAAACCTTAAGTTGTCAAAAAAGTATTGGGCCGTTTAAAGTCAAAATTGAGACAATTGTTTTTTATATTCTGAAACAACTTTATTAATTTAAATATGTGCCAATTGGTTCCATGAACTTCATTTATCTTTCTGACAACACTATAATCTCGTCAGTCGAACTTCTGTGGTTTCTGGGAAAAAAATTTTGACACGTAGTTACCACAGACCTCGTTTCAAACTAACTTAACACCATTCAGGGGGTTTTACAGATACTCAAACAAATAGCAGTCTGACGATCCAAGGTCCGGGCTATACGGTGGATGTATTAAAGCTTCCCAGCCAAGCTCTCTCTACTTTTGCTAAGTCATCAAAAATGTTTATTGTCTGTCACTGTCATGGTGGAAAATGGCACCCTTTCTGCTGACTAGTTCCGGCAATCATTTGCTTTCATCTTGTCAATTGCTAACAAAAGAGAACAGATTCAATAGTTTGGCCAGGCTGCAGTAGCTCATGATGCACGATTCCCTTTCAGTGCCACCAAACGCACAGCATCACCTTTGTTGGCGCCAATTTGGGGTTCGTCATCGTTTGTGGAACTTCATCTTTTTTTAATCACGATATATTTCACAGATTATTGTCCTCCGTGATTCACTTTTTATTCTTCGTGATCAACCGCTTCCGAAATGGCTCGATTTTGTATCGTTTCTGTAGAGAATCCCAAATTCGACCTAGTAATTTTTTTAGCATCAAACAATATGGAACACACACACCGAGCTTCGTTTTATAGCCAGCTTTCTCCGAATTATTTAAAACTCTTTAATGATGGATGCTTAGTTCTCTGTCGCTGTTCTAGCTACTTACGTGCTGGGTTTTTTATATATATATATATAAATATATATATATATATATATATATATATATATATATATATATATATATATATATATATATATATATATATATATATATATATATATATATATATATATATATATATATATATATATATATATATATATATATATATATATATATATATATATATATATATATATATATATATATATATATATATATATATTTTATATATATATATATATATATATATATATATATATATATATACATATATAGATAGATAGATAGATTGATAGATAGAGCATTTATTTGTTCCTAGCAACAGTACCGGTTACAATAAGTGCATAGGTCTATGGAACATCGTTAAAAATTAAATAACGTGCAAATTTAAAATTACTCAATCATATGCTTAGGTATTACAATACATTGTTAAAAATTAGACAAAATACAATTTAACATTAAACAGATACTTTAGTATATACAAGCATCACAACAAAGTACTTAGTACAACAATGTTTGTCTTATCCTATGTCATTCTTATTAGAAGCACTGAAGAATTCTCCCAGTGTGTAGAATGCTTTCTTCAATAAATAATTTGTGATATTTTTCTTTGCTTTAGCATAAGACATATTTTGAATTGCTAAAGGAAAACTATTTATCATTTGTACGTTTTTTTGTATACATACAAAATTACATTTTTCAATCACTAGGTTTGCCTTATGTCTGGTTGTCTAAGTGTGACTGTGTACAGCATTTTAAAACAAATCTTTATTTTTTTGTATAAATGTAAAAGAATCTAATATATACATGCTAATAAACGTCAAAATCTTATACTCAATAAATAATGATTAACAGCCTTCTCAATAGTTCATCTGAAATATACCTCGTATGCATTTTTTTTGAAGAACCATCGGTCTTTTGACTTCTGACGAATTACCCCAAAATACCAAACGATATCTCAGCCTGGACAGAACAAATGCATGATAGGCCGTTATGGCCGCATCAATGCCAACATGTTGAGCCACCACTTTTAGTGCATAGCAGTATTTAGATACGCTCAACGCTATGGCCCCAACATGCGCTCCCCAGTCCAGCCGCCTGTCAATCGTCAAGCCAAGAAAAGAAATGTTTTCTGAATTTTTAAATTCTTTGTTTTTATAATAAAATGTAAGAGCCCGTTCAACACGATTTCCAAAAAACAAGGCATTGAGTTTTTGATACATTTAACAGCAGGTTGTGGTCTGAGAAATACATGTCAAAAGCGTCACAAGCCACCCTTACACTTTCCGTCATCCCTTCCGTGCTATCCTCTAAAAAAATGAAATACATATATATATATATATATATATATATATATATATATATATATATATATATATATAGATATATATATATATATATATATATATATATATATATATATATATATATATATATATATATTTATATACACATAGTCAGTCGAAAAAGTCTCCATACACCACCTACTACGCGCTAGAGGCAAACTTTTTTCCGACTCCATATACTATTATCGTCACTGCTCATTCGTTATGTTACCTATTATACACAGAGAATATATGTATGTTTTAAAAAAAAAAGTACGTAAATCGGATAAGTGGTTCTCCAGTGATAAGCGCACTAACGGACAGACGGACAGACAGACAGACAGACAGACAGACAGACCTAGAGACGTTGCATTTTATCTATATTATAGATTACCGATTTTTTACTTCCATGAAAATGGAAGTATGGTTATAGTTTTTGTTTTCCTTGTTTCCCTGTTCTTTATGTTTTTTGGGATGCTGAATCCAAATTTTAACTTGGCCACTTAAATGTAAGGGTGTGTGTTTTGGGTAAAATGCAAAAAACGCCCAAAAAAAGCTCAGTTTTTCGCTTATAACTTCAAAACTGGTCACTTTTCGACAAAGGTATATCTAAAAACAAACTATATTAAATTTTCTATGTTCTATAGGTTTTTTTGTCAGACGAGCCGTTTGGCCGCTAGAACGCCTTGAAATTTAGTAAAATTTCCGACATAGCGCTAAGCCAAGAGCGACTCCCTCATTTCTGGCTTGAAGCTCTGTTATTTGGTCACAAATGTAGGTTAATAATTTTATTAAATATAACTAATTAAATTGCATTAAATAAGGATATCGTGAAAATAGAGCTCCGAGCGAGAAATGTGGGAGTGTTCTTGGCTTAAAGCTATGTCGAAAATATTACTAAATTTCAAAGCACCTGAGCGGCCAAACCGTTCGCCTGACAAAAAAAATCTGTAAGACATAATTTGTTAAAAATTAAATGTGATTTATTTTGGCATACAAATGTTTATATATATTATATATATATATATATATATATATATATATATATATATATATATATATATATATTATTTATATACATCCAAGGAAAAACACCCCCTACTATTCCCATATTGCAGTCAAGAATGCCCGATGTTGTCTTCAGACAGCGCATCATAGAAGCGTATTTTAATGAAGCTAGACACCAAGAAGGCTTCTGGCGCTGACGGAATACCTGCCATAGTTCTCAAAAACTGTGCAAGGGAACTAACACCAGTGTTTGGCACGATGGACTGTTGGCTAAGTTACGCTCTTATGGTATGTCTGAAAGGTTCTGTTTGTGGCTCTCATGTTTCCTCAGAGAGCGTTCTTTACGAGTGGCGGTCGACGGATTTCTTTCTAACACCCTCACTATTAACACCGGTGTGCCCCAGGGCTCCATACTGTCTCCTACTCTCTTTCTCATTTACATTAACGATCTGCTGGAAAAGACCGGGAATCCAATCTATAGCTTTGCAGATGACAGTACGCTTGTCTCTTCATTCACCTTGAACGCTCGGACATCGGCTGCTCAGGCGAATATCCGCAGACAGCAGGAGGTCGTTCAACTTAACAAAGACCTGGAAGAAATTCTATCTTGGGGTGACAGTAACCAAGTGGAATTTAACGCTACAAAAATCCAAGCGGCAGTTTTTTCTAAAAAAGTTAACGTTGCTGAACCCGACATAGTTATGTCGGGGCACTCCATTCCCCTAGCATCGTCGCTCAATTTGTTGGGCGTTAGTTTGGGAGCAAATATGTCTTGGCATGAACATGTTGCAGGCATAGTAAGGAGAGCTTCTCAAAAGTTGGGAATATTATTTAGAACCAGAAAGCTTTACACCCCACAGCAACTGTTAATTCTTTACAAAGCCCAAATTCGACCAACTATGGAATACTGCTCCCACGTTTGGGGCTCCGCTCCCAAACATACACTGCATTTGTTGGATTCTGTTCAGAGAAGAGCGGTCCGTGTGATTGGGGACCCGGAATTGACCGGCGGCCTTGATTCGCTGGAACATCGAAGAACGGTTGGCGACTTGAATCTGTTCTACAAGTATTTTCCTGGAAAGTGTTCGAAGGAGGTAGCCCGCTTAATTCCTCCCAAAGCGGTGCATGTTAGAAATACACGTCGCGCTGGTGCTTCGCATCCGTATGAGGTTCAGCTTGTTATTCCGCGTACAACGCTTTTCAAGCAATCTTTTATATGGAGAACGTCATCCCTTTGGAATAATTTGCCCAGCGCTGTGTTTCCCACCGAGTATATATATATGTATATATATATGTATATATATATATATATATATATATATATATATATATATATATATATATATATATATATAAATATATATTATATAAAGAGAAAGGACAGTAACAGGACATTAGTAATAAACAATCGTAAGTTTAACTACTGCGGAACGCCCTTATAAAGAGAAGAGATGAGCAATCAAAGATCTAAGGTTCTAATATCTGCTGTACGCTCGGAGAATAATACGGTCAAACTTGACTGGTACAGGAAAAAATCAAGTTCCCATTCCTCTCGTATCACCCTATGAGACAAAAACTGAACATAATCAGAGGTTTAAAGTACATAATAGATAAAATTTACCACCCTTCTTTCAAAGAAAAAAATTTAAAATTATTAGAAAACATTTTGTTTGACAATTACTATCCAAAAACCCTTATAAAAACCTCTTTCAAAGACTCCCCCTTCAAGTCAATTCAACTGCTCTCACTACCGTTACCAACAACGATATTAAAGTAGGAAAGTTACAATATATAGAACGTCTCTCTCAGACCTTGTCTTCCCTTTTTGCAAATACAAATATAAAGATTGCTAGCTATAATTTAAAAAAGATGGATTGTTTTTATGCTTAACTAAAGGACAAAACCGATACTTTACAAAGATTTAACGTAATTTGTGGCATCCCCTGTCAATGTGGTTTGGTCTACATCGGACAAACGCCACAAAAGCTCTCTAAGAGATTAGCTTTACACAAAAGTGATAGCAAACATAAGCATAACGCAACCAGTTTGAGCCTACACGTCAATAATACAAACCAGAGAGTACAATATAACAACAGCTTCATTCTGGATGTTGAAACTAATTACTTCAGAAGAAGTTTCTTGGAAATGTGTTAATAAAAACTTACAAAAATAATCTCAAACACAAAAAGACGTATAAGGATTGAGCTCTATTTACACCTATTTGTTAACACAAAATCACACCAAACCAATCAAAAATAACGATTTTTATGAAAAAATGAGTTTCCAGTAAAGTTGACGTCGTTGACGACACATAAATTACTTTATGTGTCTTTTTTGTATAAAATTAAAAATTAAATATGTTAAATAATAAATAACTTTTCCAATAATATCATTCATTTTAAATATTTTAAATTACTTCATCTGTCTTTTTATTATGAAATTAAAGAATAAATATGATAAATAGTAAATATCTTTTCCAATAATAGTCTCTGGCTTTAATGTTTTTGGGTTTTTTGTCGACCTGCTGACGACATATAGTACCAATAATATCCAGTGTCGGACTCAAATATTACTAAAAGTTACTAAATACGATGTCAAAACATTTAAAATGGAGTACTATTTCAACATCTTGGTCTTTCTCACAGTTGTTTCTCTCTCTAAAAGTGTTTATCTGGTCAACGAAATGGAAATTTTATTCTGTATCATCAGAGAGACTGCTGAATTTTGTAAGTAAATTATTATGCAACTTTATAAATTTATAAATCACATATCATAACGAGCGGCTTAACTTTGTTTTTCTGTACCTTGTTTGCACTTCAGTATCCAGAAGAAGCTACTAATTAGGAAGCGAAAGCTTGATAACAAAAAATAAAAAGCCGGTACTAGAGCCTATAGATTTTTGATTGCTCACCTCTTCTTCTCATAAGGGCGTTCCCCAGTAGTTAAATTTCCGATTGTTATATATATATATATATATATATATATATATATATATATATATATATATATATATATATATATATGTACAGTCAGTCCAAAAAGTCTCCATACACCACCTGCTTTCTGTACTATTTTTCTGTTTTGTTTAATTAATTAATTGGAACTATGAGAAAACATGTTTAAATTAATATGTGACTTTTTTGAAATTAATTTAATTTTGTTTACATTTTTATAACAATGATGTAACTTCTAAATAAAATGTTCCGTAGTTGTTTTTAATACTAATCCTCGTTGGTTAAGTTTCAAATATTAATTTAAGTATGTTTTCTCATACTTCCAATTAATTAGTTATACATAACAGAAAAATAGTATAGCGAGTAGGTGGTGTATGGAGACTTTTTCGACTGACTATGTGTATATAAATATATATATATATATTATATATATATATATATATATATATATATATATATATATATATCTATATCTATATATATATATATATATATATATATATATATATATATATATATATATATATATATATATATCTATATATATATATATATATATATATATATATATATATATATATATATATATATATATATATATATATATATATATATATATATATATATATATATATATATATATATATATATATCTATATTTATATACACATAGTCAGTCGAAAAAGTCTCCATACACCACCTACTCGCTATACTATTTTTCTGTTATGTATAACTAATTAATTGGAAGTATGAGAAAACATGTTTAAATTAATATTTGAAACTTAACCAACGAGGATTAGTATTAAAAACAACTACGGAACATTTTATTTAGAAGTTACATCATTGTTATAAAAATGTAAACAAAATTAAATTAATTTCAAAAAAGTCACATATTAATTTAAACATGTTTTCTCATAGTTCCAATTAATTAATTAAACATAACAGAAAAATAGTACAGAAAGCAGGTGGTGTATGGAGACTTTTTGGACTGACTGTACATATATATATATATATATATATATATATATATATATATATATATATATATATATATATAACAATCGGAAATTTAACTACTGGGGAACGCCCTTATGAGAAGAAGAGGTGAGCAATCAAAGATCTATAGGCTCTAGTACCTGCTTTTTATTTTTTGTTATCAAGCTTTCGCTTCCTAATTAGTTGCTTCTTCTGGATACTGAAGTGCAAACAAGGTACAGAAAAACAAAGTTAAGCCGCTCGTTATGATATGTGATTTATAAATTTATATAGTTGCATAATAATTTACTTACAAAATTCAGCAGTTAATTTCTCTCTGATGATACAGAATAAAATTTCCATTTCGTTGACCAGATAAACACTTTTAGAGACAGAAACAACTGTGAGAAAGACCAAGATGTTGAAATAGTACTCCATTTTAAATGTTTTGACATCGTATTTAGTAACTTTTAGTAATATTTGAGTCCGACACTGGATATTATTGGTACTCTATGTCGTCAGCAGGTCGACAAAAAACCCAAAAACATTAAAGCCAGAGACTATTATTGGAAAAGTTATTTACTATTTATCATATTTATTCTTTAATTTCATAATAAAAAGACAGATGAAGTAATTTAAAATATTTAAAATGAATGATATTATTGGAAAAGTTATTTATTATTTAACATATTTAATTTTTAATTTTATACAAAAAAAGACACATAAAGTAATTTAAAATGTTTAAAAACGGGAGTAACAGAAAATGAAACGTCAACTTTACTGGAAACTCATTTTTTCATAAAAATCGTTATTTTTGACTGGTTTGGTGTGATTTTGTGTTAACAAATAGGTGTAAATAGAGCTCAATCCTTATACGTCTTTTTGTGTTTGAGATTATTTTTGTAAGTTTTTATTAACACATTTCCAAGAAACTTCTTCTGAAGTAATTAGTTTCAACATCCAGAATGAAGCTGTTGTTATATTGTACTCTCTGGTTTGTATTATTGACGTGTAGGCTCAAACTGGTTGCGTTATGCTTATGTTTGCTATCACTTTTGTGTAAAGCTAATCTCTTAGAGAGCTTTTGTGGCGTTTGTCCGATGTAGACCAAACCACATTGACAGGGGATACCACAAATTACGTTAAATCTTTGTAAAGTATCGGTTTTGTCCTTTAGTTAAGCATAAAAACAATCCATCTTTTTTAAATTATAGCTAGCAATCTTTATATTTGTATTTGCAAAAAGGGAAGACAAGGTCTGAGAGAGACGTTCTATATATTGTAACTTTCCTACTTTAATATCGTTGTTGGTAACGGTAGTGAGAGCAGTTGAATTGACTTGAAGGGGGAGTCTTTGAAAGAGGTTTTTATAAGGGTTTTTGGATAGTAATTGTCAAACAAAATGTTTTCTAATAATTTTAAATTTTTTTCTTTGAAAGAAGGGTGGTAAATTTTATCTATTATGTACTTTAAACCTCTGATTATGTTCAGTTTTTGTCTCATAGGGTGATACGAGAGGAATGGGAACTTGATTTTTTCCTGTACCAGTCAAGTTTGACCGTATTATTCTCCGAGCGTACAGCAGATATTAGAACCTTAGATCTTTGATTGCTCATCTCTTCTCTTTATAAGGGCGTTCCGCAGTAGTTAAACTTCCGATTGTTTATTACTAATGTCCTGTTACTGTCCTTTCTCTTTATATAATATATATTTATATATATATATATATATATATATATATATATATATATATATATATATATAAATATATAAATATATACATATATATATATATATATATATATATATATATATATATATATATATATATATATATATATATATATATATACATATATATATATATATATACTCGGTGGGAAACACAGCGCTGGGCAAATTATTCCAAAGGGATGACGTTCTCCATATAAAAGATTGCTTGAAAAGCGTTGTACGCGGAATAACAAGCTGAACCTCATACGGATGCGAAGCACCAGCGCGACGTGTATTTCTAACATGCACCGCTTTGGGAGGAATTAAGCGGGCTACCTCCTTCGAACACTTTCCATGAAAATACTTGTAGAACAGATTCAAGTCGCCAACCGTTCTTCGATGTTCCGGCGAATCAAGGCCGCCGGTCAATTCCGGGTCCCCAATCACACGGACCGCTCTTCTCTGAACAGAATCCAACAAATGCAGTGTATGTTTGGGAGCGGAGCCCCAAACGTGGGAGCAGTATTCCATAGTTGGTCGAATTTGGGCTTTGTAAAGAATTAACAGTTGCTGTGGGGTGTAAAGCTTTCGGGTTCTAAATAATATTCCCAACTTTTGAGAAGCTCTCCTTACTATGCCTGCAACATGTTCATGCCAAGACATATTTGCTCCCAAACTAACGCCCAACAAATTGAGCGACGATGCTAGGGGAATGGAGTGCCCCGACATAACTATGTCGGGTTCAGCAACGTTAACTTTTTTAGAAAAAACTGCCGCTTGGATTTTTGTAGCGTTAAAATTCCACTTGGTTACTGTCACCCCAAGATAGAATTTCTTCCAGGTCTTTGTTAAGTTGAACGACCTCCTGCTGTCTGCGGATATTCGCCTGAGCAGCCGATGTCCGAGCGTTCAAGGTGAATGAAGAGACAAGCGTACTGTCATCTGCAAAGCTATAGATTGGATTCCCGGTCTTTTCCAGCAGATCGTTAATGTAAATGAGAAAGAGAGTAGGAGACAGTATGGAGCCCTGGGGCACACCGGCGTTAATAGTGAGGGTGTTAGAAAGAAATCCGTCGACCGCCACTCGTAAAGAACGCTCTCTGAGGAAACATGAGAGCCACAAACAGAACCTTTCAGACATACCATAAGAGCGTAACTTAGCCAACAGTCCATCGTGCCAAACACTGGTGTTAGTTCCCTTGCACAGTTTTTGAGAACTATGGCAGGTATTCCGTCAGCGCCAGAAGCCTTCTTGGTGTCTAGCTTCATTAAAATACGCTTCTATGATGCGCTGTCTGAAGACAACATCGGGCATTCTTGACTGCAATATGGGAATAGTAGGGGGGTGTTTTTCCTTGGATGTATATATATATATATATATATATATATATATATATATATATATATATATAAACATTTGTATGCCAAAATAAATCACATTTAATTTTTAACAAATTATGTCTTACAGATTTTTTTTGTCAGGCGAACGGTTTGGCCGCTCAGGTGCTTTGAAATTTAGTAATATTTTCGACATAGCTTTAAGCCCAAGAACACTCCCACATTTCTCGCTCGGAGCTCTATTTTCACGATATCCTTATTTAATGCAATTTAATTAGTTATATTTAATAAAATTATTAACCTACATTTGTGACCAAATAACAGAGCTTCAAGCCAGAAATGAGGGAGTCGCTCTTGGCTTAGCGCTATGTCGGAAATTTTACTAAATTTCAAGGCGTTCTAGCGGCCAAACGGCTCGTCTGACAAAAAAAACCTATAGAACATAGAAAATTTAATATAGTTTTTTTTAGATATACCTTTGTCGAAAAGTGACCAGTTTTGAAGTTATAAGCGAAAAACTGAGCTTTTTTTTGGGCGTTTTTTTGCATTTTACCCAAAACACACACCCTTACATTTAAGTGGCCAAGTTAAAATTTGGATTCAGCATCCCAAAAAAACATAAAGAACAGGGAAACAAGGAAAACAAAAAACTATAACCATACTTCCATTTTCATGGAAGTAAAAAATCGGTAATCTATAATATAGATAAAATGCAACGTCTCTAGGTCTGTCTGTCTGTCTGTCTGTCCGTATGTCCGTCTGTCCGTTAGTGCGCTTATCACTGGAGAACCACTTATCCGATTTACGTACTTTTTTTTTAAAACATACATATGTTCTCTGTGTATAATAGGTAACATAACGAATGAGCAGATAATAGTATATGGAGTCGGAAAAAAAGTTTGCCTCTAGCGCGTTCTTTTGCAATACACAGCCTAAAACATTAAATATGGAACAATATTATGTAGCAGAGAATATCTATAATCGATAATCTATAATATATATAAAATGCAATGTCTCTCTGTCTGTCTGTCCATTAGTGCGTTTATCACGCGAGAACCACTTATCCGTGTCTTTTTTTAAATTCATACATATGTTCTCTGACCAGGTTATAGATATATATTTTATTACATCTATGATATATATATATATATATATATATATATATATATATATATATATATATATATATATATATATATAAATATATATAATGCAACGTATCTCTGTCTGTCTGTCTGTCAGTTAGGGTGCTTATCACTGAAGAACCACTTATCCGATTTACGTAGTTTTTTTTTTAAAACATACATATGTTCTCTGGCCAGGTTATCTATAATCTTATATCTATAATATATATAAAATGCAACGTCTCTCTGTCTGTCTGTCTGCCTGTCTCTCTGCCTGTCTGTCTATCTGTCCGTTAGTGCGCTTATCACTGGAGAACCACTAATCCGATTTACGTGCTTTTTTTAAACATACATATGTTCTCTGGCCAGGTTATCTATCTATAATATATATATAAATGCAACATCTATCTGTCTGTCTATCTGTCTCTCTGTCCGTTAGTGCGTTACGTGCTTTTTTTTAAAACACACATATGTTCTTTGGCCAAGTTATAGGATATATTTTATTGCGTTAGGTAACATAAACAATAAGCAGTGACGATAATAGTGAATCAAGTCGGAAAAAAAGGTTACCGTTAGCGCGTTCTCTTGCAATACACTGCCTAAACCATTAAATATGGAAAAATATCATGTTGCAAAGAATATAATGTATATAAAATGCAACGTCTCTCTGTCTGTCTGTCTGTCCATTAGTGCGCTTACTTGAGAACCACTTATTCGATTTACGTGTTTTTATAAATTTATACATATGTTCTATATAATTCGATATAAGTTTAGATAACGGGGAGATAAGGTGAGATAATGGGAGATAAGTATAAATAATGGGAGATAAGGAGAAATAATGGGAGATAAGCGGAGATAAGTCTAGATAATGGGAGTTATGGTCAGATAATGGGACATAAGGAGAAATAATGGGAGATAAGAAATATTGCGAGATAAGTCGAGATAAGCCTAGATAATGGGAGATAAGGTGAAATAATGGGAGATACGGAGAAATAATAGGGGATAAGGAGAAATAATGGGAGATGAGCAGAGATAAGCCTAGATAATGGAAATTATGGAGAGATAATGATAGATAAGGTAGCTCTAAGGAAAAAAAATAGGAGATAAGGGGAAATAATGGCAGATATTTTTATTATATTAGGTAACATAAGGAATATAAGCAGTGACGATAGTAGTGAATCAAGTCCACGCGAGCGGAGCCCGCGGCACTGTTAGTCTATAATATATATAAAATGCAACGTCTTTCCGTCTGTCTGTTAGTGCGCTTATCACTAGAAAACCACTTATCCGATATACGGGCTTTGTTTTAAAAAAAATACATATGTTTCTGGCCAGGTTATAGGCTATATTTTATTACGATAGGTAACATAAGGAATACGCAGTGACAATAATAGTAAATCAAGTCGGAACAAAGTTGCTGCTAGCGAGTTGTCTTCCAATCCACTACCCAAGTGCGCTTATGACTTGAGAACCACTTATCCGATTGAAACGTTTTTTTTTTTTAATTCATACATTTGTTCTTTGGCCAGGTTATCTATAATCTTCTATAATATATATAAAATGCAACGTCTCTCTGTCTGTCCGTTTGTCCGTTAGTGCGCTTACCACTCGAGAGCCACTTATTCGATTTACGTGTTTTTTTTTTTAAATTTATACATGTGTTCTCTGGCCAGGTTATCTATAGTCTTCTATAATACAATATATATAAATTGCAACGTCTCTCTGTCTGTCTGTCCGTTAGTGTGGTTATCACTCGAAAACCACTTATCTTATTTATGTGCTTTTTTTTTAATACATACATATGTTCTCTGGCCAAGTTACAGACTATATTTTATTACGTTAGGTAACATAAGGATAAGCAGTGACGATAATAGTTGATCAAATATAGATTTTTTAACTCCGGTGAGTACCATATAGGGAAATTGGTTGAAACAAAGCGCTTACTGGGGATAAACATATGAAGCGCCTGGTTCAATGTAGAATAGAGAGACTCGACCGCCTTATCAACGCCAGCAGACATCCGAATCCTCAGGTCCCAATTTACCGGCGCCAAAAAGTTATTGAGTGCCAAAAAATTCGCATTCTTATAATCACGGTAGCACTCATCCTCTCTCATAAAATTATAATACTCCCTGACAATAATTTCAAATTCAAGAGGAACATGATGAGCACTATCCGGGAATAGCGCGTTCTGGGAAAAGCTGACATTAGTGAACCGGATGCTGCTACAAATCAGATCTAAAAATACATTACGCCTATTTGGTACAGTGTTTGATTGAAATAAATTAAGAAATGTAACGGTCTCTGCCAATACGCGGGCATGTGAGCCTGGTGGGCAGTTAACCGTCAGTCCGAAATCGCCATTGGACCATGTGACTTCTGGTAGATTATAATTTCCAAATAGAACGAAGTTGGAATTCTGGTTTGCTTCATAAAGGACTTCCACGATTACGCAGTAGGTATTATACTTGACAATGATTTTAGATACTTTTAAATATTGCTCGCATGTTTCTTGAACACAACTTTGTTTAATTATAGACCAAGAGGGCGACCGGAAAATTTGACCTGTCGACTAACAGCCTGCTTAGTTGTTCATTCTATCGGGCGAGTCGAATAAAAGCCTTTAACGTTGATTTTGCGGCACCCGTGCCCTGGAATGCTCATGATTATACATCCAAAAATGGACTGTCGTTTAACTATTTGAACCATTTGTTGACACTAAAAAAGTCGAGCGCACCAAAGGGCAGATACCGTCGAGACTGGACCCAGCTTCAGGGCCCAAAAAATGTCGATCCAAAAATGGACTGTCATTTAACTATATAAAATCAATAAATTTAGTTTGTTCTTGATAAAATAAGAGGAAGCCTGCAAAAGGCAGACGCCGCAGAGTGGGACTGACCCCACTGTGCCACTCAAATTACCCTAAAGGTCTTAATTTTGAAGTAATCGTTAATTATTCGTTTTTTCATGACCAATCGATCTGTCGAGCTACGATTCGGAGGGTATAGCGCAAGGAATTCCTTTGCACTTAGCCAAACGGTTAATGCTGTGTATTATCTAGGTGTTATGAAGCGTTTATTGTTGCGCATTCGTCGTGTGCGGCCACGATATCCTGAAAGTGGCAGTTGGCCACTGTTAAACGATAAGAGACCATCTCACCGTTCGATACTTATTATTGATTTTTTTTCCAAAAACGACATTTTAACCATCAATCATTCACCATATTCGCCTGATTTGGCGCGGAGAGCGTTATGCGGACATTGAAGATATCCAAAAGGCATCGTAATGAAGGATATTTCAAGATATGAGGTGAAAAAACTGATTTAACATACTTATTGACCATGCAAGACGCTGTATTGAATCCTATTTTGAACATCATAAAAGAATATAATATATATATATATATATATATATATATATATATATATATATATATATATATATATATATATATGTATATATATGTATATATATATATATATATATATACGAGGCTGGTTTGAAAAGTCCGTGCAAAGTCCGAGAGATGGCACCACCGGCGCGTATCGAGGTCATGTTTAGTTAGTAGCATCTCTTGAATGAACGCACACCAAGTTTCAGCCATATTGGTCTATTTCTTTGTGTTTGACATTCGTGTGAATCAAGGAAGTCGAGTGATTTTCAAGAAATGGACGAAAAAGAATTTCGTGTGGTGATTAAACATTACTTTATGAAAGGCAAAACGCCTCAGGAGACTAAAGAGAAGCTTGATAAACATTATGGTGACTCTGCATCTTCGATTAGAACAGTTTATAAGTGGTTTCAAAATTTTCGGACTGGCCATATGGGCACAAGTGACGCTGAACGTTCTGGACGCCCTGTGAAGGTTACGACTCCAGAAATCATTGATCAAATCCATGATATGGTGATGTATGACAGAAGAGTTAAGGCGCGTGAGATTGCTAGTGCTGTGGGCATCTCGACTGAACGGGTACATAATATTTTGCTTAAACATTTGGACATGAGAAAGCTATCTGCAAGATGGGTGCTGCGATTGCTCACGCTTGACCAAAAACGGAATCGTGTGAAGTGATGCAAGGATGGTTTGCAGCTGTTCCAGAAGAATCCGGAGGACTTTAAGCGTCGTTTCGTCACTGTGGATGAAACATGGATACATTACTATACTCCTGAGACCAAACAACAATCTAAACAATGGGTTACCAAGGGGGAATCTGCACCAAAAAAGGCGAAGACCGTTCCTTCGGCCGGAAAGGTTATGGCGACTGTCTTTTGGGATTCGCAAGGGATAATCCTCATCGACTATCTGGAAAAGGGTAAAACTATTACAGGTGAATATTATTCATCGTTATTGGACCGTTTGAAAACCGAGCTGCAAGAAAAAAAAACGCCCGCGATTGGCCCACAAGAAAGTCCTTTTCCATCACGACAACGCACCAGCACACACCTCAGCAGTTGTGGTCGCAAAATTGATGGAAATAGGATTCCAACTCGTTTCACAACCCCCTATTCTCCAGACTTGGCTCCCTCGGACTACTATTTGTTCCCCAATTTGAAGAAATGGCTGGCGGGACAAAGATTTTATTCAAACGAGGAGGTGGTTGCAGACACTAATGGATATTTTGCAGACTTGGACAAATCCTATTATTCGGAAGGGATCAACAAACTAGAACATCGTTGGACGAAGTGTATAAGCCTAAAAGGAGACTTTGTCGAAAAATAAAAAAGGTTTACCCCAAACACATAAGTAGTTTTTATTTTTGCACGGACTTTTCAAACCAGCCTCGTATATATATATATATATATATATATATATATATATATATATATATATATATATATATATACATATATATATTCATACATATGTTCCCTTTCCATGTTATGTAATAATAATAATCTATAATCTAAAATATATATAAAATTCAACGTCTCTTTGTCTGTCTATCTATCTGTGTCTCCGTTAGTGCGCTTCTCACTCAAGAACCACTTATCCGATTTACGTGTTTTTTTTAGATTTATACATATGTTCTCTGTCCAAGTTACAGGATATATTTTATTACATTAGTTAATATAAGAAATAAGTAGTGAAGATAATAGTGACTCAAGTCGGAAAGTTTGCCGCTAACGCACTCTCTTGCATTACGCTGCCTAAACCGTGAAATATAGAACAATATCATGAAACCAAGAATACAGTATATATAAAATGCAACGCCTCTCTATCTGTCTGTCTGTCCGTTAATGCGCTTATCATTCGAGAACCATTTATCTGATTTACGTGTTTTTTTTTTAAATCCTAACTTAATATTTACATAAAAAAAATCTATAATATATATAAAACGCAACGTATCTCTGTCTGTTTGTCCGTTAGTGCGTATAGCACTCAAAAATCACTAATCCGATTTACGAGTTTTTTATAAAATACATATGCTCTATGTTACGTTAGGTAACATAAGGAATAAGCAGTGACGATAATAGTGAATCAAGGCCACGCTAGCGGACCGCGGCACAGTGGGGAAAAACGAAAAATCGTGTTTCAAAATTGTCTAGAGCCTTCAATTTTGGTTCGATTTGTACGATTTTTTTTTTTAAATTGAAGCTTATTAAATTCCGAACAAAGTTGTCGGAGCCGATTTTTCAATTAAACTTTTGTTTCAAAATGGCGGACGTTGGTTTCTGATTATATAGCGACTGAGACACAGAAAACGCTTACAGTTTCAAACCAAGTTGTGCTAAAATGCGTGTATGTATGTTTTTTTATGTCGCAGATAATATATCTAATATCACAGTTACAAGATTAATAATAATGAACCCAAAATGGCTGCCATGAACAATACAAGTATTATAAATATGAATAAACGTACCATTATTATTTTATATCCATAACATTTGCATAAATAATTTCTTTAATGTTGTTAATTATAAATATGTTTCAACAATTGACTTAAAATGACAAATCAAATATGGCGGATGCCAAAATTGAATCGAGCAAAAAAGTTTCTCTGTGGCATTTAGACTGTGGCAGTCAGATCATTCAAGTTATTCAAGTTTAGTTGCGGGATTTAAATTTTCATGCAGTTATTGCTAGAATATTGCTGCTGTAAATTTTAAGTATCGTAGACAATTTTCTAGCAGATACAAAAAAAAGCGATACACGCAGAAAAGGACAGCTCACACAGCTAGAAAATGGCTACAACAGCTAAAAAGTTTTGTTAAAATAGGGACAGCTAAATATTTTGCTGCACTAGCCACATTGTTTGCTGTTGTAGCAAAAAAGTGGCTGCTGTTGCTAAACAGTGGCTAATGCAGCAAAATATTTAACTGTCCCTATTTTAGCATTTCTCTGCGTGTATTTTGTAAGAGTAATAATAATCTTTATTAACGAGAAAAACCCTTTAGTACATATACAGAACTACTGAATTATAGAAATAGACTAGAAAAATAAGAAAATAAATATGTCTAACCTTAACTTACTCTTACATAAAATATTTAGCTGTCACTATTTTAACAAAACGTTTTAGCTGTTGTAGCCATTTTCTAGCTGTGTGAGCTGTCCTTTTCTGCGTGTATCGCTGTGTTTTGTATCTGCTAGAAAATTGTCTACGATACTTAAAATTTACAGCAGCAATATTCTAGCAATAACTGCATGAAAATTTAAATCCCGCAACTAAACTTGAATAACTTGAATGATCTGACTGCCACAGTCTAAATGCCACAGAGAAACTTTCTTGCTCGATTCAATTTTGGCATCCGCCATACTTGATTTGTCATTTTAAGTCAATTGTTGAAACATATTTATAATTAACAACCTTAAAGAAATTATTTATGCAAATGTTATGGATATAAAATAATAATGGTACGTTTATTCATATTTATAATAATTTTATTGTTCATGGCAGCCATTTTGGGTTCATTATTATTAATCTTGTAACTGTGATATTAGATATATTATCTGCGACATAAAAAAACATACATACACGCATTTTAGCACAACTTGGTTTGAAACTGTAAGCGTTTTCTGTGTCTCAGTCGCTATATAATCAGAAACCGCCATTTTGAAGACGTCCGCCATTTTGAAACAAAAGTTTAATTGCAAAATCGGCTCCGACAACTTTGTTCGAAATTTAATAAGCTTCAATTTAAAAAAAAAAATCGTCCTAATCGAACCAAAATTGAAGGCTCTAGACAATTTTGAAACACGATTTTTCGTTTTTCCCCACTGTGCGCGGGCACGACTAGTATTATATATATGGTAATGTACTCATGTTCACTGCACGATTGCTGAATTTTGACAAGTTTCTTGAAGGATAAAAAGCATTCACTATCTCAAAAGAACATTTCCTTCCTAAATAGAATATCTGGTTTTGTAATAGGATTCTTACCATATTTTCATATTGGTTCATTAGACACTAAAATAGTTAGATTAAGCACCAAAATGCATCAAAAATTGCACTAATTTTTGTAGTTATTCAGAAAAACCACGTTTTATGGGTAATAACATTAAATAAATAAATTGGAGTAGCATGCAGCCAGTTGATTTTATCGATATTGCAAAGCAACTGAAAATAGACAAAAGTCCATATTTCAGCAGTTTACTAGCTGTTCTCTTGTTCGTCAAATCCATCCTGAGACGCGTTTCGTCGTATCACGACTCGTCAATCAAGCTAGGATTTACAAACAAGAGAACGGAATCTACTGGTACTTATCCCAGAAGTTACGGAATACGATGGTAGGATACAACGAACTGTATTAAGTACGCATATCTATTACTCCATCGAAAGCTGACACAGTAGCTTTCGAGCCGACAGAGTGGTTGACACGGTCAACGCTTAAAAGCAAGTAGGGCTTTTCGAGGGGATCCTCCTCAGGCATATATAGTTATTGCAAAGCAACTGAAAATAGACAGAAGTCCATATTTCAGCAGTTTACTAGCTGTTTTCTTGTTCGTCAAATCCATCCTGAGACGCGTTTTGTCGTATCACGGCTCGACATTCAGGCTAGGATTGACAAACAAGAGAACGGAATCTACTGGTACTTACCCCAGAAGTTATGGAATACGATGGTAGGATACAACGAATTGTATTAAGTACGCATACCTATTACTCCATTGAAAGCTGATACAGTAGCTTTCGAGCCGACAGAGTGGTGACGAACAAGAGAACAGCTAGTAAACTGCCAAAATATGGACTTCTGTCTATTTTCAGTTGCTTTGCAATAACTATATATGCCTTAGGAGGATCCCTCGAAAAGCGCTACCTACTTTTAAGCGTTGACCGTGTCAACCCCTCTGATGGCTCGATAGCTACTGTGTCAGCTTTCGATGGAGTAATAGGTATGCATACCTATGATATCCTATGGTCTTATCGATTTGAAAATTGTTCTATTCGATTTGGAACGAAAAAAATACATTGGAGTTGGCACCACAAATAAGTAATTAATAATACTGAGGTACTTTAGGAGATTTTTTCCACTCTTCGGTTGTTTTGCCCTACTGTGCGACGGGGCGTATCTGCGTCGGAGAAATAGCCAATCAAAGCACGCGTCCCTCACTAACCTCGCTTAGCTGCTATTCATAATATTCCTATGATTATTACAATTTTTCTGAGTGTGTCCTGTAAAATTATAAAAATACTGAAACTAGTCGGTAACATTGTAGGAAATGGAGTCGATGGAGTTAATAATAATCCGTAAGTTTATAATGTTACTAGGTAGTATGATTAATACTTCAATTTTGATAATAATTCTACTACATCGTCCACTTGATAATGTTACATTTGAGCAAATTGAAAAATTGCACGATTGCGAAAGACACTCTCTACTTGCAAATGCACTTCTGTTGTTTATATCATGACTACAGAATCGCCGTAGTATACAGCTAAGTGCACTTAACATTGCTTCTCTAAAGTAAGTATCAACTGCCCTAACTATGACGCTAACAATTACGGTTACACTTAATTGTTTAAGTTTTCCTGAAACTTCTTATTACCTCATCCTCGGCCAGAGTAGGTTAAACCACAAGTGAATACTTCATGCTTTAAAACTAGCACGGCTCATTAGGTTGCAAAATTAAGGGAGTTTAAGTGGGTCGATCTTCCTTGTCGCAACTGTTATTAAGCTTAGCTAGTTAATGTCAAGTGTTCATCTTAGACTATATTTTACGAATATAGTATCCTAATTGTGTACGTGGCCAAACATTAACCGTTTATAAAATAATAGAAATCTCTACGTACGGAAAAGCATAATTTCCCACGTAAGATATATCAAATCTCTTTTCCTTATTAAAAGGACGCAAAACCCAGACGTTAAATAGTCGTTGCTTGACCTAAGTTGATCTTTAATCCTTGCATTAAACGAAACTCCAGTTTAACATGCATTTCAGTGAACTAAACCAGATAAGAATTATAGATCAGCACATATGCAGTACTCTTATCTAGGTTCTATTTACACTGGTCTTTAAGTGAGCACCAATTGCATGCTATTTGAAAAATTGTTAATTAATTTATATATATATATATATATATATATATATATATATATATATATACATATATATGTATATATACTGGGTGTTATGAAATTCACTGCATATATTGAAAAGAGTGACTCGCAGAGTCATTCAATGTTTTCTTTTTCAAATTCAAAAATTTTTGAAAAATTAAAAAAAGGGGGCAAAAAAAAGGCGACCATTTAGAATGAAGCAAATAAAATTTTAGAAGTAAAAAAAGAAATAATTTCTTGGTAACGGGAGAGAACAGCTGAGAGAGCAGAGCCCCAAACATGCGTAAAGTTTTTTAATTCGAAATAATATCCCCAGCTTTTGAGACGCTATCTTTGCTATGTTTGCAAGATGTTGATGCCAAGACATAGTTGCTCTCAAATTAACGCCCAGCAAATTGAGTCACCACAAGATAGAATTTCCTCCAGGTCTTTCTTAAGTTGAACGAACTCCTGCTGTCTGCGGGTATTTGTATAAGTAGCCGTTGTTCGAGCGTTCAAGGTGAATGATCAGATAACCGTACTGTCATCTACCAAGCTGTAGCTTGGATTCCTGGTCTTTTACAGTAGATCTTAATGTAATGTATATATATATATATATATATATATATATATATATATATATATATATATATATCTATATAATATATATATATATATATATATATATATATATATATATATATATATATATATCTATATATATATATATATATATATATATAATATATATATATATATATATATATATATATATATATATATATATATATATATATATATATATATATATATATATATATATAATATATATATATATATATATATATATTATATAATATAATATATATATATATATATATAATATATATATATATATATATATATATATATATATATATATATATATATACATACATATATATATAAATCAGAAGAGGAATTATCGGGTGTGGAGGATATGAAACTCAATTATTTCTTTCAACTCAATATTTCGTCAATTTATTTTCGACATCATCAGGAGTTAAATACTAAATAAATCTTTACTAGTTGCGTGTACACATTTTACAATAACTAACATTAAAAAAAAAAAACATTTAAAAGTTTCATAAAATATAGAAAGTCATACCATCAACAAGAAAATATATGATCTGAAAATTCTTACTAAATTATAAAAAATACGTACGAAAATAAAGGGCATTGTAAACTGAACACAACATATATACTGTACTGCAACTCACGAACCAACTAAAGATGCTGACCGTATAAAATTTTATCTAGTTAGTGTGTTGATCTTTTTTTTATATAATTTTGTTGTTTTCCGATCTTATTGTTATTAATATAACAACTTACTCTACTAGTCCCTGCTATAGTGTGTTACCAATACTAATTATATCTGTACACTTATTTTTTTAAGTATTTTTTATAATTTATATTTTCTTGTTGATGGTACGATTTTCTATATCTTATGAAACTTTTAAATGTTTTTTTTTTTGAATGTTGTATGTTGTTACAATGTTTTAAAAATTTTTTAAAGACTATATATATATATATATATATATATATATATATATATATATACACATATATATATATATAAGTTATTGTAAAATGTGTACACGCAACTAGTAAAGATTTGTTTTGTAGTTAACTCCTGATGATGTCGAAAATAAATTGACGAAATATTGAGTTGTAAGAAATAATTGAGTTTCATATCCTCATACGGACCGACACCCTATAATTCCTCTTCTGATTTGTAAAAGCGTACAGTCAATAAAATTAAGCCTGATATATATATATATATATATATATATATATATATATATATATATATATATATATATTCCTGAACTCTATGAAATGTTCTATTTTGCAGAGATTTTTTTCCAGTAAGTTTTAATTTTTTTGGACTTATTATCTTTGAGTTAAGAAGGCTTATTTATATATATATATATATATATATATAATATATATATATATATATATATATATATATATATAAATAACCACCACTCACACTTACATTTCTAATGATGGTCCGAGCTGTCCAAAACGCGTAGGGGTTATTAAATTTCAGGAAAAGAAGGACGATATATTCACTATTCACTAAATTAACTCCAATTTTTGAACGATTATTTAAATATTTAATAACTCATTTCAATAAAAGGGTCTAAACTTATTTTTGTGCTGTTTTAACTTGTCTTTCAAGCTGCTTACTCTTCTTCTTCTTTTGACGATTTCGGAACCGCTGGTAATTCGTCGCGATGAGTCCACACGTCAGTATTTTATCCTTTGTAAAATCGTAACTCTTAATAAAGCAAGCAACGCGAATTTAATGCCAGTCCTAATTTACTGCAGTACCTATGTAATGCTATATTTAACATAAATTGGTTTTCATCCAGAAGCTACTTTCTTTCTAAATCAGAAACTTCCTTATTTTAGTCTCAACCTTATATTCTTCTGTATATTGCACAATTTCGCTGTTTGGCGAAATAGTGCCTAAAAGACATTAAATTTTAGATAGTTATAATATAAAACCTCACTATGGAAACATACAAAATATTAAATTTAATGCAGTAAAAAAGGTCAAAATAATGATGAGACAGGGATAGTTTAGATCCAGCAATATTATGATTTTATCCTCTCTGGGATATCACCAGGAGTATTGTCATGAGTTTTGGACCTCGAAAAACGTGTGCTCTTTTGTTTTTAAACAATTTAAGTTTTCAAAATGCGTTTTTTGGGCTTAAAATGTGAATATCTCCGGTGATATAAGTCGGATCGAGACAAGAAAAAACCTTTCGTAACGAAATTTTCAACAAATCCTCGTTGGGTTTAAGTCGTACAAGTGAGTACATAACTTACAAAATTGAAAAACAGGCAAAAAACTTTTTTTTTTATTTTATTGTACAGGTCGTCTAAGTGAACCAATCGGACTAAAACTTTCACGAAATATGCCTTTGCTATGCACGGTAACGAAAATGATTTTTTTTAATAAAGGCCTAGCAATTCTCTATCAGATGTGATAAAATATTTTCAATTTTTTTTTTTAATGGACGAAAAAACGCATTTATTTTTATTTGATTAATAAACAAATGTAGAAAAAAAATAATAAAAAAATGTTAAAAAAACGATTAGAATGACTCCAAAACAGATTTTTTTTAATGGCATCGGAAAGCTGTCATCGAGACGTAAAGTTTGAAAAAAAAAGATATCCATTTTGGACCAAATGGCATAAAATGGTGGGCAATTTAAATTTTAAATAACAAATTCAGTTGTGCCCACTGGGTTCAATATTTTTGTACCACAATTTCAGGCTATTCTTGTTATGACAAAATTCATATTTTCTGAAAGTTTCAAGCCGATCGGTTC
Source organism: Pachyrhynchus sulphureomaculatus (assembly GCA_019049505.1). Taxonomy (NCBI): domain Eukaryota; kingdom Metazoa; phylum Arthropoda; class Insecta; order Coleoptera; family Curculionidae; genus Pachyrhynchus; species Pachyrhynchus sulphureomaculatus. The sequence goes on along the minus strand of CM032449.1, from coordinate 33,107,835 downwards.
AGGTTAGTCGACCTGTACAGGGTGAGTCCCGAAACTATTTGTCATAGAAAGTTGAAATTTGGTAATAATATAGGAATTGATGGCCTTATCAAAGCCGTGTAGTTTTAAAAGTCAAATTTTGACTTAAGGGCTTAGTTTTGGGGGGTGAAATCGGAAGTGAAAAAGAAATTTGTTTAGTGGGTCATCGAGTGTGGTGTCAAATGAAAGCTTGTGAAAACACGAGTAAAAAATATATATATAATGTAATGCTTGCGCACACTTATCTCGAAAAGTACTGATCAAAAAATTTTGAAAAAATTCTGGAATATTTTTCAGGGGGTGTAGATTGAACGAAAATTATCACGAGTGCTTTACCTTTAATAACACAGCCCCACAAAAAAAAAAAAGTGGGGTATACTTTTGATGCGATATATCAGATCCGTAGTATTTTTGCCCGCTGATCACGAATCTGACGTCAGAATATCGCCATCACATCTCAATTTTTTTCTAACCTCAAAAAATAGGTAAAAATTAGTAAAAATTAAGAAAAATATACTCCTAAAAAATTGATTCAAGCTTTTTCATGAATCCAAAGATGTATTAATATGTATTCGGACACGCTAAGCTAATATTCATCGGTTGGATTGAGCCATACAGTTCTGTTTTCTTTCTGACCTCAATAAATCAGACAGATATAGTGCTTCTCGAATGCAAAAACGAATTGAAATTAAAATTCAACCGATCCTTACCAAATTTGGTACACGGGGGTTTTTTGGGTTGCTGATCATGAATCTGAGGTCGGATTTGCAAAATTCAAAATGGCGGATCCAAGATGGCGGACAAAATTTTTGAAAACCAACCGATTCCTACCAAATTTGGTATACAGTTGGGGAATCCTCAAACCTGATACTCTTAAACCCTAAACCCTGAAACCTTAGACTCCCACACCCTGTAACCTCAAAAAATAGACCTCAATAACCCTGTAACTTTAAAAATGAGACCCAATAAACTCAAAACCAGGACTTTTAAACCATATACTCTCAAATAGTAGACCCTTAAGCCCTAGAATTGCGAAGGTTAGACCCGCGCCTAACTTTCCTTTTTTTGGCTGTCTCTTGTTCTTTTTTCCGCGAATGACCTATTCAAAGGCTTTCTGCCCAAACGCTTTTGAGGACTTGTTTCTCTTTTTAGCGACCAGCAATAGTCCGCTAGCATATGGTCATCCCATCGTCCTTGATACCGATTTTCTATGATTTTCAGATCTTGGTGAAAACGTTCCCCTTGCTCCTCACTGTAGTCACCAAGATTATCTGGGAAATCATCGATGTGGGAGTCCAGGAAATGTAATTTTAGATTCATTAAGCAACCTAATGTTTGAAAGTTTTTTACCATTTTCTCGACTATTTCTTTGTACTTAGGACTTTTATTATTTCCCAAAAAGTTTGTTGCGACTTCTTTAAAACTAAGCCAAGCAGCTTTTTCAACTTTATTCATTTTAGTAACAAATAATGAATCTTGAAACAATGTTCTTATTTGTGGCCCGTCAAATACGCCTGCCTTAATTTTAGCTTCAGAAAATTTCGGAAATTTTTTATGCAAATATTTGAAACATAGGCCGTTTGTATCTAATGCTCTCGTGAATTGCTTCATAAGTCCAAGCTTAATGTGAAGCGGGGGAATAAGAACTTTTCCTGGATCTACCAATGGTGGAAACAATACATTATTTTCACCAGGAGTGAACGATTCTCTTGTTGGCCAAATTTTTTTCTTATAATGACGTTCCCTGTCTCTGCTATTCCACAGACATTTATAACAGGGATAAAGTGTAAACCCTGACTGTTGGCCAAACAATATTGTTACAAATTTTCCAGTTATGATCAGCATATTTTATTTTTATCAAAAGCTGCTTCATTTTTTCATATTGCTCTTCCATAACTGTGGAATGAGCAATCGGAATGGGAGCGTAAACGTTGGTATTATGCAGCAAAACTGCCTTAATGCTCCGTTTAGAAGAATCAATGAACAGTCTCCATTCTTCAGGATCGTATGAGTTATTTTGAAATTCATCAATTAGACCTTTTACATCGGTACAATACGAAAGTGACAATTCCTCGTCCATTGTGAAATATTTTCGAAATTCTTCATCCCTGTTTCTATAATAAGAAATCGTAGCTTCTGACTTAAGTAAAATGAACTGATAAGGTGAAATCATTTGTTTCCATAACATCAGCATCAAGTGATTCAGGAGGCGGAATTAGTTTAGTTGGTCTTGTTACTGTCGAAACATCGTTATAAGTAATAGTGCTTTTATTTTTTCGGTTATGCCTAGATACAACATTCATACAAAAGTAGCAATCATTTTCACTGTATGGTCTATTCCATATTGCTGGTCTGGAATATTTAATCGCCTTCTTATTGATGTACAACATTATTTTGCAAGAACTGCAAATGATGTGGGGAACCCAATCTGTATCCTGGTGCTGTATTTCAATGTTAAAACAATCCTTATATAAGGTTTTAATCTTATCCGTTATCGGTGACCCCATTTTACTCAATACGTGTTGACAGCAAATATAACAAAATGAATCACTGTTTTTATCGCACTTATGAAAAGTCCTTGTACCGTGAGACCGTTTTCTTGTAGCATTATACTCTACATGAGCTAAGTCACCCACACATGAAGAGCTACGGTCGCTGGATGACGACGGCTGCGGGCCCGCTTTCCCACCCTGATCAACCGCCGATACTGGGTTTCCGAGTCCCTGCATCGTAATTCTCTTTCATCTACCTGCCATGACGGCATCTAAGCCGTTATCCAAGGACTCTGCCGGCTAGTGGAGTAACACCGTTGCCCACCGTCACCACGTGGAGGTGCCTTGGATGCAAGTAGAAGAAATAAAAATCGACCGATGAATTTTTCTCGGCATTCAAAATGGCGCGAAAACATCTGCCATCTTGAATTTTGCAAATCCAACCTCAGATTCATGATCAGCGACCCAAAAAATCCCCGTGTACCAAATTTGGTAAGGATCGGTTGAATTTTAATTTGAATTCGTTTTTGCATTCGAGAAGCACTATATCTGTCTGATTTATTGAGGACAGAAAGAAAACAGAACTGTATGGCTCAATCCAACCGATGAATATTAGCTTAGCGTGTCCGAATACATATTAATACATCTTTGGATTCATGAAAAAGCTTGAATCAATTTTTTAGAGGTATATTTTTCTTAATTTTTACTAATTTTTACCTATTTTTTGAGGTTAGACAAAAATTGAGATGTGATGGCGATATTCTGACGTCAGATTCGTGATCAGCGGGCAAAAATACTACGGATCTGATATATCGCATCAAAAGTATACCCACTTTTTTTTTTTGTGGGGCTGTGTAATTTATCTGGTATACAAAAAAAAATTTTAAGGTCATCAATTTTCAGTAAAAATTGGAAACAAACTTTGTTGAAAACTCATTTGGGGTGTGTTTTGTGAAGTCACTGATCATTTTATACCACCGTTACAACATTTTTTATTTTAAAAGCGATCAACGTACGGAACACTAATTGTGCAAGTTCAACTTGCACTTGACCGGTTATTATTTTTTCTCGAACCTACTGATATAACCGGAGTTATTTACATTTTAAGCTCAATAAACGCGTTTTGAAAATTTAAAGTGTTTATAAACAAAAGAGCACAAGTTTTTCGATGCCCAAATTTTAAGACTCCTGGTGATACCCCAGAGATGATAAAATCATAAAATTGCTAGAATTTGCAATTTCAAATTCTTTTTTTACCTCACTAATTCCTAAAAGTTTTAAGTTGCTCTGTCAATACAATGTATGCAGATATATTGAAAAATATCAGCAAAATGTACCAACAAAAATGAAGAGAAATGCTTTTATTCTTAGAACTTAAACTAAAAAATAAAAGACTGAAAATTAGGGAAATTTTTTCTAATCACATTTATCAGTACACTTTTTCATTACATTTTATTATTTAACGATCAGCAGTGTAAGACCTTCATTATAAATGCAAAAGCATTTCGTTCCTTACAGAGCGAGGTTGCTTATTTTAGAATTATAAAAATTCAAAAGGTATATCTTAATGTAATTACAGGTAGTTTTAAAATTTTTAGTACCCACCTAGTATTTTACGGAGGCGAATGAAAATAATCGGTGAGAAGTAATGGATGAATGGGATATTTGCGAGCGCGAGGCCCGCCAGTGTCAGATATCAGTTAGTTATTCTTAAGGATGTGTTGAAGGTATATTAAAAGCGATGGGAATTCTTTGAAAAAATTATATGTTATTCTGATAAGTCTCCTGAATCTCCTCAAAAAACTTGAAATTTTTTTACAAGCCCGTTCAAAAGTTATTGCATTTTTTAGTTGTAACAAATTTACACGTAGTTAAATGGAAAACATGCTATCGAGCCGAATGCAAGTAAAAAAGTGTAGAAAATACGATTCGAAAAAAAATTCATAAAATTATAAACTAGTAGATTAAATATCTGAGAAGCACATAAGCAATTAATATTTAGTGGTTTCAATATTATTTTTAGAGAAAAAAACAATAAAAATGAGTGATATTTACGGTATAATTGAATGCAGAGTGTAATTCACATCGAAAATGTGGCAACCTCGCAAACAGTTACGGAAAATAAAATTAAAAATTTGCTATATGCTATGTTACCGCGTAAATTTAAATGTTAAGAAAATGCGTTTAAAGGTAGGAATGATTAAAATTAAATAGTGACATATAATTTATTAATAACACTGTTATAAATTATTGATATAAAAGTATAAATTTTTTTTCATACTAATTAACAATTACTAAAATATACTTAAAAGAATACACATTACGATAACAGTAAGCAATAATAAAATCATCATCTTTTTACTTAATAATTATTTTAAATATACTTTAAATGTACTATTAAATAAGAAGGTTCATTGAAACCAATTAAAAAATTTTTAATAGTTGCAATTCTTTGGCATTAATTTTTTCAGTAAGAAATTTCTCAAGGCTTTTGCCATTTGAAGGATCATGTTTCCTTTTCAAAACTTCCATTGTAATTCCAGCTCTTGCTAATTTTTGCCGGATTGACAAACTTACTGCATTTTCCGGTTTGCGACATTGTGGTAAATTATAAATAAACACGTTTTCAGTTGTACACACACACTAACCTCGAAGGGCATCCATATTATAAATGTAAACAGTCATGATAGTGCGCAACCTGCACACGCATGCTTTCGTTCGAGATTTAAATAAAATCACAACTACCAACTATTAGAATGTTACGCTATTGTCACGTTTCACTAGTTAAAAAGTAGACTTATTTTATTTAATTTATTTTTAAATAAAATCAAATTTATAGTTTTCTGAGGTATTTGTCTGTCTTCTATTTTTTTTAAGTATATTGAGAAAATTTGTAAAAAAAGTGATTTCTGATGTAAAATTTTACGTATTTTTTCTTTTTAAAGTTAAATTCAAGGTACAGTCCCAACCAATTTTTTTTTTATTATTGTTAAAAATATTAAACATTTTATTGAAAAATTAATTAAAGTCGAACGAATTTCGATTTTAATAAAAAGTTGATACGAATAGCAAGCTTGTGAAAAAAATACGTTTTCTTATAATGCCGTATTTTAAAAGATATTGAGAGATATTGGCTTGGTCAGAATTTCATGTACTTTTGTATCCCATTGTACCTACAAATCATCCTTAAGAAAAGATAAGCAATCTATTAGTTAGTCTCTGATCTAATATCAAAAAGTGAAAGGTACAGATGTATTACAAATACAGGGATATATATCGGCAAGTTTTCTAAATCTAAAATAAGAAAATGGATAAATACGATTAGCTTGAAAATGAAAACTCATTACAAAATTTTTCTAATAATGGAAAAACGATAGTTATATTTTTATCTTTAATTTTCATAAAATATGTATTAATATTAAAATGAACTGAAAAGATGTGTCAGGCAAGAACTATGAAAACTGGGAATAAAAATGAATAAACATTATTAAGCCGGGCCTAAATAGGTGCTAGTAATACTAATAATACTATACTTTACTGGTGCCATTTTTTAAACAGATCTTTTATTTTACAAAATAGTTCACAATAACAACAATAACAAATAAAATTTTGTTTATTATTTCATATTTTTAGTTTGGATGTATAACATTTGTTTTTTCTTATATTTCCCTAATTTTTTAACCAAAATAAGACGCTCTCACCCCAAAAATTTTACCATAGCTAAGAATCAAAAAACAGACATTAATTTGAAAATGTAACTTTTCTAAATTTCAGCTCAGTTTTGGGTAGCAAATCAATATTTTAACTTCTTAAGATAGTATTCAGCTTAGGTCAGGTTAGAACCATTAGTAGTACCGAGTAAATATATTAGTTGATTGTAAGGACTTCAGTTGGTGATTGGTAACTAGTTGAATTATTCTATACTTAATTAACCTCAATACCCCAAAAAAAAAACCAACCAAGTGCAAGTCGCACTTGCGCAATTAGTGTCCCGTGATTGTTTTTAAAATAAAATAAGCTCTTACCTAGGATAAATTAATTAGGTCCCCGACATGTATATATCGTAAGAGCCAATATGTGTTTTCCCGTTTCTTCTTAGCCAATAATGTATAACAGTTATAGTATTTTAGTTACCTAACAGTCAATAATCTAGCTCAATCTAAATTAGTTATACACAAATAAAATAAAATTATTCTCTCGGTACAGCAGTGACATGCGACTCGATAGCAGCAATGTACTAAAAGTATAATAAAGAGCATTCACCAATTGTCAAGGCGCATAGATTAAGTTTTTATTTTTTTTTTACAATAAAAATTACACAGGCCAACGGTGAAAAACTTTTTTAATAAATTTACCTGATTCCTACTTTTTTTGGTGAACTGAGTCGGAAAATAATAATAACCACCCACCAATTTTTCACATTTTAATATTCAAAATCTGAAAAGTTTATTTTTTATCATTCGAATGTTATTAGGTTGGCAATAAAATCAGAATTTTATAAGGTTGGCAGTAAAATAAAATATTATTAGGTTGGCAATTCCTATAAATGTTACGGCTGTTTGTTTTCTTCTAGTTAATATAACCTCGCATTGCAGTGTTTAACCCATGTGCTTTAATTCACACTCAAAGTATGGCTAATCGTGGTTGTAAACACTCTCCCAACACTTTTTGTAATATATGTGGTGCGTTTGAAGTTAAAAAACATCAAAGAAACATGACTTTGTAAAAAAAGTATACTTCGCATATTTTGGTGTAGAAATCGGTAATCAGGAAAAACGTTGTGCTCCTCACAAAGTATGTTATGTTTGTGTCGAGGATCTTAGGAAATGGTATAAGAAAGAAAAGAAAGCTTTTAGATTTGCAGTACCCATGGTATGAATAGGGCAAGAAAATCATTCAAATGACTGTTAGTTTTGCAGCATTGATGTTTCTGGATATAACTCCAAAAATAACAAAATAATTGTCTATTCTAACTTTACTTCAAGTAATCGGCCGGTAGGACATGGACCGGGACTTCCTGTGCCTGAGCCATCTCAGTCTACTGATGACCTTTTACAGTATAGTCCCGAATTTAATGAAAGTCGACCGGATGATGATGAGTTTCAATGTTCTCTAGAAAATTTAAAACCACAGTTGTTTACACAAGTTGAGTTAAATGATTTAGTGAGAGATTTGGGTTTGATTAAGGAAAAATCAGAATTGCTTGGTTCTAGGCTGAAAGAAAAACATTTTTTGGAATCTGGAACATCTATTTACCATTACAGAACAAGAGATCAAAATTGTAGCCTAATCAAATAAAAGTACGGTTTAAATTTTTATTTTTTATGTACCAAATTTTCCCTATTTTGAAATTTGTGAGAGAACTGGGCGATACAAAAAACCGGATATCAGATACGGTTTCAGCACCCAAAAATACAGAACACTTAGATGTATTTAAGTTTTTACAAATATTTTTTTTGTTGGCCTCTGATATCAAATGTAATGCGCTTTTGAGATAGGGGGAGGACAGCGATTTTTGGCTATTTTTAGTGTACGTAACGGAACACCTATATGATCACTTCGGTGTATGTCTGTCTGTCTGTCACACCTGATTTTCTCCGAAACTATTTTACGTAGAAAGTTGAAATTTGGTACTAATATAGAAATTGATGGCCTCATCAGAGCCATGTAGTTTTGAAAGTTAAATTTTGACTTAAGGGGTCAATTTTTTTTTTGGGGAGGGGTGTGAAATCGGAAGTGAAAAACAATTTTTTTACTGGGTCATCGAGTGGGATGTCAAATGAAAGCTTGTAAAAACACGAGTTCAAAAATATATATAATGTCTTACATGCGCATACTTTCCTTTGTATTATTTTGAAAAAATCGCGAGAAATTGCTGTCCCCCCTATATCCAAAAATTTTGAAAAAATTCTGGAATATTCTTCACGGGGTATAGATTGAACGGAAGTTATCACGAGTACATTACCTTTAAGAATTTATCTGATATATAAAAGAAACAAAAATTTCATGGTCATCAGTTTTCAGTAAAGATCGGAAACAAAGCTTGTGAAAACAGGAGTTCATAAATATATATAATGTCTTACATGCGCACACTTTTCTTTATATTATTTTGAAAAAATCGCGAAAAATCGCTGTCCCCCCATCTAACATATCTCGAAAAGTACTGATCCAAAAATTTTGAAAAAATTTTGGAATATTCTCCGCGGGGTGTAGATTGAACGAAAATTATCACAATTGCATTACCTTTAATAATTTTTTCCCATTTGATTCGTTCTAGAGCAATGAATGTTAGGAGTACACGTCGCACTAATATAGTACAACCGTCTGAGGTTCAGCTTATCGTGCATCTTATGAATCGCCGAGCACTGTAGTTTTTATCGAATATACGAGGCATGTTTTTTAAGTAAGTACCGTTTTGCGATTCCGCCGCCGTAGCGATACGGTCGGCGTTCCGCGCATGCGCGCTGGTAACCTACATCTCATGTCTACGCACTAACGCCATTACAGTCTGATTCTTCATTGTATACGTTGTTTACTGAGTGTTTAAGATGCCTCCGACAATCGTGAGTCCCCGCCGATTGTGAAGTACGGGCTGTTATACGATTTCTTAGTGCTAAAGGCGTAAAACCGATCGATATTCATCGTGAGATCTGTGAAGTTTACGGACAAAACATTATGAGTGATGGAATGGTAAGGAAATGGGTGAGAGCATTTAAAGATGGCCGCACAAATGTGCATGATGAAGAACGGAGTGGGCGTCCTTCGGTCGTTAATGAAGATTTGGTGCAGAAAGTGGACGAAAAGGTGAGAGGAAAACAGACGCTTTACAATTTCATCATTGTGCGACTGCTTTATTCAATATTCTCGTAGTGTTTTGTATCGCATTGTGACCGAGAACTTGAATTACCGGAAATTGTGTTCACGTTGGGTTCCAAAAATGTTGACGGATTTGCACAAAACCCAACGTTTAGGCAGTGCATTGACTTTCCTTGAGCGGTACCACAATGAAGGTGAACATTTTTTAGACCAAATTGTTACTGGTGACGAAACATGGGTGGCCTACGTCACACCAGAATCGAAACAACAATCCATGGAATGGCGACATTCATCATCACCCAAAAAAGTGAAGTTTAAGCAAACAATTTCTGCCCGCAAAATCATGTGCACAGTTTTTTGGGACAGAAAAGGAGTATTGCTAGTGGAGTTTCTGCCTCGTAATGAGACAATCAATGCAGCGTCTTATTGTGAGACATTGAACAATCTGCGTCGTGCAATCCAGAACAAAAGACGTGGCAAGTTGAGTAAGGGTATCGTTTTGCTGCATGACAATGCCCGTCCACATGTGGCTAATCGGACCAAAGATCTCATCAAATCTTTTAAATGGGAAACTCTAGATCATCCTCCATACAGCCCTGATCTGGCGCCCAGCGACTACCATTTGTTCCTGCACTTGAAGAAGCACCTGGGTGGTCAGCGTCTTCAAGACGATAACGAAGTCAAAACATTTGTGATACAGTGGTTAACAAGTCAGGCGGCAGAATTTTATGAGGAGGGTATTCAAAAACTGGTGCCACGTTATGACAAGTGCCTCAATATTCACGGAAATTATGTAGAAAAGTAGATTAAGGTACAGGCTTTCATGTAAAAATAAAATTATAGCGATATCTTTGCACGTCTTTTTTTAATTCCAAAACGGTACTTACTTAAAAAACATGCCTCGTAACTTGCAGTAATTTAGAACCGACGTGACTGTAGCGTGATCGTAAAAAAAATTATAAGGAAGATGTACTTTATAAATAGTAATTATTATTAGTACTGTATCGTATTATTTTTATGGTTCCGTACGGAACACATATGGGATCCTTTCGGTCTCTTTCCGTTTGTCACACCCGATGTTCTCCGAAACTATTTGACATATAAAATTGAAATTTGGCATAAATATAGGCATTGATGGTTCAATCAGAGCCGTGTAGTTTTAAAAGTTAAATTTTGACTTAAGGAATTAGTTTTGACGGGTGAAATCGGAATTGAAAAATTTTTTTTTACTATGTCATCGAGTGGGGTATCAAATTAAAGCTCCTGAAAACACGAGTTCAAAAATATATATGACTTGCGCACTATTTTTTTATTTATTTTAAAATAACCGGTCAAGTGCAAGTTGAACTTGCGCAATTAGTGTTCCGTACGTTAACTGCTTTTAATATAAAAAAGTTTGTTACGGTGGTATAAAATGATCAGTGACTTCACAAAACTCACCCCCAATGAGTTTTCAGCAAAGTTTGTTTCCAATCTTTACTGAAAACTGATGACCTTGAAATTTTTTTTTTTTATATACCAGATGAATTATTAAAGGTAATGCACTCGTGATATATTTTCGTTCAATCCATACCCCGTGGAGAATATTCCAGAATTTTTTCAAAATTTCAGTACTTTTCAAGATAAGATAGGGGGACAGCGATTTTTCGCGATTTTTTAAAAATAATACAAAAAAAATTATTACACGGCTCTAATAATGCCATCAATTCCTATATTAGTACCAAATTTCAACTTTCTATGTCAAATAGTTTCGGAGAAAATCGGGCGTGACAGACAGACAGACAAACACAAAAGTGATCTTATAAGTGTTCCGTAAGGAACACTAAAAAGGTTTTATGTCGACATCACATCTCGTAACCTAGAAAACTAGTAATTTGTTTTATTTACTCCTCGTATCACTTGTTTGAGATTAGTCATAAAAATATTACTTTTTAGTGTATAACTGTGATCAAAATATTTAGATTAGTGCTAAATATACAAAATTCCACGCGTTTGTGTTAATTTGCCTGGTTTGTTTTTTTACGTTTGTGGTAAATTTACTCCTAATGAAAAAAAGCCAATTTCTCCGCTACTTGAAAAATGTTATGAAGCTTACGAGTATTTTAAGACCACAATTGAAAATCAAGATAAATCGTGAGTGCTCCGAGTGTGTTGTTTGGAATGCTATAAATATTTGATGGGTTGGTACAATGGTACCATAAAAGAAGTACCTTTTGACGGACCAATGAAGTGGCCTGAACCCAAGAACCACACAGACGATTGTTACTTCCGTTTGACAAGTGCGAAGGGTTTTTATAAAAAAAAACCAAAAAGTTCCGTAAAATATGTTAATGTACTATCACTGTCAATGCCGCTACCTGATTCTCCTAAAATTCCTGTACCGAAACGACCTTTGAGCTCATCAAGTTCATCGAGTTCTATAGAAGAAAAATGCGAACCCATTCCTTCTAGTGGAGAGCTATTTCAAGATCCAACTATTGTATCCGAACCACATTTGATTAAACAATCGAAACTAAACGACCTGTAGAGATTTAAATTTGGCCAAAAAAAAATCTGAAATATTAGGATCAAGATTAAAACAGCGGAATCTTTTACAGACTGATGTTAAAATTACAGCTTATCGAAAACCTCACAGTTTCTTAACTACCTTTTATTCAAAAGAGGATAGTTTAGATTCTTGTAAAGATATTGATGGTTTAATGTCGGCACTAGGCCACCATCATTCGACAGAAAAATGAACACTATTTATTGATGGATCAAAATAAAGTCCATAGGCGGTTTTACTCCATAACGGTAACATATTTCCATCTTTGCCTCCCTCGAATGGTGCTCATTTAAAAGAAACCCATAACATTTTAAAACTTATTTTAGAAAAAATCCAATACACAACGTTTAAATAGCAAATATGTGCCAATTTAAAAGTAGTGGCTATGATTTTAGGACTGCAAAACATTACATAAAACAAAACTGGCCTTAAGAAGTGGATACGTTCTTGGTCAGAAAAATATTAAAAATGAACCATTTGTATCACTTAAGAAAATCATTTTACCACCATTGCACATTAAACTTGGTTTAATCAAGAATTTGGTCAAAGCGTTACGTAAGGATGGACCTGGATTTCAGTTTCTTAAGAATAAATTTCGTGGTCTCAGTGATGCTAAAATAAAAGAATGAATTTTTGCAGGGCCTGATATAAGAAAATTAATTTATGATCCCTTTTTTCAATCCAGTCTACTTTCTATAGAAAAAAGGCATGGCTGGCTTTTATTGATGTCACGAAAAATTTCCTCGGCAATCACAAATCACCAGATTTCCATTCTTTCCGGAAAACATGGGGTCAGTTAGTGATGAACATGGAGAAGGCTTTCACCAAGAAATAGCTGAGTTTGAGAAGCGTTTTCAAGGTAAATGGGAACCAGCCATACTTGCAGACTTCTGTTGGTGTCTTCAGAGGAATATTGCGAGGACAAAAGCCAATCGATCAAAAAAAGTTATTTTATGAAAAATAAAATTTCTTGTCCCTAATTTAACGTGTTTTTGAATAACCTGATAAAAGTTTTTCTTTCTGAAATCTGATGTAACGTGACTATTTTGTTAATCAATTTTAATTAAGTTGGAGGTGAGGAATCAGCATTCCATACTGTAAACCCAGTAAAAATAAATATATTTTTTTTTGTTGCTGTTAATAATATATGCATCGTCTCTCTGTCTCTCTATCTGTCTGTCTCTCTGTCTGTCCATTAGTGCGCTTATCACTGGAAAACCACTTATCCGATTTACGTGCTTTTTTTTAAAACATACATATGTTCTCTGGCCAGGCTATAGGCTATATTTTATTACGTTAGGTAACATAAGGAATAAGCAGTGACGATAATAGTGATTTAAGTCGGAAAAAAATTTGCCGCTAGCGCGTTCTCTTGCAATACACTGCCTAAACCATTAAATATGGAACAATATCATGTAGCAAAGAATATCTAATATATATATAAAAAGCAACGTCTCTCTGTCTGTCTGTCCGTTAGTGCATTTATCACTCGAGAACTACTTATCCGATTTACGTGTTTTTTTTAATTCACACATTTGTTTTTTGGCTAAGTTAACTCTAATCTTCTATAATATCTATAATATATATAAAATGCAACGTCTTTCTGTCTGCCTGTCCTTTAGTGCGCTTATCACTGGGAGAACCACTTATCCGATTTACGTGCTTTTTTTTTTAAACATGCATATGGTCTCTGGCCAAGTTATAGGCTATATTTTATTACGTTAGGTAACATAAGGAATAAACAGTGACGATAATAGTGAATCAAGTCGGAAAAAAGATTGCCGCTAGCGCGTTTTCTTGCAATACACTGCCTAAATTAATAAATATGGAACAATAACATGTAGCAAAGAATATCTATAATATACATAAAATGCAACGTCTCTATCTGTCTGTCCGTTAGTGCACTTATCACTCGAGAACCACTTATCCGATTTACGTGTTTTTTTTTTAATTCACACATTTGTTCTTTGGCCAGGTCATCTATAATCTTCTATAATATATATAAAATGCAACGTTTCTTTGTCTGTATGTCTTTCTATCCGTTAGGGCGTTTATCACCCGAGAACCACTTATCCGATTTACCTGATTTTTTTAGATTTATACATACGGACTCTGGTCAGGTTATAGGATGTATTTTATTATGTTAGGTAAAATAAGAAATAAGCAGTGACGGTAATGGTGAATACGCTGCCTAAACCGTTAAATGTCGAACAATATCATGGAACAAGGAATACAGTATATATAAAATACAACGTCTCTCTATATGTCTGTCTATCCGTTAGTGCGTTTATCACTCGAGAACCACTTATCCGATTTACGTGTTTTTGTTTTAATTCCTAACCTCATATTTATCAAAAAAAATCTATAATATATATAAAATGAAACGTCTCTCCGGCTGTCTGTCCGTTAGTATGCTTAGCACTCAAGAACCACTTATCCGATTTACGTTTCTTTTTTTTTTAAATTCATATGTTCTCTGCTCAGGTAAAATAAGAAATAGGCAGTGACGATAACAGTGAATCAAGTCCACGGCGGGGCAGCGGGTACAGCTAGTCTATGTATATATATATATATATATATATATATATATATATATATATATATATATATATATATATATAGATATATATATAGATATATATATAGATATATATATAGATATATATATAGATATATATATATATATATATATATAAATATATATATATATATATATATATATATATATATATATATATATATATATATATATATATAGATATATCTATATATATATATATGTTATATATATATATATATATATATATATGATAAAATATAATCCAACAACAAACATCTTCGTACCGGTTAAACGCTTTAAAAGAACAATTTTCCAACGTGGTTCTCTGCAGACTTACAAACACTGATTATGCAAAAGAAAATTGTGCACAAAAAGTATAAACAAAACGGTTTATTCACCTCATACCAAGAGTTTTCTTTATTGTGTGATAGATGTAAACGTCTTCTTGACAATGACTATGCGAAATATTGTTGTTTCTTATGTGAATGGGATAGCAGAGCGCGTTCAAAACATTACTTAAAACAAAACTGTTCTTAAGACGTGGGTTTGTTCTTTGTCAGAAAAATATTCGTCTTCTTCAATGACTTAAGAGTCAACCCTGCGTTTTTTTGATCACACGTTAACAATTCCAGAAAGTGTACTTCTTATCCACATAGCATGTTTTTGATGGATTCACTTGCTAATAATGGCAATGGCATCGTGGATTTGTTCGCGCGTCATTTTTCGGCTAGTTATGTGAGAGAGAACTGTGACTTTTCAGCCTGTAATATTGATAACGCACTGGACGTGAACGTTGTGAGGGTCTCATTGGCCGAAGTATTTGAAGGCATTACTCAGCTTAAGATGAGTTATTCTCATGGCCCAGATGGGATTCCATCAGCATTCCTGAGACAATGTGTGTTTTCCCTGAGCAGACCACTACACTGTATCTTCTGTTTGTCGTTGGACTCCTGCGTTTTTCCGTAATATTGGAAGACTAGCTTTTTGACACCCATTTATAAATCGGGAAATCGTGAGGATATAACCAATTAGAGAGGTATTTCTATTCAGTCGGCTATACCAAAGCTCTTTGATAAGTTTGTCGCAGGTCAACTTTTATGGATTTGTAGGAACTTTGTGAGATACGAACAGCACGGCTTTTATCCGGGAAGATCCACGGTCACAAACTTACTAAGTTATGAGCAGTATCTGTTGGGCGCGTTTGGGAGAGGTATGCAAGTTGATGCTGTATACACTGACTTCTCGAAGACGTTTGACAGGGTTAATCATGAGCTTTTGGTGGGAAAGCTTCGAGCCCTGGGATTCCGCACGAGCGTGACTAGGTGGATCAAGAGTTTTTTAACTGAACGTAGCCAGTGTATACGTATATTAAATCATATTTCAAGAAACATATCGGTATGTTCAGGTGTCCCGCAGGATTCACACTGTAGGCCTCTCCTTTTTAATTTGTTCATTAATGATATTGGTGAGATGTTCAACCATTCTGAATATCTTTTATTTGCGGATGACCTCAAATTGTACAGAGGAATAGAAAGTGTAAAACGATGTTACGCGTCTGCAGGAAGATCTGAATGAAATGGCTTAAGCCTAAATGTTAAAAAGTGTTTCTGCATTTCCTTTGGTAGGAAGCGGAATATTGAGCGTCATTGGTATAGTTTGAATGGCGCTCTGCTTGAGTGGGTGTCGGAGATTCGTGATTTGGGTGTGCTTTTGGACAGTCAACTTAATTTTCGTGGCCATACTAATAATATTCTGAGACTGGGTCTCAGAAATCTTGGTTTTGTTACCAGATATAGTAAGCAATTGTCAGCTAGCACGTTTAGAGTGTTGTATTTTTCAATGGTCCGCTCTGGTTTGGAGTATGCTTGGGTAGTGTGGTCACCATCTTACCAGTGCCATATTGCTGAGATTGAGTCAGTGCAGCGTAGATTTCTACGAACTTTAGCTTTTAAAGCTGGAATAAATATTTATAAGGATGCAAGTTTTCATATTGACTATGGGGTGATTATGAACGCTTTTGGTGTGGCTACTTTGGAGAAGCGTAGGGATCTTGCAGATGTTTTATTCCTATATAAACTCCTGAATGGCTTTGCTTCCTGTCCACCACTTTTGGAGAGCGTCCAACTTAATACTATTCATAGGACTCGTGGCAGTGTACTGCTTAGTATTCCATTTCATACTGCTAATTATGGCTATTACAGTGCTCTCACGAGAATGTGCCGATTATTTAATACATACACCCTTGATCCCTTCAGTTGTCGTGTTAGAGAATTTAAAACGCTTGTAAGCGCGATCGGGATCTGAGGTGTTAAACTGTTGTAATGCTTGTTTTTTTTTTCTCCTTTTTCACGTATGAATTGTATATGTGCATTGTGTTTTAACATTATTTTGTGTTTATATTACTATTCTAATTTTGTTTTTATAATACCATTGTAATTGACTTGTCCGTTAAAATAAATAAATAAATTATATTAGGTTTTCCGGCTCAAGCAGTACTCATTATTTTAATTGAATAGATAGAGAAAACTATGAACGTATGTTAATTATTTTTGCATGATAAACACTAAAAATAAATTGTTAATAATACTGTAGTTCGAAAAGGATGTCAGACACAATTAATTTAACCTTTACATGCCGAGGACCGAATGGAAACTTCCAGCTTTATATGAGAAATCCATATCCTCGTGTCAGTCGCGGGTACGTTTTTACTGTCGACAATGTCGAATGGCATTTTGTGAAACGCAAGTTTAATGGAAGATTGTAATATGTAAAGTAATTTCAAGTAGTAATGTGTTCTACAATTTTGTTTATTGATATGCGATTTTCTTTTTAGCATTTAAGGGTGTAGGTAAAGTAGTTAAAATCGTATGATAACATATATTAATAAATAATAAAAGACTGTTTTTAGTCAATTTCCACTGGTTTATTTATAAATGTTTTGATGACGCATTTCGCTGTCGATGCAACTTCGTCGGGCTTACATTTAACAATGTCAAGGTTAGTTCATTTAAACAACATTGCATAATTGTAATGTTTACAATTTTATATTATTTATTTATTATACTATTACATCTATTTAAACTATATTGATAGATATATATATATATATATATATATATATATATATATATATATATATATATATATATATATATATATATATATATGTATATGTATATGTATATATATATATATATATATATATATATATATATATATATATATATATATATGTATATGTATATATATATATATATATATATATATATATATATATATATATATATATATATATATATATATATATATATATATGTATATATATATATGTATATATGTTAGACCAAGAGGGGAGACCCAAAATTTTGACCTGTCGACTAATCGTCTGCTAAGTTGTTTATTATATTGGGAGAGTCAAGTAAAAGCCTTTAACATTGATTTTGCAGCCTCCGTGCCCTGGCATGCCCAGATAAGGCCCAAGATGCTACATCTTTACACGGACTATCGTTTAACCACTTGAATCAAGTACCAGCTTTAGGGCCCATAAAACGTCGATCCAAAAATGAACTCATTTAACCAAACAAAATCAATAAATTTAGTTTGATCTTGATAAAATAAGAGGGAACCTGCAAAAGGCAGACGCCACCAATACCGCAGGACGAAGCTGGTCCCATTTTTTCCAACCAAAAACGGTGGTTTTTCGAGTTTTTGAATAAATAAAATCGTAAGTCCCAAGTTTTGGGTCCTACGCGTCTGCCCAAGTTATTTTTGGGAAATCTAAGCCTTAATTAATAAAATATCACGAGGGCAGGAGCCTCGCTTGTTCACGAACAAGCCAAGGCTTTTTCAAGGTTCAAAAAAAAATCGAAATTCCGATAGCATAGACGAAATTGTTATTTTTATATGTTTTTCGACTCCTAGAATCCGAATTTGCCATTCTCGAAGCCCCATAGTATTTGAGTCTTTCGCCATAAGCCCGAAAACGCCTATTTTTATGCAATTTCTGGGACAGCCTGTCTACTGGAAGGATAAATTGACCATTTTCATTTGTAATAGAATTCGTGAAAATTTGAACAACTACTCCCTATCAAAAAAATCGTTTGCTATGGGCCCAATTAGGCCCAAATAGGTATTTGTTTTTAATACTAGCTTTTGGCATCAAAATGAAAATTTCCGGATTCTTCAATTATAATAACGTTCAAAAAGGGCTAGCTTCCTATTTTCTATGAAATATTATACCGTTAGTTGCAAGAAATTCATATGGTAAGTAATTTTAAAAAACTTTTTTTGTACATTTTTATTATAGAAAATATGCTGGAAAACATTTCTTTTTTCAATATACTGTAACCGTTTGTATTTTG
The DNA here is from genome assembly GCA_019049505.1 of Pachyrhynchus sulphureomaculatus. Lineage (NCBI taxonomy): Eukaryota > Metazoa > Arthropoda > Insecta > Coleoptera > Curculionidae > Pachyrhynchus > Pachyrhynchus sulphureomaculatus. The sequence goes on along the minus strand of CM032449.1, from coordinate 33,089,043 downwards.
TCGCTTTTTGCGGCGTCATTTTGTACCCTGTGAAAATTGTTTTTCCCACGCTTGGGCGCAATTTTCTTGCAACCTCTTTTTAATTTCTGAGAATGAATTGAGTGAATAATGATTTTAAAAGAACTAAAGAAATTAAACAAACACTAGCTCAGTTTTCCTTGGTAGAGAAATATGGGTAAGAGATAATTGTTATACGTCTTTTTGGAATTATTTTCTATCAGTTGTACAAATTTTGGGCACCATTCATTTTAAAATAGAAAGGATCTAACTTCAGTTAAAAAAATGAAAAAAATACTGAAGTGTTTTACGGGTATTACTAAAAAGAATTATACTAGTACAACTTTTCTTATCCTGAAAAGAAAAATAGGTATTCAGTGAGACACTAGCTTTAATCAACAAAAAAAGAAAATTTATTCATGATTTAAAATAAAAGTTCCAACCTTTGCAGTTTTAAGGAATACAAAAAAATTCTAGCCTAAAAGTAGTTTTTATAAATTAGAGTCTCTAAATCAGAGATTTTACTTCTAAATCTTGACTACACCCGAAATCGAAGAGTCGTGATTTTCACTTCGCGATTTTTCAGTTCAAATTGCTGTTAAAACACTTATTTGCGGGGAATATATTTATTGATGTATGTTCTGGTACCTTACGGTTTTCCTACGGGCTTCTAAGCCTTCAATGGAACACAAAACCGATTTCACACTTTTGAGAAGAGCCTACTTTAGCTACTCCATTTAGAAAACACACAAAGCCCACTACGGCTTTATGATAAAAAAAACTCGTGCTTAACTTGGCTCTCGTAGATATTGTCGTAAGCCTCTACTGCGGCTCGGTGGAAAATCGCCACTTGGCGGCTCGGTGGAAATTAGCCTGGCTGCGGCTTGATGGTACTAAGCCTCTCGGCGGCTTGATGGTACTAAGCCTGGCGGCGGCTTGATGTTACTGCCTGGCGGCGGCTCGGTGTTCTAAGCCTGGCGGCGGCTCGATGGTACTAAGCCTGGCGCGGCTTGATGGTACTAACCTAGATTCGCGTCCTCCGGACCCTTAAATAAGCCGTGGGCATTCTGTCTGTAATATGGCGACGCCGGAACCAAAACTCCGGATACAAACATTTGACCAATCCCGGCGTATCGATAGATTCGGTCGCAAACCCGCACAGCACACTATATAACGAGCGGCTAAGAATTTCTGATTAATATACCGCTCGATACAAAAATGAAAAGAAGTACATTATTAAGAGAAAAATCAGTAAACATTATATGGTCTTAAAATCTAGGAAAAAATGAATGTTACATTACCCCCTTCCAAAAAGAAATAGACTACACTAGTCTATTAAACTAAGGCTACTTATGAAAAGGTACAAAGTGGTACACTATCACTTAATACTAAGGTCAGAACTTAAAACAAAATTACAAACTTCGGACCTTACTACTAGACTTAATTCAATTAAGCACTAATATTAAGTACAATGAAAACCAAATGAAAATCTTTGCATGTACACAAGAATCTTATAACTAGACTTAACTTAATTAAGCACTAAAGTTAAGTACATCAAAAAGTAAATAAAAACCCTTGCATGAACATAAGAAATACCTGTTCAAAGTAACAATCGCGGTCTTCTTATATAAAAGAATCAGCTCTGTTATTGTTACCAAAACAAAAAAAAATATAACTTTGTCTAGACTCTTGTCTAAATCAAAAAAAATGAACTGAAACAAAGTATGAACACCCCCCTTAAAATATTTTAAGGATTGTCTGAAAATTTTCTATTTCAGCAAAAGAAATTTATAAAAATTCTTAAATAAAGAAAAACAAAAAAATAAGTGATTCTAGTGCAAACACTAACACTAAAAGGAGAAAGTCTTGTAAGACCATTTAGCACCAGGCTAAGAAAGACACCTGGATGAAAATCCAGACAAACGCTCGAAAAAAATCGCCATCAATGCTCTAGCTCACCGCTAAGAGAACATTCTAAATCTAGTATCACTACTAGTCGCATCAGAAAATAATCGCACTCTATCGCGCAATGTCGACGTCCTAAGACATCTAGACATGCTAAAATCGCCAGGGAAAACGCTCTGGTTGATCGCCAGATAATCGCACTCTATAACGCAATGTCGACGTCCTAAGACATCCAGACATGCTAAAATCGCCAGGGAGAACGCTCTGGTTGATCGCCAGAAAACACGTCAGCTCATCGCCAACTAAACACTCTGGTATATCGCCAGAAAAAACCTCGGCTCCTCGCCAAGAAAACATTCTGGTACATCGCCAGAAAAAACTCGGCTCCTCGCCAAGAAAACACTCTGTAAATAGTCCTCGACTACACAAAGTCTGCGTTCTAAAAGAACAATCTCGCCATTAACATAGTGAGCAGCTATAAAAGCTAACAATATCACTATGGGCACAGTGAATAGCTACCAAAGCTAAAATTCACTCTAAACACAGTGAATAGCTATAAAAGCTAAAATTCACCAAACTGAATGATCCTGCTTCAAAAAGCAATGTTCACAAAGAACAGAATGATTAGTCCACGCGCAACTAACATTCAAGGAAACATTCCTAGCACTACTATGTGAGACAGCTAGTCTCCAAATAGGACCTCCCTAAAGTCATAATCCTATGTATAGGAGTCCATAAACAAAACGACTCAAAATCACACATTTTGAGCACATGCCCTCAGGCAACCAACATACACTGAAATATATACAGAAATATATACAGAAATATATACAGAAATATATACAGAAATATATACAGGAGTTCAAATCCCAAACTCTTGGTTATGATAACTCCATACTGAGCTTGGTGAAAGCTCTTAGCAAAAGCTAATCAAATCTTCGGCACATCGCACCAAAGTGACAAATCTGCCTAGAAACATGAGCCAGAAAAAACGCCCTCCGTCATTCTTCAGGGTGGCTACACAGAGATATAAAATTTAACCAGCATTGCGCTTCCCCAAGTTGCATGAAGAACCCTCGTGTACTGGTCTCGCCCTAGAACAACAACGAAAAACATTCAATTCATCCCACATAACAGGAGATAAACACCTTACCACGATATACTGAATGGTGGAGACAATAAAATACGGAAATGGTGACCCTGGTGTCCACCAACAAAAGGGAGTAGATTATAGCATCCACTAAACTAAAACGGTGTCTACCACACCACCATAAGTCAAAAACATTAATCAATAGGGTGTTCCGAAACACACTACTGCCAACAGCCTGTCACCACTAATAGGCTAATTGGAGCTGAGGTTGACTACAGTAGCTAGGCTCTCCTTTGGCTCAAATAGAAATAACCATTGAGTAACAAAACCTCTAAAGGTCCCAAAGGTCAAACGTTCACCCCCCATAGACTACCCTTCCAATCAGTCTGTTCCTCAGGAAGACTAACTACCTGCCAAACGTCGTAACGGCATCTGTTAGCACCCGGCGCATCACAGCCTGTAAAAACAGATAACTCATGGGATACAACCTAAAAGGTTTACAAGGTTGACTTAACCAAGCTTCTAACGGAAATTTCCAAAAAACGAAAATGAGCTTAAAAAGCTACATGAAGCAAAAATTTCTCTATTTTTCGGTGGCAATGCAACTAAACTTTTGAAGACGACAAGAGCTTTTCCAGCTTAATCAGAAACAAGAAGAAAACATCGTTGACAGCTAAAATATTCGATCATGGTGTTAATCGTCTTCCTAGACAATAGCCTCTAGAAGAAACTGCTACAGGTATCAGGCATAACCGTTTTCTGTCAGCCCAAACTTTTAGATTACCTCTTGGAAATCTAAAAATTCGGTTAGGAATCTTCCTTCACTGCGCTTAGCCTCTCTTGACAAGGTTCTCATCTCGGTATCAGATTTTGATCATTTCTTTGTGAAACGACTGTCTTACTCTGCTCCCATCTCTTGTAAATGATCAGCCTTTAGTTCTCCTGCAGGACTTCAATTTCCTATCAATCTGATAGTAGACCGAAAAAACTCATCAGACGCCTATGAGTCTATGCAAAAATTTTTTTAAAAAATTTGTGACTCAAAGGTAACGTTTAAACGGCCCTGAAAAGAATAGAGTATACCCTCAGTTTGTCAATTCAGAAGAAGATCTAAATCAAAATAATCCAAGTCTTAGACTCACTGGATAAACCAAAATCAATTTACTCTTAATTGCACCCAACATATACCACTAAGGTAATAGAAATCCACCCACTCGGGTAGCAAACTTTGAAATTGCTCATAAAAATTTTGACTCTACATCACACTACACGAGCTACATCTTGCGCTTGTCCTAACTCAAGATCCCCTTGGATTGCCTCTAATCAAAATTTCGCTTCCAAGTGTCAAGAACTGGATATTATATGGGGTCATAAGCAAATCAAATCCCGCGACCACCGACATACCAGTCTTATGATAAATCCTGAGTGTGACTCCTTCGCAAGCTCGCTAAAACTGAGTCGATGCTAAACAACAACCACAATCAACCTAAGTTTGGATATGATCAGTACCCAAAACCTTAGCAAAAATAATAAAAGTAAGCTATACTCTGCTCAACTTTTATAACAGTCAAAAAAAACGAGGTCGTCACCTCTACAGAGCAACATCAAAAAAAGTAAAGTAAAGCAATTAAGATAATGTAAATATAAATTATTCTTCTTCTGACAAACTTTCATTAGGGTTAGGTCCAGTGAATGGTTTTAAGTCTTTAATATGCCATCGTCCTACTTTAGTCCCATCTAAATTAACTAAACCATAAACTAAGTCTGAAATCTTTTCTCTTATCACGCAATGCACATACTTAGGTACCAACTTAGATGTGAATTTATCTGCTGCACTGGAAAGAATTTTATTTTTTCGCCAAACGTGATCACCTATATTAAAGGCAAAATCCCTTTTTCTAAGGTTGTAAGACTTACTGTTCCGTTCATAAGCCTTATGTATCCTACTACGCACGTCAGTGAAAATATCTTTTAAACCCTTTAAATTTTCGGCATACTCACCCCTGTTACCCGGAATTATTTCGCTGTCAACATTGACATCCAAATCTAAATTTTTATAATACGATCCAGATAGAGGTATATGTCTGCCGTAAACTAAGAAAGACGGTGTGAACCCTGTTACTTCGTGTCTTGCGGTATTTATTGCTTGTTGAATTTTGGAAATATTGCCATCCCAAGTGTCATGTGAATCAACGTAACTTCTTAAAGCGGTCCCGACTGTTCGGTTATTACGTTCAACAAAATTACATTGTGGAGAGTACACAGGATTAAAACGGATGTTAAAACCATAAGTTTCACTTAAGCTCTTAAAACTCTTAGAGGTAAACTGAGTACCGTTATCGCATATTAAGAGCGATGGAACACCGTGGATTAGAAAGACATCATTTTCCAAAATTCTCTCTATATATCCAGCTTTAGAGCTTTTCAAAGGAAATAGCACGGTATACTTTGTAAACCAGCAAGAAACCACGAGAAGCCATTTATTTCCCCTTTTTGAACGTGGGAATGGGCCTACTAGATCAGCTGCTATGACTTGAAAGGGGTAATTAACCGTTTTCTCTTTTCCCATCAGTCCCATAGGTAGTGTATTTGGAGATTTCTGCACTCCACATACTTCACAAGTCCTCACAAACTTTAAGATATCAAAACGCATTTTTGGCCAATAATACTGTTCCTGAACCCTGTGAAGAGTTTTATAAAAACCAAAATGACCAGAAGTAGGAGGAGTGTGACACATGTCTATAATTTCCTCTCTCTGTGGTTTAGGAACTAGTATTTTCCACTCAGGTACATTAACTTTTAAAGGCAACTGGTTTGGGATAAACTTGTACACGAAATCATTTTCCACCTTCCACTGCGGGAAATTTTGAGGAAATTCTTTAATTTGCTGCCGTAAATTATCGTACCATGGATCAATGCGATCTATATCAACTGTATCAATTCTTACGCCAATTTGTGCATTAAGACTGTTTTCGTCCACTGTATGATCTGGGATTCTTGACAAAGCGTCAGGAATAACATTGTGGACTCCTTTTCTATGAATTAAATTAAACGTATGTTGTCTCAACCTAATCGCCCAACGCGCTAGTTTGCCACTAGGGTTTTTAATAGAATTAAGCCACAATAGACTATAATGATCTGTTATGACCGTGAAAGGAACACCTTCTATGTAAGGTCGAAACTTTTCGATGTTAAAGAGTACTGCTAAACATTCTTTTTCAACAACCGAATAGTTACGTTCAGCCTTTGATAAAGTTCTACTGGCATACGCTATCACTCTTTCCTCACCATTGATTTTCTGTGTTAGGACGCCCCCTAAACCGGTATTAGAAGCATCACTAGAAATATAAAACTGTTGAGAAAAATCTGGTTGGGATAAAATGGGAGCTGAAACCAATAGCTCTTTAATCTTTATAAAAGATTCTTCGGCTGCCTTTGTCCAATCTATCGATTGTCCTTTTTTTCGTCCTTTCAAAAGATCATTGATAGGCGACAACAGGGTAGAAAAATTCTCAATAAAACGTCTGTACCATGAACACATTCCTACGAAGCGCTTAACTTCCGTAGTATTAGTAGGTCTCGCATAATTAACCATGCTTGCTACTTTATCCGGATCGGTACGCAAGGAATTTGAGCCTACAATATAGCCTAAAAACTTTAGAGAAGTTTTGAAAAAATCACATTTGCTCAAATTTATCGTCAGTCCGGCCTCTTTCAATTTATTTTTTACTTCTTTAAGTAAGCGTATATGCGATTCGAAGTCTTCCGATGTTACTAAAATATCATCGAGATAGGTAAAAATATGTGGCTCATATTTCGGACCAAATATAGCGTCCACTAAACGTTGCTGAGTTTGAGCAGCGTTCTTTAGACCAAACGGCATAGTGACGAACTGAAATAGACCTCGGCCTACTACTGCAAAAGCGGTCTTTTCCTTAGAGGATTTGTCCAAAGGAATTTGCCAAAATGCCTTTCTAAGATCTATCGAGGATACATACTTAGCATTCCTGAGTGATGTCAAAATTCTATCGATGTTCGGTAATGGATAGTTATCAAATTTGCTGACCTCGTTGAGCTTTCGTCCGTCAAAGCATAGACGATACTGTCCATCGGCCTTTTTCACCAATAAGATTGGAGAACACCAAGGACTGTTTGATTCTTTAATCACTCCGAGTTTCAACATTTCGTCTAACTCTTTATTTAATACTTTTGACATATACGGAGACATGGCGAAGGGCCTTGTCTTTACAGGACTGGCATCAGCCGTATCTATAGACATGGTGATCTTATTCGTTCGGCCTAACCTATCTTTACTACTTATTTCTTTGAAAGAGCTTATTACGTTTTCTGCGTTTTAAGCGTTCCGTCCGCGAGAGATCATCTAGGGTACATAGACGCGAGAAAAGGTTTTCTAAAGAACTTTCTGAATAACAATCTTTAAAACTTGTTTGAGAATTGACTTCTAGGGACTGTGGATACCACGAATTATTTTTAAAATTTACTAAAATTCCGAATTTTTGTGCAAAATCACATCCTAAAATCAAAGTATGTGATAGAGAAGGTACTACTAGAGCAGAGATTACTAAACAATGACCATTGCAGACTAGCGGCAACTCAACCGTACCTAAAACTTTTAGACGGCTGCCATCTGCAGTGGTAACACTTCTATTTTTGACGTGGCATATTTTTATACTTAAACGACTTAAAATTTTAATACCATTCCGACCTACAACGGAGGCATTTGCACCAGAGTCAAATAAAGCCGAGAAATGGGCACCTAATAGATCTATCTTTATATGCGGTCTATTATCTAAATATTTATGCACGAAAAAGGAGACATGTGACCATTTGGAGAAGCAGGAGTTTTAACTTGAGAAGGAGAATTTTTATTAGACTTTAAAAAAATCAGAAACTTTTTGTAACCATTTAGTCCAATCTGATCTACTGGAATATTTTTGTCCATCCGTGTTTCTAGAACGTTTTGGATTAGGGGCTATACTGCTAACGTGAGCTTGTGACTTAGCCGAATGTTTAGAGGCTTTTTTTCTGGACTTAGTGTATCCGCCTCGGTAATATACCGTCCTTACTCGTTTTTTGTACACTTGGGGCATGATGCTAGTCTCACACCAGTTGTCCCACATTTGAAACAAAATACCCTCTTCGGTGCTGTACAACTTTGGTAAGTGTGATTCGGACCTGTGCAATTCCAACACGTGAAAATTGCCTTAGGTGAAACCGACTTGTCGTTCACTTTAGCTGCAGTGTCGCTAATTTTGGAGTCATTATCTTTTCTTTTACCCGTTTTCTGGTTACTCCTAGGGTTCCGATTTACATTCCCAACCTTATTTGTCGAGACTCCACTTCGGCCATTTGGATTATACTCTACTTGATGTATATTAGTTTCGCCTTTTGGTCTGCTCTTTTCCAACAAATAATCGGACTCTTCAAGTTTTCTACATAACCCGGCGAGTTCGGCTACCGAATTAATATCTAGTAGAGCTAACCGATTGACGAAACTAGGCAGAATATTCCTCCGTATAAATTTAACTTTGGTACTTTCCAAAGGCTTGGTGGACAACCTACCAAATAAAGATTCCATGTGGGCAATAAAAATCACAGTGGACTCATTCTTCTTTTGTCGCCTCCTCTTTATTTCCGACCACAATTCTTCATCATCATCACAGTGCAAGAAGTCCTTCTTTAGCCTATCTACCAAGGAATGCCAGTCGTTGACACTTGATTTTATGCTTCTAAACCAAATAAAGGCATCGCCAGTGAAAAATTCAACAGCAGAGCTGAAAAGTTCATCTTCCGATACTTTCCTAGCTTGAGCTATTTCAGTCAGCCTCTCCAAAAAAGGATAGAGTCTCTTTGAGTCTCCATTAAATTTCAATTGCCATTCGCTGACAGGAATATTTCTGGCTGCGCAATTCACGATTGGAGCTGGTACGTTTATGACTGGGGTTGTAATAGGCAACTGTGGTAACTCATGACCAGGAGCTATCTTTTCTGCAAGATTTGCTTCCATGAGTACACACGTAGCTATTGTTTCTTGAACATATTTGGAAAACTTCGACGCTTCCTCTTCGTCATCCGGCATGGGAATTCTTTGTACGCGACCCGCTACATGCGATAAACGTGACTTAACCCGGTGTACAAGTGAATCATTTGGATCGCCGTCATAACTATCGATTAAGTTTTGGATAGAATTTAAACTCTTTTCGATACCAGCCGTTTCTTCTTTAATAGACAGAGCGTCATCCCCTATCTTTATCGTTTTTCCGGGCTCATTAATTTCTTTACTTAAGATCCTCGTTAGAATCTTTCTTTTATCCGCGACCGGACGTTCTGAGAAAGTACGACGGATTTTCAGTTCATAGTCTAACTCATATTCTAATAGGTGATTGACTTTAAAATTGAAGGCTTCCATGATAAATGAATACAATTTAAAAGAATTGTTTAAAAGTCGTGAAAATATTTTCTCCTGTGCTCCCAATAGTCAAAATAAAAAATATGTAAAGGCACTTAAAATATGTAAACTTCTTTACCAAACATTTAAAAAATCTTCAACAATTTCAAAAAAATTTCTAAGTATTGCCTTGTATTAAAATTCTCTTACCAAATATGTTAAGAATTTTCAACAAAAAAATCTCCAAATATCGTTTCATATCAGCAAAGTATTTTTAATATTCATGCAAAACATCGGTGAGAAAAAAGTACAGTTTTTTTCTTCGGTTAACCGCAAAATAAATCTAACACTGCAAAAATTAAAGTAAACCAGCACATCTGCTAATCTGAACTATAAAAGTAGCTTTTAAGAAAAAAGTAGGAATCTCTTATCTTAGAGTCGATTAACAAAATTCAAATATCTAAACCACCATCAGATAAATTGAAATAAATAATTCTACAAATTTCCTGCTTTTGTCTTATTGCTATAGTGTAGTTTCGTTTAATTAAATATTATGAAATAAAAATATCTGAAAAGTTAGAGCTTTTACTTTGTTTCGAAAGCTAGTACACTGAACCCTTTAAAAAATAAAATTCCAAAAGCCCCGCGTTGACAGCGCTATTTTGTAACCTTAACACTTGCCCGCTTTTTGAGGCGTCATTTTGTACCCTGTGAAAATTGTTTTTTCCCACCCTTGGGCGCAATTTTCTTGCAACCTCTTTTTAATTTCTGAGAATGAATTGAGTGAATAATGATTTTAAAAGAACTAAAGAAATTAAACAAACACTAGCTCAGTTTTCCTTGGTAGAGAAATATGGGTAAGAGATAATTGTTATACGTCTTTTTGGAATTATTTTCTATCAGTTGTACAAATTTTGGGCACCATTCATTTTAAAATAGAAAGGATCTAACTTCAGTTAAAAAAATGAAAAAATACTGAAGTGTTTTACGGGTATTACTAAAAAGAATTATACTAGTACAACTTTTCTTATCCTGAAAAGAAAAATAGGTATTCAGTGAGACACTAGCTTTAATCAACAAAAAAAGAAAATTTATTCATGATTTAAAATAAAAGTTCCAACCTTTGCAGTTTTAAGGAATACAAAAAAATTCTAGCCTAAAAGTAGTTTTTATAAATTAGAGTCCCTAAATCAGAGATTTTACTTCTAAATCTTGACTACACCCGAAATCGAAGAGTCGTGATTTTCACTTCGCGATTTTTCAGTTCTCTCTCGTAGATATTGTCGTAAGCCTCTACTGCGGCTCGGTGGAAAATCGCCACTTGGCGGCTCGGTGGAAATTAGCCTGGCTGCGGCTTGATGGTACTAAGCCTCTCGGCGGCTTGATGGTACTAAGCCTGGCGGCGGCTTGATGTTACTGCCTGGCGGCGGCTCGGTGTTCTAAGCCTGGCGGCGGCTCGATGGTACTAAGCCTGGCCGCGGCTTGATGGTACTAACCTAGATTCGCGTCCTCCGGACCCTTAAATAAGCCGTGGGCATTCTGTCTGTAATATGGCGACGCCGGAACCAAAACTCCGGATACAAACATTTGACCAATCCCGGCGTATCGATAGATTCGGTCGCAAACCCGCACAGCACACTATATAACGAGCGGCTAAGAATTTCTGATTAATATACCGCTCGATACAAAAATGAAAAGAAGTACATTATTAAGAGAAAAATCAGTAACATTATATGGTCTTAAAATCTAGGAAAAAATGAATGTTACAATACTGTAAAAAAAGTTTAGATGAATTTTAAAGTACTTACTTAAAATTATGTATTTACTAGATTGTTGAAGCGTTTACTAAAAATCTCAAATAAAATGCTCTTAAATTCTAGTATCACTTCGAAAAAATCAAGTAAATGTTTGAAATTTCGATTTATTTGAACTGTTTCTGAAAGGTTTAGTTTTAAACCTTTTTGTTTGGTATGTAAAATTTTGAAATTCTTATTAAACGTGTAGTTACCAGTTAAAAGACGACTTGCATATGTTGAATTAGATGAATAAAACTTTTTCTTTGTATAAATGTTCGTTCAGTTTGTCCCATGTATGTTTTAGGACATGACCAGAATGTTAGTTGATATACAGTCCCCTGGCCAAATTATGTATTTTTTTTTTAGTAATTTTATGTTTCTTAAGAGTTTTTATGCAATAATGGTATATTTAAACTACAATATTATTGATTTTTATTTAAAAGAATTGTTGTAGACTACATATTTGTATTTATTTTTAACATATGGCAACACTGTGTTGACAAAGTGATACATGAACGTAAACAAGTACAAACCTGTATCAGTCGCGATCAGGTACGGACGTGTTTCTGTGGCTTTATGGACTGTGATTGTTTGTTTAACAGTTTTATACTACTCAGTTATTAGTTTATTTTGTATGCAGTGTTTTAAAAAAGTAATTGGACTATTTTCATTATGGGTGAAGTGAAGGCCCTTGTGATTGCGAAAACATTTACAAACCGAGAAATATCACGAAGATTGGAGGTTTCTGAAGCTAGTGTACGACGCCTAAAAAAGAAAATTGAGTCAGGGAAGGAATTAAGCCCGAAAAGAAAGAAAAGATGCGGTAGAAAACCAATTTTCACTTCACGGTCAGAGAGATGTTTGAAGAAAATTTGTGTAGAAAACAGATTTGCTACCACAAAGGTAATAAAATCACAACTCCAGGATGCTAGCGTAAATGCTTCTGAGCGCACTATTCGAAGAAAAATTGAAAGAATTAGATTTTAAGGCCTGTCGCCCCGCCAGGAAGCCCAAGTTAACAGCTGCAATGAAAGCAAAGCGCCTGAAGTGGGCCAAACAATGGTAAGACAAAGATGTGGACTTCTGGAGATCGGTAAGATACAGCAATTTAATCAATAATTGATACATTATTATCATTTTCAGTTAAATAAAGCAAATAAACATGGAAGTTTATATATTTTTCCTATTTTTGACAGGTCTGCTTCAGTGAAGAAAGCACATTCGAAATTTTGCAGAATAAAGCTCAGTATGTGCGTCGTCGTCATGGAGAAAAGTTTCATCCTGATTGTGTCGTCCCGACGGTTAAACATCCCACCAAAGTGATGATTTGGTCAGTCATCAGCGGCAAGGGCACTGGACGTCTGTACGTCGTCAAAGGAATAATGAGGCAAGATCAGTACAAAGAAGTATTACAAAATCGGTTGATTCCGCAGCTCAGAGAATGGTTTCCAAATGAGGAACCATTCACTTTCATGCAAGATGGAGCTCCCTGCCACACTGCTCGGTCTGTTAAAGCTTTTTTGGCAGAAAAAATATCCCTCTGTTGGATTGGCCGGGTAATAGCCCCATTGAAAATGTGTGGGAGCTGATGAAAAGAGAAGTGACTAAAGATGTGATTACCAACAAAACCCAGCTCCTAGAAAAGATTATTCATGTGTGGAATCATCATCCTCAAATGCAGGAGACAGTACAATCTTGCATTGATAGCATGCCGCGCAGAATTAAAGCTTTGATAGCGGCTAAAGGTGGCTCAACTAAATATTGACTTTTACTGACATTAATTTCACTTTTCTTTAAAACTTAATAAACTTATGCTTTTCTAAATTAATGCTGTTTTATTTATGTCAAATAAATAGGTAATTGATTGGATAATATAAAAAAAAAAAACAAATCAATTTAAAATAATAAAAACGGTACAATATCACTCGGTAATTAATATTTTACATGAAATCTTGCAGTGCGTCTAATAATTTGGCCAGCGACTGTATTCCTGATTTATTATCTTTATTGATTTGCGGTTTCTAGTTTTTGAGATATTTCCCTATAGTATTGTTTGGCTTGTAAGCTATGTTGATGTTTTTTTGATTTAAAAAATTTTCCAGTTTCCTGTTGGTTTGCCGAAATAGGTTAACCATTTAAATAGGGTTATTCTTCCCTTAAAACATGGATATATTTCTGAGCCTTGTTCCTAAGTTTTTTCATGAAGATCTTTTCTATTAAGGTTACTACAGAAGTCGACAATAAAAATGAATATTACAGCACTTAAACGTTGGCAAAAATAATAAAAGTGGTTGTGATTGACATTTTGTTTCTTTTATTTCCAATAAAAAATAATTTTGGATGGTTGTACCTTCTACTTGATGGATATTCATTATAAATATATAATAAAAGACTGTTTTTAGTCAATTTCCACTGGCTTATTTAAATTGCTATGACGCGTTTCGCTGTCGATGCAGCTTCTTCAGATCTACATTTTACACTGTCAAGTTAGGTTTAATGTTCACAATTTTATATAATTTATTAATTATAATATTACACCTAATTAAATTACATAGAAAACCTACACAGATTTGGAATTAGGAGAGTAAATTCAATAATGGTGAATTGCTTAAATCTACCTGGTCGTTGAGTAAAGTATCTGTAGTCCTTAATCGATTTATTTGCATTGTCTCTAAAAGGTTTAGTTTTAAATCTTTTTGTTGAGTGTGTAAAATTTTGAAATTCTTGTTAAATGTGTGATTTTTTGTTTAAAGATGATTAGCATATGTTGAATTAGATTTTCTATGGATTAAACTTTTTTCGTGTTCTGTAATTCTTTGTATAAATGTATGTCCAGTTTTTACACACCCAACAAAAAGTTTTAAAACTAAACCTTTTAGAGACAATGCAAATAAATCGATTAAGGACTACAGGTACTTTACTCAACGACCAGGTAGATTTAAGCAATTCACCATTATTGAATTTATTCTCCTAATTCCAAATCTGTGTGAGTTTTCCAATACTATCAATGTAATTTAATTAGGTGTAATATTATAATTAAGAAATTACATAAAATTGTGAACATTAAACCTAACTTGACAGTGTAAAATGTAGATCTGAAGAAGCTGCATCGGCAGCGAAACGCCTCATCGTAATTTAAATAAACCAGTGGAAAAAAACAGTCTTTTATTATATATTAATAAAAAATAATACACATGAACTATGGCTTTGTTCAAATTTTGCGGAACTGAATAAGCGCAGAGCCCCAGCCAATCACAAGTGAACGCTAGTACTCTCCCGGAAAAGTGAGCACCTCTTGCCTAAAGTAAGGGTTTACCTTCGGTCCCTATATTCCTATATTTATTGAATTTGTTTTCTTAATACCATTTCTGTGTAGGTTTCCCCAATACATATTAATACAATTTAAATAGATGTAATAGTATCATAAATAAATATTATAAAATTGTAAACCTTAAAATATTCAGTGTTCAAATAAACCAAACTTAACAGTATTAAATGTAGATCCGACAGCGAAAGGCGTCGTCAAAAAATATGTAAATAAACCAGTGAAAATTGACTAAAAATAGTCTTTTATTATATATTTATAATAAATGTCCAACAAGCAGAAGCTACAATCATCCGTAACTTGTATAGTCCGTGTAATTAGCAAGTACAGTGCTATATTATGCTGTTTGTTGGAAGAATGCCCTTCTAAACACATAGTTATAAATCAAAACAGTTTATTTTACAAGAAATTTTTACTAGTTATTTGTTTCAAAAAAAAAAATGCTCATTTTTACAAGGGAATTAAAAATTCGGATTTTTATTTATCTCGATTCGGTACTTAGCTACAAAAGATAAATTATATTCTTAATTAAAGATCCCATCAAATTGAAAGACTAATCTCTCATCGGAAATTCATATCGGTGTTGGCATTAACGATAAATGCTGCGAAGTAAGTTTTGTGACACAGTGTACTCTGTACATAACATTTTTTTATAACACTGCTACTAAAGATTTTTTCTTCGAAAGTATGAGTAATGATGTTACGAAGTACCTAATTACCTCTGAATACGACTTACCCCTTTGAAAATAATTCCTGATATCCGTTTGACGCCGTAGAAGTCGCCAGAAATATAAAATCCACGCAATGTAGTTTATTTGTCACAATATCACTATTTACTACGCCACTAACTAAATTAGCAGTTTTCCCTGTATTTTAAAACTTGACACTTGTAACGCAAATTACGCTTACGAAACTACACTGACACAGACGCGCTGATACTGCGGTTGAACCTGAGTTAGCTTGGTGAAAAGATCTGAAAATCTCTGGTATGTTGATGTGACGGTACTTAACGTAGAAAACATTCTATTCTAATCTCGCGTGCTCGAATGCATTAGTTAACTTATGAATTGCAAGTTAGTCACTCTTTTTCTTTAAAAAAACATAGTAAACATCTACTTTACAACAGCGTTCAAGAACCACTGAATTTGTTTACGGTATGTGGATAATATTGTTTTCCTTTTTTTTCCCTTTCTTTCCTTTTTGACATTACTGCGTGTCTCAAAACTATTATTATATATTAATCTTTATTTTATTATTTTTATAATGATACAGTGAATATTGTTCAATTGGTTGGGATCAGATTTAGAATTTATGGTTTCATTAATTTTATTTATGTAGTACATCTCATGCAATAATCTACTTTTGTAATTTTTTTCTTGATGTAAGATTTTTACGTTGTTATATTAAAAATTGTGGTAAGTGTTTAGGTGGTGTTGGACTACCGCACAAGAATTTTTCTTTAGTCGGACGTCGCTTTTGTGTTGTGTGATTCTCTGTTTTAACTACTGTGGGTCCTGTCCAAGATAACATCGTTGGCAATTTAAATGCGGTAATTAATGCCCTACATTGCTTTTGTATGGCGTAGGGATAACATCTTTGACTTTTAAGAATAAACTGTAATTCTTAAAGTTCTTATATTTAGCTATTTTAATGTTTTTGAAGTCTTTAAATAAAGCAGTAGACGAATTTGTTAGGTCTTCAATGAATGGTATTTTTTTGTCCTTTACTTATGTTTTGTTTACTTCTTTTGTGGGTCCGTCAAAAGTATTTAAATTGAAAATTAATTTTTTGAGAATTTTTCGTGGGCACCCATTATTCAGAAGAATTTATATAAGTATTTTAGGGACTTCCGTTTAACAGTTCGAAGCACGAGGACGTGTGTTTCCGGTTGGGGCTTCTGAGGGCGAAGTTCGCTCGTTTTGGGGCTCCGGAGTGTGAAACGGTGGTTCACAAATGGCTTGGTAGGGGTTCTAATGGCAAAGGGTTGCTAAGCGCTGTGCGAAGTGATTTCTAAAACGTCGGTTTGAGGTTATGTGATTTGAGCAGATGGTCGAGCACGTGTGGCCATGCTGACAGAAAACGGTTAATCCAACCAGTAGCAGTTTTCCGAGGAGAACCTTTATTAGAGCCCACGAAATATATGAAAAGCTTAAGTTACATATTTAAAATATAAAATCCCAACAAAGTTATGGACCTAGAATCCAGACTTACTTTGTTGTGGCCTTTGTTGTGAAACTTTTATATAATAGAAAAATAAGGGTTTTGAAATATAAACCGACACTCGGCCGAATAGCCCTGGCCGCTGTGGCCGTAAAATGTATAGAGAGAGACATAAGTATTTTATGTTATCTCTTAAGAACATGTCATCCTTAATATGTGTTACTCTAGTCTTTAAAGCGATTACAGTGTTGTATTTTTGATTTTTTTTTTTTTTTGAGAGAATGTCAAAAAGGAAAGAAGGGAAAAAAATATTTATTTATTTACCACAAGCCCAACAAAAGTAATTAATAGGGCCGATAACATAGCTATTACACAACATCGATACATAACAACACCATATAGACAGTAACTCAAGACTAAAATTAACCTTATATACCTTAACCTTTAATAAACACAATGATTAATATCATGTCACACACCATTACAGTTATTAAAGTAGGTTCAAACAAATATTGAAGAGGTCATTTTGAGTCATGGAGAGATCACATGCGTGCGACACTTCGTTATAAACAGTTCTCGTAAACAGGAAATGCATACAATACATTTATATGCGCCGTAGGAAGGTAAAAGAAGTTATCAACCCCATTTGCAAATCTGGATACAATAAATTTCAATTCTTCCAGCAGTGATGGACACTGAATCCTATCATAAAGTACCTTATATAGGAACATTACCCTCGCTATATTTCTACGCTTCTTCAAGCTCAGAAAATTGAACCTTCCCAACAAGATATCGTGGTCTATACCAACCTTCGGGTATACTTCATCCACTCTTCTACATATATATACTTCAAAAACTTCCTCTGAACCCTCTTCAAAGCAGCAATATATTTACTATAGAATGTTATCCACATACCGTAAACATGAATATTATCCACATACCGTAAACAAATTCTGTAGGTATTGAACGCTGTTTTAAAGTAGATGTTTAATATGTTACCTGGTTAAATTTATATAAAAATAGCTAATTCCTTTAATATCACTTTTATCATTGACTGTAAATTTCTCATTTTAAAGATTTTAAACATTCAATGATAAAAGTGATATAAAAGGAATTAGCCATATTTATGCAAATTTAATCAGGTAATATTTTAAAGTGTATAGTCGTCCTTAATATATTAACAAAAAGACTACCTGCTTAATAATCAAAAAAAAAAAATCACAGATCAATAATACAAAATAAAATCTACATCGCTAAGAATGCTACTATGACTTGTCAGTAGTAAATAAAATATGTGAGATTCAAGGTAGGTCCAATGTGATTTTAATTTTTAAAGATAGAACTAAGAATTTATGTAAAAAGTGTATTGTTGTGTAAGTTAAATAATTTGTGTTGTACTAGTGTACCTAATTGTAATTTATTTTTGTATTTTGTAGAAATAAAGAAAAAAATTAAAATGCCCTAAACCAAAGGGCGGAACGTCAGTTTAAGTTTATTTTGGAATACCACATATTCATACAATGAACCCAAATCCCAAGAATTGAAAATAAATATTAATTGATTCAATAAAATATATATATATATATATATATATATATATATATATATATATATATATATATATATATATATATATATATATATATATATATATATATATATATCTATAATATATATAAAATGCAACGTCTATCTGTCTGTCTGTCTGTCCGTTAGTGCGCTTATCACTGGAGAACCACTTATCCGATTTACGTATTTTTTTTTTAAAACATACATATGTTCTCTGGCCAGGTTATAGGCTATATTTTATTACGATAGGTAGCATAAGGAATGAGTAGTGACGCAAAGTAGTGAATGATGTCGGAAAAAAG
Source organism: Pachyrhynchus sulphureomaculatus (assembly GCA_019049505.1). Classification (NCBI taxonomy): domain Eukaryota; kingdom Metazoa; phylum Arthropoda; class Insecta; order Coleoptera; family Curculionidae; genus Pachyrhynchus; species Pachyrhynchus sulphureomaculatus. The sequence goes on along the minus strand of CM032449.1, from coordinate 33,070,490 downwards.
TTTGCCGCTAGCGCGTTGCCTTGCAATACATCGCCTAAACCATTAAATATGGAACAATATTATGTAGCAGAGAATATCTATAAATCTATAATCTATAATATATATAAAATGCGATGTCTCTCTGTCTGTCTGTCTGTCCATTAGTGCGTTTATCACGCGAAAACCACTTATCCGATTTATCTATCTTTTTTTTAAATTCATACATATATTCTTTGGCCAGGTTACATAATAATAATAATAATCTATATCTATAATATATATAAAATGCAACGTCTCTCTGTCTGTCCATTAGTGCGCTTATCCCTCGAGATCCACTTATCCGATGTACGTGATTTTTTTAAATTCATAAATATGTTCTCTGACCAGGTTATAGATATATATTTTATTACATGTATAATATATATAAAATGTAACGTATATCTGTCTGTTTGTCCGTTTGTGCGCTTATCACTGAAGAACCACTTATCCGATTTACGTGCTTTTTTTTTAAACATACTAAACCATTAAATATATAACAATATCATGTAGAAAGAATATCTATCTATAATATATATAAAATGCAACGTCTCTCTGTCTGTTCTGTCTGTCCGTTAGTGCGCTTATCACTGGAGAACCACTTATCCGATTTACGTGCTTTTTTTTAAAACATACATATGTTCTCTGGCCAGGTTATCTATCTATAATATATATAAAATGCAACGTCTCTCTGTCTGTCTGTCTGTCCGTTAGTGCGTTACGTACTTTTTTTTTAAAACATACTTGTTCTCTGGCCAGGTTATAGGATATATTTTATTGCGTTAGGTAACATAAAGAATAAGCAGTAACGATAATAGTGAATCAACTCGGAAAAAAGGCTACCGTTAGCGCGTTCTCTTGCAATATACTGCCTAAACCATTAAATATGGAACAATATCATGTTGCAAAGGATATAATATATATAAAATGCAACGTCTCTCATATGATATGTTCTATATAATTCGATATGAGCCTAGATAATGGGAGATAGATATAAATAATGGGAGATAAGGAGAAATAATCGGAGATAAGCAGAAATAAGTCTAAGTAATTAGAGTTATGGTGAGATAATGGGAGATAAGGAGAAATAATGGGAGATAAGGAAAAATATTGCGAGATAAGTCGAGATAAGCCTAGATAATTGGAGATAAGGTGAGATAATGGGAGATAAGTATAAATAATGGTAGATAAGCAGAGATAAGTCTAGGTAATGGGAGTTATGGTGTGATAATGGGAGATAAGGAGAAATAATGGGAGATAAGGAGAAATATTGCGAGATAAGTTGAGATAAGCCTAGATAATGGGAGATAAAGTGATATAATGGGAGATATGGAGAAATAATGGGAGATAAAGAAAATATTGCGAGATAAGTCGAGATAAGCCTGGATAATGGGAGATTAGGTGAGATAATGGGAGATAGGTATAAATAATGGGAGATAAGGAGAAATAATGGGAGATAAGCAGAGATAAGTCTAGCTAATGGGAGTTATGGTGAGATAATGGAAGATAAGGAGAAATAATGGGAGATAAGGAGAAATATTGCGAGATACGTCGAGATAAGCGTAGATAATGGGAGATAAGGTGAGATAATGGGAGATAAGGAGAAATAATGGGAGATAAGGAGAAATAATGGGAGATAAGCAGAGATAAGCTTAGATAATGGAAATTATGTAGAGATTATGCGAGATAAAGAGAAATAATGGGACATAAGGGGAAATAACGGCAGATATTTTTTTACGTTAGGTAACATAAGGAATAAGCAGTGACGATAGTAGTGAATCAAGCCCACGCGAGCGGAGTCGCGGGCACGGCTAGTATATATATATATATATATATATATATATATATATATATATATATATATATATATATATATATATATATATATATGTATATATATATGGTATCTAATCACTGAGAATTATCGATGACGACTCTTCAGATTAACGTGACTTACTGAAAATATTCGTTGCTGCCGGATGATGTCTGCGGCGAACGTTATAATGGTTTTTATTGGTTACAGTTGACTCTGCCTTCCTGACCATTGTTTCAGTGGCTTTCAGTAAGTGTAGTCTATCAGTATTCAGCTTTTTCGGTGACCTCTAAGACTTTTCTTGTCTTGTAGTTTTCTTGGTTCGCTATTTATTTCCAGATTTAAAATAAATTTTGTGACCTGCCTTGTGTAGGTGTCGAAGAAGAGTGTGGTCGATATTCTTTTGTTAGTTCCGAAGTAATTTATATACAGCTAAAAGGTTTTATCCTCACAAAAGGCTTTCAATCTCATTGGTAATCTCTTTAATATATGACAGAAAGTCTTGATATGTACCTTAGAAAATACTGGTTATTGTGATTAGAGAACCTGCCTGATTTCCTAAAGAAGTGACATAATTTGACCACCTAATAGCCATGATTTAATGCAGATGGCATTTCTCCTGTAGAGATATCCAAATTAATAGAAAAATTCTACACGCAATGAGAATAGTCTCAAAAAATAACCGGTGCAAGAACTTGCGCAAGTGTTCCGTACGTTGCTTTTAAAAGAAAAAATTTTATTATGGTGGTATAAAATGATCAGTGACTTTACAAAACACACCCCAAATGAGTTTTCAACAAAGTTTGTTTCCAGTCTTTACTGAAAATTGACGACCTTGAAATTTTTTTTTTATATACCAGATAAATTATTAAAGGTAATGCACTCGTGATAATTTTCGTTTAATCTACACCCCGTGGAGAATATTCCAGAATTTTCGAGATAAGGCGGGTAGACAGCGATTTTTCGCGATTTTTTAAAAATAATACAAAGAAAAGTGCGCGCAAGTATTACATTATATATATATATATTTTTTACTCGTGTTTTCATAAGCTTTCATTTGACACCACACTCGATGACCTAGTAAAAAAATTTTTTTTTCACTTCCAATTTCACCCCCGAAACTAACCCCTTAAGTCAAAATTTAACTTTCAAAACTACGTGGCTCTGATGAGGCCATAAATTCCTATATTATTACCAAATTTCAACTTTCTATGACAAATAGTTTCGGAGAAAATCGGGTGTGACAGACAGACAGACGGACAGACAGACACCGAAGTCATCTTATAAGTGTTCCATACGGAACACTAAAAAGACATGCGAAACCTGCGAAACAATGAGAAAGAGTTTCATTGTTTGTTTTGAAGAGTGCCATTAATGTAATGGTGTGTATGTGGGCGCCATAAATACAAGCTATTATAGAGACATTTCAAGAGACGTTAAAATAACGTGATTATTACGCGATAAAAGAATACATCGAAAATATGGCTTTCCAACATAGAAACTTATTTTTAAGAAATATTTTTCCAAGGAAGGGCTGCATATTGGGAAACATTAAAGTTTTTTTTTCGACTTCTTTTTGCTACTTTCGATACTTATTATTTTAATAACAACTTAGGATTTATAGTACGCATAAGATCATCTTATGTGTACTATGTTCAAATATGGATTAATTTATTGTGTGTTTAAGGATAAGCTTAGGCATGATAAAGACATTTCATCAATAGCTTCGAATTCTATTTAATAGTGGAAAAGAACACTATTTGCTATTTTAAAATAAATTCAGTGCAAACAAAATATACAATAATATTTTGATGAAAAAAGCAATTATTTGATTGCAACGAAACAATATTTATGTAAAAAAATAGAATAAAACACTTTACTTAATCTTAACCTTTCAATAAGAGCGTTAAAAAACTTTTCAGTTTATTAAAAATTAACCTCGGTTCATTACATTCTACTTATATTTCAACTCTATAAAGTCCATTGTCAAACAACAACTAGAAAAGTAATATTGTGACCCACTTTATAGGTATTGTTTCTGTAGTTTCTATTCGTTTATATGCAAGTGATATTGGCTTTCCTCGAGGGTCGAATATCTGGCAAACCCAGTTTTCAACATTTGTTTCCAGTTCTTTTATACTTTATAGGAAATGTTCTTTGGGAATATTTCCAATTTTTCCAACAAGCTTCCATCAATCATCCAGTTTGGCGTATATAAGCTTCACTCGAGCATGGACAATTTGAACGTTCCATTAGTTTACAAATAAGTTGCCTGCTGGCAACTTTGTGGACGACATAATTTTAACAAAGAAAAAAAAAAGGAGAACTAACGAAAATTTAACTTTACCTGGAGAACTCTGTCAGCAAAATCGTGTTTTCATAAAAGAAGTTATATACAAGGTGTATATATTTTTAAGCTATATGTGTAGCTCTAAAGGAAAACTAGCAAACTAAAAAGTCTGTTTTTCTGCATGAACACCATCTACTGCGTTTCTCAAGTGATTTCATTTTATCCAAAACTTCTTTGTTTGTGTTTCAAAAGATGACGTAACAGCGGCTCTTAGCTGGTAATCTAAGGAACATAGGTATCTCATCACATGTTTGAACAAAAAGAATCTCATTGCGGTAAACTAGGAATGTGGTTAACCCATTTTGTAACTCGGTTTATTTATTTATTCATGTCAGAAGCATCTTAATAAAATACAAATGTGGCTTATAAAACACATTATACAATATGTATATATTACATAAAAAAGATATTTAAGCATATTAAAGAAGAAAAAAGGGATATATAAATAAACACTTAAAATATACCAAACTAAAAAGAATGTATATATATTATATATATATATATATATATATATATATATATATATATATATATATATATATATATATATATGTATCGTGCAGTAAAAAATGGTCAAAATAATGAGGAGATGGGCAGAGTTTAGATACAGCAATATTATAATTTAATCCTCTCTGGAGTATGACCAGGAGTATGGTCCTGACTTTTGGACCTCGAAAAACTTGTACTCTTTTGTTTATAAACAATTGCAGTTTTCAAAACGCTTTTTTTGGGCTTAAAATGTGAATAATTCCAATTATATAAGTACGATCGAGACCAATAAAAAACCAAACTCTTGATAATGAAATTTCCAACAAATCTTCGTTGGCTCTAAATCGCTCAAATGTGTACATAACCTACAAAATTGAAAAAAACTGACAAAAAATCTGTTTTTTTTTTTTTATTTTATTATACAGGTCGACTAAGTGAACCGATCGGCTTGAAATTTTAAGAAAATACTCCTTTTGTTATAGCAAAAATACCCTGAAATTTTGATACAAAAATCTTGAACCCAGTGGACACAATTGAATTTGTTATTTAAAACTTTAAACTGACCGCCATTTTATGCCATTTAGTACAAAATGAACCTTTTTTTGCAAAATTTAGGTCTCGACGTGAGCTTTCTGATACCATTAAAAAATTTTTTTTTGAAGTCATTTTAACCGTTTGTGTTTACATTTATTTATTAATCAAATAAGATTTAATATTTTGAAAAAAAAAAATGATAACAAAAATGATTTTTTTTTTAATAAAGGTCTTGCGAAGATGAGATAAAAATTTTCAATTTTTTTTTCAAAATGACCAAAAAAAGCTTTTGTTTTATTTGATTAATAAACAAATGTAAAAAAAAAAACAGTTAAAATGACTCCATATATGGCATCGGCAAGCTGGCGTCAATACCTAAATTTTGAAAAAAAGGTCCATTTTGGACCGAATGGCATAAAATGGCGGGCAATTCAAATTTTAAATAATGAAATCAATTGTACCCAATGGGTTCAATATTTTTGTACCAAAATTTCAAGGTATTTTTGCTATAACAAAAGGCATTTCTTCTGAGAGCTTCAAGCCGATCGGTTCACTTAATCGACCTGTATAATAAAATGAAAAGAAAAAACAGTTTTTTGTCGCTTTTTTCAATTTTATAGGTTGAGCGACTTAAGGCTAACGCGGATTTGTTGGAAATTTCGTTACGAAGAGTTTGTTTTTTTTTTAGCTCCATCCGACATATATAACCGGAGTTGTTCGCATTTTAAGCTCAAAAAACGCGTTTTTCGAGGTCCAAAACTGAGGACAATACAATACAATACAGGTGATACCCCAGAGAGAATAAAATTATAATATTGCCGTATCTAAACTGTGCAATTTCAAATGCTTTTTTACTGCACTAATAGAGCATATATAATATACCAAAATTTAAGCTATTTTTGACTAGACTTTGGCAACGTCTGAAGCATTTGGTGTTACATCTACCAGACCCTCTACAGTGCCCTCTGGGCATAGTTGGCATTCCAGGAGATGTGCAGTCGTGTGCTCTCTACCACACAAAGCTATGTCTGTTGGATCTAGATCTTACTACTCGCGAATAAAATCTATTTATAGACATCCATGTGTTCCACGGTCATCCATTCTCTAAGGTGGTTATTTCTTGTGCACCATACCTCCAGTCTAGCTTGTTGTGACAATTCGGTAAGATCTTCTGTGGTATGAAGAAAACTTTTTCTGGATTTCAGGCACCTTGAAGCCGATTGATAACCATATAATAGAACATAACTCGATGAATCCCAAGTTTTCGGTAATAACTTCATCTGTGCGACCTTGCAGTTGTCGTGCAAGAGCAAAATGATGATTCTCTATGAATTTGGACCTTTATCTCTAATGGCCTATTTTAGGTCTTGGATTGTGCTGCCGTTGACCTCTCCAATATTTGTGGACCCCTTTTCCGTATATTTAATTAGCAAAATTGGTTTACAGTTCTAAAAAACGGTTGTCAATAACATTCTAGAAAATGTCTAAATTAACGTCTTTAGAAATTGAGAGCCTTATGTACCCGTTGCATCCACTTCTGTTTCTTCTAGTCCTAATAGAATACCTGCCTGTGACAATTTGTGAAAGTAACTCTCATTCATCCCTAAAGTGGCAAAAAGTTCTTGAGAAATTTCTTTTCTTACTAGTTCCTGCTCTAGTGCTAATAATGCGGCATTTTTGCATTTTTGACGTTTCAGGGTTCCTAGATCACGAAAAAAAACATAGTTTTTCATTTTCTTCACTCTACGTTCTTGCCGGTCTGTTAGCACAATAACGCTCTAACGAAATGAAAAATCAATTTGAAATTAATATTGGAAGTAGGTTAGGAATCTATAGTATTCGAGTGGTATAACAACAGTAACAGCGAGTGAAAGTGTCGCTACTTTTTATACAGTGTGTCCCAAAAGGTAAGGTCAAAAATGGAGGATCTAGTAGATTGAATAAAAATAATGTCAGAAGTTCCTATAAAAATGTCTCCTATCTCCCCCAGGTAAGGAGCTACAGCTACCCAAATGGGGAGCCTGAAGACGGTTTTTCATTGAATATTTCAGAAACTGTTAAAGATGAAATGCAGTAAAGTAAAGTTTATGTGCTGAATCGATAATTCAACCGGTGCGTCAAAAGTAGAGGAGGGCGTGATAAAAATGGACTTTTTTACAATAACTTTTATTGCATTTTTGCGTCGGATTAGGGAAGCTTGAGATCTTTGGCGAAAAAAAAAAAGGTACTCTTAGTTTAACACGATTAGTCGCACCAAATCCGAGTTAAAGTCGATAAAGAATTTCCATGTCAGAAAAGAGCCTATTACCTAATATTATTACGGTTATTAGCAATACTTCAAAATATCCAGATATTTTTAAATGGCCATACAACTAAATAATAATTAAAGAAAACATAATCATCAAATGAAGTAAAAAACTTATTTTTATTTATCAAATCAAGAAAAAAGATACTCTTAGTTTAATACGACTAGACGCACCAATTCCGAGTTAAAATCGATAAAAATTTTCATGTCAGAAAAAGAGCCTATTACCTGGCTTCTGCTATGTGCAATGATAATAATTAATCAAATGCCAACACGAAGGTCAAATCTGAAAATTCAAAAAATTGCGGTCGATTTCATTATGTCAAATTTAACTTTTGTCGAGTATGCGGATATGCATTTAATGTATGGCTTAGCTTCTAGTAACACTAGTGAAGCGGCTCGCCTTTATGCAGGACGATTTCCTGATCGATACTTGCCTGATCGCAGAACTATTGAACGAGTTGATCGCAATCTTCGGGAATCAGATTTATTGTGTCTTGCGTTTTCAAATTGTATGCTTATTATTGGATATCTTTTAGCTAGTCTTATACTAAAACCTGGAGCAGTAGCTCGTCCAAGAACTGCTCGTACCATTGAAATGGAAGAAAATATTTTGGACCTAATAACAAACGATCCAACTAATAGTGTAAGGAAATTGGCAGCACCACCTCATACTTGCAAATCGTTGGTGAGTAGGGTACTTCAACAGTAATTACTCCATCCCTACCATTTCCAAAAAGTTCATTCTATGTAACCCGATGATTATCCTGCACGAGTGGAATTCGCTAACTGGTTTCTACAAAAGCAACGAGAAGATAATACATTTGTAAGCAAAGTGTTTTTTACAAATGAATCGGGATATTCTAGGTATAGTGTAATAAACTCCCATAATCTTCACTTATGGGATGAGGATAACCCGCATGCGATATTTCAGACTAAAAACCAACATAAATTTTTGATAAATATCTGGATGGGAATTATCGGGAATTATTTGATTGGACCATATGTCATTGACGGGCGGCTAAATTGTGAGAAATATTTGCAATTTCTTCGAGATGATTTAAATAATTTATGAGACGAAGTTCCGTTACATATTCACGTTAATGCACAAAGGTGCACCACCACATTTCAGCTACATTGCTAGGAGATATTTAGATAACCAGTTTCCCAATCGTTGGATAGGTCGGGGTGGGCAATTCCCGTGGCCACCTCGATCACCAGATCTAAATTCCTTTCTTTCTATGGGGCCATCTTAAATATCTTGTTTATTCGACTCCTGTATAAACTAGAGAAGAGCTGTTAAAAATATTCTTTCACTGTGCTGAAATAAGAAATAATCCCGGCATGTTATTTAGAGTTCAAAGGGCTTCCTCACTAACTTAAGGAAATGCATAACTGTACAAGGTGCCCACATCGAACACGTTCCCTAGTTGAAATTACGCATGGATTTTAGTTTTCATTTAAACTAATATTTCCGATTTTTTAGCGGTGTTTTGTGATTGTTTTCTTGATTTGATCAATAAAAATAAGTTTTTTGCTTCATTTGATGATTATGTTTTCTTTAATTATTATTTAGTTGTATGGTCATTTAAAAATATCTGGATATTTTGAATTATTGCTAATAACCGTAATAATATGATGATAAATATTAGGTAATAGGCTCTTGTTCTGACATGGAAATTCTTTATCGATTTTAACTCGGAATTGGTGCGACTAGTCATGTTAAACTAAGAGTACCTTTTTTTTGCAAAAGATCTCAAGCTTCCCTAATCCGATGCGAAAATGCAATAAAAGTTATTGTAAAAAAGTCCATTTTTATCACGTCCTCCCCTACTTTTGACGCATCGGTTGAATTATCGACGATTACAAGGTAAAATTCCGATTCAGCACATAAACTTTACTTTAGAAACTGAATTTCATGTTTTTATCTTTAACAGTTTCTAAAATATTCAATGAAAACCCATTTTCAGGCTCCCCATTTGGGTGGGTGTAGCTCCCTACCGGGGGGAGATAGGAGACATTTTTATAGGAACTTCTGACTTTATTTTGGTCCAATCTACTAGATCCTTCATTTTTGACCATACGTTTTGGGACACACACATAGTTTCAATCGTATGTATCATTTTAATTTAAGATTGAAAAAGAATAAAATTTAAGCCTCAATATAACCTGTTGAACGTATAGAGGATAAGAGGGATGGGGAGGGCGTTGGAGGGACTGCTTCGTATATATCATCCCATATATCCATTTTAGGGTTCTTTTGGTTAAGAAGTCTGAAAATTATGTTGGTTTTTCAATATAAACCATTAACAGAAACGGTACGTAAAAGTTAATGTCGGGTTTCAGTTGTAAATATCTTTGATTCAATATTTTTTGTGATTAATATCTCATCATTTAAAATATCGAATTCATCAAAAATTTTCATGGGATCAATGTTCGAAAATGGACAGTCCTTATGAGGATATCAGTTCAGTACTGGTTTAAGGTGATTTGTAACGCCTTTCCACATATAAACGAGATTATTCATGCATGATATATTTAAGTAATATGCAAGCGCATGCCTTCAAACGTATTTGCTTGTGGTACAGAAGGTCTCGGATGCCAATCCCGGTAGGTTGGTATATTTTTATTTAAGTATATATGGCCTGGCCACGTACATAGGTAGTAGTTATTTGCAAAAATACAATAACGTCCGTGGCAGCACTATCCTGTTGTCTAAAAAGTGCCGGAATACAAATGCATGTTTTGGCACTTGGACAACGTTAATAGATATTACGAAATCCTCGCCGATATGCATTGAAAAAGCGTATTGTCTTTTCAGGCGGGTAGAAAAAATTCGTCAAGGTACTTAGAAGAGAATAACCAAGCAATTTTTGTGAGATGAGAGTGGTTGAATTCTTTGCTTCACATTCTACTGTCGATTTCCAAGGAAAAACACCACCCACTATTCCCATATTGCAGTCAAGGATTCCCGATGTTGTCTTCAGACTGCGTATCATAAAATGTATTTTAATGAAACTAGACACCAAAAAGGCTTCTGGCGCTGACGGAATACCTGCCTTAGTTCTCAAAAACTGTTCGAGAGAACTAACACCAGTTTTCCATAGAATTTGCTACCTTTCCTACAGAAAGGGAATATTTCCTTCCTGCTCTAAATGTGCCACAATCCAGCCGATACTTAACAAAGGCAAGAAGACCTTGCCAAATAACTACCGTCCAGTCGCACTGTTTTCAATAATATCGAAAGTCATGGAAAAGGTTATCAATCAGCATCTTCTAAAATATCTTGAAGGATTCAACATTATTAGCGATCACCAGTATGGCTTTCGTAAACATAGATCAACAGATCTTCTGACTTATGTAACACATGTTTGGAACAACACAATTGAACACTTTGGAGAATCTCGAGCGCTTGCTCTTGATATTTCCAAGGCAATCGACGTGTTTGGCACGATGGACTGAGACACCAAAAAGGCTTCTGGCGCTGACGGAATACCTGCCATAGTTCTCAAAAACTGTGCGAGGGAACTAACACCAGTTTTCTGTAGACTTTTCAACCTATCTTACAGAAAGGGAATATTTCCTCCCTGCTGGAAATGTGCCACAGTTCAGCCAATACCTAAAAAAGGCAAGAAGATCTTGCCAAATAACTACCAACCAATCGCACTGCTTTCAATAATATCGAAAGTCATGGAAAAGGCTATCAATCAGCACCTTCTAAAATATCTTGAAGGATTCAACATTATTAGCGATCACCAATATGGCTTTCGTAAAAATAGAACAACAGGAGATCTCCTGACTTATATAACACATGTTTGGAACAACGCAATTGAACACTTTGGAGAATCTCGAGCGGTTGCTCTTGACATATCCAAGGCATTCGACCGTGTTTGGCACGATGGGTTGTTGGCTAAGCTACGTTCTTATGGTATGTCTGAAAAGTTCTGTTTGTGGCTCTCATGTTTTCTCAGAGAGCGTTCTTTGCGAGTGGCAGTCGACGGATTTCTTTCTAACACCTTCACTATCAACGCCGGTGTACCCCAAGGCTCCATACTGTCTCCTACTCTCTTTCTCATGTATATTAACGATCTGCTGGAAAAGACCGAGATTCCAATCTACAGCTTTGCAGATGACAGTACACTTATCTCTTCATTCACTTTGAACGCTTGGACATCGGCTACTCAGACGAATATCTGCAAACAGCAGGAAGTCATTCAACTTAACAAAGACCTGGAAGAAATTCTATCTTGGGGTGACAGTAACCAAGTGGAATTTAACGCTACAAAAACCCAGGCGGCAGTTTTTTCTAAAAAAGTTAACGTTGCTTAACCCGACATAGTCATCTCGGGGCACTCCATTTCCCTAGGATCGTCACTTAATTTGTTGGGCGTTAATTTGGAAGCAAATATATCCTGGCATGAACATGTTGCAGGCATAGCAAGGAGAGCGTTTCAAAAGTTGGGAATGTTATTTCGAACCAAAAAGCTTTACACTCCACAGCTATGGAATACTGCTCCCAAGTACGCACTGCATTTGTTGGATTTTGTTCAGAGAAGAGCTGTTCGTCTGATTGGAGACCCGGAACTGACCGGCGGCCTTGATTCACTGGAACATCGAAGAACGGTTGGCGACTTGAGTCTGTTCTACAAGTATTTTCATAGAAAATGTTCGAAGGATGTAGCCCGCTTAATTCCTCCCAGAGCAGTGCATGTTAGAAATACATGTCGCGCTAATAATTCACATCCGCATGAGGTTCAGCTTGTTACTCCAGGTACAACGCTTTTCAAGCAGTCTTTTATATGGAGAACATCATCCCTTTGGAATAATTTGCCCAGGGCTGTGTTTCCCGCTGAGTACAATTTTACAGCGATTCAAGAACAACGTGAATCGTTTTTTCCACACACATGCTGCTCCTGGAGCGCTTTGGGAACTTCTCTGTAGCACGTGTGCTAGACCCGTAAAAAAAGAGAGATGCTCTTTTCATGCCCAGGTAGATAAATAGCACCCTCGTATCAATAAATTGACTATGCTTTCCTTGATTAAATCTTCTTCATTGGTGGAGTCCCCTTCAGCTGCCAGTCTACTCACGATATTATATTTTTACTTTTTTCTTGTGACACTTGGACAGCTTTGACCGGTATTACGACATCCCCGCCGATATCCTCAGGATATGAAAAAAGATAAAATCCCTACTCGGGCGGGGAGGTGAACGATAAAAAAAGAAATAGTACCATGCCCTAAACATTTACAAACTAAACAATTATTTTTCTTATTTTTAGAAATACTAGTAGTTGGCTACATAATTACAACAGACATCCGGTAAAACGTTCTTTATTTCAAAACATATCACGATATATTTTCATCTCAACAATGTGTCAAAAAGGAAATAAAAGAAACCACTAAGATTCACCACACCGCAATATAAGAGGTGAAACCATAAAAACTAAGTCAAACTGTTTTTACGAGTGGCCTAATGGTCTTTTCCAATTTTCTTACATCTTTTGCCATAAAAGATCTTAATTAGAAAAGGTTTTTATACCCCATAATTTTAATGGAGGAATAACTATATATGTACCGGGATCGTAACACCGTGTTTTATGCCTTTTCACGAGTTAAATTATATTTTATCGAATCTTATTAAGGCCTGCTAGATAATAAAGACAAAATTTTCTAGTTCTTATAACACATCAATGTTTTTAATTTAGTTGTGCCGAAATATTTGACAATTTTTACACCCCTTGATCAAAAAAACTAAGTTATTTGGTGAAAAAACTGGGATTTTCTTTATTTCTATACATTTTATTTTATTTATTTTATTCTTCTTCTTCTACCAGTGCCTATCCGTTACCGAATGTTGGCAATCATTCTAGCAATGATAATTTTGTTTGTTGCTGCTCTGAATAATCCTGTGGTGGATGTTTTGAACCAGGTTCTTAAGTTCATTAGCCGATGCTTCTTTTGCCTTGAACCTTTCCTTGCAGAATGCATTTCAGTAATTTATATTTGGTTTCATTCCTCACAATGTGCCCCACATATTCCAATTTTCTCCGTTTCACTGTGCATATAATCTCTTTTTCCTTATTGAGTCTTTGTAGTACTTGAGTGTGTGATACTTTGTCCATCCATGATATTTTGAGGATTTTTCTATAAGTCCACATTTCGAATGCTTCTATTTTTTTTGTTGTCGCCTCAGTCAGCGTCCAAGATTCCACTCCGTATAACAAGATGGAGAATATGTAGCATCGGAGGAGTCTGAGTTTCAGTTTTAAACTTAAATTATGTGTTTTGAATAATTTAGACATTTGAATGAATGCTGTTCTTGCTTTTTCAATTCTTGATTTTATTTCTTGAGAATGATCCCATTGTTCGTTTAGTACTGTACCGAGATATGTGAATGTTGACACTCGTTCCGCCACTTTTCCGTTGATAGTAAACTGTACTCTACCAATTTTTTCCTTACTAATTAGCATGACCTTTGTTTTTTTGATGTTAACCTCCAGGCCATATTTTTTACTAATGTTAACTACTCTGTTCATTAAAAACTGTAGTCCTTCTGCAGTGTCGGCAAAAATAACGGTGTCATCGGCATATTTAAAATTATTTATTCGTTCGCCATTTAATAGCATTCCTGTTTCAGTATTTTCTAGGGCTTCTTGGAAGATTGCCTCTGAGTACATGTTGAATATGAGAGGTGACAGTATACAACCTTGCTGTACTCCTCTTAAGATTTTTATTTCTTCTGTTTTATCCTGATTGATTTTAATAGAAGCTGATTGATTCCAGTATAGGTTTTTGATTATGCGTAGGTCCTTGCCGTCAACTCCATTATCTTGCAGAATTTCTAACATTTTGTTGTGTTGAACTTTATCAAATGCCTTTTGATAATCGATGAAACAGGCATATATATTAGCATTCATGTCTCTGCAACGTTGGAAGAGCACTTGTACACTAAATAAGGCATCTCTTGTTCCAAGACCCTTCATAAAATCAAACTGTGTTGGTGATATTTGTTCTTCACAGAGTTTGTACAACCTCCGATGCATGATTTTTAAAAATAGTCTCAGCAAGTGGCTCATGAGGCTTATTGTTCTATAATCACTGCATTTTCTGGCCCCTGTTTTTTTGGCAGAACTATAAACTTCGATCTCCGATTCTTTGGGTATTTTTCCACTGTTGTATATTTCATTGAAAATGATAGTTAGTTCTTTCTTGAAATCTTCATCAAAGAGTTTGATGATCTCTGACTGCACCTCGTCTGGGCCAGCGGCTTTTTCCATCCTTGAATGATAGTATTGCTGCATCAACTTCATCCAAAAGGATGTCCGGTCCTGTTATTTCGTTCGTTATTTGTTGTTCTGCTCTTATGTCTGAAAACAATTCTTTCACATAGTTTTCTCATGTTAATTTTATTTGTTCTATGTCTACAATTATATCTCCTTGGTGGTTTTCCATTTTTCCTATTGATTTTTTCTTGAATTTTCCTGCTATTTCCTTGTCCTTCTTATATACACCAAATTTGTCATGCTTTGATTGTGATATTTCAATTTCTATGCATTTGTCTTTGAGTTCCTTTTCTTTTGCTTCTCTAATTTTCTTTCTAATCAGGTTATTGATGGACCTATATCTGTTCATGTCATCATTTATTTTGTTATTTCTTCTTTCTTCCATTAATCTGAGGATTTCATCCGTCATCCAGGGTTCCAACATTTGTTGTTAGTATCTCTTTTTTTACTCTTTTCGTGACCTTAACAATTTTACTAATTTTTTCTTCAACTTCTGATCTGTTCTTTATATCAGTCAAAGCGTTACTTAGCATGTCCATGATTTAGTTTCTTACTTCTGGTTCTCTGATTTTTCTTCCACCATAAATAGTTGTTTTGTTTTATTTTCAGTTTCTTCCATTGCACCCTAAATTCGGCCATTAACAAAATAGTGATCAGAGTCTATATTCGCTCCCGGATATGTTTCGGCCACTTTACAGCTGTTTCTATATGTTTGGTTTTCCATTATGTAGTCGATTTGATTTCGTATGATTGTACCATCTTTTCCATCTTTTGGGGCTTTCCAGGTATACAATCTGCGCGGAGGTAGCTCAAAGAATGTATTTATTATAACCAAATCGTTTTCTCTTGCGAAGGTACAAAGTTTTTCTCCACACGCATTCCTTTCTCCAAGGCCATGGGGTCCAATATGGTTTCCTGATCTTCCTCTTCCCACCTTTGCATTAAAATCACCCATTATTATAAGTAGTTATTTTTTCGGGATTTTTTTGACAAGGGTATTCAATTCAGTGTAAAGATTATTTATATATTCTTCCTCATGTTCACTCGTGGGTGCATATACCTGTATGATGTTTACATTTTCTGGAATTGCTTTTAGTTGGATCAGCATTATTCTTTCATTGGCGGGCACAAAGTTTGAGACATTTTGTGCAACTGATTTGTGCAGTATGATTCCCACTCCATGCTCGTATTTGACGGGACATCTTGAGTAGTATACTCTATGCTCTTCAATATCGCAGTAATTTGAATTTGGCCATCTCATTTCGCTGATTCCCAAAATTTTGATTTTCAGTCGCTCCATTTCTTTGATGG
The DNA here is from genome assembly GCA_019049505.1 of Pachyrhynchus sulphureomaculatus. NCBI lineage: Eukaryota > Metazoa > Arthropoda > Insecta > Coleoptera > Curculionidae > Pachyrhynchus > Pachyrhynchus sulphureomaculatus. The sequence continues at coordinate 33,054,390 of CM032449.1, read as the reverse complement.
CGTTTTGTATTTTTCCTGTTTGGGCCATGGTTTTCACGTTCCAGGTACCCAGTTTTGCACGTTGTTGGCAGAATTTCTGTGACTTCACATCATCATTGTTCATACTTGCTCCCCCCGATCGGGGTGCTTACTCCGGAATTATAATTTAGTTTGAACATTGCCATGTGAATGAATACTAGGGTTGCTTTGGAAGCCTTTAATGCAGTGGTTACCCATAATGCCTTCTGCATCCCAATGCCGTTGACTGACTGTTTGTCTCAGTTCATCCGCCTTTGGGGTAGATTTCTCTACCCCAAGACAATAAGTTGCCCTAACCTCTTGTCAATTCTTCCACCCGAAGCTGTTGATTGACAAGAGGGGGATTACTTATTCCGGTAATCATTCGGTCGACAGAGCCTCGTCTGTTATATAGCAGGGTATACCACGTGCAGGTGAGGTTGTCATTTGGGTCGACTTTCCTTCTTTGTGTCGCCACCCCTTACACCCCATTTATTTTATACATTATCATTATTATCAAAACTAGAACCTTTATTTTATACATCATCATTATTATCATCAGCTTATTCGATCCATAGTTGGATGGAAGCAACCCCAAGTTGTCACCATCAAGCACTGTTGTTTGTTTTTTGTATCCAACCGTGTCCCGCATATCTTTTTATGTCAATCCGTCCCTCATGTCGGTGGTCTATCTCTGCATCTTTAATATTCTCTACATTCAACTATACGGCGTATCCATCTGTTGCCCAAATTTATACTAAATTTCCTGAAACCTAGATCCCATCAAGTAAAAATCAGTGGTTACTTATCTGATCCATACATCTCTACACTTGGGGTACCATAGGGATCTGTTATCAGCCCTACACTATACAATATTGTTATGGCCTCTATACCAGAAAAAATTTCACCTGTTGCAAAATTCAAGTCCTTTGCTGATGACATTATAATCTACACAACTTCTCCCACATCCCAAACCTGTCCCTCTACCCTTCAAGTTGCGCTTCTCTTTCTCAATGTCTGGGCGACTTCATATGGCTTCTCATTTTCTCCCCTTAAATCCTCCACCATCCATTTCTGCAAAAGCAGAAATTGTCCTAAATTAAACCCCCTGTATCTATCCAATGAATCTATCCCTCTCACTGATACTTTTAGAATACTAGGACTGATATTTGATAACTCTCTGACATAGTCTGCTCACGCTAAATCTCTTAAAACTAGAACCTCCTCATCCCTTAATCTACTTTGTATCTTAACCAACAGTAAGTGGGGTGCTGACCTTCCAACCCTGCTTAAGATATACAAATCCCTAGTCTCATCGAAGCTCGCATATAGAGATTTCATTTATGATGCTGCTATTAAGAGATCTATAGAAACAATTCAGAATTGGTCTCTCCGATATCAATAGGTGCTTTCCGCACCTCTTCAATATCCAGCCTACAATGTGTGGCTTCTCTCCCTCCCCTTCAACAAATAAGACTTCATTCCCTTCTAAAATAGTACTCTTCCTGTTTCTTCCGCCCCCATTCCGAAGATCATCTGAACCTTTTTAACATTAATCGACCTAATCACACTTCTCCCTCTCGCTCCATCCCAAACAGGATCAGCTCCCAGCTCTCCCTACACAATATCCTTCCACCAAAATTTGACTATCCATTACACTCTACTTTTCCACCGTGGCTAACTCCATTCCCCCCATAGATTTTTCATTGATGTCTTTTAACAAACTTGAATTCTCCACTATCTATATTAACAAAACATTCTTGGATAAATTATCACAGAATTACTCCTAATATGACATCATATACACTAATGGTTCCAAGACCAATGCTGAAGTGGGATCGGCCTTCCACATGTCAATTACAAACATGATGTATAAATTACCTTATTACTCGTCTATCTTCACAGCCGAACTCCTGGCTATCAAGTAAAGTATACGTTTTGCCCTTTCTGCCCCTACCTCCCATAAATTTCTCATAGTTACAGACTCTCTAAGTGCTCTTCGGTCAGTACAGTCTAAAAATTTGAAATGCAATTAGATACGACAAATATATGATCTACTCTACATAGCGGCTTCAAGATATAAGAAATTCTCTTTTTTATGGCTACCTAGCCACATTAATAATCACGGCAACGATAGGGCCGACCTTTTAGCTAAAAGCGCAATTACAAGTGGGACTCCCTGCATTAGAAAAAATCATCCAAGCGATTTCAAAAATTATCTGCAAACCATATTACATAACACATTTCAATTGAAGTGGGAGCTTGAAGACCCTCTTAATAAATTGTGGTCGATTACACTCATTGTCTACCCCCCCCCCCTTCACTCTTACAACATGGACAGAAGAGATAACGTTATTAGATGTAGATTAGTCATTGGACATACCTATGGCACACACGCTTATTTGTTAAAAGATGAACATGCTCCATCTGCCTGAGCTCCTTCACTATAAAACATGTCTTCAAGGCTTCACGTTTTCAAAACTTGAGAACCCAACTCAACATACACTCCAAACTAGTCCCTGTCATCAATTCTTATGAGAATCATAAAGGCAACATCAGAAAATTTTTGAGAGAAGTTAATCTTATAGTATAACTTCGAAATCAGTTCCAACTAATTAGCATACTGGGGCGTTAAATAACCTTGATGTTGATGCGCACAAAACCCTAAATATATATCTATATATCTGTTATCATTTATCATTGCCATATACCCCCCTATATTCATCCTTTTTATATATATATATATATATATATATATTCGTTGTATTACATCTGTCACTTTTGATCTTCTTTGTAGCTTGATGTTAGGAATACGATCTTGGAGTTTAATATTTAACATTCTCCTCGTCATTGCTGTTTAGGTTACCTGACGTTTATTTATTATACTTTTATTTAAAGCCCACGTTTCAGTGCAATATGTTAATACCGGTAACCGGTAGTACTTATTGATAGAATACTATGGCTCTTATTGTATTTGGGATGTCCAATTTGAATGTAGATTGTAACTTTCCAAACGCAGACCAAGCTAAAGAGACTCTTGTATTCAAATCAGCCTTTAAATTATTTTTTGATATATCGATTTCTTACCTTAAATATATGAATGTTTATACCCTTCTTATTCTTTTACCTTCTAATAATAGTTCCTGACTGTTATCTTCACTTTTGTTGTTCAAATATTTGGTTTTGGTGAAGTCTCTTTTAGACCTATTTCTCGAGACTTGTTATTTAATTTCCTCAGCATTTCTTGTAATTCTTCTTTTATGTTAACGATCAGAGTGACATCATCTGCAATTCATTTAAGTAATTAAGTAGTTTAATAATATAGCTTAGCTGAATATAGTTTAGCTGAATATGTTTATTTAAAACTTATGTATTACATTTCAATTTCAATAATATAAAAAAAAATGTTGTAAATTTGAATTAGTCTTTTGTTATAAACAGACTTCTGTGTAATGTGATATTAGACCGTTGCTATCTCTACTTCAAGGAGATTGAGTTCCCCATATAAAGAATTCCTAAAGAAGATGCTACGAACACACTAAACCTGGGTGATGCAACCTTTTCAATGTATACAAAGCAAAAAGAAAGAGAAAAGAAAGGATGAAGATTGCCCCTTTCCAGCACGTAATATGTTTGTTGAGATATTTTTTATTTTCAATTCTGATTCAGGTTTTTTAGTTATTTATTATCAAAACATACTTTTTAAACATTCGAAAAACCGATAAAAATTAAAATTTAAAACTCAGTTCTATTGTTCGCGTGTAGAATTCACTAAAAATAAACGCAAACATAAACGAGAATACATTTAAACTTTTAATTTAATTCAGAGTTTACACAATAAACGAAGCAAGATATTAATTTTAACGGGATAATTTGATTACAAGCTAAAAATTAATTTTTCCAGTGAGTATAAATATGTTCGTATACTTTAAAAATTATTAATTAAAAAAGTTACTGAAAGTTACGAAAATGTTACATTTTTAACTTTTAAAACTAAATTTAAAAAAAATCATCTGCTGTGGTATCTTTTTGTTGCCGAACATGGCAACATTTATTAGTGTTATGTCAGGTGTTCTCGTTTCATTATATGCCTATTTATAGCGTCAAATATGACAGTGTGTTCTGATAATAGGTCAGAAAATGAGTTGCAAAGGAAGAGCTGCGATTGATTATTATATTAAACTTTCTAACCGAAATGATTCAATTGCATATAGTAGGGAAACCTGTTGAACCAAAGGACAATACCGTAGGACCATTCGGAGAAGACATTACTAACGATAACGGAGAGAGACTAATAGAGCTGTGTGAACTAAACGGCCTCAAAATAACAAACGGATTCTACAAACACAAAGACATCTACAAATATACTTGGATGCAAGAAACACGAAACTTAAAATCAATAATAGACTACATTATAATTAAAAACGATACCACTATCAAAATAAAATACGTAAGAGTAAAGAGAGGGGCAGAATGTGGAACAGACCATAGACTATTAATAGCAAATATAAAAAAGTACAGTGGTACAAGACAATAAAGCCAAAAGAAACAATAGATAAAGAAAACAGAAATACTAATGAGATAACAGAAAAAGTAGACAAAGAAATAAAATACAAAATACACTTACTGCAAGACGAAACGATAAGAGACGTATATAGATGACGATTAGATCAAAAATTAAATGAATTTAACTACGACAACCTCCAACAGATGTATGACCACATAAAAGAATGCATCAAACAGGCGGCCCTTAGAAGCATTAGGTAACGAAGACAACGAGAATGAGAAATTAGAATCTGTGAAAAAACCAAAGAATCTATAAAGGAGAAAAAAAGACTATACGAAAAATGGCTGAATACAAAATCAGAAGAAGATCTACAGAAATATAAAGAGAAAAATGCAGAAACGAGGAGGATGATAAACAAAGAAAAGAACGAGAGATGGGAAAAATCGTGCGAACATGTAGAACAGTATATAGGAGGAACTAGAAGCACAGAGTCATGGAGAATAATTAAAGCATTAAGGACTAACAATAGAGAGAAGACGTATATAGAGTACATCCCAGAAAGTGGGAAGAATATTATAAGAAGCTGCTAACAGAAGACATACAAGAATTCCAAGAAGACAACCCTGAAGAAGAACAGAAAAGGAAATAAAAGAGATAGAACTAAGCTATGAAGAAGTAAAGAAGACCATAAATACACTCAAAAATAATAAATCTGCAGGCCCTGGGGGTGTGGTAAATGAAATGATTAAGTACGGGTCTAATAAATTACATCGAATGCTGAAAAACATGTTTCACAGAGCGGTAAATGGAGAAAAAATACCAGAGGAATGGTCAAAAGCTTATACAGTATCTATATTTAAAAAGGGAGACCGCAGAAAATGCACAAACTATAGAGGCCTAAGCATAATATCGAGTATGGGACGTTTGTATGGAAAAATTATTAAAAATATCATGGAGGAAAATATAAAAGGAAAAATTGAAGAAGACCAAGCAGGCTTTACGGTCGGAAAATCATGTATAGACCACATATATGTTACACTATAAAACAAACAATGGAAAAAAAACTGGCAAAGAATAGAGAAGTTCATCTAGCCTTCATAGACATAAGAAAGGCCTATGACTGAGTACCAAGACAAAGATTATGGAACGCAATGAAAGAAATAGGCATTGACAAAAAACTAATATACGCAGTAAAAGCTCTCTACGAAAACAACACAGTGAACATAAAAATAGGACATAAAATAGGGAAGAGACTCCAAACATCAAAAGGCCTATTACAAGGATGCTTTACATCCCCAACACTATTCAAAATATACCTCGAACAAACATTAAAAAAATGAAAGCAAAAATGTAGTGAAATAGGAGTCCCACTACGAGAAGATTACTTATATACTCTAAGTTTCGCAGACGACCAAGTAATCATAGCGCAAGATGAGGAAGACCTCAGTTATATGGTAAGAAAACTGAAAGAAGAACACACTAAAGCAGAATTAGCAATAAACTTTAATAAAACGGAATATCTAACAACAAAGGAGGGAAACGTGGAGAATCTAGAAGTCGATATCGAAATAATAATCAAAGGAACCGATAAATTTAAATATTTAGGAACCATCATTTCAAAAAACGCAACATCAGAAGAAGAGATTAAAGCCAGATTAGGATAAACGCGGACATGCATAAGACAATTAAATTCGATCCTGTGGGACAAGCACATTACAAAGAGAAACATACAAAGAATAATGACATACGGGTCAGAAACATGGACGATCAACAAAACAAATAAATCTAAAATTAACGTGGTAGAGATGGAGTATTGGAGAAGATGTTGTAGAGTGACACGTATGGAGAGAATAACAAATGAAGAAATAAGAAGGAGAATGAACATCAAAGAGAACGCAATAAACACCATTGAAGAAAAACGATTAAAATGGTATGGACGCATAAGACGGAGCGAAGATAATAGGTGGATAAAGAAAATAACGGAGTGGAGCCCTATAGGGAGAAGAAAAAGAGGAAGACCCAGACGATCGATCGTGGAGAGACGATGTGGACGAGGCTATGGAGGGCAGGGGTCTAACAGATGGAGCCTGGGAAGATAGAAACAGATGGAATCAAAAGCTGAGAGAAGGAAGACAGCGTCAGCTGTAGAAAATCCTTGATATATATACCTGTTGAACCTTGGACATAGTTGTACTTTGGCCAGTTGAGATTTTTCAAAAAAGCCAGCGCTATTCCAAAAAAACGTCTATGGTATTGTAAACGCCACTTGTCAACTCCAAAGTGAAGTTAGTTTTGAAACGCCGCCATCGAGTGAATTTGCAGAAAACAGAAAAATAATATAATCTTCCTCAAAAAGTAAGTTTTTTTGACTTTAGTTCAAGTTAATTTATTTTAGACATTAAATGTTTATGATAAAACTATTTAATGCGATCTATTCTGAGGTAACATGAGTATAAAACAGTACACGTGTTTCGACCTAACCTCAAATCGAAGTGTGTTTATGAAGCTGGCTAAGTAAAATTTGTGCGGTATTGCACCTTGACCACCATAAATACTTTTTACCTTGGACACTGGCCGAGGTATAACATGTATATTATACCTTGGATAGTTAAATATTTTATTTTTTCCTGTAATTTTATGTTGCAGTTTTGTAACAGTAAAATTAAAATTTGATGATGCCGCGGAGCAAAAAAAGAAAAAAAGAGCCCCATAGTTGACGATATATTGTTAGGTACTGCAATAAAATTTGTAAAGTAGAAAAAGTTTATACTCTTTGGTACTGTCAAGCATTTTAAAATACCAAGAACTACCCTTAGATGCTGCTACCACCACTGCATGAAAGAAGGTACCACAACAAAAGACCTGCGTGAAAATCTGGCCGTTAAAAGGATATTTACTGACAAACAAGATAAGATGCTTGTAGACTATATCAAGGAAGCAGCGCGCCTTCAGTTCTGATTAACTTAAAAAGACGTCAAACTATTGGCTTATCAGTTTGCAAAGGCTAATAAAATAAAATACCCTACTTCATGAAACGCTAAAAAAATGAACTTTCGCTTCGTAAACCAGAAGCCACAAGTTTGCCTCGTTTCTTGGCATTCGAAAAACATACCGTTGGGCTGACTTTCGAAAATTATAAGAAAGCTCTTGCTCAATGTTCAACAGAGCTACAAGCGGTTGACATTTGGAACATCCATGAAATAGGCTTGTATACTGTTCATGTCTCTCCTAAAATCTGGCAACAACTGGTGTCAAACAAGTTGGATCCATGACGAGTGCTGAAAGACGAAACACTGACGATAATAGCGGCTTGTAATGCTGGCGGTGGATTTGTTCCACCAATGTTGATATTTCCTAGGATTAATTTCAAGGAATTTATGATTCATGGAGCGCCAGAAGGCAATATAGGTGCTGCAAATCCATCAGAATGGTCTAATGAGACTACATTCGTGATGTTTATAAAGTTTACCAAGCTTTCTGAAGATCGCTCCATCATTGCCTTACTTGATACCCATGAAAGTCATATTTCCGTTCCAGCTATTCCTCTAGCACCCACCTGCAACTACTAGAGAAGTCAGTTTTTGACCATGCAGTCAATGAAAAAATGGTAATACCTGGACAAGAAGGCGAACCTTTGACAATTTATGACGTTGCTAGCTTAGTTAGGAAGGCATTTCCCCTGGCATTGACACCAACAAATGTTGCAAATGGCTTTGAGGCTACAAGTTTTCATCCACTGAATGAGAATATTTTTTCAGAATCTGATTTTATGCCATCAGATTATTCAAATCGTCCGCTACTACAAAAACTCTCTATAGAAACTGATTGTCCTCTCCCTGAAGAAGTCTCAACGCAAGCTAAAATAACATCTAATAATTTACAACAAAATTCTGGCATTGCTCCAGAAGCTGGTCAGAGTTGTTCAATAATCACACCTAAAATAATATGTCCATATCCAAAGGCTGCATCGGAAAGAGTTCACAAAAAGTTTTAAAAAAGTTACCCAGTACATGTCTATGTCTACGTGCTACATCCTCTAATTATCCTCAATCGAAGGCTTTCTCTTAGTTAATTAAATATATGTAAGATAGTTAGTTTATTGTGTTCTATTAATATATGGGTAATTTACCTTGAGATAAAAACGGCATCAGGGCAAGATATCAGAATAGTTCTTGAAGAACATATAGAAATTATACAGGACCTCTTTAATAACGTATACAATAAAATCAAAATGCATCATGATTGGCAAACATCGATTCTCATACCAATACAAAAAAGGAATAAACCTAAAAAGTGCAAGGAATATCGAGATATAAGTCTAGTCAACCACATTTTAAAATTCGTTCTTAAAATAATCTACCAAAGAATATACAAAAACTACTGTTTAGCTTTAAGAATGGACGGGGAACGAGAACGCATTATTCTACAGCCGCGTTCTGATTTAAAGATGTAGAGATGTCAACTCTGATGTTTATCTATACTTCACAGATTTCTAAAAAGCTTTTGATATGGTAAATCATGGATGATGGAAGTACTGCAATCTTGATGGCAAAGATCTACAAATAATATCATATCTATACTGAAACCAGAATGCGAATATAAAAGTTGATAATTATATGTCGAAGGAAATAGAAATATAGAAAGGCGGGGAATGTGTCTAGTCTCCCCTGTTATTCAATGTCTATTAGGAGGAAATCTTCAATAAAGCACTTTCTGATAAAACAGATGGAATAACAATAGATGGTCTGTGTATAAATAAACTTCGTTGCGCTGATGATACCGCCTTTCTGACAGACAGTGAAGAGGACCTCCAAAGACTTATGAACGAAATTGTTAATATATATTAGGAATATGACATGAAACTGAATATGAGCCAAACAAAATAATGGTGGTCAATAAAAATCCAAACACAAACATAAATATTAAAATACACTAACAAATACTTGAAAAAGTAACAAAAATACGCTCAAGAATCGAAAAAGTACGAAGGTACGGTAAGTATTAACAAAATACCTAACATACTCTGTAATTGCAAACTAAACTTAAAACAAGAACAAGCGTGCTAAGATACTACGTATTCTCGGTCACGTTATATAGTACAGAAGCGGCAACAATTACAGAAACAATGCAATAGCGAATAGAGTTATTCGAGATGTGGTGCTACCGTCGAATGTTGCGCGTTCCTTAGAGAGCACATACCACAAACGTCGAAATACTTAACCGCATGGAAAAAGAAATGATTACAGATGTTAAAGAGAGAAAAATTCTTTGGTCATATTATGAGGAATCAAAAATATGAACTCCTACAACTCATAACTGCAGGAAAAATAATCGGTAAAAAAGGACCAGGCAGGCGCCGCAACTCCTGGTTAAAACACTTACGGCAGTTGACAAATATAACATCTACTGAACTATTTAGAGCGGCAATAGATAAGATCAGATGGGCAAATGTGATCGCTAATGTCCTAAGAAGATAAGGCACACTAAGAAGAAGAGAAAAATATTCCGCATAAATAAGTATTGTTTAATTCTGGTTTTTAACATAAGGTTCTAATGGTTGAATTAAGTTATTTCTTATAGAGGGAGTCAGATTCTGTGCTTATGTCGGTACGGTGTGTCTGCAAGAAGAATACTGAATAAATGACCACCAATCTTTTCTTGAAAAGTTCTATTAAATATTTCACTCACGTTTCTTCCTGTATGGAATTATTTCTTCTTGGTCAATTTGCTTTTTTTCCTTGATTCCTAATTAAATTCATTTGTTTTTGAAGCCCACAACATAACATTCTTTTTATGAAAGTCCTCCAGTGCTCTTTTTTGATTGATCTGATGAATGATGATAGGGTACAGGGATAAAAATATGACTGCTGAACTACATATATGCAGCAAGAAGAACTATTATGTGTTGTACCAGCTAACGTTATAATTATGCAGTCAAAATGATAATGTTATCTGGTATTTTATGTAATAGCTGCCACCCCACTGGCACTTTATATTTAGCACAAAAAGTATTTTTTTGAGTGGTGATTTTAGAATGATTTTGGTATGGAAGCTATGAAGAAAAACAAAAAATATTTTTAAAAAATGTTACCAAGTGTCTCCGCCGTCCATGGTTTTCTACATGTTAAAACTTATACGTATATTTATACTTCCCATTAACATTTTGAAAAATCGAAATTTTGCATGTTTATTTACTACAACCGTAAATTACCTTACGTTAAAAAGATTCGCGATAAGTATTAATTATAATAATCCACACATGAAATACTTAAAGGATTTTGATGAATTAGGGTTCAAAAGTCCGTCGTAATTCTGCCAGTAAAATAAAAGAGAAAATGATGAAAAATAATCAAGTTCGATATCAAATAAAGCACTATTTACAAAGATTTTAAATGAAGGTAGTTTTATAAAAAAAAATACCGTGAGTATAAAAAGTATACGTACTGCAAATAGTTTTGATACTTATCAAGACAATATGCAAGTCAATCCAGTCAAAATAGACAATTAACTTTACAAAAATTCGCATAGAGCTGAAAATTGGTATAGCTCTTAAATACGCTATCGTAAATAAAATATCAAAAGTCCCCACCGATCCTACGCCTGCTAAAAATTTTATTCATGGTCAAAGGTCAACAATATCGGTTTTTCGCATTTTTCTCGTAAACGGTAAGTGCTATCGTAAAAATAGGTCAGATAAGAGTTGTAGATGTGCAGTTCGCTACAAAAATTTTTCTTATACTTTTTTCGCAAGAATCACCATTCCTGCGATATCGCGATTCCAAGAGTTGGAGAAGTCATATTCTACATAATATGCACACATTTCTGCACCACCTATGAGGTAGTGTACTTGGCGCATATTTTTAACGTGGTTTCTCCAGTAGACATACTCCACTATCTATTGTGATTAAGTTTTATTAGACAGTATCCTATTGATTGAAAAAATGGTACTATTGGTAATGGTTAAATTTTAGTCTGATTGATAATCTTAAAATGCTATTTCAACAAACAACTTTATCTTCGCTTTCTTCTTCCTCTTCTTGCTGGCTTTCTATAGATTGTTCTAAGAAGAAAGATGTATCAGTTACCTCCTCATTGATACCATAAGAATCCTCATCTGTTTTATTTGATTCAACATTGGAGTAAGACTGGCCTAGACAATTGATATATACTGGTGAACAATATAATCCGACTTTTTTACAGCCATAATTTTTACTACAACCCTTCTTGCAATTATAAGAAATAGTTTTTCTGGAGCAGGTGGGAGTAAAGTTTGAATTGGCTCCAAACTGTTATCTATTAATTTCCAACCCCAGTCTTCTGGGTCCACTTGATTGCCTAGCCACACTTGAACTTGATAGTATACACGATATAAGTGTTGATAAGCAGTAGCAGATGTTGGAGGAAGACAAGATAGTTGTACTATTTTATATGACTCATACATCATAGTATTACTATAGGAAGCACACAAACCAAAAGACGAAAAAAAATCTGTATAAGACGTTTTGATCCAAATCGTCGATGAAAAAAAAACTGAGAGACCCAATTGCAATCTTGATTTGTAAGGTCTAGGCTAAACAGCAGTCATTATATTAATTTTCAATGTTCTAATTTAAATAGTTTATTTTTCAAAATTACTCGCTCCAAAAATTAAGTCAATGACTCCGGAATATTACTGTTAATATTTTCAAACATTCGTCTAGGCGGGGGGTAATCATTATTGTCAAATACTGTTGATTGAATATCCCCTCGAATGATTTCTGCCGCAGCTTTCAGTATTCCAAATCGTTCTTCTTTTTCATTTTGTTTTCTATTGTCATACCATACTTTGTTGAAAATATCGTGCTAATTGTCAATAAAACAGATAAATATTAAACTTCCTTGTTTCTCAGTTATAATAATTTTATTACCATACTTTAACTTTAATCTTGTCTTAATTGTTCTATTATCTATAGCTGAATTTTTGCAAATATCTTTTAATTCTTCAAATGAAAACTGACAATCATCACTATTTTCAATGTATGCAAATATTTTTTCCATCACCAAAGTAATAGAATCATCTTCAGGACGACCGATTTTACCCCCCAGTGGTGGGTCTCAAAAAGGAAGTATCACAATCATTACGGTACTTAGCCTTAGCAGCAACTAAATCTTATTCATACTCAAAGCGTGCAATAACAGCTTTTGCTAAGTCATCAGAACGAGTCCGAGCTACCTTCAGAATGGAATTTTTAAATGGAAGTGTAGCAACATGATAAATTTTACGTCGATCATTCTGCGCTTTTTTTTTCAGCCTCTTTATTTGCTTCACCGCCGCAAAATAAGCAATCATTTTTAAAACCAGAAACCGACTCACTTACTCGCACTCTAGTACGAGGTGGACTAATCGTAGATGTACTGGCTTGTTCCATCTCGTGCTGTCTTTTAGCTGCAGCAATACTACCCTTCCTACATTTTACGACACAACACATGGATTGTCACAGATTGCTTGTCTTTCAGGTATTGAAGAAACCCATCATTTCTTTCATGAGTTGAATTCATTCTACGATTAACAGCAACAATTTCACTTTCAGTCAAAGGTTTACTACAAGTAAAGCAAAAGTGCGAAATTTTTTAAAATTATTTAACGGCACAAATTGAAATCAAAAATATTGTCAATAAGTACGTCTGTTCACTACAATGAAACGATCAATATTAAAAGTAGTTATTTCATTTACGTCCTTCAAAAAAGGGCAGGTATACGATCGTCGCCACTCGAACAATGGAGTAGCTGACAAATGTTGCTCAAGGTTATACGGGCGAACGGAATTAGAGACCGAGTGTATATTCATTCGGAATCATAAAGTTTGTACGCATTTTAGGGTGTGAGTCACGCAAACCAATATTTCCATATTTTTACTTATATTGAATGTCCAATGACGTATACAGGCCGCGTAAGAGTGCATATTAGTATTTGTGATATTTGAAATCGCGATATCTCAGTAATAGTGATTCGTAGGAAAAAAAGTATAAGAACAATTTTTGTTAAGCATTAAATGTCTACAACTTTTGTCTAATCTATTTTTAAGATAACACTTACCATTTACGAGAAAAATGCGAGACACCGATATTTTTGATCATTGACCTTGAATAAAATTTTTAGCAGACGTAGGATCGGTGTGGACTTTTGATATTTTATTTGTAATAGTGTATTTAAGACCTACACCAATTTTCAGCTCTATGTAAATTATTGCGAAGTTACCACTTTTTTTCGTCTATTTTGAGTGGATAAAATGTAGTCCTAAAATCTTTGTTGGATAGCTCTGTAGCCGTTATTATAATCTCATATTTTTAGAAACATAATTTACTAGAATCATACATAGTGAAGGGTATGTTTTGTTTTATTCCCACTATATGTACAACTCTTTAAGGCCTTTGATACTGATTTTTCTAATTTCATACTCGTTCAGTGGGTTTTAGGTTTCTCGTGCTCCATGCCAGAGGCACTTATGGGGTTACATGCACCTGGACGCTGCAAAAAGTATGTATATTAAACAAAATATATTCTAAAGATTATTAAGTAAATAATACAAAAGAATGGTGATTATATATTTTAATTGTACAGAGTGAGTCAATGCTAAGGTAAAGTTCATTATCTCATTTGTTTCGGGAATGACGAAAAAATGTCAAATACAATAGTCTTAGGGAATATTAAGGTGCACAGCTTAAAATTATTTTTGAGTATTCAGGATACTTCAAAAAAGTGTGGTCGATATATTATGTTTTTTTTTTTTTAAATGGAATATTTTCTAGTTTATTGTTAAATTTTGAGTAAAATTTTATAACTTTTTTATTAATAATGTTATATACCTAAACCTAGTAGTTTTTCTAATATTTCATTTTTTTTTTTTAAATACTACTTTTCAGTTTTGTAAAAAATTGCCAATACCGTCATTGTTTCTGAAGGTGGAATACTCATAATTGGAACGAGTGTTCTATAGAGATGAAAAAAAGGTATATGTAAAGAAATTTGAGTTAGATGCTACAAGGTGTTCAAAATAAATTTATGAATGTCGACTATTTTAAATTGAAAAATCTCAAATTTTTTAAAAGACACACCCTGTATATTATTTTTTTTTTTGATAGATTTTACAAAACTCTCCAACTTTTATTAAGTATGTCATATACCTATTTCTAATAGTTTTCGATTTATTTCGAATTTTTCAATTTTTACCCTTGTTTTTAATACACTTACGCTATAACATCATAGTTGCCAAGACAAAACAAAAATATAGGCATTGTCAAATTTTGACATGTCTATTAAGCAAGTAAAAATAGTTTAATTTGTCGTAGTAAGTGACGTATAAAGGTAATAGCTATGGATTTTCCTAAAAATGAATTAATTGATATGGTTTATATACTGGGCGAGGCGGGGAAAAATTGCCTTTTGGCAGTAAAGCTTTACGGAGCGAAGTACCCTAATAGACGTACACTATCTAGAAAAATCTTTTCAGTTCTTTTAATGGAACGGTTTGATGATAGTGGTAGCGTTGAATATACGAAAGGGAAAGTAGTAAACCAGAATGCTACGAATGAGACAAAAGAAATGGAGATTTTACTTCATGTTGAAGATGATCCCCAGATCAGCAGCCATCTACTAGCTGACTTATCTGGCACATCTCAATCTACGTCTAATCGCACCACAAGAAAATACAAGTATCATCCCTTTCATATGAAACTACACCAAGAACTTCAAGACCGTGATTTTGAACGAGTGAACTTTTGTACCACCATGAATGAAGCAATAGAGGCCGATCCAAATTTTTTATCCAAAATAATGTTTTTTGATGAAGCTGCTTTTCGCAGTAGTGGAACAGTTAACAGCCATAACATGCATTATTATTCAACAGTTAATCCATTTTGGGTCCGGGAAGTTCAAAACAAAACCTTTGGTCGCTTAATGTATGGTGCGGAATATTAAATTTTTCTAATTATTGGTCTATATTTTTTCCGCGAACCGCTTAACGGGCCTAGATATCTAAATTTTTTGCAAAACGAATTACCTCAGCTTCTTGAAGAAGTTGATAACTTTGAAAGGGAACAAATGTGGATTCAACAAGACGGAGCTCCTGCTCATTACCACCGGGAAGTTCGGGAATTTTTAAACGATCGTTAACCACAAAAATATTTCTGTAGGGATGGATTCATTCAGTGGCCCCCTCGATCATGTGACTTAACAGCTTCAGACTTCTTTTTGTGGGGCTACGTTAAAGATCGTGTTTATGTGAATCCCCTTACAACACCAGTAGATATGGAAAATAGGATACGGGGTGCGTGCAGGATAATAACGCCCTTTATGCTAAGGAAAGTGAAGGAAAATATAATAAAACGACTAAACATGTGTATTCAAGTAGATGGGCATATTTTTGAACATTTATTACGTCATAATAATTAATCATTAGATAATTTAAACTATATTAAAATTATTATTAACTATTTGTTTATGTTTTCACAATAGCGTAAGTGTATTATAAACGAGGGTAAAAATTGAAAAATTCAAAATAAATCGAAAACTATTAGAAATAGGTACATGACATACTTAATAAAAGTTAGAGAGTTTTGTAAAATCTATCAGAAAAAATAATAATATACAGTGTGTGCCATTTGAGATTTTTCAATTTAAAATAGTCGAAATGTGTAATTTTTTTTTAACACCCTGTAGTGTTTAACTCAAATTTCTTTACATATATATTTTCTTTTATATCTATAGGACTCTCGTACTAATTATGAGTATTTCACCTTCAGAAACAATGGCGCTACTGGCAATTTTTTTTAAAACTGAAAACTAGCATTTTTTTAAAAAAATTGAAATATTAGAAAAACTACTAGGTTTAGGTATATAACATTATTGATATAAAAAAAAGTTATAAAATTTCACGCAGAATTTAAAAATAAATTAGAAAATGGGATGTTCCATTTAAAAAAACATATGTTATATCGGCCACACTTTTTTGAAGTACCCTGTATACTTAAAAATAATTTTAAATTGTGCAGCTTAATATTCCCTAAAACTATTTTATTTAACATTTTTTCGTCATTCCCGATACAAATGAGATAATGAACTCTACTCTATCGTTGACTCACCCTGTACTTATAATTAAAAGAATTTTTTTCTAAGTATGTTTTAAATGTTAACATTATTTCTATCGGATCTATGGCACCTTCTTGTCTACAGGATAACTTCACAAAAAATAATCCAAAATTTGCAATTAATCTTCTAAAATAATGTAGTAGTTAAAAAATATCGAAGGGTTTTCAATAATTAATTTAAGGTGTTTTAAACTTTCGTATGCAATTTTCAACCAAAAAATGTATGTTCAATTATTTATAAAAAATTGTCTATTAGAGAAAACCTTTGGATATTTTGTAAAAAAAGTAATTTTTAGGATTTAAAAAAACAAAAAGTTAAAAAATATTAAAAATTGACTGAGTAATATTAGAAAGAGTGTCTGAAAACCTAGTTTCAAGAAAAACGCTTTTAAAATTTCGGATAGAAAAAACTTACGGCTAGTCGCCCATTCCAGCTACGTATTGTATGTCTTCTCCCTCTTGCATCTTATTTTTTTTTTTGGTTAATCTTAGCTTCTTTTGTGGATTGAATTGATTTTATCCTGGCGTGTTTCAGACGATGGTGACTTCCAGCAATTTAACATTTGTAAAAAACTGTTAGGTCCATCGTCATACTTTTAAATTGAGTCTAAGATTCCATTACCGCAGCTGTAGGAGGACCTCGCTTCTTCTTCGGATGAATATGTCTTTGATCCCTTTTTCCTTTGAGATCAACGCAAAGACATCTCCATATTTTTAAAATTTGTTAGAAAATACACTACTGTACACTTCGAAAGACGACAGTCAATGAATGCAAAATTCTAACCACTTTATTTTCAAAAGGAAGTGCTGAGAGGCACAGCATTGAGACAGGTAGCGGTCCCAATGCGACGCCAGGTCATATTTAATGCCATAACTTTGTAATGGAATCGAATTTTCTTAATTTTTTTAAATAATGCTTGGAAGAATAGAGAATAAAAATCCATAAAAAAAATCCAATTTTTGAAAATAATTCCAGGTGTATGCGACCTTTTAAAAGCAATCAATGTACGGAACACTAATTGTACAAGTTAGACTTGCGACGAAATTTCGAGGTGTATGTAACCCCTTATATAAAGCCATTGGAATCAAATTCCGCTGTTCCACCTCTGTGAGGCGCTCATCTGAATAAACAGTCTTATTGTAAAAGTTGAGAGTGTTCGTGAATTGCTTCCCAACACTTTATGCGTCGCGTACCCCTTTGTAAGCTTTCCCTCTACAGTTCGTTGCGTACTGTAACCTGTGACGCTACTGTTCCACATTTTTCTAAGTCGATCACAAGCTATAGATCAATTACTTAAAGTATGGTCCACATCAATAAACACTGCCGTTGTGTGTTGAACGATGCATTCGCCTCATATATTTTCGCGATAACTTCCAATTTATTTCCACGTAAATTTTTGAGTTGTATGTCGTGGATAGGCGCTCCGGCTCTCAGTGGGTAGAAAAAAAATATTACCGTTCAAAAATCCTTACAGACCTTAAATTTCATCGGATCACCATATTTCTTTTTTTAAATCGTCGTAAGAAAATTTAGAAAAGAACTGTCTAGCCATATTTTTGAAATACATATTTTATGGCCATTTTACGCAAATACTGTTGATACTATTGATTTACTATTGACCAGACATATATATTCCTACGTATTTTTGAGTACAAAAAATAAGACTCCTTTGGGATCCCAAGGATCAGTGGCTTGAATATGTGACGTCTGTCCGTGCGTGGAAATTTTGCCAGCGCATCAACATTAAAAACGACGCGGCGCGGCGCAAATCCTTTGATGTTCGTCAAAAAAACCGAAAGCAATCGGATCGTGTGCGTTGAGTATGATAAAGAATTGTCCATACGTCCACATTTACGAAAATTTGTGCGTCGATACAAAGATTTCTTCCGAACACGGCGCACCACGTAAATTTTTATTAATGTGACCCGGCTTAAGATCTTTCTGAAGGGTGTGCATCACCTGTTGCAGTCTGTTAGACATATTGGCTAACTCCTGTACTAATTTTATAATTCTTCTTCAAAGCGGTCTATTATGATCTTTACTATTGACCTAGATCTACCAGCCAACTCAGCGACATCACGTGGTCATTTGCACTGACTATAGAGCTTCAGAATTAGTTTTTTTTCAGTTTTTTTACTTTCCGGAGTAACTCATATGGCGGTGAATGATGATTGATATCTTCTGACCAGTACAGTTGACTTCGTTAAGAGATCATAATTCAGTGTAAATACCGGTAACATAGAGAGCCAGCGTAAATGGACGATAGTCGTAGCCATACAACATATCTTTGAATACACTTAACATAATATTAATTTTCAGAGAGCTGTTTCGTACAAGGTTTAAAATTAAACTTTGTACCCATTATGAATATACAAAACGTAATTAATAACACTTTTAAATTTAAAAAAAAATCAAAATGAATCTCCGACCTCTGTTAATAACCTGTACACTTATATAAGAGCAATCTGGGAGATAATGTTATCCTTTTTTCTTTTCAGTTTACAAGTCAACGTAACACTGTTTTTTACTTCTATTATTTTTTTGAAGAAATCATTTATTTCGTTGTCAACAACATCATCCTATTAAAGAGATCTTTTTTTTTGTCTTCAAATAATAATACAATAATTTTTGAAACCGCTTTAAGTACAATATTGACATTATTTAAATGAGAAATTCTTAAACTAGGGGCGAAGTTTCAGATATAAAATTAAAAAACTATGCGTCACCCTCATAAAGATGCACTAAACTTAAGCAGAAAACTTTGTAAAATTCAAGTGTCTTCTGTTTTATGTATTCCGCTATTTGTGAACAATTTTGTGACGTCATAAACATTACTCCATATTTCTTTTATGCTCTTTATATTATTCATAAGATAAAATTTGTAATTATGTTTCTTGAAACATTATTTTTATTAGTCCTTAAACATTTACTTACTTGCTGTTTCGTCTTGTAAAAAAGGAACAAGAAAATTCCCATTATCTACAGTAAGAACGTGTCTGCGATAATTCATTTTTGGTAGATGCGATTCTGGCAATTCAACTAGAAATCGGTAGAGGGAACCTTCTAGTAAAAGTATCAGTCGAACCGAATTTTCATCGAACTCTCTTAAAATTCAAAATGAGTTTCTTGTTTGCGCTTAGGTTCGTGGCAGTCTTTCTTTCTTCTCATCCAAAGGGGCCTAAAATGACACAATCCGCGGCCGCTAAATATATTAAAAAGTCAGTATCGTTTGTGAAGAAGTGGGTAAATCATTTTTACGTGACGAAAAATGTCGACGACCAAACGTGTGTGTTATTTCCACGGGAACGCTGCATCAAGGAGCGGTAAAATTAAGAAAATCGGGTTTGAATGTGTCCCATGAGACTATTCGACAACATATGCTATTAAATTCCGAAGCACGTTGAAGAAACCTTTGCTGGGTGAAAATCACGTCGCGAAGCGGCTCATTTGGGACCACGATAAGATACTAGAGTCTCACTCACAATCGCCTGACTCTAACTCTATTAAAAACATTTGGTCCCTTGTAAAAAGAAAGTTCAGAGGAAAGACTCTCAGGATTTTGACTCAGTTGTCTAGCGAGATTCGAAAAATTTGCTGAGTATGAAGAAAATCTTGTCAACAGCATACCTCGAAGATGCCAGGCAATTTTTGATGCAGGAGGCGACTGGGTAGCTTACTAAGATAATTGTGCCGTTGTTAGTACACTAAAGGATACACATTGATGGGAAAAAAATGGTCTCTAAATACATTTTTTTTTTTAAAGAATACGAGCGGTCACGTTCTTACTTGACAGGCTGTAATTAGATAGTAATTACAACAGTTACTATCTTGCTAGTAATGCTTTCGTCACACATCAAGAAAATCGATATGTCTCCCAAACTTCCTAACCAATTATAACCAAAAATTAAGTAAAAACTTGCGGAATAATTTGCCTTCATATAAAAAAATTGCATGAAATTTAATTAGTACTTTTCGAGATGTAAACAACCAGAGATGACTGATAAACTTGACGTTTCGGTATGCAGATAATATTAAAATATATGCGAGATTTTCATATATTTTTAAAAGAGCTTTTTAATTATCATCTCCATGAAATTGTATTTTTCTGCATTTCTATTTATCAATTTCATATCGCGTCATAAATATCTCACATAACTATATTTTACGGCAGTCTTTTGTATTGATTCAAAATTTCGCATATATCGCAATATTTAAAATATTTTAATATTGTTGAAAAGAAAATCCTTTCATAATATATTAATTAAAATTTTAATCAAAAATAGCAGATATTGTAGGTTTCTCTATTATTCGAGGTTTAAACTTGAACACAAATTCAGTGCACCAACACCAGCATTTAAATAAACCCGACACACTCGCTCAATGCAAAACTAAGATCAGTTTATAGACCAACATAGTCAGTTTCCTTTATCCTGTTAGTGGAGTAAAAAAAGGTCAAAATAATGATGAGATAGGCATAGTTTAGATACAGCAATATTACGATTTTATCCTCTCTGGGGTATCATCAAGAGTATTGTCCTGAGTTTTGGACCTCCAAAAACTTGTACTCTTTTGTTTATAAACAATTCAAATTTTAAATAAAGAATTCAATTGTGCTCAATATTTTTGTACCAAAATTTCAGGATATTTTTGCTATAAAAAATGGCATATTTTCTGAAAGTTTCCAGCCGATCGACTAACCTAGTCGACCTGTATAGGGTGAGTAAACGTTAGAGTAAAGCTGCTGATGTTATTTGCAATTCGGTAAGCATTTGTTAGATTGTCGACTTTTATGACAATATCATCAGAAAAGCGCAGGTGGTTTTGGTATTCGCCATCGATGTTTAGGCATCTCAATTAAAAGCATATTCTAGCATCCCCGTAAAAAGTTTAGTAGAGTATCACCTTGTCTGATTCTACGTTCCACTTGGAGTTTTATACTTGCTGTTACTGCATCATCTATCAGAATTTCCATTTTTTATCCGTGGAACGGAACGACTCCACTCCATAGATATTCGTCTAGAAAGTGGATCCTAGTACAGCGTGAGTCAACGAGAGAGTAAAGTTCATTATCTCATTTGTTTCAGGAATAACGAAAAAATGTTAAATACAATAGTTTTAGGAAATGTTAAGGTTCACAGTTTAAAATTATTTTTTTGTATACAGGGTACTTCAAAAAGGTGTGGCCGATATAACATGCTTTTTTAAATGGAACATCCTATTTTCTAATTTATTTTTAAACCTAGTAGTTTTTCTAATATTTCAATTTTTTTAAAAAAAATACTAGTTTTCAGTTTTGTAAAAAATTGCCAGCAGCGTCATTGTTCCTGAAGGTGGAATACTCGTAATTGGTACGAGCGTTCTATAGAGACGAAAAAAAAGATATATGTAAAGAAATTTGAGTTAGATGCTACAGGGTGTTCAAAATAAATTTATGCATTTCGACTGTTTTAAATTGAAAAATTTCAAATTTTTTAAATGGCACGCCCTGTATATTATTTTTTTTTTTTGATAGATTTTACAAAACCCTCTAACTTTTATTAAATATGTCATATACCTATTTCTAAGTTTTCGATTTATTTTGAATTTTTCAATTTTTACCCTTGTTTTTAATACACTTACGCTATAACATCATAGTTGCCAAGACAAAACAAAAATGTAGGCATTGTCAAATTTTGGCATGTCTATTAAGCAAGTAAAAATAGTTTAATTTGTTGTAGTAAGTGACGTATAAAGGTAATAGTTATGGATATTCCTAAAAATGATATTGCTTATATACTGAGGAGGTGGAAAAAAATTGTCTTTTGGCAGTAAGGCTTTACGGATCGAAGAATCCTAATAGACGTATATCATCTAGAGAATCTTTTCAGTTCTTAATGGAACATTCTTGGTAGTTGTAGCGTTGAGTATACGAAACGGAAAGTAGTAAACCAGAATGCTACCAATGTGGAAAAAGAAATGGAGATTTGACTTCATGTTGAAGATAATCCCCAAGTCAGCAGCCGTCAACTACCTGACTTATCTGACACATTCCAACCTACGGCTAATCGCACCACGAGAAAATACAAGAATCATCCCTTTCATATGGAACTATACCAAGAACTTCAAGACCGTGATTTTAAACGACGAGTAAACTTTTACACCACCATAATTGAGCAATGGAGGCCGATTCAGTGCAGTGCTTAACGGGCCTAGATATCTAAATTTTTTGCAAAACGAATTACCCCAGCTCCTTGAAAAAGTTGAAAACTTTGAAAAAGAACAAATGTGGATTTAACAAGACGGAGCTCCTGCTTATTACCACTGGGAAGTTCGGGAATTTTTAAATGATCGTTACCCACAAAAATCGATCGGTAGGGATGGATTCATTCAGTGGCCCCCTCGATCATGTGACTTAACACCTTTAGATTTCTTTGTGTGGGGCTCCATTAAAGATCGTGTGAATCCCCCTACAATACGAGTAAATATGGAAAATATGATACGGGATGCGTGCTGGACAATAACTCCCTTTATGCTAAGGAAAGTGAAGGAAAATATAGTAAAATGACTAAACATGTGTATTCAAGTAGACGAGCATATATTTGAACATTTATTACGTCATAATAATTAATCATTAGATGAGTTGAACTATAATAAAATTATTATTAACTATTTGTTTATGTTTTCACAATAGCGTAGTGTATTAAAAACAAGGGTACAAATTGAAAAATTCAAAATAAATAGATAACTATTAGAAATAGGTATATGACATGTTTATTAAACGTTCCAGGGTTTTGTAAAATCAATCAGAAAAAATAATAATATACAGGTTGTGTCATTTAAAAAATTTGAGATTCTTCAATTTAAAATAGTCGAAATGTACAAATTTATTTTGAACACCGTGTAGCATCTAACTCAATTATTCCACCTTTAGAAACAATGGCGCTACTGGTAATTTTTTCACAAAACTGAAAACTAGCGTTTTTTAAACAAATTGAATTATTAGAAAAACTACCAGGTTTAGGTATATAACATTATTAATAAAAAAGTTACGAAATTTTACGCAGAATTTAAAAATAAATTAGGAAATAGGATGTTCCATTTAAAAAAACATGTTATATGGGCCACCCTTTTTTGAAATACCCTGCATACTCAAAAATAATTTCAAACTGTGCAGAATAACATTCCCTAAAACTATTGTATTTAACATTTTTTCGTCATTCCCGAAACAAATGAGTTAATGAACTTTATTCTACTTGACTCGCCCTGTACATCCGAAAAGTGTAATCCCTACTCAGGCGAGGAGGTGACCGATAAAAAAAAACGAAAAATTTTGTTAAATGTAAAAAATCATTTTCTTTCTTTCCAACAATAGAGGTTAGATCTCTACTCACTAAATTATTCCAACCAACGCATATTAACACTAAAAGTATAGTTTTATTTTTTACACAAATTGATAAAATTGATGAATGAAAAATGGCTTTAAAACAGATGTTATAATTCAAAAACTTCGATTTCGATTATACTACATTTAATTCTACATCATTCGCATCGTCCCGATTACAGTTGTATTATGGCCAGTTGACTCTCTGAACGTTATATCGACCAGCGAACCGAAGTGAATCTAGACAGTGGCAATATTGTGATGTTAGTTCAGTTATGGATATAAACTGATAAAGGACATAAATTATTTATTAAAAATACCTTATTACAGATACTATTACCATTTTACATTGCTATAATATAAAAACTGGTAAAGTTAGTTATACAGTAGTACAGGGTGTGTCAACGATGGAGTAAAGCTCATTATCTCATTTGTTTAGGGAATGACGAAAAAATGTTAAATACAATAGTTTTAGGGAATGTTAAGGCGCACAGTTTAAAATTATTTTCGGTATACAGAGTATTTCAAAAAAGTGTGGCCGATATAACATATGTTTTTTTTTTTTTTTTAAATGGAACATCCTATTTTCTAATTTGTTTTTAAATTCTGCGTAAAATTTTATAAAATTTTCATTAATAATGTTATATATTTAAACCTAGTAGTTTTTCTAATATAGGTGTATTAATTGTGTAAAAAAAATTCTAGTTTTCAGTTTAGTAAAAAATTGCCAGTAGCGCCATTGTTTCTGAAGGTGAAATACTGATAATTGGTACGAGCGTTCTATAGAGATGAAAAAACGATATATGTAAAGAAATTTGAGTTAGATGCTACAGGGTGTTCAAAATAAATTTCTGCATTTCGATTATTTTAAATTAAAAAACCTCAATCTCAATCTTAAATCGCAGACCCTGTATATTCTTACCGTTTCTGATAGATTTTACAGAATACTTCAACTTTTATTAGGTATGTCATATACCTATTTCTAATAGTTTTCGGTTTATTTTGAATTTTTGAATTTTTAAACTTGTTTTTAATACACTTACGCTATTGTGAAAACATAAACAAATAGTTAATAATAATTTTAATGTAGTTTAACTTATCTAATGATTAATTATTATGACGTAATAAATATTTAAAGATATATGTAAAGAAATTTGAGTTAGATGCTGCAAATCTGAAATTTTTTAAATGGCACACCCTGTATTTTATTATTTTTTCTGATAGATTTTACAAAACCCTCCCAGTTTTATTAAGTATGTCATACCTATTTTTAATAGTTACCAAGACAAAACAAAAATGTAGGCATTATCAAATTTTGGCATGTCTATTAAGCAAGTAAAAATAGTTTAATTTGTTGTAGTAAGTGACGTATAAAGGTAATAGTTATGGATATTCCTAAAAATGAATCAATTGATATTGCTTATATACTGGGGAGGTGGGAAAAAATTGGGATCTAGAGAATCTTTTCAGTTTTTAATGGAACAGTTTTGATAGTGGTAGCGTTGAGTATACGAAACGGAAAGTAGTAAACCAGAATGCTACCAATGAGGAAAAAGAAATGGAGATTTTACTTCATGTTCAAAATAATCCCCAGGTCAGCAGTTGTCAACTAGCTGATTTATCTGACACATCCCAACCTACGGCTAATCGCACCACGAGAAAATACAAGTATCATCCCTTTCATATGGAACTATACCAAGAACTTCAAGACCGTGATTTTAAATGACGAATAAACTTTTACACCACCATGAATAGAGCAATGGACGCCGATCCAAAATTTTTATCCAAAATAATGTTTTCTGAAGAAGCTAAATTTCGCAGATGTATGGTGTGGAATATTAAATTTTCGAATTATTGGTCCATATTTTTTTCGCGCAGCCCTTAACGGGCCTAGATATATAAATTTTTTGCAAAACGAATTACCCCAGTTTCTTGAAGAAGTTGACAACTTTGAAAGAGAACAAATGTGGATTTAACAAGACGGAGCTCCTACTCATTACCACCGGGAAGTTCGGGAATTTTTAAGCTATCGTTACCCACAAAAATGGATCCGTAGTGATGGATTCATTCAGTGGTCCCCTCGATCATGTGACTTAACACCTTTAGAGTTCTTTTTGTGGGGCTACATTAAAGATAGTGTTTATGTGAACCCCTACAACACCCGTAATTATGGAAAATATGATACGGGATGCGTGCTGGACAATAACACCCTTTATGCTGGGGAAAGTGAAGGAAAATATAGTAAAACGACTAAACATGTGTATACAAGTAGACGGGGATATTTTTAAACATTTATTAAGTCATAATAATTAATCATTAGATAAGTTAAACTATATTAAAATTATTATTAACTATTTGTTTATGTTTTCACAATAGCGTAGTGGCGTAGTGTATTAAAAACAAGGGTAAAAATTGAAAAATTCAAAATAAATCGAAAACTATTAGAAATAGGTATATGACATACTTAATAAAAGTTGGAGGTTTTTGTAAAATCAATCAGAAAAAATAGTAATATATAGGGTGTGCCATTTAAAAAATTTGAGATTCTTCAATTTAAAATAGTCGAACTGTACAAATTTATTTTGAACACCGTGTAGCATCTAACTCAAATTTCTATACATATGTCTTTTTTTTCATCTCTGTAGAACGCTCGTACCATTTACTATTCCACCTTTAGTAACAATGGAGCTATTGGTATTTTTTGCAAAACTGAAAACTAGTGTTTTTTTAAAAAAAAAAAAAATAAAATATTAGAAAAACTACCAGGTTTAGGTATATAATATTATTAATAAAAAATTATAAAATTTTAGACAGAATTTAAAAGTAAATTAGGAAATAGGATGTTCCATTTAAAAAAAAAAAAAAACATGTTATATCGACCACAGTTTTTTGAAATACCCTGCATACACAAAAATAATTTCAAGTTGTGCAGCTTAACATTCCCTAAAACTATTGTATTTAACCATTTTTGCGTCATTCCCGAAACTTGACTCACTTTGTACATCCAAAAAGGGTAATCCCTACTCAGGCGAGGAGGTGACCGATAAAAAAAATTTTGATAAATGTAAAAATGTTAAATCATTTTTTTTTTCCAACAATAGGTATTAGATCTCTACTCACTAAATTATTCCAACCAATGCATATTAACACTAAAAATAAAGTTTTATTTTTTTACACAAATTGATAAAATTGATCAATGAAAAATAGCTTCAAAAGAGAAGTTATAATTCAAAAACTTCGATTTCGATTATACTACATTTAATTCTACATCATTCGCATCGTCCCGATTACAGTTGTATTATGGCCAGTTGACTCTCTGAACGTTATATCGACCAGCGAGCCGAATTAAATCTAGACAGTCGCAATATTGTGATGTTAGTTCGGTTATGGATATGAACTGATAAAGGACATAAATTATTTATTAAAAATACCTTATTGCAGATACCATTGCCATTTTATGTTGCTATGATATAAAAGATTGGTAAAGTCATCATACAGTAGTACAGGGTGAGTCAACGATGGAGTAAAGTTCATTATCTCATTTGTTTCGGGAATGACGAAAAAATGTTAAATACAATAGTTTTAGGGAATGTTAAGGCGCACAGTTTAAAATTATTTTTCAGTATACAGGGTACTTCAAAAAAGTGTGGCCGATATAACATGTTTTTTTAAATAGAACATCCTATTTTCTAACTTATTTTTAAATTCTGTGTAAAATTTTATAACTTTTTCATTAATAATGTTATATACCTAAACTCAGTAGTTTTTCTAGTATTTCTTTTTTTTTTAAAATACTAGTTTTCAGTTTTGTAAAAAATTGCCAGTAGCGCCATTGTTTCTGAAGGTGGAATACTCATAATTGGTACGAGCGTTCTATAGAGATGAAAAAAAGATATATGTAAAGAAATTTGAATTAAATGCTTCATGGTGTTCAAAATAAATTTAGGCATTTCGGCAATTTTAAATTGAAAAATCTCAAATTTTTTAAATGGCGCACTCTGTATATTATTATTTTTTCTGAGAGATTTTACAAAACCCTCCAAGTTTTATTAAGTATGTCTATGTATTTCTAATAGTTTTCGATTTATTTTGAATTTTTTAATTTTTACATGTCTATTAATTAAATAAAAATAGTTTAATTTGTTGTAGTAAGTGACGTATAAAGGTAATAGTTACGGATTTTCCTAAAAATGAATTAATTGATATGGTTTATATACTGGGCGAGGCGGAAAAAATTGTCTTTTGGCAGTAAGATTTTACGGAGCGAAGTACCCTAATAGATGTATACCATCTAGAAAATCTATTCAGTGCTTAATAGAACGGTTTGATGGTAGTGGTAGCGTTGAGTATAAGAAACGGAAAGTAGTAAACCAGAATGCTACCAATGAGGAAAAAGATGGAGGTTTTACTTTATGTTGAAGATAATCCTCAGGTCAGCAGCCGTCAACTAGCTGACTTATCTGACACATCTCGATCTACGGCTATTCGCACTACAAGAAAATACCCTTTCATATGGAACTAAACCAAGAACTTCAAGGCCGATCCAAATTTTTTGTCCAAAATAATGTGTCCTGGTGAAACTACTTTTCGCGGTAATGGAGTAGATAACAGCCATAACATGCATTATTATTCAACAGTTAATAAATTTTGGGTCCAGGAAGTTCAAAACCAAAACCATTGGTCGCCTAACATATGGTGTGGAATATTAAATTTTCGAATTATTGGTCCATATTTCTTCCGTGAACCGCTTAACGGGCCTAGATATCTAAATTTTTTGCAAAACGAATTACCCCAGCAGAAGTAGATAACTTTGAGAGAGAGCAAAGGTGGATTTAACAAGACGGAGCTCTTGCTCATTACCACCGGAAAGTTCGGGAATTTTTAAACGATCTTTACCCACAAAAATGGATCGGTAGGGATGGATTCATTTAGTGGCCCCCTCGATCATGTGCCTGAACATCTTTAGACTTCTTTTTTTGGGGCTACATTAAAGATCGTGTTTATGTGAATCCCCCTACAACACCAGTAAATATGGAAAATATGATACCAGATGCGTGCTGGACAATAACGTCCTTTATGCTAAGGAAAGTGAAGGAAAATACAGTAAAACGACTAAACATGTGTATTCAAGTAGACGGGGATATTTTTGAACATTTATTAAGTCATAATAATTAATGATTAGATAAGTTAAACTATATTAAAATTATTATTAACTATTTGTTTATGTTTGCACAATAGCGTAGTGGCGTAGTGTATTAAAAACAAGGGTAAAAATTGAAAAATTCAAAATAAATCGAAAACTATTAGAAATAGGTATATGACATACTTAATAAAAGTTGAAGGTTTTTGTAAAATCAATCAGAAAAAATAATAATATATAGGGTGTGCCATTTAAAAAATTTGAGATTCTTCAATTTAAAATAGTCGAACTGTACAAATTTATTTTGAACACCGTGTAGCATCTAACTTAAATTTCTATACATATATCTTTTTTTTCATCTCTGTAGAACGCTCGTACCAATTATTATTCCACCTTTAGAAACAATGGAGCTACTGGTATTTTTTGCAAAACTGAAAACTGGTGTTTTTTTTTTTTTTTAAAAAAAAAATAAAATATTAGAAAAACTACCAGGTTTAGGTATATAATATTATTAATAAAAAGTTGTAAAATTTTAGACAGAATTTAAAAGTAAATTAGGAAATAGGATGTTCCATTTAAAAAAAAAAAAACATGTTATATCGGCCACACTTTTTTAAAATACCCTGCATACTCAAAAATAATTTCAAACTGTGCAGCTTAACATTCCCTAAAACTATTGTATTTAACCATTTTTTCGTCATTCCCGAAACTTGACTCACCCTGTACATCCAAAAAGGATAATCCCTACTCAGGCGAGGAGGTGACCGATAAAAAAAATTTTGATAAATGTAAAAATGTTAAATCATTTTTTTTTTTCCAACGATAGGTATTAGATCCCTACTCACTAAATTATTCCAACCAATGCATATTAACACTAAAAATAAAGTTTTATTTTTTTACACAAATTGATAAAATTGATCAATGAAAAATGGCTTCAAAATAGATGTTATAATTCAAAAACTTCGATTTCGATTATACTACATTTAATTCTACATCATTCGCATCGTCCCGATTACAGTTATATTATGGCCAGTTGACTCTCTGAACGTTATATCGACCAGCAAGCCGAAGTAAATCTAGACAGACGCAATATTGTGATGTTAGTTCGGTTATGGATATGAACTGATAAAGGACATAAATTATTTATTAAAAATACCTTATTGCAGATACCATTGTCATTTTATGTTGCTATGATATAAAAGATTGGTAAAGTCATTATACAGTAGTACAGGGTGACTCAACGATGGAGTAAAGTTCATTATCTCATTTGTTTCGGGATTGACGAAAAAATGTTAAATACAATAGTTTTAGGGAATGTTAAAGCGCATAGTTTAAAATTATTTTTCAGTATACAAGGTACTTCAAAAAAGTGTGGCCGATATAACATATGTTTTTTTTTAAATAGAACATCCTATTTTCTAACTTCTTTTTAAATTCTGTATTATATTTTATAACTTTTTCATTAGTTATGTTATATACCTAAACTCAGTAGTTTTTCTAGTATTTCATTTTTTTTTTAAAAAATACTAATTTTCAGTTTTGTAAAAAATTACCAGTAGCGCCATTGTTTCTGAAGGTGGAATACTCGTAATTGGTACGTTCTATAGAGACGGAAAAAAAAAAGATATATGTAAAGAAATTTCAATTAGATGCTTCAGGGTGTTCAAAATAAATTTATGCATTTCGGCAATTTTAAATTGAAAAATCTCAAATTTTTTAAATGGCACACTCTGTATATTATAATTTTTTCTGATAGATTTTACAAACTTTTATTAAGTATGTCTATGTATTTCTAATAGTTTTCGATTTATTTTGAATTTTTCAATTTTTACATGTCTATTAAGCAAATAAAAATAGTTAAATTTGTTGTAGTAAGTGACGTAAAAGGTAATAGTTATGGATTTTCCTAAAAATGAATTAATTAATATGGTTTATATACTGGGCGAGGGGGAGAAATTGTCTTCTGGCAGTAAGACTTTACGGAGTGAAATACCCTAATAGACGTATACTATCTAGAAAATCTATTCGGTGCTTAATAGAACGGTTTGATGGTAGTGGTAGCGTTGAGTATAAGAAACGGAAAGTAGTAAACCAGAATGGTACCAATGAGGAAAAAGATGGTCGGCAGCCGTCAACTAGCTGCCTTATCTGACCATCTCAATCTACGGCTATTCGCACTACGAGAATATACCCTTTCATATGGAACTACACCAAGAACTTCAAGACCGTGATTTTGAACGACGAGTAAACTTTTATACCACCATGAATGGAGCAATAGAGGCCGATCCAAATTTTTTATCCAAAATAACATTTTCTGATGAAGCTACTTTTCGCAGTAATGGAGTAGAACAGCCATTATATGCATTATTATTCAACAGTTAATCCATTTTGGGTCCGGAAAGTTCAAAACCAATACAATTGGTCGCCTAATGTATGGTGTGGAATATTAAATTTTCGAATTATTGGTCCATATTTGTTCCGTGAACCGCTTAACGGGCCTAGATATCTAAATTTTTTGCAAAACGAATTACCCCAGCGCCAGCGTCTTGAAGAAGTTGATAACTTTGAAAGGGAACTAATGTGGATTTAATAAGACAGAGCTCCTGCTCATTACCACCAGGAAGTTCGGGAATTTTCAAACAATCGTTACTCACAAAAATGGATCGGTAGGGATGGATTCATTCAGTGGCTTCCTCGATCATGTGACTTAACACCTTTAGACTTCTTTTTGTGGGGCTACATTAAAGATCTTGTTTATGTGAATCGCCCTACAACACCAGTAGATATGCAAAATAGGATACGGGATGCGTGCGGGACAATAACGCCCTTTATGCTCAGGAAAGTGAAGGAAAATATAGTAAAAGGACTAAACATGTGTATTCTAGTAGACGGGCATATTTTTAAATATTTGTTACGTCATAATAATTAATCATTAGATAAGTTAAACTACATTAAAATTATTATTAACTATTTGTTTATGTTTTCACAATAGCGTAAGTGTATTAAAAACAAGTTTAAAAATTCAAAATAAACCGAAAACTATTAGAAATAGGTATATGACATACTTAATAAAAGTTGAAGTATTCTGTAAAATCTATCAGAAACAATAAGAATATACAGGGTCTGCGATTTAAGATTGAGATTGAGATTTTTAATTTAAAATAATCGAAATGCAGAAATTTATTTTGAACACCCTGTAGCATCTAACTCACATGTCTTTACATATATCTTTTTTTCATCTCTATAGAACGTTCGTATCAATTATGAGTATTCCACCTTCAGAAACAATGGCGCTACTGGCAATTTTTTACAAAAGGTTAAGGTAGTAGTTAGTTTTCAAATATATTTACTTATTCAAGCATATATGCCGTTAAAACGGTGGGGAGGACGGAGGATAGAGGAGTTGCTTTGTATGTAATATGTTATATATCCTTTTGGGTATTTTTGAGTAAAGGAATCTAAAAACTGTGTTATTTCCTTATTTAAAACAAGTAATATAAGTAATATATAGAGCTTAATGGCAAGTTTCTGTTGTAAATATTTTTGAAGCCGTTGAATATTTTACTGTTTTTATTTCATAACGGAAAATAAAAATTTAGTCATTATTTTAAAACCAAGCAGTTGATAAAAACAATACTAGGTTAATCATTTTATCGATTTTTTTATACTGAAAATACTAGTTTGCGGATGAACGGTGATTTAAAATCAAAAAATTATTTCTCCGTTTAAATTGGAAATGTCTATTTTTTGGTAGAGTTAAAATTAAAACAGTGGCGTGTTAAGTAATAGGTTATCTTGTTATATTAAAATTTTCTGTCTGTCTATAAAAATAAAAAATAACCGGTCAAAAGCAAGTTGAACTTGCGCAATTAGTGTTCCGTACGTTGATTGCTTTTAAAATAAAAATTTTTGTTACGGAGGTATAAAATGATCAGTGACTTCACAAAACACACCCCAAATGAGTTTTCAACAAAGTTTGTTTCCAATCTTTAATGAAAACTGATAACCTTAAAATTTTTGTTTTTTTTTATATGCCAAATAAATTATTAAAGGTAATGCACTCGTGATAATTTTCGTTCAATCTACACCCCGTGGAGAATTTTCCAGAATTTTTTCAAAATTTTTTGATAAGTTCTTTTCGAGATAAGGACAGCGATTTTTCGCGATTTTTAAAAAATAATACAAAGAAAAGTGCGCACAAATATTACATTATACGAGTATATCTATTTTTTACTCGTGTTTTCACAAGCTTTCATTGGACACCACCCTCGATGACCTAGTAAAAAATTTTTTTCCGATTTCACCCCCCAAAACTAACCCCTTAAGCCAAAATTCAACTTTTAAAACTACACGGCTCTGATGAGGCCATCAATTCCTATATTAGTACCAAATTTCAACTTTCTATGTCAAATAGTCTCGGAGAAAATTGGGTGTTACAGACAGATAGACAGACAGACAGACACCGAATTTCCATACGGAACACTAAAAAAAGAAATAAGGTTACCGTTTTACATACACTTCTCTAATCCGTTAAAATTAACATGTCTTCGTAACCGAAACAAGGAATAAGTCGATTCAAGTTATTGATTTTTTAGTTTGCCTTCTAAAGACTTCTTGGTCGTTTCTGCATATTATTTCTGTTAAAATTGGGAATAATGAGAAAGTACCAATATTTCATTTTCTTCGACTCCGCAAACATCGGATATCTCTTATGTACTGGTGAGTAAAAAAATCAACTTAAACTATTTGGCTTCCTTTAACACAGATCCTAGAATTTATTGTTTATATATTTTTATGGATTTTAGTATCATTTAAGAGCCCATTCTATTCTCTTTCTAATGATGCCAAATTCCATAGCATACCTCATGCTTTTTATTGATTTAAATGATTGTGAGGGGAAACAAGGAGGACAAGGATTGAAAACAGGGGTAACAGAAAGGAAAAATTAAACAAATTTTAAGTTTAACAATTAAATTTATTGATAAAAACCAACATCAATATTTTGTATTACCTCCTGTAGCCCTTATTACTGCTTTCAACCGGTTTTTCATGGATAAATAAATAAATAAATAAATAAAATAAATAAACTTTATTAATCCAAGAGAGAGCATACACAATAGCATAGGACAAGTCAGACACTATTTTAATTGAGTGAGAAAAGGTATTACAAATGAATTCACATAAATGCAATAAAGCAAACAAAAGTTATCATCTTAACATTAGTAGCCTCTATCTGTTAAAAAATCGTTTATACTATAGTAACATTTTTCTAAAAAAAAGTCAATTAACATTTTTTTTTTATACAATTTTATATTATCAATATTTCGAAAACGGGGTGGCAATTTATTAAATAGGTGAATGCCAATATAACGGGGATTGTTTTCCGTTGTGGACAAACTGTGGACTGGAATAGCATAGTTATCACCATACCTTGTATTATAATCGTGATAATGATTGTTAGTAACAAAATTCTGTGGTTTCTGCTTCACAAATAACAAAATTTCAACCATGAAAATACAAGGTACTGTGAGGATCCTTAAGTCCTTAAAAATCTGCCCACAGGATGCACTTCTCTGAGCGTTAACTATCGCTCTTATAGCTCTCTTTTGTAGCCGAAAAACCCTGAGGCTATAAGAAGAACAAACCCAAAAAATTATGCCATACTTAATTCTTGAATAGAAATGTGCATAGTAATAAGACAACAAAACATTTCTATTGGTCAAATCTTTCAGTTTATATAAGGCAAAACACGACAATGATAAAGTCCTGCAAAGAGCATCAACATGGCTTTCCCAACTTAAGCTATTTTCCAAATATATTCCTAAAAAATTTACTTCATCCACTTGCTGGATACTTTTCCCTTGAATTTTTAATAGATAACTTTCAGATATTGCTTTAGTTCGAGGAGTAAAATCAACGAATACAGTCTTTTGTGTATTTATACACAATTTATTTGCATTAAACCATTTTAAAAATTTATTTAAAATATCTTGTGCACACACTAGCACTTCTTCTTTACTTTTGTGAGAGCAAACGTAACTATTATCATCGGCAAACATGATGAGACTATGTTGCTCATCTATATTAGGCAGATCGTTCACAAAAAGCAAAAACAACAGAGGTCCTAAGACAGATCCCTGTGGCACACCTATATTTATCGGTAATATGTCCGACTTTGCTGTATTTACATGTACGAGTTGTGTTCTCCCAGTTAAGTAACTCCTAAGTAGTTCATTAATTTTTCTCCTCAATCCATACGCATTCAATTTATCCAGCAGAAAATCGTAATTTATAAGGTCAAACGCCTTACTTAAGTCCATAAATAGGTCTAATGTTTTCATTTTCAGATCTAGATTTGTGTAAACTTTATTAATAAATTCGTAAATTGCTGATATTGTGGATTTGCCCTTGAGAAATCCATTTTGTGCCCCATGCAAAATGCCGTACCTCATTACAAATGCCAATATCTTATTAACCATTTCTCTTTCCACAATTTTTGATAATATAGAGAGCAGCGTGATAGGCCGGTAATTTTCAATACAATCTTTTTTACCCTTTTTATATACCGGAATAATTTTTGCAATTTTCAACGCCTCAGGAAACACACCCTCAGACAGTATCATATTTATCAAAAATGTTAATGGACCTGCTATAAGATGAACACAAGTTTTTAGCATTTTAGTATGAACTTCATCAACTCCAACGGAATTAGAATTTTTTAGGTTATTTATCACATCCACCACATCCTGCTGATTTATTGGTGTCAGGAACATGGTATGAAGCTCCTGACAGTAGGGCAGTGAACAGCTGGGTTTAACATTATTTGATGTCTCGTTCAGTTTTTTAGCAATATTTATAAAATATGCATTAAAGCAATTTGCTATTTCAGAAGGATTCTCAGCAACTACATCATTACTAACAATTTTGGTAATTCTATTATTTTTTTTTGTTTTTTGTTTCGTATATTGTCATTAATAATTTTCCACGTTATCTTAGATTTATTATCTGATTCAAAATATGTTTTAACGTTATACAGTCTTTTTGCTTCAGAAATAACTTTTCGATATATTTTCTTGTAGCTTTTATAATAGCTTAAGATAACTGTATTATGATTACTGTCTATTAATAATTTATACCAACATTTCAGATTTTGTAATGATGTACAAATTCCTCTTGTAATCCAAGGTTTTTTTTGTGACTGACTTTTACATGAACAATTTCTTTTTACTGGAAATGCCAAAGAAATATAATACTTTAAAGATTGTATAAAACAGGAAAATGCTTCATTTACCTTAGCAGATTCAAAAACCTCATACCACGTTTCCTGCCCGATATACTTCCCAAACGTCTCATAAGTTCTTTCATTATACGACCTTTGATAAGTTATACTATTAGCTTCTGGCACTGTAATGCCCAATGTCACAGTTTGGGCGGAATGATCTGATAAGCAATTAAACAATACCGTGCCAGTCAAGTTGTTATCAGCACTGTTTGTGCTTATGTAATCAATACCGGTTTTTGACGTTCTAGAAATTCTCGTGGGCGAATTGATTAAATTTCTAATATTATATGATGAGAACAGATCTATTAGATCTATCTTTGAGGCTGTATTAGACAAGTTATCAATGTTTAGATCTCCACATATTATAAATTCAGTTTTATTGTAGGAACAATCTATATTAAGTACCTCTTCGAGCTTTCTTAGAAAAATCTTATAATCTCCTTTTGGAGGTCTGTACACCGACACAACAATTAAACTAATTTCCTGTCCAGTTATTTTTACTCCACATAGTTCAATTACACCTTCAACTGACAAGTCAATAAATTTTGTCATATTTAGCACATAAGAAACTAAATCATTTTTACAAAATATTACACTACCTCCGCAAGACGTCTCTTTGCTACAAAAGATACTGCACAATGTATAACCATTTATATTTATTATTGGATATTCATTATCAGTAAGGTAATGCTCAGTTAAACACAAAATATCAACACGTTCATTTCTTAGTTCTACCTCGCAAATATCTGTTTTGTTACGAATGGAATCAATATTTTGATGCATAATTCTAAGATGCCCGTTGTGAGAGAAATAATTTACCTTTTTTAATTGCTATTTACTATCACCATCAGTATTTGTAGGTGATATTTGGATATTTCTCTTTTTAGCCTCCACTTTTTTTAAGTAAGCAGGACAGTTCACATCGAAAATATTATGGTCAACATTCAGATTCAATTTTAGTTTTTCATTTGCAAATAAACAGTTATAGCATTTATAGAAGGTATTATCACATTCATCAGTTTTATGACTTACTTGGGAACAACGCAGACATCTTTCCTCAGCTTGGCATTCACTGACCCTATGATCAAAATTTCCGCACTTAAAACATCTGAACACTGATACATATTCATAGATCCTACATATTGACCATCCAATGCTCAATTTACCATTTTTTATGAGTAATTGAAAGCTTTCCGGGTTACACTCGATTATGGCCATATACCGGGTTTTCATCTTCTTTATTATCTTTATATCCAGATGACATTCCTTTAGATATGTATTCTGCTTTCTAATAACCTCTTCCAAAGTATCTTTGTCATAATTTTCTTCGATCCCTACAATTTTTACCTTTGGCCTTTTATGCTCAGGTGATTTGATATCATAATTCCTTTTTAGCT
The DNA here is from genome assembly GCA_019049505.1 of Pachyrhynchus sulphureomaculatus. Classification (NCBI taxonomy): domain Eukaryota; kingdom Metazoa; phylum Arthropoda; class Insecta; order Coleoptera; family Curculionidae; genus Pachyrhynchus; species Pachyrhynchus sulphureomaculatus. The sequence continues at coordinate 33,016,580 of CM032449.1, read as the reverse complement.
TCTTTTCAGCAACATTTCGAATTTTTTCTATTACATGTCTACTTTGACATTTAATCATTACTCCTCCTTGTTTCAATTCCTTTATCTCGGTAATACCTACTTCTAATTTTGTAGGATCAAGTGACTTTTTAATAACTTCTTTAGTTGTTTTGCTATCTTGTATCGTTTTAGGCTTGATTACTACTACTTCACCAGCAGCCATACTTACATAACTTTTTTCAGGTCCATTTGCTACCTTGTTACGAACGATATTCTCCAAGACACTCATTTTTTTCTACCATCGTCTGTTTTACTTGATGCAATTCGTGATTTGCTGCCAAATTGAATTGTACATATGGCAGGCAACCATCACAGTACCATTTTATATTGGTTGATTTTTGAATTACTCTGCAATCTTGTTCGGGAACTTTTGCACAGTTTGGATGTAGTGTCTGTCCACACAATCCACTACATGTTAGGAATACAGTTTTTAGTTTAAATTTACATTTTACACAGAGTTCTCCCATTTTGAACAGCGATAGTATTCAAGTTTGGTTTTGTCGGTTATTTATTAATAGTTAACTTTCAGATAACTGCAGGTAACAAAGTCACACTTAAACTTCACGCTTATCATCAGCAGTCAATTCTATTGTTAATATAGAGTTTTTTTTTTATCTTTACTGAAATCTTTTATGAATAAAATAATTAGTTTTTAGCTAATTGAGAGCACACCGGTGAAAATTCTGCACTGAACGCATATTGCACGAAAACTGCAAATTTTTACGAACAAAATGATTCACAACTCTATATTTTAATTTTACTTTCTCACTACAAAATAAGACTTTTTATTAGAGACGCGAAAACATAAACAGTCAGAAACAACAACATTGGAGTGGGTGAGCTCTTCCACGACCGTCTGTAGGATTCTTTCCCACTCTTCCACCATCGCAACCTTTAAGTCCCTCAGCGATGCAGGGGCTGGATTTCTAGCTCGAACTCTTCTTTTCAGCTCATCCCACATGTGCTCGATTAGATTGAGGTCAGAACTCCGCGCAGATCAGTCTAATGTGGGTATTCCCACTTCCGACAGGTGTCCGTAGGAAACTCTATGAGCGAGTTAAACAATACTAGGCTAATGCTAAACTGTGACGTCTGAAGCTCAGAAACACTAAACCACAATACTAGGTATATAGGTATTTGTTAAAAAATACTAAGTTATTTTCAAACAATAGAAATTTATATCTCAAGGGGTTTACTATGTTTCTAATGATACCTTCAAATTATTTTTCTAGTCTAGTTTTCAGTATTTCTACGAATTATTTAAACAAAGACATTATACAGCTCAGTATTAATTGGCTTAACGCAGCATCTTCTCTAACAATTTCGATGTTAAATGTACAATAGCCATCAGTTATCCTTCGAACGGAATATCGGCCTAGAAAGGCAGCCGCAGTCGGCCAGAATAAATCCAGATATTCAGAATATTGTTAGGGTATTAGTTCAGTCATGGAAGTACAATAATTAAAGATGAAAACTAATCGATTGTTAAAATTATTCTATTAAAGTATTTTTGAGCAAAAATATACATTTTAATATTTTAATTACATAATTTAATTTATAATTTTTCTTTAGGATCCACATCTTGTCTTAAGAATTCCAGCAGACCAAAAATGTATTACATCCAAAATATTTACAGTTCATTCACCGAACCGAAATTACGTGCTTTGAAAAGTATTATGTATATAATATTAATCACAATATAATACACGTGATAAAGTTCAATATAATTAACGATGATTAATCAATATGGCTCTCGTAAAAAAAAAAAAAAATCGAAGGAGGGGTCCCAAATATGGCTCTCGTAAGCAAATAGTAACAGAAGATGTTCTAATTTATAACATACATGTTTGAAACAACGTCGCTGAACATTTTGGAGGATCTCGGGCGGTCGCACTTAATATATTCAAGGCATTTAACCGTGTTTGGCATGACGCATTTCTCACTAAGCCATACTCTTATGGCTCTCGGGTTTCCTCAGATTTCTTTTTTATACCTTTACTATCAACGTTGGTATGCTCCAAGGCTCCATACTCTTACTCTGTTTCTCCTTTAGATTAACAACCTGCTGAGGAGGGCCCGAAATCTCATCTTCAAATTTGCTGATGACAGTACGATTATTTCTTCATTTACTTTGAGCATTAGTTATTTACTGCAGAAAACCTGTTTGAAAATTCTACCTTGGCTTGTCAGTAATCCAGTAGAATTTAACGCTACAAAAACCCATGCGACAATATTTTAATTATGTTATGTCGAGAGATTCCATTCCCCTTGCATTGTCGCTCGGATTCCTGGAGATTGCCTTGGGAGCAAATATATCTTGAGCTTTTCAAAAGTTGGAAATATTATTTCGTAGCAGAAAGCTTTACGCTTTACAATTTTTAATCATGAACAAAACTCAAATTCCACCAACGACGAAATACTGTTCTTTTGTTTGGAGCTCTATTTCCAAACATACGCTGTATCTAATTAACTGACTCAGCCGTTACTTGATGGAAATTCATATTCAGTCAGAATAAGACAATAAATTTTTAGTGAAATTTCCACTTTTATTGATTTTTATACTTTACACGTATTTCGCTAAAACAATAGCATTATCAAAAGTATGAGTATAGAATGAAATAAACATTTTTCGATGGTTTTTAAGTAAATACTTACAGGCAGGTTGTAACTAAAGGATAACAACCTATACATGCCCAACAACTGAAAAAAAAACGCTAAATACCCAAGAAAACAGAACGTGACAATCACGTACAGTACAAATAATATCTTAAATAAACATATCAAGAACAATGAAGATCAAACCTTGAAAAACCATAAATCTGATGTTTACCAACTTAATTGTGGTTCTTGTAATAAACTTCACAGAGAGAACATACGAACAAAAAATTTCAGAACATAATAAAAGTTTTTTAAAAAGTAAAACTGATTCTGCATATGCCAAACATTTAGTAAAAGAGACTCATGTATTTGATAAAAATTTTTTTCAGAACAAATCGCATAAATTAAATTAATTTGAGATCCTCGAGATCAATAAAAGAAAGAATACAAACACACTGTTAAATAACCAACTGGTCCTCGGAAATTCCCCTTTGTTGAATTTATTTAATGAACAGATAGTTTGTATAATTAAGTTTAGTTGTTATCCTTCAGTTACAACCTACCTGTAAATATATATTTTTTCTATGGGTCTAGCAAACGTGCTACAAGGAAGTCCCTAAAGCGCTCCAGGAGCGACATGTGTGCGGCAAAAGCGATTCACGTTTTTCTTGAATCGCTGTAAACTGTATTCGGTGGAAAACACAGCTCTGGGCAAATTATTCCAAGGGGATGATGTTCTCCATATAAAAGACTGCTTGAAAAGCGTTGTACGACGAGTAACAAGCTGAACCTCATACGGATGTGACGTATTAGCGCGACGTGTATTTCTAACATGCACCGCTCTTCGAACACTTTCCATGAAAATACTTGTAGAACAGACTGTCAAGTCGCCAACCCGTTTTCGATATTCCAGCGAATCAAGGCCGCCGGTCAGTTCCGGGTCTCAACAGCTCTTCTCTGAACAGAATCCAATAAATGCAATGTGTGTTTGGGAGCGGAGCCCCAAACATGGGAGCAGTATTCCATAGTTGGTCAAATTTGAACTCTGTAGAGAATTAACAGTTGTTGTGGAGTGTAAAGCTTTCTGGTTCGAAATAATATTCCCACCTTTTGAGAAGCTCTCCTTGCTATGTCTGTAACATGTTCATGTCAGGACATATTTGCTCCCAAATTAACGCCCAATAAATTGAGTGACGATGCTAGGGGAATTGAGTGCCCCGACATAACTTTATCGGGTTCAGCAACGTTAACTTTTTTAGAAAAAACTGCCTCCTGGGTTTTTGTAGTGTTAAATTCCACTTGGTTACTGTCACCCCAAGATAGAATTTCTTCCAGGTCTTTATTAAGTTGAACGACCTCCTGCAGTCTGCAGATGTTCGCCTGATTTACGTATAAAACCATCGAAAAATATTTATTTCATTCTATACCCATACTTCTGATAACGCTAATATTTTAGCTAAATACGTGTCAAGTATAAAAATCAATAAAAGTAGAAATTTTACTAAAAATTTAGTGTTATATTCTCATACGCTCTATCTGTTGGGTCATATTAAAAAAAATGATTGGAGATCCAGAACTCATCAGCAACCCTAATTCCTTGGAACATCAAGAAAGACTTGGTCACTTGAGCCTATTCTACAAGTACTTTCATGAAATATGTTTGATGAATGTACCAGCTTAATTCGTCCTGGTTGCTAGAAACACTTGTCTCGCTAATATATCATCCGTATGAAGTTCAGCTTGTCACTTCTCATACCTCCCTTTTCAAGAATTGAACCGGTTGTTTGCGAAACCCCATAAGTCACATTCTTATCAAAATCGACTTTTTGTTAGAAATCGATATTTAAGCGCAAAGCTCATGATTTAGTTGTGAAACAACATTACTCCAAGCCAACCCCAGGCAGCTGGTGAGTTACGAATTGGCAGTGTATTTGAGAAACACCATAAGTCACTGACCTATAGTGTTTCTCTTCTGCAGCGACTGCTGCGCTAATGGAGCACTAGCACAACAAACTAGGATGATGCAATCTGTACGGTGATTTCGTTATCAGAAATCACTAATATCAATCAATAGCTTTCTGTTTACTTCTTAGTTTGTCCTCTTATCTGGTTTTCTGTAATTTTTTAATACTGCTGTTCATTGTTTTAAACATATTAATTATAAAAAATGAGCGAAAGTGAGACTCACAGTGACAATGTCGCTAGGTGGAAAAAGAAAGATATTAAAAGACCAAATGAATGCAAAAGTGAAGTTATCAAAAAAGAAAGAGTAAAGGGAGTTGGATATGTTAATTGGAAGGGAAAAAGTGTTCCTGCTATATTACCACCAATATCAAAAAATTGCAAGTAAGTATTATATGCCATTTTCCTAAAAATAACTTGTTTTAAAATCGACCTATTAGCCTAAAATTATTATGCTTGACTTTCAGTTGCACGAAGAAATGCTTATCAATTATTACACACGACGAGAAAGAGCAGATTTTTCAATGATTTAGAGAACCCAACACAAAAAACGAGCAAGATTGTTATTTGGAAGGCCTCATTTCTGCGAGCAAAGTAAAGCAACGGCGCAGAAGAAAGACAGTTAATAAGTCTTCAAAGTCAAATAAAAGCAACACCTATATTTATTCAATTTTCACTCTAAATAAAAAAGTCGTTGTTTGTAAAATAGCCTTCTATTACCTATATGAAATAACAGTTGGAGGGTCAGAAGGCTTTGCTTTCTTTTTAGTGCTGAAAGGTCACCTATCGACAAACGAGGGAAATGTATCCCAGCAAATGCATCGTTATAGATGCTATTCGCGAATATATCAAGTCTTATCCTACTAAGTTGGCTCATTACACCACCAAAGAGAAGGTTTACTTAAATGAGAAACTGGATATAACCACAATGCACAATATGTTTACACAAAAATATCTGACTATGGGACCGTTAAATACTCATATTATAGGAAGGCTTTTAAAGAAGACTTTGATCTGTCCTTTGGTAGACCACAAGTAGATACTTGTTCTACCTGTAAAGAGTTTTCAATGAAAATACAAAGCAAAGTATTGAATGATACTGCAAGGAGAGTTGCAGCAGCAGAAAAATGGTCCATTTACGGCGTGCAAATAAATTTTTCAACTAGATGAAAGTTGTTACTGAAATGGCAAGATCTAATGAAGAAGTGTAGGTATCACGATTGACTACATGCAAAATCTTCAACTGCCTTAGATTCCGGTGCAAGAGGTCTTGCAAGTACACCTATTTAATCATAAAAAATGACAAAAGAAAAAAAACGACAAAAATCGCCAATTTCTCCCGACCAGAAGGTTCAAATGACATCCATAGTCCCTTAAATTTTTCGTTTTTTTATCTAGAAGCAAAATCTGTCAGAATTTTTAGTTTATTTTCCATAAATTTATGATAAAATTGTAAAAATACATCAAAAACCTAAAAACGGGCTAATTCTCCCATTTTTGAGGGTATTGCTATAATTTTTCAGGAGTCGTTTTTCGTTTATACTCGTTGAGACAAGTATTTTCTTTTTTTTAAGTATCCGACGATTTCACCCCAAAATCGTATTCTGACTGGACTAACTGGAAATTCCTATTTTTAGATTAAATATTAAAACCTCATATAGGAAGTTGCACCTCATTTTTCTCTAACATGCCAACCATCGAGAAAATAAAAACATTTCCGCTGCGAAAAACTTGAAAATAATTGAATTTTTTTGCATATGCCTGTCGCTAAGTTTAGAATTTTGAATAGAATTCAGATATGACACAAAAGGTAAACTATCATATTTAAAATAAAAATATTGGCTAGAGTGAATTAATAAGTCTGTTAAATTTCTGCGAAATGGCGGGAAATTTTGTTAAGCGGAATGATTATTGGTAAGCCTGATTCTTGTAAGGTTGGTTTTAAAGTTTCAAATAGATGCAACCAGCAGTTATTTGTTGGCAAGGATCGTAAGTGATCGGTATTACACGTGGCTGCCGCGTTTATGGACTACAGACCAAAAACGCACGAGGAAGGACATTTCAAAATCGTGTTTGGAAAAGTTGTAACGTAATTCGAAGGACTTCTGGGGTCATTTTGTGATTGTAGACGAAACATTGTTCCACCATTACACCGCCAAAAATAAAACAGTAGTCAGAATGGGTTGGCGAAGGTGAAAGTACAACGAAAAGATCGAAAACCGTTTTATCGGCGGGAAAAGTGATCGCTACTATTTTTTTCGATATTGTTGATTGGCGATTCGGAAATGGGCAAAACAGTGGCTAGCTCTTATTATGTAACGTTATTTGACAGTTTTTATAGTGAGTTGAACTAAAAGCGACTAAGATTAGAGCGCACATAAGTTATCTTTCACCAGGACAATGTGCTGGTTCACATATGTTGCAATGCAAAAATGCATGGGCTAGGCTCCGAAATAGTTCTCCAGATTTGATCCCAAGTAATTTTTTTTGTTTTATGACCTTAAAAATTGGCTTGTAGGAAGAAATTTTTGTCGATTTAAGAGGTTATCTCTGCTGTAACGAGTATTAGGCACATTCCGAAACAATTTATTTTTCCGAGGTAATAAAATATTGGAATCTCGCTGGATCAAATGTATTGGCCTCAATGGGGATTATGTTGAGAAAGAATTTTTTGGTTTTGCAAAACCTTATTTTATACAAGACTTTTCAATCCACCCGCGTATATGATATAATAAAATAAAAATTTAAACATTCGACGTCCTTATTTAACTTTTTATTTTTATTTTTGTTTATTTATATTATAAGAACGGTGGATAATTTTAGTTGACATCTGGATCATGCCTTACTTTATTTAATTTATGGTCATATTATACGGTTAGATGTAGAATTTATCACTCAAATATATAGGTCTGGTCAAATTGTTTCCTTACCCTAACATAAACAAGTTATCAAATTGCTTTTGAGTTTTTTTCTTTCACACGAAACAAGATTTTTTTAGTGTTCAGTATGGAACACTTATGGGATAACTTCGGTGTCGGTCAGTCACACCTAATTTTCTCCGAAACTATTTGATATAAAAAGTTGAAATTGGACGCAAATAGAGGAATTGATGGTCCATTCAAAGCCGTGTAGTTTTGAAAGTTAAATTATGACTAAAAAGGTTAGTTTTGAGGGGTGAAATCGGAAATGAAAAAAAAAAAAAATGATAAGGCCATCGGGTGGGGTGTCAAATGAAAACTTGTGAGAACACGAGTTCAAAAATATATACGAGGATGGACTGAAAAGTTCGCGGCCTCACCAAAAAATAAATATAATATTTTTATTATAGTATCCTCAATAATCATACTTTCTTTGGTTGTCACAGTGTAAAATTTTGTTGCTGTAGAATTTGTGGTTTTTAGGTTAGAACGAGTTTAGTGAGACCAGGTGAAGCGATTTTGGAAAAATCGAAAAAGTTGAACAACGTGCGGTCATCAAGTACCTGATTAAAAAAAGATTAACACCAAAGGAGATCCACGATGATATGAAAACAACACTAGGGGAATCTGCTCCGCCATATACCACTGTGAAAAAATGGGTTGCATAATTTAAACATGGACGAGAGCGCATCGAAGATGACCCTCCCTTCGGCCGGCCCACGATGTCTACGACTAAAGGAAACATCGGCAAAGTGTGTGATCTCATATTGAAAGACCGTAGATTAACTATCAGGAAGATTGCAGACACTATAGGCTTCTCGTATGAACGAACACAAAACATTATTGCCAACGAACTCGGATTTTCTAAGGTTTCCGCTAGGTGGGTCCCCAGATTGCTTTCAGTTGAACAAAAATGAATTCGACTCACGATTTCTCGCGACTGTTCGGCGATATTTAAGGCTGATCTGCAAGATTTTCTTAACAGGTTTGTGACAATGGACGAAACTTGGGTTCATCACTGTACTCCAGAGTCAAAATAATAATCCAAGCAGAGGAAAAAAACTGGTGAACCGACCCCAAAGAAAGCGAAGGCAATTCTGTCGGCTGGAAAAGTGATGACGTTAATTTTTTGGGATGCTTGTAACATTCATATTTTCCTAGGTTTTAAGATCATGTTACGACACTGTTTTTCTACCTATAATTTATGTTTTTTTTCCATTTTTATATTTATTGCAGTGATTTCAACTTTTGAGCAGTGTAGCTTAAAACAGTGTTTTAAATTTTTGAGCAGTTTAATTTAAATTTTACAGTGTGCATTGCGAGTTGACTACTTGACTTTTTAATTTGCTTCGGATGCGTCTGATTGGCTATAGATTTGATAGAACGTAGCCATTTTAAAGACGTTACTTTAAGGAAGGGAGAAAAATATTTAAGCGTGCGGATGGCATTGCGAAAGGCTTTTTTATCCAGCCGAGATACAGTAGGCTTTTTCCATCATAGAGCCGCAGTGGGCTTTTTAGATCATCAAGCCGCAGTAGGCCTTTTTTTCGATCAGCAAGCTGGAGTAGGCTTTTTCCATCACGTTGCCGTAATAGTTTATTAGTGATGTGCTACTGCAGAGACGGTTTTTAGCAGTGAAGTTCAAGGCCTTTTCCTTGAAATATCCTGCTCATTCCCAGACATTTCGGGTCAAGAAGTGTTTAGCAGCCCAAAAGGAACTGGGGTAGGAAAGGTTGAGACAATATGGTTATGAAGATCTCATCGGGACAGGCTAAAAAACTAACAGAAAAACCGTAAGTCATAAGCACATCAATCCATAGATCTTGCTTCCTGCTGACAAGTGCGTTTACATCGTCTATTCAGCACGTGTAACTCGTGAAGTTAATTCCACGAACTTTTAACATCGTGTTCAGCTAAACCTTTAATTAGAATCCTGATTTAAAGAGTCTATATAATTGTACCATCTACTAGATTAAGTGATTTTATTTAGTAGTAGTAATTTTAAATTGTAGCGAAGTTAGAACTTTTAATTTTGTCATTAATAAACCCTATTCTTTATTTAAATCTAGCGTTTCACTGAATCGCCCGTTTTATCTTTCAGGACGCAACGGTTGTACCATATTAATTTTTTTTTAACAACTACATAACCCTTCAGTATTTTTTCATTTTTTTGAGCTGAAGTTAGAATATTTTTATTTTAAAATGAATGGTGCCTAAAATCTGTACAACCAAAATTTTAACCAACTATAGAGACTATTTTCAAAAGACGTACAAAAATTATCCATATTTCTTTACCAAAAAAAAAAAAAAAATTGAGCTAGTTTATGTCTAATTTCTTTAGTTCTTTCAGTATTAATATGCACTCAATCCATTCTCAGAAATTATGATATACATAATGGGCAAATAACGACTTCTATTTAATAAATATAATATTTACTAAGTTGGGAATGTGGAATCTTTGGCACAATGATACTCTAGATACTAATAGAATGCCCTCTAGTTAAGGACTGAGTCAATCATCGCTCCTGATGAAGCTAACATGGTTAGCGAAACGCGCGTCGAGTGCAAAAATAAAGTGTTTGGTGTAGTGGTGATATATACTGAGTAGTAAATATAATATTTATTAAAAGTAAAGTAGGATAAGACCTTTTAAAATAGCTGTCCAACGTGAGGCTGTAAAGACATTACAAAATTGCGCCTCAACTAGAGGGCATTCTATTAACACTCTACATGCTAAAGGTATTATTATGGTGGACTACCCTCTGAAAGGCGAAACAATAAACTCTACTCACTATTGCACCCTTTTGCGTCGTTTACGTCAAAAAATTAAAGAGAAATGCCCAGGATTACTGAGAAAGAAAGTTTTGTTCCATCAGACAACGTTCGCGTTCACACGTCTGTTGAGTCTATGGCTCAAATTCGTGATTGTGATTTCAAATTGCTGTTCCACCCGGCTTATTCTCCTGATTTGGCAGTCTCAGATTTTCATCTGTTTCCAAACCTAAAAAAAAAACACCTCAGTGGCTAGAAATTTTCATCAAATGAAGAAATCGAAGCTGCAGTTAACCAGAATATTAAAGACCTTGAGGAATCTTTTTTTGAAACAGGTGTGGAAACTTTGGAAAGCAAGTGGAAGAAGTGCGTAGAGCTAGGTGGAGATTACGTCGAAAAATAAAAATATTTTTGTATGTATTTTATTTTGTTTTCTTGACTAGGCCGCGAACTTTTCAATCCATCCTCGTAAGTTGTTATCAAAATTAGCGTCAATTAGCGTCAATCATTGGATACACGTCAATAAACCCTAAATCTTTTGAGTAAATTTTCACATTGGTATAAGGAAGCACTATTTACCCCTATTTATTCACGCTTCCTCTTGATGCATATCAACTTGTTAATTGCAACACTAACCCAGCTCGTTTTCCTTAACTAACAGTCGGTAAATCTGGCGCTTCAAATATGCCATAAGAAACTTAGATATACTAGTTTTTAGGTAAGTGATACAGGGTGTTTCGTCAATAAAAGTATATAGATATATATAATCCAGTATTTTGTTTTCGAATGTGAGGCACAGGTCTGCCTATCACTGTATATATTTTTTGTGTTAGTGTATCTTCTCCTTTAAAATATTATGTTCAGTTATTCACGCAAGAAGTAATTTTGATAGAGAACACAGGTTTTTAATTAAAAATTGTAATTTTTTTTTTGATGCATAAAGTATACAGTATAGAGTTATGTATGGAATAATACATCGGGTAAATGGCCTGCTGGCACACACGCACTCTTTTGTCGAAATTTTCCATGACCGTTTTGCATAAATGTGGCTGAATTTCATTGATACAGTGCTTAATTTCCTCCTTCAAGTCGTGGGTGGTCGTGGGATTGTTGGCATAAACCTTAGACTTTAAAAAACCCCAAAGAAAAAAGTCCAACGGCGTTAAATCGCATGACTTGGGCGGCCAATTCTGATCACCAAAACGGGGTATTACACGACCAGGAAATGACTCATACAGTAATTGAATTGTTTCTCGGGCTGTATGGCATGTGGCACCGTCTTGTTGAAACCAATTGTCGTCCACATCCATATCTTGCAACTTAGGCACAAAAAACTGGATTATCATATCGCGATAACGATCACCATTAACTGTTATTGCCTGGCCAACGGCATTTTCGAAGAAGAACGGTCTGATGATGCCTTCAGCCCAAAATCCGCACCAAACAGTGACACGTTGTGGATGCAACAGTCACGTGTGGATTGTCTGAACCCCAAATGCGACAATTCTGTCGATTAACGAAGCCATCAAGATGGAAATGAGCCTCATCGCTGAAGATGATTTTCTTCGAAGAATCAGTATCCACTTGTTGTTGTTCCATAATCCATTCAACGAACTCTCTTCGTTGTGCGTGGTCAGTAGGCTTCAGTTCTTGAGTCAATTGAACTTTGTAAGCATGAAGATGCAAATCTTTAGTTAGAATACGCTGTAGAGAGCTTCTCGAAATGTCCAATTCTTGACCACAGTGCCGAATTAATGTTCCTGGAGTCTCAGTAACACTCACGAAGTGCTTCAATGTTTTGTGTCGAACGACTTGTTGAAGGACGGCCGGAGCGTTTAAGATCACTAATTGATCCAGTCTCCCTAAATTTTTCAATCAATCTCTTCACAGTTGATGAGGTTAAATCATTATGCCGGCCATACCTTGTACGAAAATTCCGAACTGTAGCTGCCAAATTTTCATTATTTTTAAAATATTGCTCAGCAATGAAAACACATTGTTCTTTCGTGTAGCGCTCCATTTTTAATAACCCTGAACTGTCAGCTGTCACGCTGTGTTTTCTGTCTTTACCATACAAATACCGTCAAATTCAAATCTTGCGTGAATTTTGGGACACCCTTTACTATATTGTAGTAGTTCTCACAAAAAGGTGAGTACCTTACCTGGTTAAATAATGAGAAAATCCAAGAAAAGCCTATCATATTTAAATAAATGTTATCTATTACTATAAATCTTTTTTATGTTAGTATATCTTGTCTTTTAAAGTACGATAGTCAGTTATATTGTAGTGGTTCTAACAAACTTTACCTGGTTAGATAATAAGAAAATCAAAGAAAGGTTTATCGTAGATCAACAAATATTGAACGGAGAATTCTTTTTTGTATTTGCTCATGAATATTTTCGTTAAAAAAATCTTGCTTATTCGTTCGTAGAGAGAGATATCAATACGGATATAGTTTGAGGATAACTTTACATTTGCAATTATTTTTTAATTTGAATATAGGATAAATTTAAATAAGCGAGCGATAAGGTAATAAATAAATTACAAAAACTTCAACTTCCATAGAAAAATTTCAGTATCGTCTCGGTACAAGAGAAGCCAAAACGCCGCCAGCTTTTTAACAGTTAAAATTGATCTGTTTTGCGGGTCTTGAATATAGGACGCCCGACATTCTGGTGCCGTGACAGACGCCTTCCCGTCGTCCTGTTCGCGAACAAGGACGTAGGAAGAACGTAGAGAAATGGGACAAACATCATGACTCGGTTAAATACCAGGTTTTATTGAGAAATGGATACGTTATTATCCGATATGCTATTGATTTCTTTTAAAAAGGAGAAATGTGTCATGTTATTACATATAATTATTTCACTGTATAACAGTATTATTTTGGTGCTTCGTATAGCCCAATTTCGTTTTAACAGATTGGGGTTGATTCAGGTGCGAAAAAGGAAAGTAACTGTGAATGTTAGCGCCATTTATCATCTGACTCTCCTGTACTGTATAAATATATAAGCACGCTTACCTTTTCTATTTAAAATTGTAGAAAAATGAAATCTGACATTTGACACATAACTCTGAATATTTATGTAAAAGTATCATGGGCTTGTTATATGCTAATTAACAAAAAATAATGTGGAATAACCTGAACAAATCATTAGTGACAGCTGGTATTGCGTATATTATGAAACTAAAATATTAATAAGAAAATTTAATATAAAATAGAGTGTAGTGGCCTTGGAATAGGTAAAGAATGTAACCATTTTTAGAATTTGAACTAAATATTTAATTCGGATGTCCTAAAGCATGCGTATTACAAACTGAACGTACATTTATACAAAGAATTACATAACATGAAAAAAGTTTCATCCATAGAAACTCACTTGCATATGCTAATCATCTTTTAACAGAGAATCACACGTTTAATAAGAATTTCAAAATTTTACGTACCCAACAAAAAGGTTTAAAACTAAACCTTTTAGAGACAATGCAAATAAATCGATTAAGTACTACAGGTACTTTTCTTAACGACCAGGTAGATTTAAACAATTCACCATTATTGAATTTATTCTCCTAATTCTATGTCTGTGTGGGTTTCTCGATACTATCAATATAATTTAAATAGGTGTAATATTATAATTAAGAAATAATAGAAAATTGTAAACATTAAACCTAACTTGACAGTGTAAAATGTAGATCCGGAGAAGCTGCATCGACCGCGAATCGCGTCATCACAATTATAAATAAATCAGTGGAAATTGACTAAAAACAGTTTTTTATTATATAAATATTTAGTTTAATATAGTCTTGTACTAAACATCATAACTTTAGTTAAAATACTGGCGGTTTTGTCAAATTTAGACCCCTAACTGCTCAGTTTTAAAGACAGATATGTTTAGCAAAATAGTCAATTAATTTTAGTTTTAATTATAGTGTTGTATAAAACCGAATACGTCTTCGCTTGTCTTGAATTGTGAAGGATTTTCTAGCCTGAGAATTTTAATTTTGGACTCATTACCTCTAATAAAGGGTATCTACTATTTTTTTAAAATGTTACCATAATTTTCTTTAACTTACAGTTAGCCCTGATATTGGTAAAAGCAAACCGAGCTTACACTACAATTAAAAGAAATGGCCGTTAAGGAGTAATGCCACTCTGGAGCTAAGAAAAAAGCCTGCTTTTGGCAATATTTTTTTGAAATATGGTGAACGCAATCCAAAATTTAGTCAAATGCTTTTATTATACATACTTTAAAGTACATTTACAAATTTTTAAACATTTTTTTTTACAAAATGACGGCTCCAGTACTAGGTAAGTTCTACATAAGATTTTCTAGGAAAGTACACTAAAAAATTAAAAAATATTAATTTTTTTTTATGAATGATACATGTTTGAGGAAAGTGTTTCATTTTTCGATTGAGGATCACGTAAAAAAATCGTTTAAAAAAAAAATCAAAACAGATTGTAAAATCCGTTCGCTACATAATATAATTTTGAAGGTACAGTAAAAATTTCAAATAAATAGGTGTTAATTTGAAGTTGTTTCCGGCCAATTTGAAAAATGTAGTTTTGAGAAAAATATATTTTAAAGTTATATAAATTTTCTAGACACTTGTAATCTGCGATCCCGTCGCCATATAATTGGTCTTCTAAATTGATGTTTTGTTGATAGATTCTAGCTTAAATTCTGTAGATAGATTTCTTTAATATTCAGAAAGGTCCAATCATTTAAGGTACTTCACTCGTAAATCCACTTTTCTTAAGAAATTGATGAAATTAAAATATGATGTTTATCTAAATGTTTTTCGTTTAATTAAAAAAAAAAAAATGACAGTTTGCGAAGCGAGATATTCATATTTAAAGTGCACATAATTAACATGCAATAGGCCAATGAAGTATAAAAAAAGCATAGTTTCGTGTATATCTTAAGAACTTTTCTTATGAATTATTTAAAAAAACTAATATTTATTAAAAAAAAAATTAGACAAATTTTGAACTAAAAATGATTTTTTTTTGTCGATTTGTTAACGAGATATAAATATTTAAAGTTGATATTTGTTTAAAAGAATAACGGCGTAGTGAGGGACAAATATCACAGTTTGACAACGCTGTATGTTGACATATTTTACGCGCCAACATTCAAATAGCATTTACAATGGTTAACTTTTAAACAGAAATTCATTTCTAGGTTAAATAATTTATTGAATAAACACAATATATTTATCAATTTTATCTATAATCATCAAATAAAAATATTAAATGTATTAATTGAAAATTTAAATTTGTATCTTGATATTTATTATTATTTTTTAATATATAAAATATTTTTTATTATTTTTTTAATATATAAAATATTTATTATTATTTTTTAATATATAAAATATTTATATTTAATGAAAATATGTTTGTAGGTTCAACAATTTTTCAATATTTTAAGTTAATATTATATTTATTTAACACTGCTACATATCAATGCTACACAACAATATTAAATATATATTAAAAAACGGTTTTATAAATCTTCTCCATAATTAATGAACCTAGTGATAAATAAATAAAATACGATAAGCTATTTGTAAACTAATTAATTACTTTATTTACTACTCGCGTATCTTTGATTACACGTGGTTTGCCAATTTCTTTTCGACTAAATAATAATTGCACTTTTCCTGTAGAACCCAATTTATCATAAGAACTTTTTAGACCTCTCAAAGTTATGGATTCAGATGCATTTCGTTTAACCATAAGATCTAAAGTAACCTATTTAAAGGCATTAACGATGGCAATAATAGTTTTTCCACGACGCACTCTTTATACGATATGTAATTTGTAATTAAATCTTTTCTCTTCAAAAACTCATTTGCCAAATTCTCAAGGATTTTAGCGTCATATATCGCCTCATGGAATTTTTCATTTGGTGCTATTTGCAATAAATCATGAGCTAACTTTCCGAGTTTAAACATTTCTGAGCCTTTTCGGTCAGGAAAGCGTTTTTTAAAAAGATTTACTGTGTCCGCGAGACCAGCAATATTTTTAAAATTCTCGATTATTGCAAAATTAAGTATACCTTGAATTCAATTGGACGAATTATGTATATGTATAGTATGATAAACATCCATCTGCAATCCACTGTACCCCTTCATGTTTTTCTTTATTCTTTCTCGTTGCCTCATTATTTCTAACCAATAAATTTCTAAGTTTTTTCGTTACAGGCAAATTAGCTCTTGATGCTGTTTGTTTTCTTATTTCATCTTTTCTTGCCATATAAGATCTTGTATGTTACTCAGAGGGTTTATTGCAAATTTGCCTTTATGTCGCAATTGATTATAATCATTTTTTATTTAAATAATATATATTTTTTTAATTTAATTTAATTTTTTTTAAATTTTAAATAAAAATAATACGGCCCCAGACTGTGTTTCCAACCGAGTATACTTTACAGCGATTCAAGAACAACGTGAATCGCTTTTTCCACACACGTGTCGCTCCTGTAGCGCTTTAGGGACTTCCCTGCAGTACGTGTGTTAGACCCATAAAAAAAAAATCTAAATAGTGAACATACACAAAGTATAATAAATAACCTATATAAACGTCATTCTATAGAGCATTCGGTATAAGCATTGGCAACGTTGCCACATTTATTTTTATTAAAAGTGTGTGTGTGTCTGCATATGAAAGTTTCCATGTATCGAATACAGTCTCCGTCAAAAATAAAATATTCTGTCATTGAGTATTTTAAACTTTTTGTAATTATTATCGGACTGTACTTTTGGCTCCGATTGTCACGAGTGAACTACCTTAAGAAGCGCGAAGCATAAAGACTCTCAGAGAGTTTGGAGAGCGCTGCGATTCAATTACGTGCACTTGATAAAATACACACTTATAACCTTCTTGCCCTCATAAAATCATTTGTAGGTAGGTAGGTAGGTCCCTAAAGCATTTTTTAAGCCAAAAAATGTTGATTTTTGCAAATTTCTAGAGTGGCATTACCCCTTAAAAAACTGGGAAGATAGAAGTTCCACTGTCTACCATCGAGGTTCATTACAAACGAGAAGTGTAGAACAAACAGCTGAGATCCATCTGTCGATTATATGGTTCGGATCTCACATTAAACTGTAGTTGCCTTCGGGCTGACATCACCACGATCTTAATATCTTTGACAAAAACTAACTCTCTAGTCTCATTGCTTCACTATAATACTGTTCTCTCATTTTATAATTAATACGATTTTCTTTCTGGGCAGCAGTTATTTTTATATTAAATTCACTACCGTAAACTCATTCAATTGTATTATAGTCATCCGGTATAAGATAAATAATAGACAAAATAGAAATAACATAATAATATTTCATTTAACTAAACTGACAGCTACTCTACACATCGATAACAAAATTTACAAACTTGGCGTGTCTCATTTCCCACATTTTCTTTATTTCTCTTGGGATCGATGTCGATATCACGACGCGTCTCGTCGCCAACTTCTCCCTGCCAGCATCACATATAGATAAACAACTTGAACTGGCCATTGTTCGCTTGTTTCTAATATATATTAGTAGAGAAAGTTCAGAACTTGTTTTACATCGACGGCTCCTAATAGAACAGTATTCTGTCTTATTTTTGGCTCAAAGATATATAAAGCAACAAAAAAAAACTTTGAAAATGGGTCGAACGACATAAACGTATTTAGTTGATTAAAAATCGGAAAAGGAAGTTTACCATACACGCTTAGTTTGCTTGTGTACGAAGGAAAGGCGTGGGTTTTTGTTTTGGGTAGGTTGTAAGGGTCACTTGGGGGTGTCATACATTTGTACACACTTTGTCACAAAAAAAGAAACCGGACTTTTAATGGAAGATAAAATACAACCTAACTCTTATTACTTAAATTATTTATTTCGAGATACACTCTCTCTTTCAGCTATGTTACAGAATTTGAACGGTCAATTAATTTGTTAAATACGATGGCCGTTTTTTTTTCAACCTCCAATCGTGCATGTAAACAGCTAATGGAGTGCTAGAAGCCAGGGATACTCGTAGTGCGACTGCGCATCTCCCTCACTACAACCTCTGCCACTTTCAACGTCATTGCACCATTTTGAATTGAGTTGCAGGAACGTAAACATAAGTGCTACAATTGATTCTTCCGCCAAGTGCGAGTTGCGTAATATAATTCGGTTTCTTCAAGCAGAAGAGAATAGTGAAGCGAAAATTCATCGAAAAATGAGCCGAGTATATGGTGGAAACTTTTGGGTGATCGTGTTCTGCGTGAATGATGCAGGACATTTAAAAAAGGCCAAACTGATGTTTACGATGAGGGGGGCAAGGACGCAAATTTGTCGCAACAGAAAACATTGTTCAACGAGTAGGTCAAGTGGTTCGA
Organism: Pachyrhynchus sulphureomaculatus; assembly: GCA_019049505.1. NCBI lineage: Eukaryota > Metazoa > Arthropoda > Insecta > Coleoptera > Curculionidae > Pachyrhynchus > Pachyrhynchus sulphureomaculatus. The sequence continues at coordinate 32,997,915 of CM032449.1, read as the reverse complement.
GAAAAGCGGAGATTTATCATAAGTGAGTTGTGTGTGGAATTTCCTGACGTTTCAAGGTCATCTGTTTACACGATCGTAACATAACCCCTACGCTACAAAAATGGTGCGCTCGATGGGTTCCAAAGTTGTTGTCTGATGACCACAAAGCTCGTTAAATAGCATCAGCGTTGACTTTCCCCACCCGTTCTGAGGCTAAAGATGAAGATTTTTTGAAATCAATTGTGACTGGAGATTCAGTATGTCACTCTCGAAATAAAGCAAGAATCACAACAATGGATACCCTCAGACTCGCCAAACAAATCGAAAAAATTCAAGCAATATTCTTCAACAACAGGAAGGTTATGGCTACCCTATTTTGAGGTGTGTTGCTTATTGAGTTTATAGAACCGGGGACTACGATCAATGCAGCTGCTTATTGCCAGACTTTTCGACGACTGCGGTGAGTCATCACAAATACAAGAAGAGCCATGCTAACTTCTGGAGTTCTTTTCATTCATGACAACGCTCGCCCTTACAGTGCTGCTGTAATCCTTGAACAATTACGATGGGAAGATTTTGAATACCCGGCGTATAGTCCCGACTTAGCGCCGAGTAACCTCCACCTCTTCCTGGAACTGAAAAAGTGGGTAGGAAGGCAGAACTTTCAGATTAATGAGTAACTTCAAAACAATGTTAAGGCTCATCTCAACTCACTGGCGGCAACAGGGAATTGGAAAGCTCGTCCACAGATATCACGTCACGGTGATTATATCGAAAAGTAACCATGTTTATATACAACTTTTGATAATAAATCCATTTTGTTATTTACACTCTATTTTTTATTAACAATCGGAGGTTGGAAAAAAAAACAACCCTCGTAAGTTTCTTTATATCGTTTTTATGGGTAAATGAAGTTGGAATAAGAAAAAGAGAATAAGAAGAGAAATAATTCACAGGGTGTTAAATGAATGAATACAACTGGTGATCCAACACATAAATCTAGTTTTGCTCAATAATCGTCTCATAATATCCGGACGAAACCCGTTTCATAACCGGCAACCATCGATTTTAGAAAGTGTGAGATATCAGTAGTGGTCAAAAATATTTGCTCTTGAAACCCCCAAATTAACTTTATTCAATTTTACTGACTACTTCAGTTTTTTTTTGATTTTGAGTAAAAAAAAGTCATCACCGTAAGCATTTTAAATATTTAATAAATTTCAATTACCAAGTTTTATACGAAAGTTAATCATACATTTTTGTTTTCCATCTGTTTTTTAAAAAGTACTGCCATTTTTAGTATTTTTGAAAAGTTTGAGATATTTTTGGCGAAATATTGCGACAATAAGAACACTTGGTATTATTTCAAAATTTGTTTGTCTTTCTTTAACACATTTTGGTCTATGCGATCGAATGACTTGTACGTAATTTAATATTTTACCGACTCTGTCAATATGGAAAAATTCTACACTTGTATTATCAACAAAGTCGTAGTAAGTCTAAGCAGTCGTTGGCAAAACCCATTGTTCGTTAATTGCAAATAATTGACTTTTCAGTTCTTTTAGTTTTTCATGTATTGATCTACCCGTTTGTCCACCACTGTTACGTTTAGCGTTATACACGTCTGATTTTTCACAATTTTTTTCTTTTTCTTTATCGTTCACCTCCCTGCCTGAGTAGGTGTTTTACTCTTTTTCATATCTTGAGGATATCGGCGGGGATGTCGTAATACCCGTCAACGTTGTCCAAGTGCCGAAACATATTTTTGTATTTCACCGCACCTTTTAGACAGTGCTGTAGTTCTGCCACGGACGTTATTGCATTTCTGCATACAATTATTACCTATGTACGTGGCCAGGCCATATATACTTAATCCTCCGTCGGGCGCAATATAGAACCTGACGAGTTCGGGCGCAATGTGCTTGACAGGCACAAAAAAAAAGAATCGCAAATTTATAGCCATTAATTTAAATTTTAGTATTCTAAAAGTAATCAGTAATCTCTATAGGAATATTTAAAAAAAAAAAAATGAAATTTGTTCAAAAAAAAAACACATTTTACGTTTAGAAAATATTAAAAGAAATTTTCAGATTTAGACTAAAGTGTCTTATTATCAGGGAAACACATACAAAAATTTTGTTAAAATTTATACATTGTTGTGTAGAGTTCAGAAGCCGATATTCACCCTGAGTCATAGTCATTCAGCTCAAGTTCAGCAGAAGAAGGGCCTTGACAAACAGCATAGCACGTTCCGGAGATTATATTTGCATGAGCCAGGCAGATTGCGTTGTGATACATTCATAATTCGTCATCCTTCTAAAACCCGTTTCCGATGGGCAGGTTCAGCATCTACGTCTTTTGCGAGTTCGAGAGGTTGAATTTTCTGAAACATCTTTGATAGGTCGATACTTTTTCAGCCGCATTTGGAGATTGATGGGGATTCCAACTATCTTGACACTTCTTCGGCTTAGTTCTCCAAGCACCAGTTGGTGGGCCAGTGATTTTAGGAAAGGTCTTCTACGAGATGGTTCTAGTTGATTGCCGAGATAAATCACTTGAGAATTAATACCACTTACATTCAGCATTGTGAAAAATATGACCATTGGCCAGCGCTTGATATTTCGGCTCACGCTGTAAGTGGCGCACATTTGGTCTGCAGTATCAACGCCACTTTTGGTGGAATTGTAGAATGTGATCATCACTGGCTTCTTTTGCTCTCCAGATGCAGCGAAGACACTAGAACCACGTTCTTGTTTGCTTTTGGGACATAGGACAACAATGTCTTCCCATCACTAAAGCCAAACTTACTGGTGTATTGTTTGTTTCCTTTGACCGAAACAAATTCATGTGGCAAATGTTTTTTATTTTTTCGCACAGTTCCGACGTATGATAACCCATTATCAGCGGTAATATTAGGGCCAGACCCAAATAAGGGCTTAGCCATTCTTTTCACCACTTCACTTGGTTTGTTGCTGACACAAAAAGGACCTTCAGGTTGTTTCCCAGCGTAAATTTCTATGTTCAGAGTATAAAACAGTCTTGCATCCCCAAGGGCAAAACACTTTATTCCGTACTTGCTCGGTTTTGACGGTATATATTGCCGAAATTGACACTTTCCTCGGAAACCTGGAAGCATTTCGTCGATCGTGACGTTTTCCCCGACGCTAAGCTCTTTTGGCAATTTTCCACAAATTTTTCGAACCCTTGACGAATTGGAGCAATACGATCAACTTTTTTTCGTTCTGCCCTAGTAGTACGGTCATCAAAGCGGAGGCAGCGGATCAAGGTTTAGAACCGTTTGATATTCATCACAAGACTAAATTTTTCAACACCATCACCATCTATCCTCCAAAGTTCTTCCAAACTCTCACGATTTCCTCTGAGAGCTCCTGCTAGGTACAACAAACCAATAAAAACTGTTACTTCAATGACATCTGTAGAGGCAATGTCCCTTCCTCTGGAAAATTTGGGCTTGATAGATTCTATGTTCTGATTTATATATCTAACAATTGCATCTAAAATGTCGTCAGTGAATAAATTATTCCAACAATCAAGTGCAGTTTTTTCATTCCTAGCGTTTCCTATGACTCCAGGAAGGTGAGTTGTAACATTGTAAGCTCTCTTACTAACACTTCTCTTCGGCGGATTTTCGATCCATTGGGAAGTTTTATCTTTTCCACAAAAAAAGTTGGACTCTGATTCTGGTTCGTTTTCATCGTCAGTAACCTCACCATCTTGCTCTGTTTCTGAATTGTCTTTATGCTCTTCTACTTCATCGTGAGAATCGATGTCACTGTCTTCACCCAAATCCTCGTTCACAGCGGAGTCGTCCTCGTCGACATCTTCCAACGAACGCCTCACTTCTTCCATATCGTTCGGTTTAGACAAATCGAAGAATTTCCGGGTCATTTCAGCGTAAATCCTGGAATATATGAAAGAAAATACTGTCATAAATACATGTTCGATCACACTGAGCCCAGGAGGCCAGCCTGAAATATCCACAAATTTACGAAAAAAAGCGACAAATTTTGCATGATATAGTTATGAAATGAATAACATAAACAGCTGTGATTTAAAAAAAATAGATATTATGAATCTTTGTGTAACGAATTCGGGCGCAATGTGCCTGAGAGATCAGAATGACGCTAACAGCTCTTCACGAAGCGCGCGAATGATCTGAATAGGTTGGCTCCAAACATCCGGTAAAGATATGCGACTACTAGGAGAGGCAGATTTCTACCCCCCCTACGAGCGGAGGGGAGAACGAAAACGTCAGAGCTGTGCCTATCAGGCCGGTTGCGCCCGATGGAGGGTTAAATAAATAAGTATATCGACCTATCGAAATTCGAACCCGAGACCTTCTGCACCGCAAGCAAGTACTACGCCACGGAGACACGTGATGCGATTCAGGAGTTCCAGGACTAACGCTACAAAATTTGAAGTAGTTACTGTTGTACTTTGTGACTCCCGTTACCTTTAAAGCATTTTTTTTAACGCGAATGCACCGGTCCGATCGGTTTTTCTACCGATTGAACATTTTTTAGGTCAATACAGTCACTATCTCCAGCTCCGTTGCGATTCGCATTGTATCTCTGCTACCCCCTCCAGGCCGCTACCTTTCCACTTCACCTTCATATGAGGGAACAGCCTAAAGGCATAGAGTGTCCAATCAGGCGAAAAATGTGGGTAGGAGATGACGGTCATAGAATGACTCATAAATATACACATTTTTTCTAAACGAAACCAAAACTTTTTGAAAATTTATTTATATGGGTAAAAGTGACCATGTATTTTCAGAAACGGCCGTACAATGACTTTTGAATAAAGGGAAAAGAGGGATCTAAAACCTTTCTTATTTTCTTGAAAATACTTAAGGATTTGAGATTATTTGATTTTTTTTATAGTACTGAAAGTCTTGAAATGAGTAGAGTAATAAGTTATTAAAAATTGCTGTTAGGTGGCTTCGTGTTACAAGAGTAGAAGCACTCCTAGTTTTGTATTTCCGGTAATGCAAATTATATTTGAAACGACCTTTGTACATGCTTACGTAGGTGGCACATTTTAACATATAATATGTATAACTAAACATTAATTTATTTATATTTATATATATTCTTCTACAAAACAACATTAATAATAAACATCTATTTTATATCTCAAATACTAATATTAAATAAAAAATTTTTGTAGTTCAGATGATGGTTTTAATACAATAAACCGAAACATAAACCAAAACTAAACTTGTTTTATTAAATTGACCGCAAGACCAAGAACAAAAAATTGTCTTAAATTTATATGTTCACGTTGGCTCTAGAAGACATGTTCAAATCGCGAAGGTGGGAAAATAAAGGAATACAAATAGACGGTGAATAACTAAATCACTTAAGGTTCGCAGATGATGTCACTCTGATCGCCAACACCGAAGAAGAATTACAAGAAATGCTGACCAAATATTTGAACAACCAAACTAAGATAACAGCTAGGAACTGTTAATAAAAGGTGAAATAATAGGAAGGGTACAAACATTCATATATTTAGGACAAAAAACCAAAATATCAAAAAATAATTGAAAAGCTGATTTGGATAGAAGAGTCTCGTTAGCTTGGTCTGCGTTTGGAAGGTTACAATCCACATTTAAATTGGACATCCCAAATACAATAAAAGCCGAAGTATTCGACTAATATGTACTGCCGGTATTAACACATGGCACTGAAACGTGGGCTTTAAATACAAGTATAATACTACTCAGTATATATCACCACTACACCCAACACTTTATTTTTGCACTCGACGCGCGTTTCGCTAACCATGTTAGCTTCATCAGGAGCGATCATCGCTCCTGATGAAGCTAACATGGTTAGCGAAACGCGCGTCAAGTGCAAAAATAAAGTGTTTGGTGTAGTGGTGATATATACTGAGTAGTATCATTGTGCCAAAGATTCCACATTCCCAACTTAGTAAAAGTATAATATGTAAACTCCAGGTAACCCAAAGAGCACTGGCGAGAAGAATGCTAAGAAGATCAATAGTGACTGATATAATATAACGAATATGTATATTAAGGTGGAAGTGGGCTGGGCATGTCGCAAGGATAAATGATAACAGGTGGACATGCCGTATGGTGGAATGGGTGCCTAGAGAGCATAAAAGAGCAGAGGTAGATCACAAACAAAATGAACGGACGACATAAAAAGATTAGCGGGACACTACTGGCAAACAACAGTGCTCAGTAGAGACAAATTGGGGAGGTTTACATCTGACTATGAATGGAATAAACTAATGATAATAATGATGATATATATATATATATATATATATATATATATATATATATATATATATATATATATATATATATATATATATATACTTATTAACTGACTACTTCTTTCTGTCTTTACACAATTTTAACTGAGAGACACAGCAATAATTTTATTGACACCGGAATTTAGCCTATGTAACATCAGGTTTTCGTACATGTCATAAACATAATTCGACAATTTCGAAACGAGGGAGGAGAATATAATATCGTTTACGTTTGCCTTGAGGATAACTCGGCAAATAAAAAGCCCTTTATCTTTAAGTTTACATTCATCCACTTGAAATAAAAAATGTCTAGCACGAGGAAATGTTGGTGAATATGTCGGGTTTAGGTACAGTCTGTCAAGTAAGAATGTGACCTCTCGTATTCTTGATGTGTTTCGAGAACATTTTTTGCCATCAATGTATTCCTTGGTAATAACGGTGCAATTATCTTAGTAAGTTGCCTAATCGTCTCCTGCAACAATAGTCGCCTGGCATCTTCGAGGAATGATGTCGACGAGATTTTCTGCATACTCTGCAAATTTTTTGAATCTCGCTAGACAACTGAGTCGTCGCAGTCCTCAAAGTCTTTCTTCTGAGCTATCTTTTTACAAGAGACCAAACGTTTTCAGTAGGGTTGGCGCTCCACGATTGTGAGGGTCACTGTAGTATCGCTTCGCAACGTGATTTTCTCCCAGCAAAGGTTTCTTTAACGTAATTTGGAATTTGACATCATGAGCACGAAGATGTTGTCGGATGACCTCATGGGATACATTCAAACCCGATTTTCTTAATTTTGCCGCTCCTTGACGCATCGTCAATTTTGGGTCCGTGAAAACAAAGACACGATTCGTTTTTCGACTTTCGGAGTGACTTCGCCTACCATGCCACGTTTTGGCAATTCATCGACATTTTTCGTCCCGTTAAAATGATTTACCCACTTCTTCACAAACGACACAGACTTTTTAATACATTTAGCAAACGCGGAGTGTGTCATTTAAGCTTTGGATAGGAACCAAGAAAGACTGCCTTGAACCCACGCGCAAACAAGTCACTCATTTTGGATTTTACGTGATTTCGACGAAAGTTCGGTATCTACTGATACTTTTACTAAAATACGTCGTAGACAAAGGTTCCCTCCACAGAATCGCTAGAATTGCATCTACCAAAAATGAATTATCGCGGCCACGTTCTTACTTGACAGACTGTAGTTATGTAAAAGTTCTTTATGTAAATTAAGGTTAACTTCTTTCACTCCTGTCGTTTTATTTCATAAAATTCACAAATTAGGAAACAACTAGATCTAAAAAAATCTTTGTATGTTCATAACACATAATCTCTAAAGGAATTATATTATTGTCTTGATTTACTACGCTTAGCCTCCCGAAAGACGATATAATCCAGTTATTTCGAAACTAGTTAGTTCTCCGTTAGGATCGGAATGGTCAATTTGTTTTATTTCGTTTTGAAATTGCGGTTATATTTCGCACAATTTTACTGTAGTTCAACAAATTTGGTTTTTATCGCACATAATTATTATTATTATCCTTAACGCCTTAAATAATAGCAGAGTCGACGAAAGATATACATACATCTTTTCTTGAACACATATATAAAAGATCACATCACAAATGATACTTGAAGAAAAAGCAAATAAAATCAAAATTAAAAGAGGAATTAGACAAGGCGACTCAATATCCCGAAAGCTGTTTAAGTTGATGACATGTTCAAATGGTTAAAGTGGGAAAATAAAGGAATACTAACAGACGCTGTTCGATTAAATCACTTAAGATTCGCAGATGATGTCACTCTGATTTCCAACACAAAAAAAGAATTACAAGACATGATGATGGAATTAAATAATAACTCTCGAAAAATAGGTCTAAAAATAAACTTCACCAAAACCAAATATTGGAACAACGAAACTGAAGATAACAGCCAGGAACGATTAATAGAAGATGAAAGAATAGGAAAGGACACAAAGATTCGTATATTTAAGCCTAAAAATCGAAATGTAAAAAATAATTTACAGCCTGGAGAGTCTCGTTCGCTTGGTCTGCGTTCGGAAGGTTACAATGTACAATTAAATTAAACATCCCAAATACGATTAAAGTGAGAGTGTTCGATCAATATGTACTGCCGGTATTAACATATGGTACTGAGACATGAGCTTTAAATAAAAGTATAATATATGAACTCCAGGTAACCCAAAGAGCAATGAAGAGGAGAATGCTAAATATTAGACTCCAAGATCGTACTCCTAACATTAAGATACGAAGAAGATCAAAAGTGACAGATGTAATACAACGAATATGTATATTAAGGTGGAATTGGGCGAGGCATATCGCAAGGATGAATGATAACAGATGGACATAACGTATTGTTGAATGGAGGCCTAGAGAACATCAAAGATGCAGAGGTAGACTACAGACAAGATGGACGGACGATCTAAAAAGATTACCGGGACACGATGGAAAAAACAAACAACGGAGCACAATGGAGACAATTTGGGAAGGCTTACATCCGACTATGGATGGAATAAGCTAATGATGATAATAATGATATATTATACATATTAACAAAGTATATTTACAAGGGTGGATTGATAGAGCTGATAAATTTCTACGAAATGGCGGGGAATTTTGTTAAGAGGCATGGTTCTGGTAACGCTTGTATCCAAAGTTTCAAACAGATGCAACGCGCAGTTGTTTGTTGGCAGCTATTGTAAGTGATCTGTTACACGGTTCGGAAAAATGGATAACGCCGAGTATTGTGCAGGGATAAAATATTTTTATTTAAAAAAGTGAAACATAAAAATTAAATTGAAGGAAGTTCTGTCAGTACAGTAAACGTGAATCCACCATTGTACCCTTGAGACGAAAGCAATAGTCAAAACACCACTGTGAGGGAAGATGAAAGTGCACCGAAAAAAGCGAAAGCAGTTTTATCGGCAGGAAAAGTGAAGGAAACTGTTTTTGCTAACAGGGTATCATCATAATTAATAATTTGAAAGCAGTGACTGGCTATAATACGTAACGTTGTTTGCGTTTGCATAGTGAGTTAAAGCACACGCGACCAAGATCAGTGCACAAAAAGCACTTCTTGACCAGGATAATGCGCCTGCTTACACATCGGCCATTGCATTGGCAAAAGTGTACGAGCTGAGCTTTGAAATAGCATATACACTCGCTCTATTCGCCAGATTTGGCACCAAGTGACTTTTATTTCTTTCTTAACTTCAAAAATTGGATTGGGTGGCAGACATTTTCGTCGAATGAAGAAGTTATCTGTACTGTAAACGGTAAAAAAGTATTATGAACACTTCGAAATATTTTTTTTCTGAGGGGACAAAAAAATTGGAATCTGGCTGGACAAAATATAGTTAGATCAATAAATAGGATGTTGAGAAACAGATTTTTGTTTTTACACAGAAATGTTATTATCCTATTGTTTTACAAGACTTTTCAATTCACCGTCGGTATTTTCTAGGAAAAGGTTCATGTCTAAAAAAAGCAACTGTACGATTTTTAGTACAAAACAAAGAACTTTTCTTTGACATACCTGCAACATGATTACATAATCACATTCAATACAGTTTCCCAGCAGAATTCCGCTTTATAACATAAATTTATTTAGAATAACTCTCATTGCGTTAGCGTTAATTTCTATATTGTTTTCGTAACCCAAATGCATAGTTTCTCTGTCTTTGTTAGACTGGTAAAGCCTATGTGTGTCCAAATCTTAAACAATCTAGCTCAGAAAAATCAAAACTGAAGAATTTTATTCAGTTAGTCCCAGAAATAACCTTTTGACTTTTGTTGAACATCATCTCAATGGTTTCCATCACAACTGTAATAAAATTATTTTTAAATAGTCGGTTATTAATGGAATAATAAAAATAAAAACATGCAAATACCTAACAACGCTAAATTAATTTCTTTCAACGTAAAAATTCTGTTTCCAAGCATACCTCCCATGGAAGCAATTGAAATTATAGAAGATGCGCTACTCAAAAACCACACAAATGCGGTTAACCTCCTTGAAATAAGCACTACATTAAGAGTCTGTATAAACCAAAACTACGTATATCCATTTTGATCAAGAATATTTTTCTGCCAGGGAAGGACTCATTATGGGCCATCAAAAAATAGTGTTTAATCAATACACGAAATTCGATTTTTTCCATTGTTCTGAAAATATCCAAAGTAGCATCACTAAAACCACAGTAACTTGTAAATTAATCGTCGAAATGTCATGAAATTTTGATACGTATCATTTGAAGGTTGGTACTTCCTAAAAATTAAATGGATTTTTTAAAAAGGGCGACATCTATGTGTCAGACTAAAAACTTTTCAGCCTACGTATTACTTCTAATAAAATTGCCTCTATATTAAAGAGAAACAACACATTAGGGAAAAATATAGAAAACAACAAAGATAAAATAAGTAAACATCAGTCGAGCGGGGTCTGTAAGTTAGACTGTGGCCCATGCCAAAAAAGTTAAATAGGCCAAACTGGAAGGAACTTTAAACTAGAATTAAAGAACATAAAAGAGATTTTATGAATAACAAAAACAACTTGGTTTATGCCGACCATTTATTAACAAATAATCACATTTTTAATGAAAACTTTAGTATTTTACACAAAGAAAATGAAGGTAAAAAGTTGAATTTGCTAGAATCTTTAGAGATTAATAAAAGAAGAAAACAGGTAATTTACTAAGTGATCAAAGAGAAATAAACAAATCCCCTTCGTTAAATGTATGCGTTTTACCTAAACCGTTAGAATAATAGGCTATATAATAATATAAGATCCATTATAATTTAGAAATTCCACAAGATTTTTATATAAAGACCAAATGTGTTAACATTAGTTTAAATACCTTTGTATACCAGATGAAGTCGCATGTCATGTGATTGCTAACATACAGTTAAGATTAATTACTTACTTACTTAATCCTTATGCCTTTCTACCCCTTGAGTAGTGTAAGGCCCGTGAAGTTGAGTTATTCTATAACTGCCTTTTTTCATATTTCCTTCTATATCCTTCCATCCTGTTTAAATTGCCGATTGTCTCTTTTGTTTCTTCTGTATTAGTTTCTTCTGTTTGTATAAGTTCTGTATCTTGTTCCGGTATTATGTCTCTCTGTTGATTTTTGTATGCTTTTCTCTCTAATTTTTTGCATCCATTTCCTTTCCTCTCTGTTTCAGTGATTCCTACATAGTGCATTTGTTGTTCTTCTGTCAGTTCATCCTCTTTTCCATTTATATCCCTATTATTCCGTGTTCTCAATCTAAAAACTCTATAATTATTTCACATTTCTTTCTTCCTAGCTCTGTCTTTGAATATCTTCTTATTTGTATTCCTTTTACCAGTCTTCTCTTCCATATCCCTTATCTTTACCAGAGTAGTCGTCAATCTACCTATCTCTCTTCTTTTTCTCAGTTTTTTGACTTGTTGGTCATAGTATTCTTTGTTTGTTCTATCAATTTTTCTTTCTACATGTCCCATTTATATTCTCTTCCTTCGATTACGATTTTTTGATATCCTATTTTCACCCTTTTTCCATTCTTTCTCTCGTTCTCTGCTATATGCTTTAATTTCTTTTGCATTTCCCGTTCATCTTTTATTAAATCGTTGTTTATATAAACTCTCTCTCTCTTGTTTTTATTTTTTATTATAACTTCCTACTCTACAGTGTTTCCAAGTTCTATCTTGTATATAGTCGCTCCTATGTTTATCACATCTTTAATCTGTACTTTTGTGTTTATATTCCTCTCCATAAAATGTTATACACCCATTTTCAGATCTGGTTCGCTTTTCGCTTTAAATCTCAATCACGATATTACAATATTATTCCTTATGTTGTCTTTTTCCAGTCTACTCATCAAATCCATACTTCTCATGTTTTCTCTAATTATCTTATTTTCCTCTTTCAATACTTCTTTCTCCTTTCTTAGTTCCTTCAACTCTTGTTGGTATCTCTTCTGATCTTGTTTTATATCGTTTATATCTGACATTAGCTCTGTGATCATTTCTATCAAATTGTCTATCTTATCTACTTTTTCGTTTTTCTCTTTCTGTGCTGTTCTTATCAGCTTTTTACCCTTCTTGAATAATCCCATTGGCTCTTCTTTTTCTTCGACTCTTCCTCTTTTCAAGCCTCCTGAGGTATAATGATCGCTATCCATTGTTCTTTCTGTTATAAAAATTTTACGTGTGTTCCTCGTTCCTCCATTTTCAAACACGGAAGAAAAAGAAAAAAATTGTCGTTTATATTTCTTATCACTGTAAACAGTTTGGAACTGTTTGGAACACGCAATTGAACACTTCGGAGAATCTCGAGCGGTTGCTCTTTACATATCCAAGGCATTCGACCGTGTTTGGCACGATGGACTGTTGGCCAAGCTACGCTCTTATAATATGTCCGAAAAGTTCTGTTTATAGCTCTCATGTTTCCTCAGTGAGCGTTCTTTACGAGTGGCAGTCGACGGATTTTTTTCTTACACCTTCACTATCAACGCCGGTGTGCCCCAAGGCTCCATACTATCTCCTACTCTCTTCCTTATTTACATTAACGATCTGCTGGAAAAGACCGGAAATCCAATCTACAGCTTTGCAGATGACAGTACGCTTAACTCTTCATTCACTTTGAACGCTAAGACATCGGCTGCTCAGGCGAGTGTCCGCAGACAGCTGGAAGTTGTTCAACTTAACAAAGACCTGAAGAAATTTTATCTTGGGGTGACAGTAACCAGATGGAATTTAACGCTACAAAAACTCAGGCGGCAGTTTTTTCTAAAAAAGTTAAGGACATAGTTATGGCGGGGCACTTCATTCCTCTAATATCGTCACTCAATTTGTTGGGCGTTAATTTGGGAGCAAATATGTCCTGGCATGAGCATGTTGCAAGCATAGCAAGGAGAGCTTCTCAAAAGTTGGGAATATTATTTCGAACCAGAAAGCTTTACACTCCACAACAACTGTTAAATCTTTACAAAGCTCAAATTCGACCAACTATGGAATACTGCTCCCATGTTTGGGGCTCCGCTCCCAAACACACACTGCATTTGTTGGATTCTACTCAGAGAAGAGCTGTTCATCTGTTTGGAGACCCGGAACTGACCGGCGGCCTTGATTCGCTGGCACATCGAAGAACGGTTGGCGACTTGAGCCTATTTTACAAGTATTTCCTGGAAAGTGTTCGGAGGACGTGGCCCGTTTAATTCCTCCCAGAGCGGTGCATGTTAGAAATACACGTCGCGCTGATACTTCACATCCGTATTAGGTTCAGCTTGTTACTCCTCGTACAATGCTTTTCAAGGAGTCTTTTATATGGAGAACATCGTCCCTTTGGAATAATTTGCCAAGAACTGTATTTCCCACCGAGTACAATTTACAGCGATTCAAGAGCAACGTGAATCGGTTTTTCCGCACACGTGCCGCTCCTGTAGCGCTTTAGGAACCTCCCTGCAGCACGTGTGCTAAACCCATAAAAAAAAAGTAAAATGATCAAGGTCGTTGCTTATCGTTTCATTAGCTTCATACAATTTCACAAAATTATTCTCATAAATCTTCAAATTTTTTACTTATTATCTTAATCTAACACTACATTCTGCTTTATTTCTAGTCCCTCTGGTTTGCAATCTCGTTTGCAATCGACAAAATAATTAAATAGAACGAAACACTACCGTAATAATGCTCGTTGAACGAGTTGACTATTGCCTGGCGTTTGATTCACATGTACACACATCGCGATCCGAAACTCAACTCACACACACACAGTTAACATTAATAAAGTGAAAATCTAAAAACCAAGTGGTTTTTTTACAAGTTTTGTAATAATTATTCTGATGGAAATATAAAGTCACTTACGAATAGGATAAATAACAGAGATGGGGTCGCTAAACATACAGTTGCTCCAGTGTTGACATCATACAGACTATTGGAAACTATTAAGTCGCACAAGAATTTTATTCTGTTGAAGAAAGAATATTACTCGGTTATATGATTAGTTATAATGCCACGCATTTTTAGATTATGAAGCTTTCAGTGGACGACACATTAATTAAGAGTGTCGAATAATTTTTAATTTTTTTTTGGCCACCCCTTTTAAACATTGAAACTACGTTTGTAGTTTTAATAATTTTAACTGAGCGACACAGCAACATTCCTATTTACACGAGGCTCTCGCCTTTGTAACTTCAACTTTTATACTTGTCATAAACATAATACGACATTTCCAAAACGAGGGAGCAGAATATAATATTGTTAACGTTTGTCTTAAGTATGACTCGACAAATAAAAAACCTTTTTATGTTCCACATTACATTCAACCGTTTGAAATAAGAAAACAACTAGACAAAGAAAATATTTTAAGTGAATATTTTAGGTGTGAGTGGCTTTGTAAATCATCTGTAAATATCTACTTAATTTTTCGATAAAGTAGGTAACGCCCAATCGTTTCATTCTGTTTTAGAATTTAGAGTTTTTACATAAGTTTTGTTTTTCTGTCATTTAATTTTGCCACTCTAATCCGTAAATAAGTATTAATTAAGTGTTATTATTGTTTTTTTCTTTTTTTCTTATATTGTAGCGTGTTAATATCGCCCGCACGTTGAGGCGCAATTTTTTTGTCCCCTTACTTTTTCTTTTAATTTCCTGAGAATAGATTCAGTGGGTACTAATATTAAAAGAACTAAAGAAATTAAACATACACTAGCTCAGCTTTTCTTTGTAGAGTAACATGAGTAAGAGATAATTTTTGTACGTCTTTTGGAAATAGTCTCTATAGTTGTTTAAAATTTTTGGTTGTACAAATTTTGGGCACCATTCATTTTAAAATAAAAAGGATCTAACTTCAGCTAAAAAATGAAAAAACACTGAAGGGTTATGTAGTTGTTAAGGATAATTTTGATATGGTACAACCCTTTTGTCTTGAAAAATAAAATAGGTGGTACAGTGAAACACTAGCCTTAAACAAGAAAAAAGGTTATTAATGACTAAATTAAAAGTTCTAAATTTGCTGTTCTGTTATTACCCTGTATTACAAAAAACCTTAGCCTAATAGGTGATATTGTTAAATAGAGTCCTTAAATCAGGATTTTTTAATTATAGCTTTGCTACACACGATGTTGAAGGTTCGTGAGGTTCACTTCACGAGTTATCAGTTCAATACGATGTGAAACGCAGTTATCAGCGGGAAAACAGGTCTACGGATGGATATACTGATGACTTACGGTTTTCCTACGAGCTTTTAGGCCTATCCTGGTGGGATATTCATAACACAGATGTCTCCCCCTTGGTTACTTCAGTTCCCTTTGGGCTACTAAACTTTTCTTGGCCCCTAAAGGTCTGGGAATAAATAGGATATTTCAAGGAAAAAGGCCTTGAATTGAGCACTAAAACCGTTTTCACACTACTCCATCACTAATATATCAGTACGGCAATTTGATAGTGAAAGCCTACTGAGCGGCTTTCTAAAAAAAGAAGCCCTTACTTTGGCTGCACAAAATATCTGTCCTGCTTCATCTCGGCTGAAAAAAAATACCGGCTGCGGCTATACGATGGAAACAGCCCCTTGCGGCTACGTGATGGAAAGAGCATACTACGGCTTTATGTTAGAAAAAGCCTTGATCCGTGTCATCCGGACCCTTAAATATCTTTCTCCCTTCCGTATAAATCACGTCTTCAAGATGGCTACTTCCCGGATACAAATATCTAGCCAATTGACGCATAAGAAACGAATTAAATAAATCCAGTAGAAAACTCGCAATGCACATTGTAATATAAACGGCTCTTGAATTCGAGTGAACTACACTGCTGAAAAGTTAGTAAACACTGCAATAAATATAAAAATGGAGAAAAAATTATAAATTATAGGGAGAAAAACAGTGACGTAACATGATCTTAAAATCTAGGAAAAAATGAACGTTACAGTATATATAATTTGACAATTTCAGAAATATCATAAATGTTTCCCTCAAGGATAATTAGACAAATAATAATCCTTTTCATGATCATTATATTCAACCAATTGAAATAATAACAATAAAGTATGTTTCATTTGTCAAGTTGCACAAGGATATTTCTGTAAGTGCCCCGCTTAATTCACTGTTTTCCTATTCTACATTCCAAGAAAAACTTAGCTTCTTTTGAAGAAATCAAATATCATAACAAAACATTTGTCACTTGTCAAATTTGACAGATCTCAGACCCAACTAGGATGTTTTTAAATAACACCCTCTACACCTGAGAACATCATTAACTAGCATTCGTTTACAAAAACATATAACACTTGATATACAGTCAGTCCAAAAAGTCTCCATGCACCACCTGCTTTCTAAACTATTTTTCTGTTATGTTTAACTAATTAATTGTAACTATGAGAAAACATGTTTAAATTAATATTTGAAACTTAACCAACGAGGTATATAGTATAAAAAAAATATTTTATTTAGAAGTTACATCATTGTTATCAAGATGTAAACAAAATTAACGTCAAAAAAAGTCTCCATAAACTCAAGAAGAGCATTGAAAAAAACACGTTATAATCAGCTGCATTTTATCAAGTTATCTATTGCACGCTGAATTGAAAAAAAAATGAATAATTTTCGGCCATACTTTATAATCTGTCACTTGTTGCTAGTAACTTTGCAATGGATTTTCAAAGTAGTATTAAAAATAAGCGAGAGAAATTGTGAAATTCCACTTCAAGTTCGAAAGATCATAATTGATTTGTGGAAAGATGGAAAATCGTACAGAAATATAGAAAGTAAATAAGTATATAGTATAAATCAACGGGTTCTTATACCAAGCTCCATCGTCCTAAGAAACTGACTCCACATAAAGAGGCCAGTATTGTTAGACAAATAATTATAGATCCTAAGAAAAGTGCACCAAAATTAAAAGAAGTATGGGAACTATTTCCGAAAAATGTTTGTTCACAAACAGTAAGAAATTGTTTACACAGGGCAGGCTATAAGAGATGTGCAGCCAGGAAGAAGCCGTTAATTTCGGAAGTTAATCGCAAAAAGCGGTTAGCTTTTGCTAGGGAATACGTTACTAAACTGAATTTTGGGAATCCGTAATCTTTAGCTAACTAAAATTAACCTCTTTGGATCTGATCGCAAAACTAAAGTTTGGAAAAAGAAGAATACCGCATTCGATATTAAAAACATTTGTTCCACGGTGAGAAAAGAGGGTAGCAGTGTTCTGCTTTGGGGATGCATGTCCGCTGAAGGGGTTGGAAATTTACATTTTATTAATGGTACCATGGATCAGCATGTTTATCTGAACATTTTGAGAGACAATTTAAGAGAAACTGTCCAAAAATTAGCACTCGAAAAAAGATACATTTTCAAACAGGACAATGATCCGAAACATACAGCAAACTTGGTGCGAGAATGGATGATCCATAATGTGCGACAGCAGCTTTATACACCTCCGCAATCACCCGATGTTAACACCATCGAGCATTTATGGGAGGAACGGCGCGTTCACAAACATAATGTTTCGAATAGAAAAGAATTAAAAAAAGAATATTGAACGAATGGGATAACATGCCAGCAGAAGTTACTAGAAAGCTGGTTGCAAGCATGACAAAACGGTTATAGGAGATTATCAAGGCCAACGGCGGCGGCGGTCCAAATAAATGTTAGTTTAAAGGAAGTTGTTATTTTCCGTTAAACTCCGTCAAACTATTATTGGTAATTGTTAAGTGTATGGAGACTTTCTTGACATTAATTTTGTTTACATTTTTATAACCATCATGTAACTTCTAAATAAAATGTTTCGTAGTTGTTTTTAATACTAATCCTCGTTGGTTAAGTTTCAAATATTAATTTAAACATGTTTTCTCATAGTTCCAATTAATTAGTTTTTTTTTTTATGGGTCTAGCACACGTACTACAGGGAAGTCCCTAAAGCGCTACAGGAGCGACACGTGTGCAGAGAAAGCGATTCACGTTGTTCTTGAATCGCTGTAGATTGTACTCGGTGGGAAACACAGTCCTGGGCAAATTATTCCAAAGGGATGATGTTCTCCATATAAAAGACTGCTTGAAAAGCGTTGTACGAGGAGTAACAAGCTGAACCTCATACGGATGTCAAGAATTAGCGCGACGTGTACTTCTAACATGCACTGCTCTGGGAGGAATTAAGCGGGCCAC
Organism: Pachyrhynchus sulphureomaculatus; assembly: GCA_019049505.1. Classification (NCBI taxonomy): domain Eukaryota; kingdom Metazoa; phylum Arthropoda; class Insecta; order Coleoptera; family Curculionidae; genus Pachyrhynchus; species Pachyrhynchus sulphureomaculatus. The sequence goes on along the minus strand of CM032449.1, from coordinate 32,979,463 downwards.
ATCCGTCGAACACTTCCCATGAAAGTACTTGTAGAATAGGCTCAAGTCGCCAACCGTTCTTCGATGTTCCAGCGAATCAAGGCCGACGGTCAGTTCCGGGTCTCCAATCAGACGAACAGCTCTTCTCTGAATAGAATCCAACAAATGCAGTGTATGTTTGGGAGCGGAGCTCCAAACATGGGAGCAGTATTCCATAGTTGGTCGAATTTGAGCTTTGTAAAGAATTAACAGTTGTTGTAGAGTGTAAAGCTTTCTGGTTCGAAATAATATTCCCAACTTTTGAGAAGCTCTCCTTGCTATGCCTGCAACATGTTCATGCCAGGACATATTTGCTCCCAAATTAACGCCCAACAAATTGAGTGACTATGTTAGAGGAATCGAGTGCCCTAACATAGCTATGTCGGGTTCAGCAACGTTAACTTTTTTTAAAAAAACTGCCGCCTGGGTTTTTGTTGCGTTAAATTCCACTTGGTTACTGTCACCCTAAGATAGAATTTCTTCCAGGTCTTTGTTAAGTTGAATGACTTCCTGCTGTCTGCGGATATTCGTCTGAGTAGCCCATGTCCGAGCATTCAAAGTAAATGAAGAGATAAGTGTACTGTCATCTGCAAAGCTGTAGATTGGATTCTCGGTCTTTTCCAGCAGATAGTTAATGTAAATGAGAAAGAGAGTAGGAGACAGTATGGAGCCTTGGGGCACACCGGCGTTGATAGTGAAGGTGTAAAGAACGCTCTCTGAGGAAACATGAGAGCCACAAACAGAACTTTTCCGACATACCATAAGAACGTAGCTTAGCCAACAGCCCATTGTGCCAAACACGGTCGAATGCCTTGGATATGTCAAGAGCAACCGCTCGAGATTCTCCAAAGTGTTCAATTGCATTGTTCCAAACATGTGTTACATAAGTCAGAAGATGTCCTGTTGATCTATGTTTACGAAAGCCATATTGGTGATCGCTAATAATGTTGAATCCTTCAAGATATTTTAGAAGATGCTGATTGATAGCCTTTTCCATGACTTTCGATATTATTGAAAGCAGTCGGTAGTTATTTGACAAGGTCTTCTTGCCCTTTTTAGGTATCGGCTGAACTGTAGCACATTTCCAGCAGGAAGGAAATATTCCCTTTCTGTAGGATAGGTTGAAAAGTCTACAGAAAACTGGTGTTAGTTCCCTCGCACAGATTTTAAGAACTATGGCAGGTATTCCGTCAGGGCCAGAAGCCTTCTTGTTGTCTAGCTTCATCAAAATACGCTTTATGATACGTTGTCTGAAGAAAACATCGGGCATCCTTGACTGCACTATGGGAATAGTAGGTGGTGTCTTTCCTTGGAAATCGACAGCCGAATGTGAAACAAAGAGTTCAGCCAACAAGTTCGCTTTCTCAACAGGTGTCGTTGCAATAGAATTATCTGGCCGTGTGAGTGGTGGTATGGTGGATTTAGTGAAATTGTGACTAACTGCCGTAGCGACCGACCAAAAGGACCTTGAATTGCCGGGACAGGCGAGAAGTTTGTTTCTAATCTGTTGATTGTGTACCTCCTTGGTTTCGTCGATAATTTCTTTGCATCTGTTCCTGGCACGAACAAATGTGTCACGATTTATGGTGTTAGGATTTTCGCGCCATTGTCAGTATGCAAGATGTTTAAAAGCAACAGCTTCTTTGCATTTTCGGTCAAACCAAGGCTTGCCGTTGGAAGGGGATTTCTTCGAAAAAGGGATGTGAGCCTTCATACCGGCCAAAATAACATCGGAAACCTCCCTGGCGTAGTCAGATGGATCGTCGGATCGAAAACAAAAGTCTAACCAAGAGAAAGTTCGAAAATATTCCATGAGATCTTCCTATTTAGCAGGCTTGTAGTGCCAAATCTTGCGCGGTGTAGGCGCCTCTCTGTCATTGATTGGTAGAATACTCGATGTCGAAAGTAGTTTATGGTCGGAAGAACCTAACGGCGGATTTACGCTGACTGTGTAAATCTCCGGATTGGTGGTTAAAAAGAGATCAAGAAGACTGGCAAACTCTCCGTCTCGATCAGGGATCCGTGTTGGTTCGTTAATAAGCTGAGTTAAGCCACAACTGATTGAAAATGATTCAGCTTCACTACCTTGTTCGTCGGTAGTATGTGAATATTTAAGCCAGTTGATGTTGTGGACATTAAAGTCGCCCAGAATGGCAATTTCGGCATGTGGTTAGTTAAAGTTAAACATAACAGAAAAATAGTATAGAAAGCAGGTAGTGTATGGAGACTTGTTGGACTGACTGTATATTTTCAGTCGTTACGACAATGTATTGAATCGAATTTTAACTTTGAAGAGGCTTACCTGATGTATCATTTGCCTATTTAGCAAATAAAAAAATATGTTTTAGTGTTAAACTTTTTTTTTTCTGAGGAAGCCAAATATGATAACAAGAAATTCATCACTTGTCCAATCTGACAGATTGCAAAGTCAAATAGATATAATTTATGGCGTCGATCGTTACTTGATAAAAATCCATAGTCAAAACATGTAAAAAAAAACACTCAGTTTTTAGATGTTCACTTTATTGATGTTAACTGTATGTTAGCAATCACATGACATGTTTCGTAGCTTTGCTCCTTCATCTGATGTACAAAGGTATATAAACTAATGTTAACACATTTGGCCTTTATATAAAAATCTTGTGGAATTTCTAAATTATAATGGATCTTATATTATTATATGGCTTATTTTTCTAACGGTTTAGGTAAGTTTAACAAAGGGGATTTGTTTATTTCTAATTAATAATTGAGTAAATTACCTGTCTTTTTTCTTCTGTTAATCTGTAAAAATTCTAGTAAATTCAACTTTTTACCTTTATTTTCCGTGTGTAAAATGCTAAAGTTCTCATAATAAATGGTCAGCATAAGGCAAGTTGTTTTTGTTATTCATAAAATCTCTTTTATGTTCTTTAATTCTAGTTTTAAAGTTCCTTCCTGTTTGGCCTATATAACTTTTTTGGCTTGAGCCACAATCTAACTTATAGACCCCGCTCGGCTGATTTTATGTTTATTGTTTTTTATATGTTTTTCTAATGTATCTGTTTAATTTTAGTTGTCGTATATATTTGTGATATTACTTTTTTCTTTATTTTGCTATTGAAAATATTTTGAGTAATTGTAAGGGAGTATCCGTTGTTAACTGCTATTGTTTAATTATGTTCAATTCTTTCTCAAAGTATGTTTCATTCATTGGGATGTTTACTAATCTGTAAATCATGCTGGGGTAAGCTGCTAGTTTATGTGAATGGAGGGTAACGAGTTGTTGTAAATGGTCGTATCTTTGTGCGAGGGTTTATGGAAAAGTGAAAACTTATGGATGTTTTGTTCCCTTATGATTCTTAAGTCCCAAAAGTTGATTGACTTGTTTACTTCTAGTTCTAGTGTAAATTCTGTACTTTTATGTATACTATTGATATATTCTAAGAAAATGTTGATTTTTCTTTTTATACCTTTAAAGCATACTAAGATATCGTCCACGTATCTGTACCAGTATAAACATTTTTTGAGTAACTGATGTTCCGTTATTTTCTTTTCTATATTGTCCATAAATATCTACGCCAAAAGGGGACTCAGAGGGCTTCCCATAATGAGTTCTTCCGTGGCAGAAAAATATTCTTGATCAAACTGGAAATACTTTTGATTGATACAGACTCTTAAGGCAGTGCTTATTATATCTTCTATAATTTCAATTGCTTCCGTGGGGGTACACTTGGGAACAGATTTTTCACGTCAAAAATCGACCGAATATAATATTAAGCTGCACTTAGCTTTCATCGATTATAAGAAGGCTTTCGACTCTCTGGAACATTCAGCAATTATGCAGTCCCATAAAGATCAAGATAGGTGTTAGGCAGGGTGATATAATTTCACAAAAATTGTTTACCCTGGTCTTGGACGATGTATTTAAAAATCTTGAGTGGGAAGAGAAGGGAATTAAAATCGATAGCATATATTTATATCACTTGCGTTTCGCAGATGATGTAGTACAGTACTGATTAGCGAAGATCTAGAAGAACTCAAAATCATGATGGAACAACTTAATCAAGCTTCATGGAAAGTTGGGCTCGAGATGAACATCAAGAAAACGAAACTTCTAAACCCATAAAACACAAAAATTAAGATCGGCACGGAAAAGATTATCTAAACTGTAAACGCAATTATGCACAGTTCGAAACCATTTTCTGAGAATATGAAACCATTGAAATCTCGAGGGACCAGACATATTGAGGTCAATAAAGATTATGTTGGGAAACTGAATTTTGTTTTTGCAAGAAAAATGTTATTTACCTAGTTTTTTACAATAGTTTTCAATCCACCGTCTCGTCGTCGTGAAACCTAAATGGGCTTGAAAGATCGTTTTAACATATACAAGTCCTGCTGTCTGTGGTAATTCGCTAAAAATAACTCCCTTCGTTTTCTAAAATGGATAAAGATATTTGAGAAATAGCTTTTCTTATCAGTTTTTGCTTTGGTATAAGGAGGAGATAAACCATACAGAAACTTTTCTCATCTGTGATCTTTCGTGCACAATCATAAAAACTGTATTTTCGGGTACACCTTCCCTAACAATCACTGAGATTTTTAGTTGTGGATCTGACAGCCACAAATCCTCAATAAATTTGATGGTGTCCTCAATTTTAGCCTCAACTAGTCCACCTGATGTGAGATGATCCTGAATTAAATCTCGATTTGATCGAAGCTGTCATTGACATTCACCTAAAACATTATTGCTTTTAGCTTTTCGTACATTTTCGTGTTTAATGAGAAACTTTATCAATAAGCGATTCATCAAGTCACTTTCTCTCATTTCTTGGAAAAGAAAACCTTAAAAACCATAAAATGAAACAAACACGTGAGGCGGTCCTACTTCCGTGATATCGTGACAGCGTACGATATCAAAGATTCCGGGTGCCAATCCTGGCAGATCAGTGTACTTATTTAATAATTTATTCAAGTATATTTGGCTTGGCCACATTCAGATGTAGTAGTTGCGGCAGAAATACAATAACGCCCATGGCAGCACTATCACCTTCTCTAAAAAATGCCGTGAAATAAATCAAATTAAATAACATCCAGTCAAAAGTACTATATGAAATGAAACGAATTATTTTGTTATTTGTCAGTTATTTTTTATTTATCTGCTACTACACTTTAGTAGGTTTTTTACATTGTCAAGCGTAATACTACTAAATAAAAAATAAGTGACAAATAACAAAATAATTCGTTTCATTTCATTTAGAAATTTAAAATGTATTGTAAAAAAGTAACGGACACCTCAATTATAAAAGTCAAAAGTACTTTAATGTAGTAAAATCCCAATGGTTTTTCTTTGACAAAGCATATTATATCTAAGGGATATAAAAACATGGTTATAATGCAAAAATAGAGCACAAAACAAATTAAATCTACGTAAAATAATAAGGAAACCTGAAAACGAAATACAGTAGAACCCCGATTAGCCGAGTCGCGATTATCCGAGCTCCGGATTAACCGAGCCAAGAACCTGATTATCCGAGGTACGCGCGTCTATGCTGCGTATTAACAGAGCTTTTAAAGTATGTATGTACATATTTCCATTTAAAATTGTCGGGGCCTTCGAGGAATCCCCCTGGCCCGTGTGAGGGGTTCCCCTATTTATGTTTTTGGACTCTTTCAGCATGTAAGTTTGCGTGAATGCAGTGCGTTATAGCGTTTACTACGGAAAAGTACGAGTATACTCACATAATTTATTTGGTTGGAGTTCTGGTAGTTAAGTGTAATTAATACGAACTGCTTTGTTTGAATTTTTGTTTGTCGTATTATAATGGAGCAAAACAAGCGTAAAAGAATCGTCGTTCCTATTGAAGAAAAATTAAAAGCTATCAGAAGAATTGAAGCAGGAGTGACAATTAAAGTTGTTGCACGAGATTATGGAGTAGGTGAGGTAACAGTTGGAGATTGGAAAAGAAACGGCAAATAGAAGAGTGGTGTATAAATTAAGCCTCCTCGTCCTCAGGAAGAAAATCAATGAAAACCGGCGACTGTGAAAAGGTTAACGAAGCTTTATTCATGTAGTTTAACCAACAGAGATCAAAAAGGTGTGCCTCTGACAGGTCCAATTTTACAACAGAAAGCAATAATGATTAGTAGGCAATTCCCAGAGATAGATCAGTTTACCGCCAGTTCTGGATGGTTTGACTGCTGGAAAAAACGGTACGGTGTACGACAATTGACTGTATGTGGTGAAAAACTTTCTGCTGATGTGTCATCAATTGAGAAGTTTAAGCAGAACTTTAAAAAGCAAATCGAAGATTGTGGATACACATGTGATCAAATTTACAACTGTGACGAAGCTGGTCTGAATTATAAAATGCTTCCATCAAAAACATTGGCATCTCGACAGGAAAAATCAGCTTCTGGGCACAAACGAAGTAAGGAAAGATTAACTATAATGGTATGTTCCAATGCATCTGGCAAGCACAAAATCCCACTGATGGTGATTGGCAAGTCTGCACGTCCAAGAGCTGTAAAAGACATCTCACCCACAGCCCTACAAGTCTATTACAAAAGTCAGAAGAGCACATGGATGGATGCGACCTTATTTACTAACTGGTTTGAAGAAGATTTCGTGCCATCTGTGACTAAATTTTTGAATAGAAACCGTCTTCCTATTAAAGCAATTTTGTTAATGCATAATGCCCCCTCTCACCCTGGAGAAGGATTTCATGTGGGCGAAATTGTTGTAAAATCAAGGATCAAGGCATCCTCGAAAACATTAAAAAAAATTATAGGCGTTTATATCTTGAACATCTGTTAGAATACACAGAAAAGGAGGATATTATCAATGGGATGAGACAGGTTACACGGAAAAACGTTATTTACTTGGTAAGTCAAGCTTGGGATTCTGTGCGTACTAGCACTATTCAAAAATCTTGGTGAAAAGTTATTGATTTTGAGGACTATAATGACAGTGAAGATGATATTCCGTTAAATAAATTAGCCTTGAAATTGAGAAGCCATGGAGAAATGTCCTGTTCAAATTTTGACAGCGAGATAGAAGAAAAAGAAAAAAGTTTATTTGAATTAATGCAAAAATTAAAAGGTTACGAAAATGTGACAAGAGAAGATGTTGTTGAATAGATTACAGCAGATGATTTAGAAGAAGAAATGAGTACTGAAGAAATAACGAATGCCTTTCAAGAAACCGAAAAATCAGATGACGATAACGATGACGAAGCGGCGGTGGATGAACAGTCTCTCACTAAGATCTCTCATCAAGAAGGTTTTGCTTCTTTGGAAAAAGCTTTGAGGTATATCGAACAACAACCAGAGGCAACCCCAGCGGATTTGCTTCTTCTTAATAGATGGAGAAACATTGCACCTAGAAAAAGAAGATGCAATATGAAACAGAACCGCATAGATACCTATTTCACTGTTTTAAAATGTATGTACCTATTTATATGTTAAAAACTTTAATACATCGGTTTAAAGTATTGGTGTTTATTTTTTGAATGAATAAAAAACAAATCCGGATTATCCGAGTTTTCAGTTATCCGAGGAGGGTGCCCCCCCCACGTTACCTCGGATAACCGGAGTTCTACTGTATATAATAAGCTAAAATGTAGAACACTCAACATCAAACATAGAGTAGACAAACAGCAAGATACCTAGATAACACAGAACTAACACGTAGGCTGAAAAGTTTTTGGTCTAGCTACTTAAAACACATTTTTTTAGCAAAATTTGATTTTACTCATCAACATAATCTCCTTCAAGAGCGATATAATCAGTCCAACAATTTTCCAACATTTCTATACCTTTCTTATAGAAGGATTTGTCTTTTCCTTCAAAATACGACTCAGTTTCGGCGATAACTTTTTCATTGCAGCCAAATCTCTTTCCAGCTAGCATTTTTTTGAGGTCTGCGAATAGATAATAGTTGCTGGAGACTGAAAGTTGGGATCAATATACGCCCCGGAATTTGATAACTTCAAGTAGATTTACTATTAGCCCACGCATTCTTACAATTACATTAATTCCAACAACTTTATTTACGTATTTTTATTTCCACATTTCAAAAACAAACGTCGGCTTGGTTTAGACGGAAAGCGCCATATATTCGATTAAGCTCGATATTATTTAATTTGGAAACCGTCAAAATACGGAGTATGTTCATTTTTGGGTGAAAAACTCTCACAGTAAAAACAGAGCCACTGTTTTCTATGTATCGATAGTCAAATACGAGTATATACAATACATGAAACATTAAAACATTTCGACAATGGGCATTAAATAATAATTTAAAATTTTACCATTATTAACCAATAAATAGATTTCATGTGTGCACGTGTTTTTAATTATTTTTTTCTCGTGATAAAATCTTGGATTTTTTAATATATTCTCTAACTGACTTTTTCTTAAATATGAAACAATTTCCTAAATTTACTAATATTCTCGTTTTCCTTAATAGCAAGTATTGATTTTGACATGAAGTATACGAGACTTTTCAGGAAAATAAGCCAATAAAAAATTCACAGATACGTCCCTGCTTAATTTTGTATCTCACTAGGTCTCGAACTGTTGATATATTTTTTCATGTTGCCGTTTGAATTTATCTGGTAGAAGATTTAAAATGACAGAATATTCTTTATCTGCTATATTTAGTGGTGTACCGTTAAATTTATCGTCACTCCCAACACTTTCTGTTATTTTATAATTAAACATATCTGGCACATTGTTCCATTTTAAATTAAATTTAGTTATGCTTTGCAGTCAGCTAACTGTTTCTTTTAATTTTTGCATTAAAGCACAACTGTTGTAAAAAAATATTGTTTACAACTAGTGCGTAAACTCTCTTTGGTAGTCTTTCGTATACTAGATATCAAATTAGCTATTTACTGCCATAGATTTTTCTTATAAACCCTAAAATGACCTCAATTTTCATATTATCATATACAATAATTGTACCTACAAGTTTATTTAATCAAAAGGAAAATAAAACAGTTTAAAAATGTAAAATTGAATTAAAAATATAGTAAAATTGATAACTACTATTTATTCGGATTTTGTCGCTTCTAGAAAGCTTTTTTGGTCTCTTTTTTCAGGGGCGTACCGGATGGATTGAAAAGTTCGCGGCCTAGTCAAGAAAATAAAATAAAATACGTACAAAAACATTTTTATTTTTCGACGTAATCTCCATGCACTTCTTCCACCTGCATTCCAAAGCTTCCACACCTGTTTGAAAAAAAGATTCCTCAAGGTCTTCAAAATACTGGTTAACTGCAGCTTCGACTTCTTCATTTGATGAAAATTTCTGGCCACCAAGGAAGGAAATAAAATCGAATTCAAATTTGATGCACATGTATTGTTAAATCAATATTTTGGAGATATCATTACAGAAGAAGAGACTGAAATTTATATATTATTCATAATATATTATGAAAATTTTTCCTGGTTTCTGATTGCGATGATGAACCAATTTTAAACATGGTTATTTATAATCAAACATATAACGGGTTTAAGAGGGGATTGCCGCGAATACTGTTTACTAGAGTCAAGAAATAATAGAGTGTAAACGTTACCTGCTACAACTATCCGACTGGATTAAATTACTTTGAGTTCCAAAACATTAGGGGATAAAAGGTACTGAAAATGCGGACAAATTAGCAAGATTCGGAGCTACAAAACCAGAGGTACAGAACAAGCGTTTGATATACCAAAACAAGTGGTAAAAACGGCAATCAACAGATGGTCATATCAGCAACATCTAGATCGTTGGCTCGTTCGTAACTTCTGGCCAAAAACATGCAAAGGGCCTAATTGACGACCCTTGAAAGAAACTAACAACTGACGACGTCCTTTGTTTAACAAGGGTCCAGACCAAACAGTGTACCCAGAGGAAATATTTGCAGAAAATGGCTTTCCACAATCTGGTTGACTTGTGACACGGTGCATTGTCTTGATGAAAGAGCACTTTTTTCTTGTCCATTTGGGGCCGTTTCCTTGCGATTTCTGTCTTCTAAGGCATCAATACTTTATACAATATTCGCTATTGATGGTTTCTTCCTTCTTAGCAGAATTGATGAAAACTATTCCATGCGCATCCCAAAATACAGAGCCCAAAACCGTTCCAACCGACTGTTGTGGCTTTGGTCGCTTCGGGCTGCTTTCACCGGCGGCTGTCCACTCAGCTGACTGCCGATTTGATTCCGGTGTGTTGCTTTTAAAATAAAAAATTTTGTTACGGAGGTATAAAGTGATCAATGACTCCACAAAACACACCAAAAATGAGTTTCCAACAGTTTTTTTTTTCCTATCTTTGTTGAAAACTGACTTTGAAGTTTTTTGTTAATAGCAGATAAACTACTAAAGGTAATGCACTCGTGATAATTTTCATTCAATCTACCCCCTATTTCAGAATTTATTTTAAATTTTTTGATCAGTACTTTTCGAGATAATGCGAAGGACAGCGATTTTTTGCAATTTTTCACAAATAATACAAAGAAAAGTGAACGCAAGTATTATATTATATATTTTTAAAGTTGATGGCCTGGTAACTTTTTTCACTTCCGATTTCACCCCATAAAAATAACTCCTTGAGAGAAAATTTAATTTTCAAAACTGCACAGCTCTAATGAGGCCATCAATTCCCATATTAGTGCCAAATTTCAACTTTCTGTGTCAAATAGTTTCGAAGAACATCAGATGTGACAGGTAGACAGATGTACAGACAGACAGATGGGCAGACACCGAAGAGATCTTATAAATGTTCAATACGGAATACTAAAAATATAACTGAGAAAATTAAGGGGAATTGGATTACAATTCCAAACATTTTTGTGAAGAACAACAAATATTGATTGAACCACCAGGAAGCTAGCAGTTTTTTGAGGTCTGTGAATAGATAATAGTGGCTGGGGGCCAAATCTGGAGAACACGGTGGATGAGGAAGCAATTCAAACTTTCATTCGTGCAATTATGTCATCGTAACCATCGACTTGTGACACGATCTTGATGAAAAAGCACTTTTTTCTTGTTCATTTGGGGCCATTTTTTTTGCGATTTCTGCCTTCAATTGCATCAATAACTTTATACAATATTCGCTATTGATGATTTTTCCCTTCTCAGCAGAGTCGCTGAAAATTATTCCATGCGCATCCCAAAATACAGAGCCCAACCGACTATTGTGTCTTTGGTCGCTTCGGGCTACTTTTACGGGCTGCTGTCTACTCAGCTGACTGCAGATTTGATTTCGGTGTATAGTGGTAGATACATGTTTAATCCATTGTCACATATAACAAAATCTTTTTCATTGCGTTTAAACAGGTCCAAACAGCGCTCAGAATTATCAACACGTTGTTGTTTGGTCCACTGTGAGCAAACGCGGTACCTATTCCGAACAGAGCCCAAATGTTCATGCAAAATATGACCATCATGTTTTTTTTGATATCTTTAGAGTATCAGCTATCTCACGTGATTTCACCTTACGGTCATCCAAAACAATTTTGTCGATTTTCCGGTGTAACCACCTCATTTGGGCGTCCAGGGCGTTCAGCATTATTTGTGCCTGTACGACCGCGTTTAAGTAAATGATAAGTGATTTTCCAAGGGTAGAGTCCCCGTAACACTTATCAAGCCATTGGTTCGTTTGAACGGTATTTTTTTCCATCAAAAAACAGTGTTTATTCAACACATGAAATTGAATTTTTCCCATTGTTTTAAAAATATCAAAAGCGTCACTAAAACCCTGTAACTTGTAAACTTATCGTCGAAATGTCCTGTTATTTTGACACGTATTGTTTGAAGCTTGGTACTTCCTAAAAATCGTATGGATTTTTTGAAAAGGGCGACATTTATATGTCAGACCAAAAACTTTTCAGTCTACGTGTTAGTTTCAGTGAAAGTAAAATTAACACTAGCATATAAAACTAAAACAATAATACCTACTAGTCATTAGCAAGATAAAAAGGAGCATACCAACCCACACAGCACAGGTGCTTCATGATAAAATGAATCTAAAACAACAATCGACAAAGGGAGTCAGGTCATAATATGATTTGTTAATTAATAATTTTTTAAGACCCTTTCGAAACACTCTAAGTGAGTTAGCAGTCTTGATGTGAGTTGGCAAACGGTTAAACAATTTTCTGCCCTCCTATATCAATGAGTGCCCTAACTGGAACAGGAAACAGCAGATCGCAGCACGTCGGATGCCCCTCTGAGATGCTACGCGCTCACTACTCAAGCGATTCTTATATATCGACGGTCTCTAAGATGAGCAGAGAAGTGAGGCTCAAAATTCTCTACGAGAGAAATATAGGCTACAGGATTCCCTGTGATGGGCACCAGTGACGAAGCGAACAGTCTTCTTCTGCAGCAAAAACAAAATATATAGAAGATATTAGCTAGCAAAACCCCAAAAGGGAATACCATATCTAAAGATGGGACTCAAACAATGTAAAATAAACCTCTCGCACAATATCAGGGCCAAGTTCATTTTTCGTAACCCTGATAGCAAAGCAACCTGAAAAAAGTTTCTTACTCAACTTCATTATGTGATTCTTAAATCGACGATCAGCATCAATAACAATACCCAGAAACCTGGCCGCAGGTTCCTCCCGCAAAGAATCGTCATCCAAGTATGTCCCCTGCATATTGCATCCAAAACCAATAACATGTGTGTTACCGAGATTAAAAGACAATCGGTTAGCGCTACACCACTTCCTAACTTCCAACAAGTTGATGGAAATGTTCGACCTAAGGGTTTCAATAACTTTATTATGCCACAACGGAGGTGTCATCGGCAAATGCATGTATCGGCATTTGGACAACGTTCATAGATATTATGATATGATCAAAAAAATTCGTCAAGGTATTTAGAACATAACCAAGCAATTTTTTATGAGATGTTGTTTTCATGCCCAGGCAGATAAATAGCACCCTCGTATAAATAAATGGACTATCCTTTCCTCGATTAAATCTTGTTCGGTGGTGGAGTCCCCTTCGGCTGCCGGTATTATATTTTTACTTTTTTCATATGTTTTAATTAAAAATGTACATACCTATTTTATTTTATATCGAAATCTTTTAGGAAGACAGCTTAATTGGATTTGCTCTCTATAAATTATCTTTAATTAAAATCTACGGATGATCAGTTTTCACTTTAATTTATTTTTATGTAAAAGGAAATCACAAACGGGAAATACACATATACGTTTTTTACGTTTTTAAATTGATTTTCCATTTCGATTTAAATACATAATAACTAAGTTGGGAATGTGGAATCTTTGGCTCAATGATACTACTCAGTATATATCACCACTACACCAAACACTTTATTTTTTCTCTCGACGCGCGTTTCGCTAACCATGTTAGCTTCATCAGGAGCGATGATTGACTAAAGCTAAACTACAAATCTACCCTATTTATACTTAGCCCAACCCTTGAATTACTCAGGCGGAACTAATGGCAATCTCCTATCAGATACATTTTTTATTAATCTTAGATTATCTAATGTTACAATATGATCAGCTTCAAGGGCATGTTCGGCAATGCTAGACTTTTCTGTTCTACTGTATTTTAAGTGTGCTAAATGTTCTTTAAATCGTGTTTTAATTGACCTTTTAGTTAGCCCAACATACTTTTTGTCACAATCATTACAACTAATTTCATAGACAATAGACAATAGAAAATTTATTCATCTTTTCAGCTACAAAAGTTGTAGATAAGACATGTCATCAAAGGGATGTATGATCCCATTTTAGGTAATATCAAAAATAATAAATAGAAAGAGAACAAAAAAGAAATCTTACTATTAAGCACATTAATACACAGTAAATACAAGATATAATAAAAAACATAACATACATATTTATAACAAACAAATTTATAACAAAAAAAAAACATACTAAAGATGCTTTAATTAAGTAAGGATGTTATAAAGAATAACATTCACACTCTGCCCAGCAGATAACTTTCAAATTCAGTTACAGAATAAAAAGTTTTACTTAATAGTATAGTTTTTATTTGTTTTTTAAAACGTGCCATAGATTCAATCCTTTTTACATTTCCGGCAGTAAGTTAAATAGTCTGCAACCTAAGTAATGACTAGTTTTTTTAACATATTCATGATTGTGTTTTTCAATATAAAAATTTTCTCTGTTTCGAGTCGGATAACGATAAAAAGATCTATGCGACATGAAGCTATCTTGATTTTGATAAATATACAATAAAAGTGTTTACGAGGCTGGTTTGAAAAGTCCGTGCAAAGTCCGAGAGATGGCACCACCGGCGCGTATCGAGGTCATGTTTAGTTAGTAGCATCTCTTGAATGAACGCACACCAAGTTTCAGCCATATTGGTCTATTTCTTTGTGTTTGGCATTCGTGTGAACCAAGGAAGTCGAGTGATTTTCAAGAAATGGACGAAAAAGAATTTCGTGTGGTGATTAAACATTACTTTATGAAAGGCAAAACGCCTCAGGAGACTAAAGAGAAGCTTGATAAACATTATGGTGACTCTGCACCTTCGATTAGAACAGTTTATAAGTGGTTTCAAAATTTTCGGACTGGCCATATGGGCACAAGTGACGCTGAACGTTCTGGACGGTCTGTGGAGGTTACGACTCCAGAAATCATTGATCAAATCCATGATATGGTGATGGATGACAGAAGAGTTAAGGTGCGTGAGATTGCTAGTGCTGTGGGCATCTCGACTGAACGGGTATATAATATTTGGCATAAACATTTGGACATGAGAAAGCTATCCGCAAGATGGGTGCAGCGATTGCTCCCGCTTGACCAAAAACGGAATCGTGTGAAGTGTTGCAAGGATGGTTTGCAGCTGTTCCAGAAGAATCCGGAGGACTTTAAGCGTCGTTTCGTCACTGTGGATGAAACATGGATACATTACTATACTCCTGAGACCAAACAACAATCTAAACAATGGGTTACCAAGGGGGAATCTGCACCAAAAAAGGCGAAGACCGTTCCTTCGGCCGGAAAGGTTATGGCGACTATCTTTTGGGATTCGCAAGGGATAATCCTCATCGACTATCTGGAAAAGGGTAAAACTATTACAGGTGCATATTATTCATCGTTATTGGACCGTTTGAAAACCGAGCTGCAAGAAAAACGCCCGCGATTGGCCCACAAGAAAGTCCTTTTCCATCACGACAACGCACCAGCACACACCTCAGCAGTTGTGGTCGCAAAATTAATGGAAATAGGATTCCAACTCGTTTCACATCCCCCCTATTCTCCAGACTTGGCTCCCTCGGACTACTATTTGTTCCCCCATTTGAAGAAATGGCTGGCGGGACAAAGATTTTATTCAAACGAGGAGGTGATTGCAGACACTAATGGATATTTTGCAGACTTGGACAAATCCTATTATTCGGAAGGGATCAACAAACTAGAACATCGTTGGACGAAGTGTATAAGCCTAAAAGGAGACTATGTCAAAAAATAAAAAAGGTTTACCCCAAACACATAAGTAGTTTTTTATTTTTGCACGGACTTTTCAAACCAGCCTCGTATATATATATATATATATATATATATATATATATATATATATATATATATATATATATATAAATACTTGTAACTGTTAATATTTTTCTATTCTTAAAGACTTCCCTACAGGATGCGTTATATGGCATACTAAAAATTAGTCTCATGATTCGTTTTTGCATTACCAGCACTCTGTCCAGTTCCTGCGCACTTTCCCAAACCGCCAGACCATAGGACATGGCTGGGTACGCATTAGCGTAATAGACATGAGATTGGGAACACTTAATGAGTTTTTTAAAGATTCTATCATAAAAAAATATTTATTTAGTCTCGAGCAAACGTCATCTATGTGCAAACTTCATTCGAGGTTAGAATCTATTATGATTCCTAAATAATAAATAATAAAATAAATTCCACTTTTCTCACAATTAGGAATCTTACCTTTGGGATTTCCTGAGATATTCTTCAGATTGTCTGATGACTTATAGACTAAGGTGAGGCCTACCTTATTAAATACCTTATTGAGTCCCTTGTTATATTTCAGATTATATGGTATGGAGAAATACTTGGTGTTATTTTCTTCGCGTGTAAAAAAGGTGAAGCTGATCATATTGTAACATTAGATGGTTAGCGAAACGCGCGTCGAGTGCAAAAATAAAGTATTTTGTGTAGTGGTGATATATACTGAGTAGTAAATACATAATATCCAACGTAACAAAATGGAGACCCAGAACTCACCACCAACCTCCATGCCTTGGCACATCAAAGAATGGTTGGCGACTTAATTCTATTGTAAGTATTTTCGTGGAAAGTGTTTGATGCATGTAGCCCCACTCAGAGCGGTGCATGCTAGAAATACACGTCGTGCTAATGCTATACATCCGTAAGAAGTCCAGTTTATCACTCCTCGTACAACCCATGATTTGCTCAGGACTGTGTTTCTCACCAAGTACAATCTACAACGTTTCAGGAGTAATGTAAATCGCTTTTTCCTCACACATGTCGCTCCTGTAGTGCTTTAGGGATTTCCCTACAGCAAGTGTGCTATACCAGTAAAACAAACCGTCCAAGTGAAAGTCGGGCTTGCGCAATTAGTGTTCCGTAGGTTGATTGCTTTTAAAATAAAAATTTTTGTTACGGAGGTATAAAGTGATCAATGACTCTACAGAACACACCCTAAATGAGCTTTCAACAGTTTTTTTTTTTTTTTTCCGATCTTCGTTGAAAACTGACTTTGAAATTTTTTTTTTTTTTCGTTCAATCTACACCCTATTTCAGAATTTTTTAAAAATTTTTTGATAAGTGCTCTTCGAGATAAAGGGAGGGACAGCGATTTTTGGCAATTTTTTAAAAAATAATGCAAAGAAAACCGTATGCTAATATTATATTGACTTGGTAATTTTTTTCACTTCCGATTTCACCCCATAGAATTAACCCCTTAAGACAAAATTTAATTTTCGAAACTGCACAGCTCTAATGAGGCCATCAATTCCTATATTAGTGCCAAATTTCAACTTTCTCTGTTAAATAGTTTCGAAGGAAATCAAGTGTGACAGGTAGACAAAGGGACAGACAGATAGATGGACAGACGCCGAAGTGATCTTATAAGTGTTCCGTACTGAATACTAAATATGCAACTGAGAAAATTAAGGGGAATTGGATTACAATTCCAAACATTTTTCTGAAGCAAAAAAACTTGCATTATGATTCCAAATTTACAAAACTTTCAACAAACGTTAATTGAACCACCGGGAAGCTAGGATGTTATATGATTAAGCTGCATGAACATAAAAGTCTGCTCATATTAGTTGTTAAATCTGATTTGAATTAAGCATCTCTCATTTAAAATTATTCGTCTGAAATTTGCAATTTTAACATATTTTTACTTACCTTGCTAAATTCGTGAAAAAATCACACTAGATTTTTGCTTGTCTTTACGTCGGTTTCGAGGTCATAAAAAACATCGGCATTAATTTCCGTCATTCTGTCACACACTGGGGCTTTTCGCACTTTGTAGCCCCTAAACGCCCTTGAACCTTTATTTCTCCATTGATTTCAGAGATTTTTTTTTAAATGATTTTTGCCAAAATATGAACTAATCCCATGCGGTCTAATTTGAAAAGAATCGGCAGGATTATAGAAAATTGATTTAAAAGATCGTTGTTTTATTATAAAATATTCCTAGTCTGTTGTCAAAAGGGGGGTCGGGTCTAGCCTACATTTTTTGTTCTATGGAATTTAATAATGTAAATGTATGTCTTTTGGGTAGCTGATTACCAATTTGATAGTCATTTTGGCTAAAAGTGGTCCAGTTTTGAAATAATGGCCACTTTGGTAGATTTTGGTAGTAGTTTTTCTAGATCTATTTAGAATAAGAAATATGTATATCGATATAATATACGGAATTTTACAGTTTTTAGGTTGCTGATACCGAATTCGATAGTCATTTTGGCCAAAAAGAGCTCAGTTTTGAGATAATGGTCATATTTGGCCATTTTTGGTGGTTTCTCTATACTTATATTTCTATAAGATATATATAAGTATATATAATCATTTCATAATTTCGAGTTTCTGCTATTTTACCCTACTTTTATGACGGACATTTTCATGTTTAACGGCTATTAATACACTTTTTACAACTAATTAATAATTATCTATTATTTAATTATTCTACTAAATCATTTCAAGAGTGATCAAGAACTACTCCTGATCAGAAACTGGGTCCAATTTCTTTTTAATTATGAATTAATTATTATTAACTAATTAATTATTAAACAATACACTTAGAAAAATAACCTAGTAAAAATTACTATTCTGCTTGTAGTTTAGGGAAATTAAAAATACCTGAATTTATCAAGTAAATTTTTTTAAGTAATCATCATATTTTAAATAAATTTCCTAAAATCCCTGCAATTTTTTCAAAATAGGTCGTGAGGGATTGGTTCGTATTTTTGCAAAGATTATTTAAAACAAAAATTCCGAAATCGGTTGAGAAATGAAGGCTCTTGAGGATTTTGGGACTACAAAAGGTGGAAAGCCCCAGTGTGAGTCGGTCCGTCGGTACGATAACCCTTGAACAAAGTGAAATAAATTTCGAATTTTGTATTTATATAGCAACTTATGAGATGATAAAGCCTATAGTTTTTTGGAGCTCAATCAGTGTTCTAATTTCGAAGAGTCAAGACCCCCTGAATATATCGCGTGCTATCGTAGGTGAAACGACGGAGAGTTACTTTTCATAATTTTTATAAATGATTTTTACTGGAGTAATCCAAATACTGGAGTCTCCAAATCAGCATATGATACAAATTTAATTATTAGCTGTAAGATTATATACATATCTTCACATGATTTTGATATTTTTGCTGTTACGGAGACTTGGTCGATTCAGCAGATTGATCGTCATGTGGTGGCCACTGATGGGTACGAAACTGTGAGGCGCTATCGTGGCGGGGGCGTGGAAGAGGACTCCTCCTGTATCTCCGCGTCCCCTTTGTGTTTCGAGTTCTAGATGAAATAAAGTCTGATTGTGCCGAACAGACATGGATTCAACTTAAAATCAATTTTAGGAAAATTATTTTCAGACCTCCCAGTTGTGCAAATATTAATGAATTCTTAGATGAATTTGAATGCAGTGTCTCTAAATACTTACTACACTGTGAGAACTTGGTGTGTGTGGGTGATTTCAATATAAATGTTCTTAACTTCGAATCTGCCTATACTCAGCAACTCCTTTCGCTACTGGATGCCTAAGGCAGGTTGTTAATGAGCCTACAAGGCATGGTCATACTGGTGCTACCCTTCTAGACCTTATCATTTGTTCTAATGAGAATCTTTTAGTAAATAGTGGTGTGGATACTACATTTCATGCCTCTGATCACCTTTTAATTAAATGCAAACTGTAGGTAATTGCTCCTAAGCTTAAACCTTTCATTATCACATACAGAGACTACCGATTCTTTGACCATGAGACGTTTTATGAAAATCTTTTAAATGTCCCATTTCACAGCATATTCCGTATGAATGATGTTAATAATAAGTTAGCAGCTTTTAACTCTTATATTTTGGATCTTGTTGATATTCATGCTCCATTCAGAAATGCACATATAACCAAGAAAAAGCATCCGGGATTACTTATAATATTAAATTGTCTATGAAGCAGCGGGACAAAGCGCTCTCTAAATTCAAAAGGTCGGGGATGGCAGAAAATTGGGAGCAATATCGGCTGTTACGCAATTATATAACTACAGCTTTACAAAACGAAAAGAGGGCTTACCTTCAAACAAATCTCCGCAGAGAAAATACGAAAAATAACTGGAGGTTACTTAGGGATATGGGTGTCTATTCTAAGGAGACTAAATAAGTCCCTGATCATTTGGGAAATGTGGATGACATCAACAAGTATTTTGTTAACTCTGTTACTCCTAAAGTCCCTGATCCAAATATCTTGAATTACTATTTGCATAACAAAAAACAGAGTGTCGGGTCATTTCAGTTAAGACTTGTCACCAGTGATGAGGTCCAGTCGGCTCCCTTTTCTATCGGGTCACGAGCTGTTGGTACGGATGGTATTGGTCTATCTATGATAAGTTTGTGTTGCCCATATATCCTGTCATTTATCTTACACCTAATAAACTCATGTATCGAAACTCTTACATTTCCGCAGATATGGAAAAGTTCCTTCTTAATTCCGATACCAAAGGTTCCAGTCCCTGCTGAATTAAAAGATCTTCGGCCTATAAGCATTCTGCCCACTTTGTCGAAGGTCTTGGAACGGGTTCTGGAGGGGCATATTCGGGAATATTGTCAATCCTATGACATACTGCCCACGTATCAGTCCGGCTTTCGTAAAAATTATAGCTGCTCCACTGCTCTCTTAAAAGTTACAGATGATATCTTGGAGGCAGCTGACTCTGGTCAGCTTACTGCCTTAATCCTTCTTGACTATTCCAGGGCCGTTGACACGCTAAACCATCAACTGCTTCTGGCAATTCTTCAATTCCTTGGCTTCGAGACTCAGGCTTGTCAGTTCCTCGGAAGCTATCTCTCTGGAAGAGTCCAATCTGTCAGGAGTAATAACATACCATCGAGTCCACTGGATATCACATGTGGCATCCCGCAGGGATCTATTCTTGGTACTCTCTTTTTTACTCTATATACTTCACAACTATTTAGAGATCTTAGGTACGCCACAGTGCATTTATATGCGGATGATACTTGTGCTTTAAACCGGAAAAAATTGCAGAGGCTAATAACATGCTTATGAGTGATCTTCAACGGCTGCAGCGGATTTCAGCTGATCATTGTTTAGTCCTTAACCCCAGGAAAAGCAAGGTACTCCTTTTTGGACTTAAGCATGTTAGGGACCAATACAAGGATTTGCTCCATATTAGTCTAGATGGTGAAGCTCTGGTTACTTCGAAGATGGCTAGAAATCTCGGTCTGTTGCTTGACGTTGACTTGAGGTTCTCTGAACACATTACCAGCTGTGTAAGAAAGGCATTTGCTAATTTAAAACTAATTTTCAATCAAAAGCACCTTTTGGATGTGAACCTCAAGAAATCGTTATGTGACTGCCTGGTCTTGTAACACTTCTCTTTTTGTGACAATTTGTACGGGCCATGCTTGCTGGGACAAGATGCAAGGCGCATCCAGTTGATACAAAACTGCTGTGTGCGAATGCTATGTGGGGTCAGAAAATATGAAAGAGGGTGAGTGCAAAATTGAAAGATATTGGCTGGTTTAACATGACAGAAAGAAGAATGTTACATAGCTTAGTTTTGTATAATAAAATAATCTTTCTAAAATGCCCGCCATATTTATATCAAAAATAAAATTCAGATATGATGCACATGCGTTGGATTTGAGGCACAAATTTACTATCACTCCTCCTTCCCACGTAACAACTCTATATGAAAGATCGTTCAGTTATCAAATTTCGCAAAAATACAATCTGGTCCCGGTGAATTTGAAAAACGTCCCGCCTCAGATTTTTAAAAATTCCATTCGGCCTCTAGCACAGCATCTCTGTTCCATCATGAATAGTACTTAAACTCTCCTGAGCCGCAATGCCGCTCTGTTGAGTACGTGAGTCTGATTTATGATACGGAGTGATTGATTTAGATATGGTACTGCTTATATATTTGCCCTCTGCAAAATAGAATTAAGGAAAAACTGTTATTTTAGTCGTAAGTCTAGTTTTATTGTATATTATAAGTAGGTTAAGTGAGGAAGCCTAGCTTCTACTTCGCCTTTTGTGTGTTCAAGTCACTGACACTATATTATTGTAATGATAATGCGAATGCACAATAAAGACATTATTATTATTATTATTACAAAAAGGTCTTCTTTCTCACATTTGATCAATGTGGTTCCATGTTTGGCTGACAGGCCAAAACAAAGTCAGCACAAACGCTATTACCATTCCGAATTAAGGAATGACCTGACAATGTTACATGTTTTCAAAATCACTGACTTCTGAATGTTTCTGTGTATGTCTGTGTTGAGTCCCAATTGCACTAAATGTGGTGTGAATGTTATTGGTGTAAGGCCTGTGGCTGATATAATGAGGGGGACAATGATGACTTTTTCTTGTCTCCATAGCCTTTTTATTTCCGTTGCAAGGTCTGTGTATTTGGAAATTTTTTCTGTGTATTTCGTTTGGATGTTTGTATCGTTGGGGACAGCTATGTCAATTAGATAGGTGACTTTTCCTTTTTTGCCCTGAAAAGTAATATCGGGTCTATTGGCGGAGACTGTTTTATCTGTATGGATACCGATGTCCCAGTAGAGCTTGTAATCTTCATTTTCAAGTATGGATGTTGGCGTGTATTTGTAGTAGGGATCTGTGTTTTCTATGAGTTTGCATGTTGTGGCTAGTGCTTGGTGAACTACTTTGGCAGCTGAATCATGCCTGGCTGTGTACTCTGTTCCGGCCAATATTTTACAGCCGTTCGTTATGTGTTCGATCGTTTCTTTCTGCTGGTGGCATTTCCTACATCTGTCCTCTGCAATAGTCGGGTCTTTGATGATATGCTTTTGGTAGTTTCTGGTTAATATGACTTTATCCTGGATGGCAAGTAAGAAGCCGTCAGTCTCAGGGAATAGCTGCCCATTCTGTAACCAGGTGTATGATTGTTTTTTATTTACGTGGTCTTGTTCTATGTGATATCTGTGTTTTCCGTGGAGTGTTTTCTCTGACCACGTTTTCATCTTTTCCTGTTGTAATTGGGTGTGACTGTGTGTGTCTGCTGAGTGATCTGCCCGGGCTAAGTCGAGAGGTGTGTAGTTTTTGTCTGCTTTCACTGTCGCTGTGTGGAGGCTGGTTTGCTTGCTGTGAAAGAATTTCCTAAGTGTTTGTATTTGTTTTGTGTGTAATGATCTGATGTCTATAATTCCTCTTCCTCCTGCCTTCCTCTCGATGGTAAGTCTTTCTTTGCATGCGTTGGGGTGTAATTTCCTGTATTTGGTGAATTGAGATCGTATAAGGATGTGAATATTTTCTATGTCTGTTTGTCACCATTTGATGATACCAAATGAATATGTGAGTATAGGTATAGCGAACGTGTTGATGGCTTTAGTGAGATTCTTAGAGTTGAGTTTTGTTTGCAAAAGTTTCGTCAGTCTGTTTTTAAATTCGGTTCTGAGCTCTGTTTTGATGTGAGTGTGGTTGAGTTTGGTGCTTTGTTGGAAGCCTAGATATTTGTATGTTTCTTTATCGAACATGTTATCGAGCGTTTCATTGTTGATGGTTTCTGTCTCATGGTGGTGCTTCCATTGGCCTTTGTTGATGTGGAGCACTTTCCATTTACTTATACCAAATTCCATATTGACATCTAAGGTGAATATTTCTGTGATTTTGAGGAGTTCTTTCAGCTGTGTTTGTGTGGCAGCGTAGAGTTTTATGTCGTCCATATATAGGAGGTGGTTTATTTTATGTTGATTCACTTTTTGGTGTCTGATATTGAAGCCATGCTCTGTTCTGTTTAGTATATTTGACAGTGGATTGAGACAGAGGCAAAACCATAGAGCACTGAGCGAGTCTCCCTGAAATATACCCCAGGTGTATGATTGTTTTTTATTTATGTTGTCTTGTTCTATGTGGTATCTGTGTTTTCCGTGGAGTGTTTTCTCTGACCACGTTTTCATTATTATTATTATTATTACAAAAAGTTCTTCTTTCTCACATTTGATCAATGTGGTTCCATGTTTGGCTGACGGGCCAGAACCAAGTCAGCACAAACGCTATTACCATTCCGTATTAAGGAATGACCTGACAATGTTACATGTTTTCAAAATCACTGACTTCTGAATGTTTCTGTGTATGTCTGTGTTGAGTCCTAATTGCACTAAATGTGGTGTGAATGTTATTGGTGTAAGGCCTGTGGCTGATATAATGAGGGGGACAATGATGACTTTTTCTTGTCTCCATAGCCTTTTTATTTCCGTTGCAAGGTCTGTGTATTTGGAAATTTTTCCTGTGTATTTCGTTTGGATGTTTGTGTCGTTGGGGACAGCTATGTCAATTAGATAGGTGACTTTTCCTTTTTTGCACTGAAAAGTAATATCGGGTCTATTGGCGGAGACTGTTTTATCTGTGTGGATACCGATGTCCCAGTAGAGCTTGTAATCTTCATTTTCAAGTATGGATGTTGGCGTGTATTTGTAGTAGGGATCTGTGTTTTCTATGAGTTTGTATGTTGTGGCTAGTGCTTGGTGAACTACTTTGGCAGCTGAATCATGTCTGGCTGTGTACTCTGTTCCGGCCAATATTTTACATCCGCTCGTTATGTGTTCGATCGTTTCTTTCTGCTGGTGGCATTTCCTACATCTGTCCTCTGCAATAGTCGGGTCTTTGATGATATGCTTTTGGTAGTTTCTGGTTAATATGACCTTATCCTAGATGGCAAGTAAGAAGCCTTCAGTCTCAGGGAATAGCTGCCCATCCTGTAACCAGGTGTATGATTGGTTTTTATTTACGTGGTCTTGTTCTATGTGGTATCTGTGTTTTCCGTGGAGTGTTTTCTCTGACCACGCTTTCATCTTTTCCTGTTGTAATTGGGTGTGACTGTGTGTGTCTGCTGAGTGGTCTGCTCGGGCTAAGTCGAGAGGTGTGTAGTTTTTGTCTGCTTTCACTGTCGCTGTGTGGAGGCTGGTTTGCTTGCTGTGAAAAAATTTCCTAAGTGTTTGTATTTGTTTTGTGTGTAATGATCTGATGTCTATAATTCCTCTTCCTCCTGCCTTCCTCTCGATGGTAAGTCTTTCTTTGCATGCGTTGGGGTGTAATTTCCTGTATTTGGTGAATTGAGATCGTATAAGGATGTGAATATTTTCTATGTCTGTTTGTGACCATTTGATGATACCAAATGAATATGTGAGTATTGGTATAGCGAACGTGTTGATGGCTTTAGTGAGATTCTTAGAGTTGAGTTTTGTTTGCAAAAGTTTCGTCAGTCTATTTTTGAATTCGGTTCTGAGCTCTGTTTTGATGTGAGTGTGGTTGAGTTTGGTGCTTTGTTGGAAGCCTAGATATTTGTATGTTTCTTTGTCGAACATGTTATCGAGTGTTTCATTGTTGATGGTTTCTGTCTCATGGTGGCACTTCCATTGGCCTTTGTTCATGTGGAGCACTTTGCATTTACTTATACCAAATTCCATATTGACATCTAAGGTGAATATTTCTGTGATTTTGAGGAGTTCTTTCAGCTGTGCCTGTGTGGCAGCGTAGAGTTTTATGTCGTCCATATATAGGAGGTGGTTTTTTTATGTTGATTCACTTTTTGGTGTCTGATATTGAAGCCATGCTCTGTTCTGTTTAGTATATTTGAAAGTGGATTGAGACAGAGGCAAAACCATAGAGCGCTGAGCGAGTCTCCCTGAAATATACCCCGTCTGATGTACAGCTCTTCTGTTTGGATGCGTTCGATTTGTGTTTCTAGGCGTATTTTGGTTTTCCATGTTTTCATAATTTGGGCGAGAAACTGCCTGAGGTGTTGGTTGATTTTATAGATTTCTAGGGCTCTGATTAACCAGCTGTGGGGTATGGAGTCGAAGGCTTTTTTATAGTCTATGTAACCGATGTGAAGGTTTCTGTGTTCTTTTCTGGTTTGTCCCATAATCACGTCATCTATAATCAGCTGTTCTTTGCATCCTCGACTATTTTTCCTGCATCCCTTCTGCTCTTCTGTGAGAATATTGTTGTCTGTCAGGTGTTGTTCTATTTTCTTCGAAATTGTGGCTGTGATGATCTTGTATAGGGTTGGAAGACAGGTGATAGGTCGGTAGTTTGACGGGTTTGTGGTGTCTGAGCTTTTGGGTTTAACGTATGTTATTCCTTGTGTAAGGAAAGTGGGAAATCTGTGTGGTTGTAGAATGGCTTTGTTGATTTGGTGTGCGAGTGCTTCGTGTGTGGTGGTAAACTGTTTGTACCAGAAGTTTTGTATATTGTCTATTCCAGGACATTTCCAGTTGTGTGTGTGTTTGATAGTTTCTGTAATTCTTATTATCTTATTATTATTATTATTTATTACAAAAAGTTCTTCTTTCTCACATTTGATCAATGTGGTTCCATGTTTGGCTGACGGGCCAAAACCAAGTCAGCACAAACGCTATTACCATTCCGTATTAAGGAATGACCTGACAATGTTACATGTTTTCAAAATCACTGACTTCTGAATGTTTCTATGTATGTCCGTGTTGAGTCCCAATTGCACTAAATGTGGTGTGAATGTTATTGGTGTAAGGCCTGTGGCTGATATAATGAGGGGGACAATGATGACTTTTTCCTGTCTCCATAGCCTTTTTATTTCCATTGCAAGGTCTGTGTATTTGGAAATTTTTTCTGTGTATTTCGCTTGGATGTTTGTGTCGTTGGGGACAGCTATGTCAATCAGATAGGTGACTTTTCCTTTTTTGCACTGAAAAGTAATATCGGGTCTATTGGCGGAGACTGTTTTATCTGTATGGATACCGATATCCCAGTAGAGCTTGTAATCTTCATTTTCAAGTATGGATGTTGGCTTATTATTATTACAAAAAGTTCTTCTTTCTCACATTTGATCAATGTGGTTCCATGTTGTTATTATTATTATTATTATTAAAACCTCATAACCAAAGCAAAAGAATTTTATGATTGGGTGACTGATTGGTTTTGCGCAAATAAATTGATTGTGAATAAAGAAAAAACAAATTTCCTTTTGTTTAAAACAAAACGGTCAAATATTGCTATGCCACGACACATTAATTTTGATAATGGAAACTTTGAACTAACCCATAAATGAACATTTGGACTGGTCAGATCAAATAACCCAATTATGTAAGAAATTAAACTCAGTGTGTTATGGTATAAGGGTTTTGAGTAAATATTTGAACGAAACTTCTCTCAGAATACTATATTATGCCAATTTTGAATCGGTTCTTAAGTATGGTATTATATTCTGGGGAAGGGATAGCATGGTAGAAAATGTCTTTATTATTCAAAAACGAATTTTGAGAAGCGTAGAAAAAATGAATTATCGACAAAGCTGTAGGTCGGTGTTTAAAGATATGGGCATGATGACCGTGTATGCGATATATATTTACGAAAACTTAATGTTTTTCTTTCAAAATAAAAATCTATTTGAATTTAAATCAGAACATGGCTATAACACTAGAACAATGGATTTTAAATATTTAGTGCATAGACTTACAATTACTGAAAAATCACCCCTTTATAGTGTGTAAATTTATGGAATGCCCTACCAAACCAAATCAAAAATATTAACTCTATCAAAAGATTCAAAGCAGAGATTAAGAATTTATTAATAACCGCAGAACCATATAGGCTTAGGGATTTTTGTCCGGATTTGTAATTATTTGTTATATTTTCTTTATTTTGACGTCATTTCGTTTCATATACCATGTATATTGATTTGAAATAAAGCATTTATTTATTTATTTATTTACTTTGGAACCTACATGTTCTAATCCTATGAACCATGATTTATTAGAAAAGAAGCAGTAAATGTCCCTTTAGTTTACCCATGGAATTTGGTCTTTGATACTCTATATATTATCAATTCGATTAATCAATCAATCAATTATTGGATTTGATTTGAAAATAAAATTATATTATAATTTTAGATCTATTTATTTCAGTTCAAATATCTGCTACTGCTAACGAAACAGGTTTACGCGTATAAAGTGATTTATAATACGAGTAAGGTGCTCAATTCAAACATTTCTAACCAAACATGGTTAATTACTGTCTAATTAAGTATTAAGGTGTAATTTTCACAAACTCGTTACTAACTATAATACCGGTAATCCCTATTCAGTTGCCCAAACCAGAACTTCTCGTCATTATTCCCAGAGGAGCTCTAGCAATTATTGATGGTGTTAAGTTAGGCAGTTATAGTTTACATTCACTTAGGTTGTAGATAATTCCCGATAGCCTAATGCAAAGGTACATATTTAACGTATTTAACTAAAAGTTATACATACTATATGACTTGTAAAAGGGGCTTTAATTTTACTTACATAATATCATTTAACAGAAATTAATGTCATCCAGCAACATTGTATATCATCTAGAACGTTTATCGACATATTGTTGAAAAAATCTGTACGTATCTACAAATGTGTATTTTAATGTGAATGACCGAGGACATTGCAGCCGGAGATGGACTACTATGCCATGGAACATGTTTTTTTCAAGAAAGGGACTCATCTTGTATACAGACGAATCTACGGAGAAATAAAATTCTTCTGTTTGAGCCAACTAGTATGTGACTGCCATCATTTCGTTTCTTATAATTGATGTATTTACATTATATACATATACATATACAAGTCAAACATATATATATATATATATATATATATATATATATATATATATATATATATATATACTATACATATATATATATATATATATATATATATATATATATATATATATATATATATATATATATATATATTTAAAGATTTTGGCTAGGAAAATTGATGGGGTATATCTACCGGTAGGTATAGAGAATGATATTTTGTTAGCGAGATTTTCTTATATGACCTTAGAGAAACGTAGAAATATGGGTATGGTGATGTTTCTGTATAAAATTGTAAATGGTGTCCACTGTTGCTGGAGGAACAGAATTTTGTTGTACCCAGATTAGCTCATCGGACTGGAAACTTCTTCTATCTTCCTACTACTCACACAAATATATTGTATTCTTCTCCCGTTTATAAAATATGCGCTGCTTATAATAAGGTATCTAGAGCATGTGATCTGGCCATATCTCAGAGGGAATTCTTCTGTATCTATAGCTGTAAGCATATGTGAAATTGTAGTTTGTTTATTGTTTGTATAATTAAGCATTTTGTGATATGTATTAGTATTGTTTAATGATGATGTATGATCGGCCCTATTAATTAATTATTTTGTTGGGCTTGTAACAGTAAATAAATAAATATATCTATATATCTATATCTATATATATATATATATATATATATATATATATATATATATATATATATATATATATATATACGAGGCTTATACACTTCGTCCAACGATGTTCTAGTTTGTTGATCCCTTCCGAATAATAGGATTTGTCAAAGTCTGCAAAATATCCATTAGTGTCTGCAATCACCTCCTCGTTTGAATAAAATCTTTGTCCCGCCAGCCATTTCTTCAAATTGGGGAACAAATAGTAGTCCGAGAGAGCCAAGTCTGGAGAATAGGGGGGATGTGAAACGAGTTGGAATCCTATTTCCATTAATTTTGCGCCCACAACTGCTGAGGTGTGTGCTGGGGCGTTGTCGTGATGGAAAAGGACTTTCTTGTGGCCAATCGCGGGCGTTTTTTCTTGCAGCTCGGTTTTCAAACGGTCCAATAACGATGAATAATATTCACCTGTAATAGTTTTACCCTTTTCCAGATAGTCGATGAGGATTATCCCTTGCGAATCCCAAAAGACAGTCGCCATAACCTTTCCAGCCGAAGGAACGGTCTTCGCCTTTTTTGGTGCAGATTCCCCCTTGGTAACTCATTGTTTAGATTGTTGTTTGGTCTCAGGAGTATAGTAATGTATCCATGTTTCATCCACAGTGACGAAACGACGCTTAAAGTCCTCCGGATTCTTCTGGAACAGCTGCAAACCATCCTTGCAACACTTCACACGATTCCGTTTTTGGACATGCGTGAGCAATCGCGGCACCCATCTTGCGGATAGCTTTCTCATGTCCAAATGTTTATGCAAAATATTATGTACCCGTTCAGTCGAGATGCCCACAGCACTAGCAATCTCACGCACCTTAACTCTTCTGTCTTCCATCACCATATCATGGATTTGATCAATGATTTCTGGAGTCATAACCTCCACAGGCCGTCCAGAACGTTCAGCGTCACTTGTGCCCATATGGCCAGTCCGAAAATTTTGAAACCACTTATAAACTGTTCTAATCGAAAGTGCAGAGTCACCATAATGTTTATCAAGCTTCTCTTTAGTCTCCTGAGGCGTTTCGCCTTTCATAAAGTAATGTTTAATCACCACACGAAATTCTTTTTCGTCCATTTCTTGAAAATCACTTGACTTCCTTGATTCACACGAATGCCAAACACAAAGAAATTGACCAATATGGCTGAAACTTGGTGTGCGTTCATTCAAGAGATGCTACTAACTAAACATGACCTCGATACGCGCCGGTGGTGCCATCTCTCGGACTTTGCACGGACTTTTCAAACCAGCCTCGTATATATATATATATATATGTATATATATATATATATATATATATATATATATATGTATATATATCTTCTCCAAAATTACAAGAGACATGCAAAGTTGCGCATGGTTTCAAATGAAAGCTTCGTGTATTTTCTTTCGAATACTCAGTGGTAGAAATAAAAATTTTAAGATGGGGTGAGGAATGGCATTGTAGTGGTAAAATTCACTTAAAAATCCTATGTAACGCAAACACTAAACACTATTTCTTACTAATATTTTCTGTGCAAGCAATTCAGTCATGATATCCTTATGTATATTTCGACGCTGAAACAGAGTCTGAGGTTAAAATTATCCAATCTCGTCAAGATTCGTCTCTAACCTAAAAAAATACCTCAAAATGACGAAGATCTCTCTAATTAACAAAGCAAAGATGAAAATTTGATACACCCATGTTTTTTGTAGTGCCATAATATCTTAGAAATAGCAAAGTAAAGACAGAAACTTTGTTAACCTTTGCTTTAAATGTAATATAATAAACCATAGCTTAATGAGGTTTAGAAATTTTAGAACTCTACAGCTTGAACTTTGAACCCAAGTTAATATTACATAATCGAACCTTAGTAACTTAAAAATAGGATTAAATTTGAGAAAATCACAGGTTTTGTCGATAAAAACTCAATGCAAGCTCTGTTAGGTAAAAATTAATTTTTGACATTTTAATCCTGAAAACAAAATCATCTGCCAAAAGTAATGAAAATAATTTCTGAATGATCCTTATTCGTTTATTTGGTTCAGGATATTGTATAATACCAAACATACTATAAAAATGATAATTTATAATTTAAAATTTTGATTTCTTTAAGATAAAAGCAGTTAGTAGAATTCATTTTCAAAAGACATTTTTTGTGAAAAATATATTGAACTCTCTCCTACCCCCATTAGACTATAATAGGTTTTGTTAGGTTTAAAGTTTGGGGTGTGGAAACTTTGATTTGCGAAATAATCTATTAGATTCTTTTCTGTCCTCATGTAGGTACGTTAGATTGTCTTAGGTTAGGTTATGTTAGATTTACAGTTCGTGGAATAGAAATCTTACGTTTAGAAACCAATATTTCGTATTGAAAATTAATACTTTATATTTGAAAATTAATATTCTATATTATTTCCTATCCTCATTGGGCTATGCTTGATTATATTACATTTAAAGCAAAAATAAACAGAACTTCCATCTTTGCTATTTAACAAAGATATTATGGCTATTTTTGAGGTTAAGAAACTTTCTTAACCTCCTGATCTAGTGTTCAACATGTGATTTTACTGTGAGGGTTTTTTCATCAAAATTAAAGTATTTCACAATTTTTCCAATGTTAGTTTCCCAGTAGTGATGTTAAAAAATTTTTTAAGGAATTGCTACTTATGATTATACCTCGTTAAAGAAATAAAATTTAATTTGGAAAGCTTGGTTAATAAAAAAGAAGTTTTAATTGGCCCTATATCAGATTACATCCCCACTAGTACACTGAACTGGATGAGATTCCATCGAAACGTCAGCGAAACCGTCCATCAAGGGACTTTCAGCTAACACGGGATACCCGAAAAACCACTATATATATATATATATATATATATATATATATATATATATATATATATATATATATATATATATATATATATATATCTATAATATATATAAAATGCAACGTCTCTCTGTCTGTCTGTCTGTCTGTCTGTCCGTTAGTGCGCTTATCATTGGAGAACTACTTATCCGATTTACATACTTTTTTTTTAAAACATACATATGTTCTCTGGCCAGGTTATAGGCTATATTTTATTACGATAGGTAGCATAAAGAATGAGCAGTGACGATAATAGTGAATGAAGTCGGAAAAAAGTTTGCCGCTAGCGCGTTCCATTGCAATACACAGCCTAAACCATTAAATATGGAACAATATTATGTAGCAGAGAATATCTACAATCTATAATCTATAATATATAAAATGCAATGTCTCTCTGTCTGTCTGTCTGTCTGTCTGTTTATCACGCGAGAACCATTTATCCGATTTACCGTCTTTTTTTAAATTCATACATATATTCTGTGGCCAGGTAATATAATAATAATAATCTATATCTATATCTATATATATATAAAATGCAACGTCTCTCTGTCTGTCTGTCTGTCCGTTAGTGCGCTTATCCCTCGAGAACCACTTATCCGATTTACGTGATTTTTTTAAATTTATACATATGTTCTCTGACCAGGTTATAGATATATATTTTATTACATCTATAATGTATATAAAATGCAACGTATCTCTGTATGTCTGTCTGTCTGTCTGTCCGTTAGTGCGCTTATCACTGGAGAACTACTTATCCGATTTTCGTACTTTTTTTTTTAAAAACATGCTAAACCATTAAATATGGAACAATTTCATGGAGCAAAGAATATCTATAATATATATAAAATGCAACGTCTCTCTGTCTGTCTGTCTGTCCGTTAGTGCCCTTATTACTGGAGAACCACTTATCCGATTTACGTGTTTTTTTTTTTAAACATACGTATGTTCTCTGGCCAGGTTATAGGATATATTTTATTACGTTAAGTGACATAAGGAATAAGCAGTGACGATAATAGTGAATCAAGTCGGAGAGAAGTTTGCCGCTAGCGCGTTCTCTTGCAATACACTGCCTAAAGCATTAAATATGGAACAATATCATGTAGCAAAGAATATAATATATATATATATATATATATATATATATATATAAAATGTAACGTCTCTCTGTCGGTCTGTCTGTTCGTTAGTGCGCTTATCACTCGAGAACCACTTATCCGATTTACGTGTTTTTATAAATTTATACATATGTTCTATATAATTCGATATAAACCTGGATAATGGGAGATAAGGTGAGATAATGGGAGATAGGGAGAAATAATAGGAGATAAGTCGAGATATGCCTCGATAATGAAAGATAAGGTGAGATAATGGGAAATAAGTATAACGGGAGATAAGGAGAAATAATGGGAGGTAAGCAGAGATAAGTCTAAATAATGGAAGTTATGGTGAGATAATGGGAGATAAGGAGAAATAATGGGAGATAAGGAAAAATATTGCGAGATAAGTCGAGATAAGCTTAGATAATGGGAAATATGGTGAGATAATGGGAGATAAGGAGAAATAATGGGAGGTAAGGAGAAATAATGGGAGATGAGCAGAGATAAGCCTAGATAATGGAAATTATGTAGAGATAATGGGAAATAAGGAGAAATATTGGGAGATAAGGGGAAACAATGGGAGATATTTTATTACGTTAGGTAACAT
Source organism: Pachyrhynchus sulphureomaculatus (assembly GCA_019049505.1). NCBI lineage: Eukaryota > Metazoa > Arthropoda > Insecta > Coleoptera > Curculionidae > Pachyrhynchus > Pachyrhynchus sulphureomaculatus. Next base: position 32,945,917 of record CM032449.1, on the reverse strand, counting down.
AAGGAATAAGCAGTGACGATAGTAGTGAACCAAGTCCACGCGAGCGGAGCCGCGGGCTCGGCTAGTATATATATATATATATATATATATATATATATATATATATATATATATATATATATATATATATATATGTTTTGACGGATGTTTTCACGGGTGTAATATGTTAACTTTGTGTTGGGTTTCCCGTGTAGGCTGGATATCCCGATAAGGATTGTTTAACAGCTGACGTTTCAATGGGATCTCACCCATCTTTTTCAAAGCTTACATGTTAGTTATTATATATATATATATATATATATATATATATATATATATATATATATATATATATATATGTATATATATGTATATATAAATAAATAATATTATGTTCTCGACAGGAATTTTCCCAGACCAATTAAAGCTTGCGCATATAAAAGCCATATATAAGAAAGGTGACTGAGCTGAAGAAAAAAAATTATAGGCCGATATCACTACTGTCAAATATAAACAAAATTTTTGAAAAAAATATTGTACTCCTGGTTGATATCCTTCATTGAGCAAAACAATATTCTGGCTGATCAGCAGAATGGTTTCAGTCGACATAAATCTACTATTAGAGCTATTTATCGAGCCATGTCAGAAATTCTTAATTCTTTAAATGATGATAGGATGACTGTGGCCATTCTTCTCGATTTGTCAAAAGCATTTGACTGGGTAAATCACTCAATACTTTGCTTAAACCTAGAGAACTATGGAATTAGAGATGTAGCTATACAGCTCATAAAATCGTATTTAAAAAACAGAACATAATGTGTTATCGAAGCAGACCCTTGTGGAAAGCTTGCTTGCTCTGGGAAGGTCATAATAAAAAAGGGTGTACCTCAAGATTCAATTTTAGGATCCCTCCTATATATATTGTATACTAGTGAATTGCCTAAGGTGTCGCATAAATATATAGTGCTGTACGCTAGTGATACTACCTTTATCTTTAAAGAGGATAATAAAGATCTCTTACTTCAAAAAATGGTTAATACATTAGACCTATTAAGGCAATATTTTACTTCGAACGATCTACTTTTAAACATTTCAAAAACACAGACCATTCTATTTTCTAACAGAAGTAATGAAAGTGTAACAGTAACATATGACAATATTGATGTAGTTTGGTGGAATGAGATTTTATTTCTTGGAATAATTGTGGACCGGAAACTTGACTGGAGGTGTCATGTCACTGTTTTGGCCAATAATATAGCTAAGTATTTTTATGCGCTAAAATTCATTTTAGATTATGTTGGTGAAGACGCAGCACTGTATTTTTATTACGCCTACATTCATTCTCGTATGAGATATGGAATCATCTTTTGGGGGAATTCCTGTAAAATAAACAGCATTTTGGTTTTGCAAAAAAGGTGTCTAAGAGTACTATGCAAAATGAAGGCAAGGAATAGTTGTAAAAATGTATTCATTTCAAAAAGGACTTTTACTGTAATAAGTTTATATATATATGAAGCAGTGTTATTTATTCATAATAATAAAGACCTGTTTCAAAAATGCATAAGAGCTCATAAACATAACACTAGATTAAAAAATGATTTAAAACCAAATAAAAGTAAATATTCCTATATACAAAAGAATGTACATTTTTGTATTCTAAGAATGCACAATAGTTTTCCAAATTTTCCAAATAATGTTAGAATTTTAAGAACGAACTGGCTGAAACTAGTAATTAAGAATTATTTATTCCGTAAGGCGTTTTATAGTTATTTTTTATGTGTGTAACTAGAATATTTGATGGAATGCAATATTTTTTAGTTTAAGAACTTTTGACATTGCTCCAAGCTCCTATAAATAAAAACATATATATATATATATATATATATATATATATATATATATATATATATATATATATATATATATATATAATAAAGAAAGAAAGCAAAATGTTGCCGTATCTACCAAAATTATTAAAAATACAATCTTAATTGGGGAACTCGGCAAATTTGGGCGTGATAGAAGATCACACAATTTTCATTAAGCCGCCAATATTTCGGTCCTGAATTGGGACCTTCTTCAGGGCAGAACTGAAAAGAAGAACAGAGCGTATTCACTGATAGTGTCTGGGACAACTTTAAATTAATGATGTTATCATTAGGTTGTTATAATAAATAAAATTAGTGTGGAACAAGAATAAGATATTAGTCATAATAAGTTAAAAAACTCACATGAGAAGTGCAAAGATTTCGTTAGCCTGAATGGCCGTAGGTTATACATAAAAAAGTTGTTACATATAAAAGTTGATTAATCCATAAAATATACAAAAAACACATTAAAACATTGTAGACAAAATTCTAAAAAACAAATTTAACACATGGATGTAATTGGAAACCTTGGATGTTGAAAACATCTTTAATTATTTCACTTGTGACCACCACATATGGCCATCGCCATTTAGGAACAAATGACAAGAACGACAGGAGACAGCTACCCGACAGAGATAAGGGGTTTAGTCAAGAAAACTCAATTAACCAGAATGCGGGGTCGACACCTGGAAGGAACCGATAGAAAAGGAAGTACAAATATTGGACCCTAAGTGAGAGAGAGGTAGCCAATTGAGCGACCAAAACCACCCGGTATGTAATAGCGGAAGGATAAAACACACCCTAATTATAAGTAAATGGTGAGCTAGGGAGCGAGAGAGAGAGTGACAATAATGGGAGCAACGAAGAAGAACATTATCTAGTGAATTAATTATTAATTCATTAATTTCTTGTTGGAATCTGATTAGAGGAAGAGATTGTTGGCAAAAAACCAATGAAGACTCGAGGCACCAGGAAGTGTTAGAAAGGTGACGCAAGGTACTGTCAATGGAAGGAAGACAGTAATCGCTAGGTGCAAAAGATGGTCCAGATAAAATGGAAGGAATCTGTGAAGCTCAGAATCAAAGAGAACCGTAAATAGAGAGAGGAAGGAGGAGAGAAACCCTGGGAATTACGGAGCTAAAAGAAGAGACGACCAACGCGGTTCAGATGGATCATAAAACACTTGAAGACAGGGAAAGATTGTGAGAAGCTGATTTATCACAGGAGAGGAGGAAACTGTATATGTTACTAAGACCATCCAAGTCGGTTCTTTTATTGATATTAAGGTGATTCTCCTGGATGTAACACATCTCAAGGAATTCTCTCTTGGAAAGATTATTGGAGAAATGGAGAATTTTGGGTTCCCTGAAATTAAAAGAATGACCATTGTCAAAATGGGTCGCCAAGGCACATCGGTGTGGATGGCATCTAGTGTCACTTTTATGGAGTGCAATACGACGATTCAAGGATTGAGAAGTTTGGCCAATGTAGATTGATGGACAATTGAGGCAGGAAATTGACTAAACCAAGTCTGACATGGAAAGAACTGGCAGCGGGGCCTTCGGCTTACTGAAGACACGTCTGTTTTTGAAGAAGTAATATTTAGCGATTTTAATGTTGGGAATGACACACAATATGTGGACCAATTTGTTTGTAAGGCCAGGAATCAATGGTAAAGAAAGCAACGACCAATTTATTTCGACTGGGGGAGTTAAAGGGGGAGGGGAGATATGCGGTAGGTGGAGGGGAGGGTATTCTGGGGGAACCGATAGAAAAGGAAGTACAAATATTGGACCCTAAGTGAGAGAGAGGTAGCCAATTGAGCGACCAAAACCACCCGGTATGTAATCGGTCCTATGTATTCGATCCATTTAAACTTCCCATCCAAAGAATCTAAATTTTTGCCGAGTCATCAAAAATGTGTGTGGTATTGAGTTAGCATGGTAGCCAGCTTTCTCCAAATGATATAAAACTGTTTAATGATGGATCTTTAGTTTCTTAGGTCACTTATAGGCTAGTTCAATGGCTACTTACAGGCTGGTCTTTCTCAACTTTTGCCGAAATTCTATCAACTTTTTCTTCCATTTGTCGACCAGATACTCCATCTTTGACATCGAAATTTCCAGGACAAAAGCGTCTAAACCATCTTTTGGCTGTTGGTTTTGATAACATACCTCAACTATGAACAGTACAAATTTCTTCATAAGCCTACGCGGCATTTGTGCCTTTGTTGAAATGAAATTGTAAAATATAGCGAACTTTCACTCATCTTCACGGCGCGGCGCTCTAAACTAAGTGGAATAAACGAATTCCAACAATTTTTGCACATTTACTAATCCAATATCAGCTTTGCTAAAGGTTCAATACCTACAACCCTTATATATATATATATATATATATATATATATATATATATATATATATATATATATACATATATATATATATATATATATATATATATATATATATATATATATATATATATATATATATATATATATATATATATATATATATATATATATATATATATATATATATACGAGGCTGGTTTGAAAAGTCCATGCAAAGTCCGAGAGATGGCACCACCGGCGCGTATCGAGGTCATGTTTAGTTAGTAGCATCTCTTGAATGAACGCACACCAAGTTTCAGCCATATTGGTCTATTTCTTTGTGACTTGGACAAATCCTATTATTCGGAAGGGATCAACAAACTAGAACATCGTTGGACGAAGTGTATAAGCCTAAAAGGAGACTATGTCGAAAAATAAAAAAGGTTTACCCCAAACAAAAAAGTAGTTTTTATTTTTGCACGGACTTTTCAAACCAGCCTCGTGTATATATATACGAGTATATATATATATATATATATATATATATATATATATATATATATATATATATATGTAATATATATATATATATATATATATATATATATATATATATATATATATATATATATATATATATATATATATATATATATATATATATATATATATATATATATATATATATATATATATATATATATACATATATGTATATATATATATATATATATATATATATATATATATATATATATATATATATAATATATATATATATATATATATATATATATATATATATATATATATATATTATACAGTGAAATCCGTTTATAATGAACTAAAAATGGTTCGCTATATCCGAAGTTTATAACAAACAGTAAACCAAACCTAATATCATTTTTCACTATTTTTTATTTAGATTAGGCGCTAATGCTTAGAAAAAAGAATAATAATAATTATTAAATTAAAAGAAAATATAACAAGTCACATTAAAGTTATTATTATGTATGTTGGTACATATACGAGTATAAACGAAAACATTAAAATACGTAGTTTATACAATAAAATCGTTTTCGTTTGTACAATTTTACTTGAGAAAGAAATGGTGTTTATATAATTATATACACACAATTGTTAAGGTCACAAACACTACTCCATATGTGTTTAAAAATTTCACGAGATTCCAAAAAATTGCGAGCTTCAGTCATTTTCTTAGTCATTTCTGAAATGGATGGAACATAAATATTATCTCCTTCTCCAAGCTCGTCTTCGTCGTGATTATCGCTTAAAATCTTTCCAGAGGTCACTGATGTCACAATTTAATCATCAGTTAGTATTTCTCTCGTCATTAATTCATTATCAGCACATACATATTCTTCAAAATTAAAGTGATTTAATCTCGATTTCCACTGTACTTTGTTGAATGTCAGCATCGTAAATAAATTCTAGACAATTAGTAGGATTTTCTCGATGTTTTCAATCCACTGAGTCAACGGTAGCTCATCATCTGAATCATATCTACATTCCTTCGTTAAAAATTCGCCATGCTTAAAACAGTTTGCAATGGTTTCTCTACTGACTCTTTGCCAAGCCATATCGATAAAGTTTATAGCGTGCAAGAAAGTTGCAGAAAAAATGTTACCTTTATCGATCGTCTCTAACATTTTTATAAGTAAAATCTTTCTATAATAACTTTTTAAAGAATGTATCACACCTTGATCCATAGGCTGGAGGTGTACACTTGTGTTTGCAGGCATAAAAACCAATTTTATTTGCTGTAGATCAACTTCAGGGTGCGCTGGACAGTTGTCAATCAAAAGCAATATTTTTCTGTTTCTGAATTTTAATTCTTTGTCCGTTATCAAAAATTTTTGATGTCATCCAGGCTTTACTGTTTAATTTGTACTTTACTGGTAAATGTTTGTTTTTAAAACACCTAGGATTGGCGGACTTTCCTATCACCAACAATTTTCTTTTCTGTGTTCCAAACATATTTGCAGTTACCAACACAGTAATCCTTACTTTTTATAACTTTCCACCAGCACAATTCTCTACGACAAACTTTAATGTCTTATCAGGCGTCATCTTGGAAAACAAACTCGTTTCATCCGCATTAAAAATGTCCATATATTCATAACTTTTTCGAATTTTCGGCCATACATTGGCCAACCACTGATCAACAACAGTCATATCCATTCCTGCAGTTTCTCCTACTATCTTACCCTCCACTAATATTATGTCGCTTTTCAAATCGTTCAATCCAACTTCTAGAACAGTTAAACTCAGTGTTCTCTATTTTCCTTCCCAATTCACTAGCTTTCTCTTGTAAAGTATAGCCGGTAATAGGAACATGTTCATGTTGTTTTTGACTAAACCATTTCAGGAGTCCTTTATCGACTTGGTCATGTGTAGATTTTCCTATTTTTCACAACTAAACTTTCTTTTATCACAGATTGATAAGATTACAACTAAAATTTCTTTTATCCTAGATTGATAAGGTTTTTTGCCTCTTCTTCCATATGGTATAAACCGTAGATTTAGTTAAATTCAACTGTTTGCAAACATCACTTTGTTTAACTCCATTTCCTATTTTCCTTATAATATCGTGTTTTTGTCTTTTAAAGTAAACGCTTTACATTTTAAAATAAAAACTTAAACATTTACTTCGCTATTCGCATCAAATATGCATTAGAACCGCATAACACAACAAGTGCAAACATCACTTTGTTTAACTCCAGTTTCTATTTTTCTTATAATAAACGCTTTACGTTTTTGTGTACTCATTTTAAAATAAAAACTTAAACATTCACTTCGCTACTTTGATCAAATATACATTAGAAACGCATAATACAATAACTGAATTGAAAATAATACTACTCGAACTAGCGACGTGACGGAAACAAGTAGAAAAGGAGTTTCCAACGAGTTTCGGTGAATTCCCTAGATCAAGTCGCTCGACATCGAGCACAGGGAGTGGCAAGTTCGTTATAAACGGACACAAAACATTCAAATTTGGTTTGCTTTATCCGGAAGTTCGTTATAACCCGGTTCGTTATAACCGGAAATTCGCTATAAACGGGTTCGTCATAAGCAGACTTCACTGTATATTTGTATATTATATATATATATATATATATATATATATATATATATATATATATATATATATATATATATATATATATATATATATATATATATATGTGTGTGTGTATAATATATATATATATTCATTTACTAATATTTTTTTAGGTTTCGATTAGTCACTCGACCTTCTTCAGAATGGATTCTGAAGACGGTCGAGTAACTAATCAAAACGTCAAAAAATATTAGTAATAGTATGTATATATGGGGGTTGTCGAAAAATTATTGGGATTGCTAAAAATTGTTTTAATTTTAATAAATTACATTTTAAAATTGGTTTTTTACATTAAACAAGAATCTTGGGAAGTCCCATTTTTGTCAGTTGATTAAAAATAGACACGGAGGTTACATCTTTGAAGTACATAAATTCTACATACTTTAAACAGCTCTACATTTAACAGATAAGAGACAATTACTGAAACAAAGTCCGAAATTTTGTTTACCACAATTGGATTTTTTCTTTTTCTTGACCTTTTATGATATATATTTCGTGGTTTTATCATATATTATTGTTTAAATAAGTTGTAATAAATTTTACTTAATTATTTTGTATCTGTTTTTGACTTTTTGATTTTTTAATATTTCAATCATTTCGTAAAATTCACGTGGCATTCAGTTCTATGTTTTTCTTCCATTGTATAATTGGTAAGTGGGGTTTTTTTTATACTGTTTACAGCTATTAATTCCAGATTTTAAATATGGGCTAGTTTGACCTATATAGACACCATTGTAGTCTTTAGAGGGAATTTCATATACTATATTACTTTTTTGCCAAACGTAATTATGCCCCTTTTCAGTGATTGTAATGTTGTGTCCTTGAAAAATATATTCGAATATTTCTGGTGAAATTGGAGTATATGGTAGTGCCAGAAATTGGTTGTTAGTTTGGTGGCTATGTTGACACTGAAATATGTTATTTATTTGTGTGCGTTTCTTGCCAATTTTATATTTTTTTAGTCAAATTCACATCCAGGTACACTTGACTTATGTTCTTTGACCTGCTGACTTCGAATTTATATATACCTTGTTAATATTAGGATATCGTTTCCAAGTTATGGTCAGATTTTAGCCACTTTTTGGTCAGAAATGGATGTAAATTAAAAATGGTGTATTTACATTACATCTTACAGCCAATGTATATATACAATTCGAAGTCAGCAGGTCAATGAACATAAGAAAAGTGTACCTGGACATTTGTCTAAAAAATGGGCAAAAAATGAGCAAAAATAGCCATTATATAAAAGAGGAAAACGTTATCAGGATTCACGATGAATAATTTCAATAAATCGTATGAATAAACTTTTTATGGCAATTTAGTGAGTTTTTTCATTTTTTCCGCAAAAATTTTCATATTGAGCTGTTAAAAAAAGGTTCTTCAAAAGTCGTCTTCAGCCGTGAATAATTGTTTCTGGAGGTCCAAAGGACGATTGTAATCACTTTAAAAACAATGTCTCTCTTTTTTGAACCGCTAACCTAACAACAGTTTACGGAAATGCTCATATGAGAGAAAAAGTCCCTTAATACCTGCATCTGCCATTTTACGTTAATTGTGTAACAACTTGAATAAGACACTGTACAGGGTGGTCCAAATTGGACACTTTTAAAGGTTAACCCCTTTATCTAAAGGAGATAGACGAAAACCGACGTCGGTGTCTGAGGCTCAGTTTTTATGATAAACTCAATGGTGAAAACCGCATATCGATATCTAGTACCGTTTCAGATATATAAGATGTTTTTCAAAAATCTGCATTTTGGAAAAATGTTTGTAATTCTTTTCCTATTGAAAATTTTTTATTTCTGTAAAAACATTCTCAAAGCACTTTTTCACGTAAATTTCAAGAGTGTACGTTACATTTTTTTAAAACTAATATTTTGATAGTCATTAACGCAAAAATATATTTTTTAAATGGGATATCCTGTATATTTTTCCTTACCCGAATAGAGCTTTAAATTACTATTCTAAATATATAGCACACTTTATATTTTGCTTAAATCTACTTCAAAATATAAAGGTTTTCAGTTTTTACTCGAGTTTTAACTGCATATTTTGTGAAGAAGGCTTTGGACGGAGCGGCAATATCAATTGTTTGCCGATAACAGTCAAATCGTAAAAAAAATCCCAGAAGTAACTCTAAGAGTCATAACTACAATTAAATTTACTAAATGCTATAGTACTTTAAACTATGTAGAAAATAAAACAAAACAACAATAAAACAATTTATTCCCAGTAAAGCAAACTAAAATAAAACAATTTTCTACAAGAGATCTTCAAAATGTCGACCAGTTTCATTTACACATAGGCGGCACCTTTTCTGGACATTTCTTACCGAGTTGATTAGTTTAAGAGGTGTGAGAGCTGCAAAACTTTGTATCACTGCGATTTCTAACTCTTGCCTAGTGTTTGTCGGAAATTTAAAAATTAGGTCTTTTAATCTTCCCCAGAGATAGGAGTCCATGGGTGTTAAATCCGGTGACCTTACCGGCCAGCGATTCGGACCTTGGTTGGCTAGCCAGTTATTGTCGAAATTGGCCGACAAAAAACTACTAATGATTGCAGCGTTATGAGGGGGTGCCCGTCGTGTTTAAAAAATATATTTCTAAGGTCCATTAACGGCACTTCATCAACAAGACGTTCTATTTGCTGTCTTAAAATTTCTAAATATCTCTGAGGTGAGTGTTCCTTCGTAAATAAATGGACATATAATCCTGCCTCTAAAAATTCCTACCCACACATTAAATCCAAATCTGCCTTGATTTCTTTGCTCCACAACTAAATGAGGATTTTCTTGTGCCCACGTATAAGAATTGTAACGGTTAAAAATACCTACATTGCTTACATAAGCTTCGTCTGTCCAAATGCAATTTAATGAAAAATTCGGAACATGGTTGCAATTCTCCAGAAACCATTGGCAAAAATCCATACGCCGTTGAAAATCTGATGATGGTGAAGAACTTTTCTTGCCCTATGTGGTCTGAATTTGTGCTTCTTCAAAGTACGACTTACGTTAGTTCTTGGTAGTCCAGTGATTCTTTTAACTGTCGGGTTGAAGTGTTAGAATTATTTCCGATAGTTCCTAAAACTACTATTTCTTCTAACTCCTTATCCCTATTTGATGCATAATCGAGCGAATATATCCTTGAAGGGTAGACGCCTCTCTGTGTACTGTTCGTGGTACAAATTACTTGCCATTAGGAATGAAACTGGTCGACACACAGTAGGGAAAAACGAAAAATCGTGTTTCAAAATTGTCTAGAGCCTTCAATTTTGGTTTTTGGACGATTTTTTTTTAAATTGAAGCTTATTAAATTCCGAACAAAGTTGTCGGAGCCGATTTTGCAATTAAACTTTTGTTTCAAAATGGCGGACGTCTTCAAAATGGCGGTTTCTGATTATATAGCGACTGGAGACACAGAAAACGCTTACAGTTTCAAACCAAGTTGTGCTAAAATGTGTGTATATATGTTTTTTTATGTCGCAGATAATATATCTAATATCACAGTTACAAGATTAATAATAATGAACCCAAAATGGCTGCCATGAACAATAAAATTATTATAAATATGAATAAACGTACCATTATTATTTTATATCCATAACATTTGCATAAATAATTTCTTCAAGGTTGTTAATTATAAATATGTTTCAACAATTGACTTAAAATGACAAATCAAGTATGGCGGATGCCAAAATTGAATCGAGCAAGAAAGTTTTCTGTGGCTGTGGCAGTCAGATCATTCAAGTTATTCAAGTTTAGTTGCGGGATTTAAATTTTCATGCAGTTATTGCTAGAATATTGCTGCTGTAAATTTTAAGTATCTTAGACAATTTTCTAGCAGATACAAAAAACAGCGATACACGCAGAAAAGGACAGCTCACACAGCTAGAAAATGGCTACAACAGCTAAAACGTTTTGTTAAAATAGGGACAACTAAATATATTGCTGCACTAGCCACATTGTTTGCTGTTGTAGCAAAAAAGTGGCTGCTATTGCTAAACAGTGCACAACTTGGTTTGAAACTGTAAACGTTTTCTGTGTCTCAGTCGCTATATAAACAGAAACCAACGTCCGCCATTTTGAAACAAAAGTTTAATTGTAAAATCGAACCAAAATTGAAGGCTCTAGACAATTTTGAAACACGATTTTTCGTTTTTCCCCACTGTGCGACATTTCGAACATCTCTTATAGAAAATTGTTTCGTTTTAGTTTGCTCTGCTCGGAATAAATTGTTTTATTGTTGTTTTGTTTTATTTTCTACATAGTTTAAAGTACTATAGCATTTAGTAAATTTCATTGTAGTTATGAATCTTAGAGCTACTTCTGGTAATTTTTTTTACGATTTGACTGGTATCGGTAAACAATTGATATTGCCGCTCCGTCCAAAGCCTACTTCACAAAATGCGCATTTAAAACTCGCGTAAAAACTGAAAACCCTTTATATTTTGAAGTAGATTTAAGCAAAATATAAAGTGTGCTATATTTTTAGAATGGTAATTTAAAGCTCTATTCGGATAGGGAAAAATATATAAGGTATCCTATTTAAAAAAAATATTTTTGCGTGAATAACTATTAAAATATTAGTTGTAAAAAAATGTAACTTACACTGTTGAAATCTGCGTGAAAAAGTGCTTTGAGAATGTTTTTACAAAAATCAAAAATTTTCAATAGGAAAAGAATTACAAACATTTTTCCAAAATGCAGATATTTGAAAAAACACCCTATATATCTGAAACGGTACTAGATATCTATATTCGGCTTTCACCATTGAGTTTATCATAAAAATTGAGCCTCAGACACCTTTAAAAGTGTCCAATTTGGACCACCTTGTTCATGTAGAATTTTTTAAAAAATATGTTCGCGTTTTTAATATATTAGAGAAATAATAGAAGAGATACATATCGCCGCAAACGAATTTACGGGTACACTGGTAACAAAATCAGTTAAAATTCAAGAAATTATTTCGAAAATTTTTTAGAATAAAACATCAGTTTTAAACCATTCCGGTCTAAACGAAACATATTATCCCACAACTGCAATAACACCACACAATTTCACATTTACGTAATAGTTAGTAGTTCATTTTGGATTCCAACTTCCGAAAATTATTCCGATACTAGCATGTTCATCTGCAGGAGTGCAAAAAGGAATATAGTCATGTGGCCTGACATTCACAAAGCACTACTTGTTATTATCATATAATGCTTCGCTGCAGGTATACATTAGTCAAGCTAAAGGAAAATGCAGCTTGCTTTATGATTGCTGTAAATATTTACTTGAACTAAACAGTGTGAATTGCTCTATTTTCCTTTTTGCACTGATCTATAATGATAACGACGAAAATAGTGAAATTAATAAAATTGGTTTTCAATTTTATGACTGCGGGGCAAGATTATACAATACATTAATACATATATATATATATATATATATATATATATATATATATATATATATATATATATATATATATATAATTTGTTTTCCTTTTTTGAACCTTATTATTTTTATTGAATACGTAATTTTCCTATTATTGGGTATTTAAGTTCGGTATTTTTTTTTATGGGCCTAGCACACGTGCTACAGAGTCCCTAAAGCACTACAGGAGCGACACGTGTACGAAGAAGGCGATTCACGTTGTTCTTGAATCGCTGTAAATTGTACTCGGTGGGAAACACAGTCCTGGGCAAAGTATTCCAAAGGGATGATGTTCTCCATATAAAAGACTGCTTGAAAAGCGCTGTACAAGGAATAACAAGCTGAACCTCATATGGATGCGAAGTATTAGTGCGACGTGTACTTCTAATAAGCATCGCTCTGGGAGGAATTAAACGGGCCACATCCTTCGAGCACTTTCCATGAAAATACTTGTAGAATAGGCTCAAGTCGCCAACCGTTCTTCGATGTTTTAGCGAATCAAGGTCGCCGGTCAGTTCCGGGTCTCCAATCAGACGAACAGCTCTTCTCTGAATAGAATCCAACAAATGCAGTGTATGTTTGAGAGCGGAGCTCCAAATATGGGAGCAGTATTCCATAGTTGGTCGAATTTGAGCTTTATAAAGAATTAACAATTGGTGTGGAGTATAAAGCTTTCTGGTTCGAAATAATATTCCCAACTTTTGAGAAGCTCTCCTTGCTATGCCTGCAATATGTTTATGCCAGGACATATTTGCTCCCAAATTAACGCCCAACAAATTAAGTGACGATGTTAGAGGAATGGGGTGCCCCAACATAACTATGTCGAGATTCTCCAAAGTGTTCAATTGCGTTGTTCGAAACATGTGTTACATAAGTCAGAAGATCTCCTCTTGATCTATGTTTACGAAAGCCATATTGGTGATCGCTAATAATGTTGAATTCTTCAAGATATTTTAGAAGATGCTCATTGATGGCCTTTTCCATGACTTTCGATATTATTGAAAGCAATGCGACTGGTCTGTAGTTATTTGGCAAGGTCTTCTTGCCTTTTTTAGGTATCGGCTGAACTGTGGCACATTTCCAGCAGGAAGAAAATATTCCCTTTCTGGAGGATAGGTTGAAGAGTCTACAGAAATCTGGTGTCAGTTCATTCGCACAGTTTTTGAGAACTATGGCAGGTATTCCGTCAGCGCCCGAAGCTTTTTTGGTGTCTAGGTAACTTAATACTATCAAAATTCTTAACATAACCAAATGTACTTGCCAATTTGCGTTATTGTGAAACTTACACAGCCAACTTCGGCAAAGTTAAAAAAGTTCTAGTTCAGTAACATTCATCAAAATATATATTGGCATTTTCTAAAATTAATAGTTCTATAAAACCGAAAATAATAAACAGGGAGCTCTATAAAAAAGATGCGAAAATTGTGTCGTATATCAAGAACGTAATATATTATTGCGCCTGTTTTAACCTAGTCAGCAAATTCTTTAAAAACGCTGTACCCTCTGTATTTATCGTTTTTGCCCAACCCTTGAAATAAGGAGTGGTCTATTTACAATCAATAAGCCTGTATGTTATCTTTTCACATCCCTATTTAATCATCATCATATCTCTGTCATGCATATGCTACATGTTTAATTAAGAAGTTGCCTGTTCGCTCGGAAAAATAGGGATGAAAATAAAAATTTTTTTTGACCCAGCTATTAGATATATAAAATAATTTTTACACTTATTCATAGTAGTTTTATGAATAATTTGAAATAACAGCGAATAAAAAAAATTAAAAAATGACAGAGATATGAGCCATTAAGTAGGACCCTCTTTTGAAAATCCTTGCTGATGGTGTTCTTATTTTCTCTGTCAGGCATCGTCTAAAAAATAAAAAATAATTTTTTTTCTTATTATTATATTAGCTAAGGAAATTTTTTTAAAATTTTTTTGTAGAAATGACAGCTGTTTCAAAAAAAAACTTTAATTTTTGTCGAAGTTATGAGTTTAAAAATTTATAACCTATGAACGTGGCACCCAATCAAATAAATCCTTAAGATATCTTCTACTAAATTTTAACCCGTTTGAAAAAAGTAATTTCGAAAAAAAGCTTTAAAGAAAAAACAGTACCGGTCAGCGTCTTAAAACCAAATATTTTTTTTTAAATGCCTTCAATCTGCGATTCCTGGACCATACATGAGGTCTTCCATTGTTGCCGCGATGTCCGCCCACTCCTTTTGAGCAGCTCTTTTCAATTTCTTGGCCTCTTTAGTCTCCTGTTGGCCCTAGATATTCGTTGAGAATCCAAGTTCTCGGTAAATCGCAGCGCGCTTAATTACAAGGTTTAATAATTGCATCAATTGTAATACACTAGTATATCCATCTTTAAATATACTAGCTGCAATATAAGATGCAATCTTAACAATTTCTCTGCCACAGTAATGCACTTTTGGAGCCATAGACCAAATGATAGCGTTTAGATTTTCGTTGTTATTCTGAGTGTATCCTTCTAAACAGCGTTCTTACAAAGGAGTGACTAAAAGAACAATATTCTTTGTTAAGGCTTGAATTTTGAAATGGTTAAACATTTAAAATATTCTTAAAAGTATAAGCAATTTATCTAGTAAAAAAAATCGATTTTTTGAAAATCTTAAGGTGGTGCAACCTCCTAATGAATTTATGGTTTATAGTCCAGTCAGAAATCGATTTTGAGGTGAAATCGTCGGATACTGCTACTTTAAAAAAAAAAATACTCGTCTCGACGAGTATATTAGCAAAAAAATATTGCGACGACTGAAAAACTGGGGAAACATCCTCAAAAATGGAAGAATTGTCCGTTTTTGGGTATTTTTTGCAATTTTATCATACGTTTATGGAAGATAAACTAAAAGGTCTGACAGATTTTGATTCTAGATAAAAAAACAAAAATTTTAAATTGCTATAGATGTCATTTGACCTTCCGGTCGGAAGAAATTTGCCGTTTTTGTCGTTTTTTTTCTTTTGTCATTTTTTATGATTAAATAGGTATACTTGCAAACTATAAGAAATTTTTTATAGTTAACTCTTGAGATATATTCTATGGACATTACTTTAATTGATTCTAAAATAGTTTTAGCCATATTTTTGCATATTGGATATATTTCCCCCCCTCATAATATTGATATATTTTACCGATTCAGGTTTTTTTCTTCTGACGAATTTAAAAAAAAAAAAAAAATTTCGGGACACTACTATCTCACCTAAAACATCGAGAAAATGTTCCTTAGTCCCTAAACTTTCATTTAAGTCACTTAAGAACTCATTTAAATAATGAGATCCGAGAAATTGACCATTTTATTTATGATATAATTTGTTTAATGCAAATTTACGATTTATTTTTGAAAAATTATTTTTTCCTGGGTATTATAATATTTTCAGTAAGCAAAGTTATTTTTAATTATTATACACAGTTTATATTACCTGTTGAGTGGCTGAGGAAATCATTTGGTCCATTTAGGCTGAAAAAACTGGCCATTTTACTTTCAATTTTATACTATGTTTCAAATTTACAGTTACTTTTAAAATATTAATTTTTCTTGAATTTTATCATATTTGCCGTAACGAAGATCATTTTTATTAGTTATAAAATGATTACAATATGTCTTAAAAGGAGAAGCCAGAGCATTTGGGTCACCGATTTGGATGAATCTTGGTGGAGAGTCAGGTTTCACCGATATATTAAGAACACCGTTTTATGTCTGGTCTCATAGGATTTTTCCTTTAAAAAATTAATTTTATTTGGCTTCATATTGTTTCAAAAAGTAATAATAATTCTATTAAGTAAAAAAGATATTGCTACAGCAATTTAAATATAATTTATTATTTTATTTAAATAGTTAAACTTGTGTCATTTAGTTTAATATTTTGTGCAGTAACTTTATAATTTTTATTAATTTAATTATTATATCTTCATATAAAATTATCAATAAAAAAGTCGTCTTTTCAACATCATTATTGGTTGATTTGTTTTTTATTTATAAAAAAATCGTATTAAATAATATTATATAAAAAAATATAACGTACAAATATAAGATTCATACTGGCCAGTTTTTTCAGCCTAAATGGACAAGCTGTTCTCACGAATCATAACAAACAGACTGGAACACAAAATGGAATTATACTTGCACACATTGAGAATACTAATCGAGAAGGCCACCGAATATAATATACCAATGTGGCTCACATTTGTAGATTTTCGCAAGGCTTTTGACACAGTGGAAAAATGGGCGCTTATAAGAGCTCTTAGAAATGCTCGTATCGACCACAGATACAGCGAACTGATAGCCAGAATATATGAACGAGCAACACTCAAAGGTATGGTAAACCAAGAACTGACAAACAAGGTCCCAGTGAACAGAGGAGTAAGGCAGGGCGATGTAATATCGCCTAAGTTATTTACAATGATCTTAGAAGATGTATTCAAAGAACTGAATTGGGACGAAAATGGCCTTCTGATAGCTGGTGATCGGCTATACAACCTGAGATTCGCAGATGACATTGTAATTATAGCAAACAATAAGAATGAAATGATCTAGATGATCACAGATCTCCACTACCAAGCAAGAAAAGTGGGACTTGACATACATTTCTCCAAGACAAAGTACATGAGTAACG
This sequence comes from Pachyrhynchus sulphureomaculatus, assembly GCA_019049505.1. Taxonomy (NCBI): domain Eukaryota; kingdom Metazoa; phylum Arthropoda; class Insecta; order Coleoptera; family Curculionidae; genus Pachyrhynchus; species Pachyrhynchus sulphureomaculatus. The sequence continues at coordinate 32,928,531 of CM032449.1, read as the reverse complement.
AAGACACCAATGATGAAAATATAGTGATTGAACATTCAACAATAGAAAAAGTAAACACATACATCTATCTGGGCCAAATAATAACGATAGGAAAGGAAAACCAGCAGCTTGAAAAAGAAAGAAGGATACGTATGGGATGGGCAGCATATGGAAAATTGAAATATGTACTGAATATGAACATTCCTCAAAGATCAAAAACCCAAATTTATAATCAATGTATCTTACCAGCTACAACGTATGGAGCCGAGACGTGGGTTTTAACTAAAAGAACAACAGAAAAACTACAAGTCCACCAACGAGCAATGGAAAGGAAGATGTTGAGTGTTACTTTGAAGGACAAGAAAACTAATAAATGGATTAGACAACAAACAAAGGTGGATGATATCACCAAATGGATAACATCTCTGAAATGGTGCTGGGCCGGCCATGTAGCGAGAGCGACGTATAAGTGGAGTGGCAAGATCACTAGGTGGAGACCATGGGGTGAAAAGCGAAGCATAGGAAGGCCCCAACAGAGATGGAGCGACGATCTGAAGAGAGTCGGAGGACTTAACTGGTATCAACAGGCACAACATAGAGAAAAATGGAAAGATTTGAGAGAGGCCTATACCCGACAGTGGGTAGAGAACGGCTAAAGAAAGAAGAAGGAAGAAATGGACCAAATGACTTCCTCAGTTCACTCAACATGTATCGTCACCTGTGTATAATAATTAAAAATAACTTTGGTTACTGAAAATATTATAAAAACTCAAGAAAAAATAATTTTTTAAAAAGAAATCGTAAATTTGCAATAAAAGAAATAAATTTGAGAAATTTCTAAATTGAAATCAAACATATTATTTAGTTATTTGTCACTTATTTTTTATTTATCTGCTACTTCAGTTTCGTAGGTTTTCTACATTAAGTATATAATGTAGAAAACCTACGAAACTGCAGTAGCAGATAAATAAAAAATAAGTGAAAAATAAATAAGTAATTCGTTTCATTTCAATTTAGAAATGTATAATGTATTGTCACAAAGTAACGGACACCTCAATTATACAATTGAAATTTGAGAAAAAATGGCCAATTTCTCGGGCCTAAATTATTTAAATGAGTTCTTAAGTACCTCAAATGAAAGCTTACAGTCTAAGGAACATTTTCTGGTATTCTAGATAATGTGGTAGTATACTGAAAAAAAGTTGTTTAAAAAATTCGTCAAAAGAAAAAAACATAAATCGGAAAAAATATAACAATATTATGAGGAGTGAAAAATATATCTAATATGTAAAAAATGGCTAAAATTATATTTGGATCAATTCAAGTAATGTCTGTAGAACATATTTCCAGAGTTAACTAAAAAAATTAGCTTACAGTTTACAAGTACAAGTATTTAATCATAAAAAAAATGACGAAGTAAAAAAAACGGCAAAAACGGCCAATTTCTTTCGACCAGAAGGTTCAAATGACAGCATCCATAACTCCTCAAATTTTTCGATTTTTTATCTAGAATTAAAATCTGGGCAGGATTTTTAGTTTATCCTCCATAAATTTATGATAAAATTGCAAAAATACGCTAAAAAAACCCAAAAATTGTCGCAATTGTCCCATTTTAAGGGTGTTGCCCCAATTTTTCAGGGGTCGTGCAATATTTTTTTCCTTAATGTATTCGTCAAGATGAGTATTTTAAAAGAAAAAAGTAGCGATCTCGACGATTTCTGTTTTTGGTCTGTTTTGGTCATATTCTAACTGACTAACTTCGTTATATATATTTCGATATTCCGAGGCTGTTTGTTTTTTAAGATTTTGTGCAACGATTTACCGAGTTTTTTTAAGTTTTTTTGCCTTTACATAAAGACTCTTGAAATATTCCCTGTATACATAGAGCGTAGACAAAATAACCATCTATTGCAACTCCCATTTACAAACCATAGGATAGGCTGTTTAAATTATATTTTCCCTTAAAATTAATTTGCTACCTTATCCTCCAGCGACGCATAATGCTTTAATAATAAGCTATGTTTATGTTGCATTACATGACGCTTCTGTATCAAACCAAGTTAATATTAACATAATTTCTGTCTAAATGCTAACAATAAACTTAAAATTAAATGTTTAAAATTCTTGTAGCTTCTAAATAATTTGTGAAGTGTAAAACCGCGAAGAATAGTGTGAATATGCATTTTAAATACACAAAGTTATTATTTATTTTTACAATTAAAAGACTTTTTTGCAACGTGAAAAATAATTTATTTATCATCAGATTATATTTTTTAGCATTCTGTCTAACAGGATTTAACATGTTATGTTTTTGTTCTCTACAGAAAATTGCAACTAATTTCATATTTTGTTGCATTCAAAGACACAGGAAAATAGAATTTCCTTTAAAACGAGTAAATTGATAACAAATAAATTTATTTTATTTATTGTTTTAATACAATATCCTCTTCAACTGTGGGTTGTCACTAGCGTTGCCAGTGTCCCGCGCAGGACTTCCCGATTTTCAGAGGTCTATGGACATGTCCCGATTCATCCTTGATCGGGACGCCAAATGTTCCGATTTTGGGTCAGTCGGTAATTATAAAAGGTTCAAACTTCGCGCGAATCGTTTTGTAACTGCGAATAGCGCGATAGAGGTATCACGTTGTCCCGTTTTGTTATATTTAAAAGAAGTTTATCCAAGGTAGTTACCAAATAGGTACTGTCAATTGTACTACCCTACTATTATTTTCACCACTTAATGATAAAAATAAGCGTTGATTTATAAAACCCTTGTTTTTTTAGTTGTCCTGATTGGACAACAAATTCCCTTCCACTTCGAAATTTGGCAACTAGACTTGGCAACATTAGTTCTTACGTACCTATATTTGTTACTTTTTTGACAATTATACCGGTATATTGTACATGTTCCCAAGTTAATATCTAGTTTTAATTACCACAATTTAATGTATAGTTTTAGTCTCTTTAATTCATATTTGCGATACGATTAGAGAGATGAAATCAAAACAAGGTATTTTATTTTGTTATCTTTTTAGTTTTATCGGTGGCATAGCTCGCGGTAGCCCTCAAGTAGAATAGAGCCGAAACTAAACTTTAAGCTTACAAGTATACAGGGTATCCCAGTAGTCCGTGTACATAGAGTTACTGTGAATTTCTGGGATGAAAATATGACTATTTAACCCAACTTACCTTAGTCTAAAAATTCGTAATTTTTGAGATACAGTGTCTTAAAGTTATACTTTTATTTTAGTTTTTCTTAAATAGCTTCATTAATAATTGTACTATTTGCACAAGATTCGATGCTAAGGGGTTTTCTGAGATGTGAAATCGAAATCAGCTCACGGTTTTGTTGTAAATTATAGGAGGCGCCACTTATTGCACTGTATATATTTTTAAAATACCGTACCTTTTTTATACCACATATTATTAATTAAATAATCGTATTCTCTGCCTTCTCCTGTCTAAAAAAGCTCTCTTGGTAAATGTCGCTTCGAGCAACAGTTTCTGAGATAGTGGGATGTTTTTTTTCAAATTTATCAATTTGTGGGTAAACTTCTATGCCCTTAGCCAGTTAGTTTTTTACATTTTTACTGTTGTTGGTCCGTTGGTCTTTAAATTTATTATTGTTGTTAGCCTGTTTGCCTTTAAGCATGCTTCAAATCTCAAAGACTTTTCTTTTAGACCTGTCCTAAACCTGGATAAAGTGTGAAGCGTTTGCGAATTTACAATGGAATTAAAAAATGGAAACAAACATCCATTTATCGCAGAAATTGTTGCTCGGAACAACATTTACCAAGAAAGCATTTTTAGACAGAAGGAGGCGGAAAATACGAATATTTGATTAAAAATATCACACAGAGTGGTATAAAAAAGTTAGACGTATACACAGCGCAATAAGTGGCGCCCCCGACAATTTACAACAAAACTGTGAGCTGATTTCGATTTCTCATTTCAGAAAACCCCTTATCACGAAATCTTGTACAAATAGTAAAATTATTAAGAAAGCTACTTAAGAAAAACTAAAATAAAAGTATCACTGTGCCATTTTTAGGTTAAGGTAAGTTGGATTAACTGATCATATTTTCATCCCAGAAATCCACAGTAACTCAATGTACACCAGGTATAAAATTACTTAATGCAATAAGCATAAAAAATTTTATGTTAGGAATGTGGAATTTTTGGCCCAATGACACTGCTCAGTATATATCACCACTACACCAAACACTTTATTTTTGCTCTCGACGCGCGTTTCGCTAACCATGTTAGCTTCATCAGGAGCGATGAGTCAATCGTAGGTCCTAATGAAGCTAACATGGTTAGCGAAACGCGCGTCGAGGGCAAAAATAAAGTGTTTGGTGTAGTGGTGTTATGTACTGAGCAGCATAAAATTTTTTTATAAATTTAGGTAAATTACATAAATCTGGTAAATCCCTACAAAATAGTGGGAAATTTTATTAAATGGTATTACTGTTGGTAAGTGTGATTCTTGTAACGGTTGTGTTCAAAGTTTTAAAGAGATATAATGAGTAGATATTTGTTGACAGCTATCGTGATTGATCGGCGTTACATATTTCATAGAAATAGTTTAAGCCGAATATGGTGTAGGGATAAAACATTTTTATTTAAAAACGTGGACTACAGCCCACATAGAAACTGAACTAAAGGAAGTTCATGCAGACTCCGCACCAGCACTGAAGACCATTCAGTACTGGATAAATAAATTTAGACGTGGCCATATGAGCACTGCAGATACTGCACGTTCAGGACGCTCGATTAGGTTTCTTCTAAAGAAATGGTGGATAAAATTCTATGGTGATGCTATATCGTCGCACTAAGTTTCGTGAGATTTGATGATGATGAGATTTGATGAGATGGTAAGCATCTCATATGAATGGGTACGTAATATCTTGCATGAAGTTCCAAAAACGAAAAAGTTAAGTGGTAAGTGGCAATCGGTACTAGGTTTGTTGGCTCCAGACCAAAAATGCACGAAGAAGCACATTTCAAAATTGTGTTCGAAAAACTTACAACATAGTCCGAAGGAATTCTGGCGTCGGTTTGTGAAGGCGAAGCGTGGATCCCCCATCACCCCGAGAAAATATGACAGTCAAAACACTGGGGTGGCGAAGGAGAAATTACAATGCAATAAGCGAAATAGTTTTATCGGTGGGAAAAGTTATGGCAATTATTTTTTGAGACTCACAGGGTATCATCACGATTGACTATTCCGAAAAGAATAATGTGCCTGTCATACATCTGCCGTTGCAATGACAAAAGTGCGAGAACTGGGCTTCGAAATAGTTCCCCACTTAGTCACTCTCTTCCCCAGATTTGGCCCAAGGGGACTCTTTTTTTTTTGTTAGCGAACCTCAAAAATTGGCTTGAAGAGGATCTAACCTAAACAATCTATTCAGTAGCCAACAAGAAGAGACTGACGACGACCAGGTGGAACAAGATTGCGATGAAGAGCTGTTAGAAAATATATCTCAAGAGTAAGTACACGAAATACTGAAAAAACTAAAGAACAGAAAAGCTCCTGGGTCTGATGACATCACCAACGAAATAATGAAGTATTGAGGTACTAGAATAGACAACGTTACTCCGAAAGATAATCTTAAGCAGAAAATTCCTGAAGATTGGAGGAACAGTATTACGATCCCAGTATCCACAAAAGGAAATAAAACTACTCCGACAATTATAGAACCATTACCTTGCTAAATAGAGCTAGTAAATTACTAATCAAGAACATGACTGCAAAAATAACAAAAAAGATCAAAATAAGAGAGGAACAGTAAGATTTTAAAGAAAATACTAACAATAAATCTACAGTGGATGCTATATTTACAATCCGACAATTGACTGAAAAATCATTAGAATTCAATAATGTATGTATATGTCTGTACTTGGTTAATGTAAAAAAAAAAACATTCGATAGGGTACGGTTAATAACGGTGTTACAAATTTTCCGAGATCATGACTTTAACAGCAACTACATTACTGTGATAGAATAGCTCAATAAAAACAATAGACACGTATAAAGTCACAGCAAGGACTAACTGAAGAAGTACCAATATCATCTGGAATTCAACAAAGCGATAGCATGAGTCCAACAGTTTTTAATTTAATAATGAACAAAGTAATAAATAGTGTCAATGAGGTCAATAGCGGATACAAAATGAGACGAAAAACTCTCAAAATATTGTGCTTTGCCAATGATCTAATATTAACAGCAGAAAATGCAGATGGCTTGTAGCGACTAATATATCGTTTCCAAACCGCAGCAGAAACTTAAAACCTGAAAATATCAGTGGAAAAACAGAGTTATAGCTAAAGACCCTATTAGATGTAAATTAGCCGTCTACAACAAAACAGTAGCACAGAACAAGTACTGCACATGCCTAAGATTACAGCTATCGAGCTCAGAAAATCTATATCAAGAAGTACTCAATCAGGCTAATAAAGCATCAAAAATATCTGGTTGTTTGAGGGACTCAATACAGAAAACTGCCTACATGTCTACAGAAAGCAAAGTGCTTATATAAAGAACCGTAGTCCCCGGTCGACAACCAAAAAGATAGTACGAAAGCTGGACATCTACGTTACAAGAGGCTTAAAAACAGACGAACCAAAACCTCGTCTTATAGGAAGAAAAAGTAGAAGGAAAAAAGTTTTCGCCGAATGAAGAGATTATCTATGTATGCACAGTTAAAAACATTTATTTTCTAAAGAAATAAAAAAATTGAAATCTCGCTAGACCAGATGTAGTAGTAGTTGAGATTATATTAGTTGAATGAATTTTTATTCTTACAAAAAATGTTCCTTACCTTATTTTTCAATATATCCTCGTATAAGAACTTAGTTTAATGAAAATATGTTTTTATTATTTTAGCTCCGACTAAGACATTAAATAAATAAGTAGTAAATGTATTATGATATATTGGATACCGTGTGATGGTCGTTTCCCATGTTCAGCGAAGATTATTTTAAATTTTTAAAACTTTTTATGTTCTTCAGATGTGATATTTCGTTTGATTTCAACACCCCAGTATATCAAGAATTTTATACGGTCCGGTTCAGACTATATAATAAATTCTGCCGATGAGGTTGAGATTGAGTAATCATCGAAAAAAACAGGACATTTGAACAAAGGGGACAATGCATGGTATACATATTTTTCTATATAACTATTGTATACACTAATACACTCAGTCAAAGGTGTCTCAAGTTCTTTAATTCCATTCAAAAAATCTTTTGTTTGCATCTCAAAAAACGACCTACAGCAGTGCTGCTTTCCACTCTTCATCTGAGGATAGCTTTCTGTCCTTCAGGTTTTTCTTCAGATGATTGAACAAACCCAATTCAGAGAGTTAAATCAGAGCTATATACGTAACTAGGTAAATCAATCATACAACTTTCACTAATAGCTTGGCCTCTGCAAATCTTGAGGATCATGCAACATTCATTTTGGTTCTCCCTGAATTCGAATGTTATGTGTATGTGCATTTTCAAATTTTGGATCGTCCTTCCATAAAACTCTCTGTTAACTGTAGAATCCATTTTCCAGATATCTAATAAGCTTTGCAGATTATAGTACTCTTATCTCATCATTCGCTCTGAACGATCGAACATCCGTAGAGAGCAGGTTATCGTTCAACTTATCAAAGATCTGGAAGAAATTCTATCTTGCGGTGACAGAAACCGAGCAAAATTTAATGCTATAAAAATCCAGGCCATAATTTTTTCTAAAAATGTTACCGTTCCTGAACCCGACATAGTTCTGTCGGGGCACCCTATTCCTATAGCATTGTCACTCAATTTGCTGGACGTTAATTTGGGAGCAAATATATCCTGGCAGGAACATGTTGCAAGCATAGCTAAGAGAGTTTCTCAAAAGTTGGGAATATTAATTCGAACTAGAAAGCTTTACACTCCACAACAACTCAAATTCGATCAATGCTGTAATACTGCTTCCATGTTTGGGGCTCTGCTCTATAACGTACACTGCATTTGTTGGATTCTATTCAGAAGAGAACTGTTTGCCTGATTGGAGACCCGGAATTGGCCAGCAACCTTGATTCGTTGAAACATCGAAGAATAGTTGGCGATTTGAGTATATTCTACAAGTATTTTCATGGAAAGTGTTCGATGGATGTAGCCCGCTTAATTTTCCTTCACATCCGTATGAAGTTCAGCTTGTTACTCCTCGTACAACCCTTTTCAAGCAGTCTTTTATATGGAGAATATCATCCCGCTTCTGTAGCACTTTAGGGACTACTCGGCAGCACAAGTGTTAGGCCCAAAAAAAATTTGTGTCTAATTCCTCTTTTAATTTTGATGACATATATATATATATATATATATATATATATATATATATATATATATATATATATATATATATATATATATACATACATATATATATATATATATATATATATATATATATATATATATATATATATATATACATATATATATATATATATATATATATATATATATATATATATATATACATATATATATATATATATATATATATATATATATATATATATATATATATATATATATATATTTATTTATATATACATATGTGTCTGTGTTTAAGAAGAGTATCTTCCGTCGACTCTACTGTTACTTAGGGCATGAAAGACTGCCAATATCTCTACCGAATCAAATGCTTTTTCGTAGTCAACCATTACTATCCACAAGGTGACCTCATGAATAATAATATACGGCGACAAAGGGATCCAAGATTTACCATGTAATTATTTTTCGTAGTGAATTAGCACTAAAATAAAATCATTCTTTAACAATACGTCTTACTTAAAAAATCCAGTGGTATTACTGCAAGATTGGCTCAAGATTACTCTTAGTCAAGTAAAACTTTAAACTTCCTTCGAAGTCCTAAAAACGGCAACTTTCCAGAAGTCTATGAAATTCTTGCCTTCTTTGGACTCATTACGAACCCATTGCATCAACTTCTGCTTAATAGGATGATCCAAATAGAAGTCCTGGGGAAATAGCTCTTATGGTTCTCTAAAGCAACCGATGTTCTTTAGACATTTCTTCCCTCGCCAGTTTCAACCTTGGTGTTAAGAAATTTAAAGACCATAGTGCAGAAACTTTTTTCATCAAGAAATATTCGTACATAATAATCACAACTGCAACTGCTTTTTTATCAAGCACTGAGATCTTTATTTTTGAGTCTCTCAACAGCAAGTCCTCATCAAGCCTGATGGTTCCCTTTCTGATCTGAGGTAATGCTGAATTAAGTCTCTATTTAGAACAAAATTTTACTTAAAATTATGGTGGACTGCCGTATACCTGGGATATTCTGTTGAATTTAGTTACCGGTCGATGTTCCAAATTACTTTAACACATTTGTCGGAAGAAAATAATGGTAAAAACTGCAACACCTGACGATTTCGTACAAAATTTTGATAAAATATTTAGAACAGGTACAGAAATCTGAAAACCGAGTAACTAAGTTGTATGAACTGTAACTTCAGATACTCTAGCTTCTTTAGCAAGCACTGAGATCTTTATTGATGGGTCTCTTAACTGCAAGTCCTCACCAAGCTTGATGGTTCCCTTCCTGATTTGGGGTCATGCTGAATTAAGTCTCTATTTACACCAAAATTTTACTCGAAAATAAGGTGGGCTGTCATTGTTGTACACCTAGGATATTCTGTTAAAGTGAGTTAATCGTAAAATAAAAAATAATTGTAAAAACTGCAAAACTATTTCGTACAAAATTTTGTCACGATACTTAGAACAGGTACAGAAATATGAAAACCGAGTAACTGAGTTGTATGATATAATTTTCATGACTAGGTCCTTCTCCTAAGTCTTTTCCCCCTCGAGACGGTATGGTGACTCTGTGCTCAATAAATGCATTGAGCTATCATCTGCCACTATTTTCGGTTTCGTGTATACTTTGATGCTTCACGTAATGACTTCCCGGTTAACTATTTTTTCTAATCTACCCAACGCGAAGGTGATCTACCCCTGCAGCGCGCTGACCTTCAACCTTTTCCCCGTATGACCAATGATTCCGGTTCATGTTTTCTACTGAGGTGTTCGAAATACCTCAAGTATGTTTGGTTTATAAGCAAGTTCAGTCTCTTTGTAATTTTTAGTTCTTGTACAATAGACTAGTTAGTTCAATGTTCCATCCACGATATCCTGAGAATGCGACGATACACCCACATCTCAAATGCAGCAATATCATGTCTATCAGCTTTCCTTATCGCCTATGTTACGGATGCATATGTTATAATCGGAAATATAAGCGTTCTTGCGAGACGTAACATAGTCGATCGCGAGATTGTCGAGTTTTTTTTCCATATTTTGACTAATTTCGTGATTGCAGAGCGAGCAATTGAGAGTCTCCTAGGTATTTCTGAGTGACACTGGCCGGTCTTGGTAATTAGAGGCTCAAGGTATTCATAGGAATTTACGATGACATACCTTAGTAACTGTTGAGGTTGATTATCATTTGTTCTACTAATTTATCGTTATTTTTGTTTTATTATTGTTTACTTCCAATCTGTAGTTTTTACTGATTCTTGTCAGTCTTTGCATAATGACCTCTAATTCACTTTCACTTGCAGCTATAATCAAGGTGTAATCTGCACAGCGCAGGTTCTGTATGCGTTTTCCTCCAACGGCGATACCACCATTCCAGTTATTGAAAACTTCGTGGGTTATGTACTCCGTATAAATGTTGAACAGTAATGGCGAAAGAATGCATCTTTGCTGGCCATCAGTTTTTGTGGTGAAGCTTTCTGAGTACATGTAATTAACACGCACTTTGGCTATGTTGAATTCGTTAAGCGTTTGTATTGGCTTTAAGCATGACTAGGTAGATGGTTTAAAAAAACAATCTTACGCCAAACTTAATGAATTAAAAAGAAATTGTACACACGGAAGGGACTGAGACGACGCCAAGAGGGCGAAACCATTACGCATATAATTTTTTTTTATTAAGTCATCAGAATCTTGGTCCCAAGATAGAGTTTTTAAGAAAAATAAAAAACAAGGCAAATGTAATTGTTCGATATACTCCCTAAATGAGTTTATGTGTGGGACTTAGGATGTTACTGGGGTTGTAGTTATGACCGTTTGAACCCTTTTTAAAGAAGCTTTATCGCTTTTCTTTGATCAGTAAATGGCACAGGGGAAAGAGTAATAACTCAAGGTGCTAAATCAGATAAATATGACAAGGGAACAAACTTAGTTCTTGTTCAAAGTCTGCCGCGCAATATCCAATCGATAAGATGGTGGGGGAGTCAAAATCTTAAACAATTTCAAATTGAAGACTTTTATAGGCTATACTTGTCAAAGTGACTAATTTCAGAGAATACTGTAACCTATAATAATACAGGCCAACGATGAAAAATTTTTTTTAATAATTTTACCTGATTCCTATGTTTTTTGGTGTGCTGAGTCCGAAAATAATAATTAAAAAGTCGTAACAAACACCAAATTTTCACATTTTAATATTCAAAATGTGAAAAGCTTATTTTTTATCATTCGAACGTTATTAGGTTGGCATTAAAATCAGAATTTTATAAGGTTGGCGGTAAAATCAAATGTTATTAGGTTGGCAGTTCCGATAATTTCACATCTGTTTATTTTCTTCCAGTTAATATAACCTCGCATTGCAGTGTTTAACCCATGTACTTTAATTAACACTCAAAGTATGGCTAAACGTGGTTGTAAAAACTCTTCCAACACTTTTTGTTATATACGTGGTGAGTTTTTAGTTAAAAAACATCAAAGAAACATTACTGACTTTGTAAAAAAAGTATGCTTTGCATATTTTGGTGTAGAAATCGGTTATCAAGAAAAATGTTGGGCTCCTCACAAAGTATGTTATGAAAGTAATTGTCTATCCTAACTTTACTTCAGCTAATCGGCCGGTAGGACATGGACCGAGACTTCCTGTCCCTGAGCCACCTCAGTCTATTGATAACGTTTTACAGTCCAGTCCCGAATTTAATGAAAGTCGGCCGAATGATGATTAGTTTCAATGTTCTCTAGAAAATTTAAAACCACAGTTGTTTACACAAGCTGAGTTAAATGATTTAGTGAGAGATTTGGGTTTGACTAAGGAAAAAGCAGAATGGCTTGGTTCTAGGCTGAAAGAAAAACATTTATTGGAATCTGGAACATCTATTTACCATTATAGAATAAGAGATCAACAGTTTGCTCAGTTTTTCAAGCAGGAAGAGGATTTGGTTTACCGCCATGATCCCTATTTTGAAATTTAATCGATGTCATATTGTGAGAGAACTGTGGGTGATACGGTTTCAGCACCCAAAAATACATAATACTGAGATGTATTGGTTTAAAAAGTTTTTACAAATATTATTTTTTGTTGGCCTGTGTAATCTTTGAACTTATGGCACATCCTGTATACTTTATGCACTAAAACGTTTTACATTAAAACAGGTATAATACCGCTGCAAAAATATATGTTTAACTTGCTAATGTGATAAGCGACAGCAAGAATATTACTTTAAAGAAAAACATGTTATACTTTACTTACAAATTTTAAACATGGCTTAGAATAATTAAAGTTTCTAGTAAAGTACCTAAAGAAAGTATCTTAGATAAAAAATTATAAAAAAAAAAACAGCTACAAAGATTATATACTCTATGTCAAATATGACCTAATTCCTTACTATATTGAAAATTGTGTTAATATAGTCTTGTTTTCCTGCACAAATGCACGAGGATGCTGTCATGTTTAGCAATATCGACATAATCAATTACGTCCTCACGCATCGTTGAATGCAATATTAGAAGAGAAAGAACAGGACGTGTCGAACATATAATGTTCAACCAATAATTAAGGGGGTTCATGAAATTATAGACCAAAAAGATAACAATAAGAACATATAGTAAATAAAAATTTACAAAATCACTGGACTATATAAATTAAAAAATTATTTCGCTGCCGTCCTCACAGGTAAGATTATCATGGCATGAACTTTTAATATGGGTAAAAGGAAATGACACAAGCTGTCAGCGGCAATCTGACCTTCAAACTTCTTTGGCAACAATACGATTTCTACGTTGTGGAAAAGAATTGTTTTTATTGTGAAATATTGCAAAGTGGCAGTGCAACAGATATTTTAAGTATTTTTATTGATGTTGGCAAAATCTAATGGCAATTTGTTTTTAGGACAGTTTATTTAATTAAACGTAATTATGGATGTGTGTTCATAACCTATATTAATGTGTTTATGCATTTTTTTTTAGGACATTTTTTATTGCTGATGGAAAATAACTGTTTTTACTTATTTTGAACTATATAGATACCAAAAAGTTAGTTAATTGCACTGGTAAAACAGATATGGGTAAGTAATTAGTGCTTTATTTCTATATTCAATTTTTAATGATTTTTGATCATGAGTGTAACTTTTTTGAGTTAGTTTTACGTGTTTTTATCGAGGGACGCTATTTATTAGTATGCTACAGTTGCTTTATATATATATATATATATATATATATATATATATATATATATATATATATATATATATATATATATATAACAATCGGAAGTTTAACTACTGAAAAACGCCCTTATAAGGAGAAGAGATGAGCAATCAAAGATCTAAAGGCTCTAGTATCTACTTTTTATTTTTGTTATCGAGCTTTCTCTGCATAATGGTAGTTTCTTCTGGATTCTAAAAATGCAAACAAGGTACAGAGAAATAAACTTAAGACGTTCGTTTTTGAAATGTGATTCAATAAATTATAAGCTTGTATGAGAATTTACATACAAAAATTTAGTAGTTAATTCATCTCTCTTGAAAACAATAAAAATTGCATTTTTGTTGGCCAGGTAGTAGATATGATCACAAAAACATGATAAGAGGACATTTAGAGAATTACACAGGTCTCAGAAATAAAACGTTGTCAATAACATTATTCAAAAACACATTTTAAGACAGAACACAACTGTAAGAAAGACCATGATGTTGAAATGGTAATCCATTTAAAAATTTTTTGACATCGAGTTTAGTAACTTATTTAGTAATATTTGAATCTGAACCGGATATTGTTGGTAGTTTATGTCGTTTTTAGGTTAATAAAAAACCCAAAAAGCATTAGAGTTAGGGATGTAGTAAATTTTGGTAGATGCTAATATTAGACAAATTACACAGGTCTGCAACAAAAATGCTGTCTGGATGTTTTCAACTGATGTGTTCTGAAAACTAAAAAAATACTCAAAAGATTCCAGAACGTCAGGTTATTTTGCAAAACGCAAAATTTTATTATAAAAAAGGGTTTTTTTTTGGGCTAACTTGAAGTCATAGGTACATTTTTATTTTGATTACTGTTTTTAAATGTTTACAGGCAATAACTATCATTACTTTCTAAATAAAAAACGCCCTGTGTGAGCTAAATTAACAAACATAAACGCGCGCTCCGATAGTGTAGAAAGTGGCGCGGTACAATTACGTGTTAACTCGTCATTGTTTTATAGATCTTGGTTCAATATAGTGCAATGTCATCTGTGCGGAAGTGTGTGAATTGAATTCGTTTCTGTTATATCTGTGGCGAATATATGGTATTAAAGCAACAACTTAATATTACGGACTCTGTAAAAAAATTATACTTCACGTATTTTGGCTTAAAACTTGGAGATCAGGATAAAGTTTGGGCACCTCATAAAGTCTGCAAACGATGTGTTGAAGACCTTCGAAATTGGTTTAAGGGCAAGAAAAAAGCTTTCCGATATGCGATTCCGATGGTATGGCGCGAGCAAACGAACCATAGTGATGATTGTTACTTTTGTTCGTGTAATGTGAAAGGGTATAATTCAAAATGGAAGCAGTCCATTTCATACCCCAATCTGCAATCAGCTATTCGTCCCATCCCTCATGGGACCGAAATACCAGTGCCCAAGGCCCCTGCTACCTTGGAAGAGATTCCAAGTTCTGACGAAGATGGTGCTGTACCTGAACCCGATGACAAGTCAAGTTTTCAATTTGAAGATGACAGCAGTCCGAAATTGTTTTCCCAGGGCGAGCTAAATGATGTGGTAAGAGACTTAAATCTTCCCAAAAACGCTGCTGAGTTGCTTGGGTCAAGGCTCAAAAGCAGGAACTTACTTTTGCCGGGAGTGTCTTCCTCCTGGTTTAGATATCGTGAGAAGTAGTTCACTTCCTACTTTGCCCAAGAGGACGAGTTGGTTTATTGTACCAATATTGAAGGTTTAATGGATACATTTAAGATCTCATACGACCCAGCACAGTGGCGTATTTTCATAGATTCTTTAAAAAGAAGCCTTAAAGCCGTTCTGCTTCACATTGGCGGTTTCTATGCTTCCATTCCTGTCGGTCATTCCGTACACCTAGGAAACCTACAAGAACTTGGAATTGGTTCTTTGCAAATTAAAATATAAAGACCACGGTTGGCAAGTGTGCGGTGATTTAAAAATCTTGGGCATGTTGCTCGGACAACAATCTGGGTTTACCAAATTCCCTTGCTTTTTGTGTCTATGGGATAGTAGAGACCGAGCAAATCACTGGACCAAAAAGTGTTGGCCTCCGAGGGAGCTTAAAGTTGATGAAAAGAACGTCCTGCATGAAACTTTGGTGCCTCCTCATAAAGTTCTTCTACCACCGCTTCACATAAAGCTGGGATTGATGAAGCAATTTGTAAAGTCACTTCCAAGAGATGGAAATTGCTTCAAATACTTAATATCAACGTTTGCAGGCCTCTCGGAGGCAAAGTTGAAGGAAGGTGTTTTCGTTGGACCAGATATTAGACGGCTTATGGCTGATCCACAATTCATCACAACCATGACGGATCCTCAAAGAGAAGGGTGGATTGCCTTTAAAGAGGTCATAGAGAAATTTTTAGGCAATAACAAAGACCCTAACTATAAACAAATCGTCAAAAGAATGTTAAAAGCATTTCAAGCTTTAGGTTGCCTAATGAGTTTAAAAGTACATTTTCTTCATTCCCACCTCGACTACTTTCCAGAAAATTTTGATCTGAGTGAAGAGCAAGGTGAACGATTTCACCAAGATATTAAGGAGATGGAAAAAAGATACCAGGGAAGATGGAGCGTCTCAATGATGGCAGACTACTGTTGGACGCTTCAGAGAGACCTTCCAGATGCTTCCTACAAGCGAAAATGTACCCAAAGGAGTCTCACTGGGAAAAAGAAATGTGTTTAGTGCTTACTAATGAATATATTTTAGATAAAAAAAATAAGTCTTTTATCTTTTATTTTAAGTTGATAACTTGTTTAACATAGATACCTACATTGTCAGAAAACGTGACGTTCTATGACAAAATAAAAGTCATTTTCGGATTTAGTACACCCAAAAACATAAGAATTACGCAAAAAAAAAAAAACCAAAACCGCTCTCAATTTTTTTTTTTGCAGTCGTGTTATTTATTATTATTTATAATTCTTTTATCATTTTATAACAAAGGGACTTAAATTTTGATGGATGTTACTAGTAGACGAGTTATTTATTATTAATTATATTTATTCTTTAATTTTATAACAAAGGGAGTCATAAAGTAATTTAAATTATTTAAAAGAGAATGTCATTGTTGGAGGTTATTTATTGTTTCTCATATTTAATTTTTAATTTTTTAATTTTACAACAAAAAGACACAAAAAGTAATTAGGAATATATAAAAAGTACGAATAACAGAAAGAGAAAAAAACGTCAACTTTACTGGAAACTAATTTTTTCATAAAAATCATTCTTTTTCATTGGTTTGGTATGATTTTGTGTTAGTAAATAGGTAAAAATAGAGCTTAATCCTTCCATCTCTTTTTTGTGATTGAGATTATTTTTACAAGTTTCTATGTAACACATTTCCAAGAAACTTCTTCTAAAGTAATTAGTCTCAACATCCAGAATGAAGCTGTTGTTATATTGTACTCTGTGATATGTATTATTAACGGGTAAGCTCAAGCTGGTTGCGTTAGGCTTATATTTGCTAACATTTTTGTGTAACGCTAATCTCTTAAAGAGCTTTTGTGGAGTATATAGACCAAACCAGATTGACAGGGAATGCCATAGATTATATTAGATCTTTGTTAAGTATCGGTTTTATCTTTTTTTCGTATAAAAACAATTCAACATTTTTAAATTGTAATTAGCATTCTTAATGTTTGTATTTTTAATCAGAGAAGACAAGGATTGGGAGAGACCTTCTATGTATTGTAACTTTCCTACTTTAATGTCATTAATGGAAACATTAGTGGAAACAGTTGGATTGATTTGAAGAGGGGGTCTTGTCCAACAAGATGTTTTCTAACCGTTTTACATTTTTTTCTTTAAAGGAGGGTGGCAAATCTTATCTATTCTGTTTTTCAATTCTCTCTCTCAGTTTTTGTTTCATATATATATATATATATATATATATATATATATATATATATATATATATATATATATATATATAGATATATATATATATATATATATATATATATATATATATATATATATATATATATATATAAGAATGGAATGGGATATATCTACCAGAACCTGATTTTTTCATATACCAGTCAAGTTTGAGTGTATTATTTTCAGAACGTTCAACCCTAGTATCCAAAAACGGAACAGCACAGTCAGTCTCCTCTTCAACAGTAAATGCTAATTTATGATTGAAAGAATTGTAAATATTAAGAGTGTCCTGTACACTTCCGGCAGGTAAAGCTACTAGCAAATCATCTACATATTGAAACAGAAGGGGAAATTCAAATTCCACCTGTGAAACGACAAGATAAAGAAGTTTATTCATAACGATTTCGGCGAGAATTGGCGAAATAGCACTTCTCATGGGGACGCCTATTTTTTGTCTGTAGAATGTACTATTGAAGGAGAAAAATGTATATTCATATAAAAAGTAATGGTAAATAGAAATTATTCTTTAGGAATATTACATATCTCATCTAATAATGTGAAATGTTCATTTAATATCGATATAATAAGATCTAAAGTAATGTTAGTAAAAAGTGAAACTACTTCGAAAGAAGCAAGTACAAAACCCTCTGGCAAAATGGAGCCGTTAACCTTCTCTGCAAATTAGAAGGTATTTTTAATTCTGAATTTCTTGAAAAGAGAAAAAGCTGCTTTTAAAATAGAGGCTATATATTTAGCAAGTGGTTGTGTAGATGCTCCTACACAGGAAACAATTAGTCTCAGAGGTATATCAGGTTTATGTATTTTTGGTTGACCGTAATATTTGGGGCAAATCCCATTATAAGTTGTCAGTGTGCGAGCAGGGACTTTATCTGAAAACTTTCCATCTTTTAATGATTTAATTAATTTAGTGCATTTTATTTCTACTTTCCTACTACTATATATATATATATATATATATATATATATATATATATATATATATATATATATATATATATATTATATATATATATATATATATATATATATATATATATATATATATATATATATATATATATAGATGTATTTATGGGCTGTTGGCTAAGCTACGTTCTCATGGTATGTCTGAAAAGTTCTGTTTGTGGCTCTCATGTTTCCTCAGAGAGCGTTCTTTACGAATGGCAGTCGACGGATTTCTTTCTAACACCTTCACTATCAACGCTGATGTACCCAAGGTTCCATACTGTCTCCTACTCTCTTTCTTATTTATATTAACGATCTGCTGGAAAAGACCGAAAATATAATTTATAGCTTTGCAGATGACAGTACACTAATCTCTTCATTCAATTTGAACGCTCGGACATCGGCTACTCAGACGAATATCCGCAAACAGCAGGAAGTCATTCAACTTAACAAAGACATGGAAGAAATTCTATCTTGGGGTGACAGTAACCAAGTGGAATTTAATGCTACAAAAATCTAGGGGGCAGTTTTTTTCTAAAAAAGTTAACGTTGCTGAACCCGACATAGTTATGTTGGGGCACTCCATTTCTCTAACATCGTCACTCAATTTGTTGGGCGTTAATTTGGAAGAAAATATGTCCTGGCATGAACATGTTGCAGGCATAGCAAGGAGAGCTTCTCAAAAGTTGGGAATATTATTTCTAACCAGAAAGCTTTACACTCCACATCAACTGTTAATTCTTTACAAAGCTCAAATTCGACCAACTATGGAATACTGCTTCCATGTTTGGGGCTGTGCTCCCAAACACACACTGCATTTGTTGGATTCTGTTCAGAGAAGAGCTGTTCGTCTGATTGGAGACCAGGAACTGACAGGAGGCCTTGATTCGCTGGAACATCGAAGAACGGTTGGCGACTTGAGCCTATTCTACAAGTATTTACATGGAAAGTGTTTGGAGGATGTGGCCCGTTTAATTCCTCCTAGAGCGGTGCATGTTGGAAGTACACGTCGCGCTAATACTTCACATCCGTATGAAGTTCAGCCTGTTACTCCTCATACAATGCTTTTCAAGCAGTCATTTATATGGAAAACATCATCCCTTTGGAATAATCTACCCAGGACTGTGTTTTCCACCGAGTACAATTTACAGCGATTCAGGAACAACGTGAATCGCTTTCTCCGCACACGTGTCGCTCCTGTAGCGCTTTAGGGACTTCCCTGTAGCACGTGTGCTAGACCCATAAAAAAAATGTATTTTGCTTTACTTTATTCGCTTTATAACAATATTCTCTTATGTGACAGTACGTTTTATTGTTGTTGATTTCTACAGATTATTTAACTTTTTTTCAACTATCATCATCATTGATCTGCTACTTACAGTTTTCAATTTCTCGTATCGGCATTAATCTGTTTGCTTCAATATAGTTTAGAACTTTCATACCTATTTTTTTTTCATTCTTTGAAGAATTTGTCCACCACTTCGTGCTTTTTGATTCAGAAGTTGATTAATTTTAAAATTTTCTATTGTACGTTTTACAGGCCAAATTTTACTTCTTAGAAATAAGAAAAAATATTTTCTTAAGGATTTGCGTGTCTTAAAGTCATATTTATTACTGCATCGCAGTCGTGCAACTGCTTTTGCAGTGAAAAAAAAAAGAATTAAGTATTATATATATAAACTGTAGTATTAAGACGGCTATCAACAATTTTATTCCACTAGTAAATTGTATAAAAAATCAATCCATTTTTACTAAGTTTCACGATAATAAAGGCACCAAAGGTACTTTAAAATTGATAAGTTCAGCTTTTCCCTTCATGGTAACAATTAAACTATAAGTAAAAAAAAATGTTAATGGTAAATTTCATTTGATCAAATGATAGCAGAGCGTCTAGAAAACCAGAACATTTATCTATCCAACTAACAAAGATATCCCGATATTAATGAAAATGAGAATAGCTTACCAATTCAGCTATTATTTTTCAACTTTAACATTTTAACACCACTTTCTGTTAATTCATATCAGTGATCACAAAACTACTAACAGATAAAATCATAAGGTATATTATTTTTAGGAAAAGTGTGGTCGGATAAAAGATTATTTACCAACATTTTTATGACCAAAACGAACAAGCACACACACATCTTCTGACTTTTTAATCTTGATGTGTTTTGTAACGGCACATAAGATGTTTTTTATGCAAAACTAAAAAAAATGGCCGAGCTGCTTACCCTGTTCTTCCCTTGCAAATATAAATTCTAATACAACTATATATATATATATATATATATATATATATATATATATATATATATATATATATAATATATATATATATATATATATATATATATATATATATATATATATATATATATATATATATATATATATATATATATATATATATATATATATTATTGGTCTAGCACACGGGCTGCAGAGAAGTCCCTAAAGCACTCCAGGAGCGGTACGAGTGCGGAAAAAGCGATTCACGTTGTTCTTGAATCGCTGTAAATTGTACTCGGTGGGAAACACAGCGCTGGGCAAATTATTCCAAAGGGATGACGTTCTCCATATAAAAGATTGCTTGAAAAGCGTAGTACGCGAAGTAACAAGCTGAACCTCATACGGATGCGAAGCACCAGCGCGACGTGTATTTCTAACATGCACCGCTTTGGGAGGAATAAAACGGGCTACATCCTTCGAACACTTTCCATGAAAATACTTGTAGAACAGACTCAAGTCGCCAACCGTTCTTCGATATTCCAGCGAATCAAGGCCGCCGGTCAATTCCGGGTCCCCAATCAGACGGACCGCTCCTCTCTGAACAGAATCCATCAAATGCAGTGTATGTTTGGGAGCGGAGCCCCAAACGTGGGAGCAGTATTCCATAGTTGGTCGAATTTGGGCTTTGTAAAGAATTAACAGTTGTTGTGGGGTGTAAAGCTTTCTGGTTCTAAATAATATTCCCAACTTTTGAGAAGCTCTCCTTGCTATGCCTGCAACATGTTCATGCCAAGACATATTTGCTCCCAAACTAACGCCCAACAAATTGAGAGACGACCTCCTGCTGTCTGCGGATATTCGCCTAAGCAGCCGATGTCCGAGCGTTCAAGGTGAATGAAGAGACAAGCGTACTGTCATCTGCAAAGCTATAGATTGGATTCCCTGTCTTTTCCAGCAGATCGTTAATGTAAATGAGAAAGAGAGTAGGAGACAGTATGGAGCCCTGGGGCACACCGGCGTTGATAGTTAGGGTGTTAGAAAGAAATCCGTCGACCGCCACTCATAAAGAACGCTCTCTGAGGAAACATGAGAGCCACAAACAGAACCTTTCAGACATACCATAAGAGCGTAACTTGGCCAACAGTCCATCGTGCCAAACACAGTCGAATGCCTACATATATATATATATATATATATATATATATATATATATATATATATATATATATATATATATATTTGTAAATAACAATTTTTATTATGGTGACATTAATTAAAAATATTAGAAATCCCCCATTACCCCACTTTCCAAAGCCTTCATATCGTTTTTTCTGTTACTGTAAAAAATTGGGTATAAAAAATAGCATTTTTTAATCAAAAATAAGTAAAAAGTACTATAATGCTCTTGATTCTGTTAGATCACTCGTATTCACATCCTAGTCTCCTCTACATACTCTTATTAAACTTGCACTATATATTTTTTAAACGCCATACCGGCCATATATTTTTTTCTGATTTCGATCAAAATAAACATTTGTTTTCAGCATTGTTTGGCACATCATTATGAAAATATATACAGTTGTACAGTGTATAGAAATTGCTGAAATTTATTACAAAATTAACGAATTTCTTCAGGCTCCGTTTCACGCTTTATGTGAAATTTATGGTCAACATTATCGACACGGGCAACAAGTGGAAAGGGTGGATTCATATGTATATTTGGGACAGGAAGTTACAATCAGAAACGTAAATCAAGAACTGGAAGTCAATCGAAACATACGCCTGGGATGGGCGGCTTACGGTAAAATGAAGCAAGTGTTTCAGTAAAAACTGCTTTTAAAACTTAAGAGTAAAGTACATAACGAATGCATTCTACCAGTAATAACATATGGTCGCGAAACTTAGGTTCTGACAAGGAAAGTTATTAAAAAATGGCAAGTTCACCAGAGAGCAGTTGGTAACATAGGTATGTTACTTAGGATCTGCAAACCAAATGATTAAATTAGGAAAAAAACAGGGGTCCACGACATAATTGAAAGGATATCTTCCCTCAAGTGCAACTGGGAAAAAGAAATACTGACAGACCTCAACAACGTTGGCATGACGAGAATAAAAGATCAGCGGGGCTCAACTGGTATCAAATTGCTCAAAACAGCTATACCCTATAGCCAAAAGATAGAGGAAGGATATAGGAAGAAGATAATCGACCTACAGAGCTTACTATTAGTAATTTAATTAAAAAATTTGACCCAAATGGTAGTGTTTATGATGTTAAGAATCCAATCGGTCAGAAACGTAAACGTATTGCTGAAAATTACGATACTGTGATTCAAAGTGTGAACGAAAATGGCAATGTAGTTGCTATCATTGAATAATGCTACAGAAAAATGTTTATTGATTTTTTCTGGCATAAATTACATATTTGCGATCTGGATGGCATATGGATTCAACAAAATTGAGCAACATGCCTTACATTTCTTGACACGTCAATTTATTGAGAGAAAAGTTTGATGTAATCTCAAGAAATACCGATCTGAACTAGTCACCAACATCATGCAATATAACTCAATTGGAATTTTTTCTCTGGGGTTACGTTGTGTCACTGGTTTACTCCAATAAACTAGAAATACTCAATGACCTTAGAATCAGCATTATTCGTGTCATTGATGAAGAAAACACTGATTTATTTGGAAAAGAGATAAAAAATTTGTTATCCAGAATATTTTAAATAATCTCTCTAATAATATTAATGTTTAGAATTTGTTCATTCTTTGAAACAAACACAAGAAATATTTTTATTACTAACTTTATAAAATTTCTCGATAATCTTCTTTCCCTAAAACGATAAAACTTAAAGCAATGGTGCTGCAAGTACAATGATGGACAAAATTTGGTCACTATGCTTCTCATAACATGTATACACACAAACGTGTTTTTTTTTACGAATGTAATAATTCTCTTACAGATCTAAGCGGAAGAAATTAAAATAGTTTAACAAATATTTAAAGTTTGCTTTTAAAAAATAAAATGATATTGAATTTGACATACTCGTACTAAAAATGTTTTGACGAATGTTCTCAGGGTGTGAAATGTAGTAGTGGTTTTTCGGGTATCCTGTGTTAGCTTAAAGTCCCTTGATGGACGGTTTCGCTGACGTTTCGATGGAACTTCATCCATCTTTTTCAAAGCGTTGATCACTGGACCGTGTCTTGGCGTTGAATGTCGAGACTGGCTACGAGGGCCCCGGTTTTATTTGCTGGGGACGTGGCTCTATTGGTCGAACGGTTCTGGCCAATAGAGGCTCGGCTTTGACTGCGTGTTTTCGGTCCTGTTGGGCCTCTTTTCTATTTCTATGTCTTCTTTGATTACCCTAGTGGATAGGTTTTCACATTTTTGTAGGGTTCTGGTTTTGTCAAAATCGATTTTGTGGCCGGTATTGTGTGCATGTTGTGCTAGAGAAGAGGATTTTTGTTTTATGGCGTTTTTGTGCTCGTCTCTTCTGGCGCTGTTTTTCCTGTTTGTTTGGCCTTAACAACATCATTCATTCATCACTTTGGTCTACCATAGATACTGTAGCCAAATTCAGATCAGAAACAGATTTCTCCATTAGGACTGAAAGGTAAAAGGCCAAAGTCTCTGTGCTACTACGAAAACAACAAAACGCAGTAGCAGAAAGACACAACAACCGTCAGACAAATTACTCACTCCAGCAGCTGAAAAAGCACTAGCCAATAGTTCCAACTTCGAAGCTCTCCTTGCTCTGCCTGCAACATGCTCATACCAGGACATATTTGCTCCCAAATTGACGCCCAACAAATTTAGTGACGATGTTAGAGGAATGGAGTGCCCCGCCATAACTATGTCGGATTCAGCAACGTTAACTTTTTTAGAAAAAACTGCCGTCTGGGTTTTTGTAGCGTTAAATTCCACTTGGTTACTGTCACCCCAAGATAGAATTTCTTTTAGGTCTTTGTTAAGTTGAACAACTTCCCGCTGTCTGCGGACACTCGCCTAAGCAGCTGATGTCCGAGCGTTCAAAGTGAATGAAGAGATAAGCGTACTGTCATCTGCAAAGCTGTAGATTGGATTTCCGGTCTTTTCCAGCAGATCGTTGAAGTAAATGAGAAAGATAGTAGGAGATAGTATGGAGCATTGGGGCACACCGGCGTTGATAGTGAAGGTTTTAGAAAGAAATCCGTCTATCACCACTCGTAAAGAACGCTCACTGAGGAAATATGAGAGCTACAAACAGAACTTTTCAGACATACACAAGAACGTAGCTTAGCCAACAGCCCATCATGCCAAACACGATCGAATGCCTTGGATATGTCAGGAGCAACCGCTCGAGATTCTCCAAAGTGTTCTTTTGCGTTGTTCCAAACATGTCATATATCGCATTTAAAGATCCTTTTTATTGCCCTTAAACAGGTCCAAATAAAGCTCAAAATCATCAACACGTTGTTGTTTTTGGTCCACTGTGAGCAAACGAGGTACCCATTTCGAGCTTTCTCATGCCCAAATGTTCATGCAAAATATTCTTTTGATATATTTAGGGTGTCGGCTATCTCACGCAACTTCACCTTATGGTCATCCAGAACAATTTTGTGGATTTTTTTATGTTTTCCTGTGTAACCACCTCATTTGGGCGTCCAGAGCGTTCAGCATCATTTGTGTCTGTACGATCGCATTTAAATTGAGTGATTTCCCAGAGGCAGAGTCCCCGTAACATTTATCAAGCCATTTCTCTGCTTGAACGGTATTTTTTCCCATCAAAAAAACAATGTTTATCAACCCACGAAATTCGATGTCTTCCATTGTTTTGAAAATATGAAACATGGCGTCACTAAAACCACTGTAACTTGTAAATTAATAGTTGAAATGTCACATAATTTTGACACGTATCGTTTGAAGGTTGGCACTACATTGGATAATCACTCTGAATTCCATAGCATTTTCCGTCGTTACAAATAACAAAAATATACTACGACTACAACTACAACGGAAATAGAATACCTATATATTACGATAAATGATATTTTTTTTACGCCGAACTAAAAGAAGATTCTAAATATTCAATTTGGCATGAAGAGCAAAACCTTTCGTAAAATAACTAGTTTTGGTAAATGCTTGTATACTTTATAATTGTCAGTATGGGCAAATTGCCTATATTTTTAATTTTGAGTTTTACGATAGACCATTATTTAAAATCTCATATTTTTTTGTGTAATGCTTCGCAGGATTTTATTCGTAAAATTGAAAAATGATCAAATTTTTAATTTTATATAGTTTCTGTAAACTTATTGTCTGTCTCACGTTTGTAAGAATATCCAAAAACTTATTTTTAATTGTAAATGTTACGATCGTTAATTTTTTCACCACTTAGCATATTTTAAGTAATAATATGCACTTTTTTTTTCATCTAGCAGATAAAAGATAATGTATTTTACTTTATATGAAGGGAAAACCTCTGAATAAAGTAACTACTTTCTGTAGGTATGTTCTACATCTCACGTTTATGTATCATATATTTTACAATATAACACAGCCTGTTCTTTAAAACAACGACCCTAACATTACCTTCAACGAAGCGTAATGCGTTAATAATAAGTCATGTGAATGTCGCGCAACATGACTATATCGTCCTGCACTTCTGCAGTAAAGCAAGCTCATATTAACGTAATTTCCGGCAAACTGAACTACTAACACTAAAATTTGTATATGCAATGTATACCATTTTTGTCGTTGTGCGGTACTGTGCACACAGAATTATGTATGTTTAAATTTTATAAATAGGTCAAACAAGTTTGTTACAATGCAAAATATGTTAAACAAATACTAAAAACATATTTAGCGTTTATTTCCAAAGACATTTGCAAATAAATTTACAAAGCTCGAAACACGTAAAAATATTGCGGAGACCAAAACAAATAAAATAAGGTTTTTTTACGCTGCCTAGCTGGCTATAAAGGAAAATTCGCAAGTTCTTCCTACATAACTACTGTCCATATTAATATCTTGTCTATCTATCTTGAGATGTTTAATTCCATTGAAAATTTGACAAATATACGTCTTAAAAAATAATGCTTTCAACGATTCTTTTGAGGAAAATTTTCAGTTTCTGAAGTCTATTTTCAAATCCTTAAATTGAAAGAAGTCACAGGCTTCTAAATCAGGGCTGTAGGATAATTGTTGTAACTAGGTGAGTTCACAGATTTGGGTATTGGGTTAATAAGAAATATGGAATTTAAAATTCACACAAAAAACACACCAATAGTGGAGTTTCAGGGAATGTACTTTTGAATATTTTATATTGTTTTAATTTATGTGCAACTATTTTAAATGTCCGAGTGTTCGTGAAAGGTTATTTTCAAACCTGTAACTATATTTTGCTATGTGTTTTCTTATTTTAGAATGAATAAAGAAAAATTTTGAAAATGTCTAAAAAAAATAAGGCGAAATGTCAATAAACAACTAGCATTGTATTTTTTCAAAAGAACCTTACCCAGTTTATGTAAACCAAAGGTTTAATATATATATATATATATATATATATATATATATATATATATATATATATATATATATATATATATATATATATATATATATATATATATATATATATATATATTATATATATATATATATATATATATATATATATATATATATATATATATATATATATATATATATATATATATATATATATATATATATATATATATATATATATATATATATATATATATATATATATATATATATATATATATATATATATATATATTTATATAGATATATATATATATATATATATATATATATATATATATATATATATATATATATATATATATATATATACTAGCCGGGCCCGCGGCTCCGGGGCTCCGCTCGCGTGGACTTGATTCACTACTACTATCGTCGCTGCTTATTCCTTATGTTACCCAACGTAATAAAATATCTCCCATTATTTCCCCTTATCTCCCAATATTTTTCCTTATCTCCCATTATCTCTACATAATTTACATTATCTCTGCTCATCTTCCATTATTTCTCCTTATCTCCTATTATTTCTCCTTATCCCCCTTAATCTCACCTTATTTCCCATTATCTAGACTTATCTCCCATTATTTCTCCTTATCTCCCATTATCTCCCCATAACTCCCATTATCTAGACTTATCTCTGCTTATGTCCCATTATTTCTCCTTATCTCCCATTATCTCACCTTATCTCCAATTATCTCATCTTATCTCCCATTATCGAGGCTTATCTCCACTTATCTCCCATTATTTCTTCTTATCTCCCATTATCTCACCTTATCTCCCATTATCTACGCTTATATCGAATTATATAGAAATCGGATAAGTGGTCCTCGAGAGATAAGCGCACTAACGGACAGACAGGCAGACCGAGAGACGTTGCATTTTATATATATTGTATTCTTTGCTACATGATATTGTTCCATATTTAATGCTTTAGGGAGTGTATTGCAAGAGAACGCGCTAGCGGCAAACATTTCTCCGACTTGATTCACTATTATCGTCACTGCTTATTCCTTATGTCACCTAACGTAATAAAATATATCCTATAACCTGGCCAGAGAACATACGTATGTTTAAAAAAAAAAGCACGGAAATCGGATAAGCGGTTCTCCAGTGATAAGCGCACTAACGGACGGACAGACAGACAGACAGACAGACGGACAGAGAGACATTGCATTTTTTATATATATTATAGATATTCTCTGCTACATAATATTGTTCCATATTTAATGGTGGTGGAATGGTGTGTATTGCACGAGAACGCGCTAGCGGCAAACTTTGTCCGACTTCATTTACTATTATTGTCACTGCTCATTCCTTATGCTACCTATCGTAATAAAATATAGCCTATAACCTGGCCGGAGAACATATGTATGTTTTAAAAAAAAAAACGTACGAAAATCGGATAAGTAGTTCTCTAGTGATAAGCGCACAAACGGACAGACAAACAGACAGAGATACGTTGCATTTTATATATATTATAGATGTAATAAAATATATACCTATAACCTGGTCAGAGAACATATGTATGAATTTAAAAATTACGTAAATCGGATAAATGGTTCTCGAGGGATAAGCGCATTAACGGACAGACAGACAGACAGACAAACGTTGCATTTTATATATATTATAGATATAGATTATTATTATTTAACCTGGCCAAAGAATATATGTATGGATTTAAAAAAAGACAGGTAAATCGGATAAGTGGTTCTCGCGTGATAAACGCACTAATGGGCAGACAGACAGACAGAGAGACATTGCATTTTATATATATTATAGATTATAGATTACAGATATTCTCTGCTACATAATATTGTTCCATATTTAATGGTTTAGGCGGTGTATTGCAAGGGCACGCTAGCGGCAAACTTATTTCCGACATCATTCACTATTTTACGTCACTGCTCATTCCTTATGCTACCTATCGTAATAAAATATAGCCTATAACCTGGCCAAAGAACATATGTATGCTTTAAAAAAAAAGTACGTAAATCCAGTGATAGGCGCACTAACGGACAGACAGACAGACAGACAGAGAGACGTTGCATTTTATATATATTATAGATATCGCCTTTTTTAAGATGTGAATACATATGATGTGAGTACATATTACCCAGACACATCGTGTGGTAGAAGAGGCGAGATTTAACCACTGGTTACTCTCATATATAACCTCCTGAACGCACGAAGTGCTTACGAACAATTATAGACTAATATACTAAAACTTAATTAATAATCGAGAAGAGACATTAAAATACAAATAAACTACATCTAAGAATTCTGCTTATTCAGCAACTCTTCCCTATATAATCGACAAAGTTGACCAATAGTACACGTTTACAAATCTGGATTCATGGTATTGAATATATTTACTGCGTTATATGTAAAACTGCGTTGAAACAAGGCAGTGCGATGCTGAGGCATAGTCAAGCGATCAGGCCGTCTAATATACCTATCATGCACAAAATTTTGGGACACTAGCTTCTCCCTTAAATAAATCGGGACTGAAGTTCCTTAAAGCCTCAGTAAAAATATCACGAAGTGCAGTTATACAGTGTCTTCAAAATTTAACCATTTTAACTCACTTATTTTTAAAGATACATGATCATATTTCTTCAAATGGAATATAAACCTACAGCAAACATTCTGTACATACTGCAATCTGCTCCTTGAAAGCGCATCCAAGCAAGGATAGTACACAATACTACAATAATGAAATAAAGACAAGACCAATTTTTTCCTCATCTTAAAATTAAGGATAAAACGATTTGCATATAAAATCTTTATTTTTGCATAATTTTTTTGTAGTAGTACCCTAACATGTTCCCTGAATCTGAGATGTGTATCAATACAAAGACCCAAATTCTTGGCACGATCAGAAAACAGCAAATTTTGATTAACTAGCCTAAGTTTCAGAGCCATGCTCAAGGTCGGTCGCCGATTTTCCTTGCAAAATAACAAAACTTGCGCCTTGTCTGGATTTAACCTTAAATTATGTTCACCCGAATAAGCTGACAAAGCCATGAGATCCTGATTTAAATTTTTAGCTTCATACACAGGATCTGATGTTTCAAAGAAATTAAGCAACTGGATGTCATCAGCATACGACTGAACCAATGAATATGCAGCAGTTTGGAATATATCAAAAGTATATATGCGAAACAGAAGAGGCCCCAGTATTGAACCCTGAGGCACTCCCGAGATAATTTTACCAACAGTTAAATTCATTCATTCGCACCCTCTGACGTCTGCCCGACAAATAGCTAAAGAAAAATCGTACGGAATGATCAGCGAATCCCAGATAGTATAGTTTAGCACAAAGTAGGTTTGATCCAGCACATCAAAGGCCTTATTTTTGTCAATATGCTATGCTATCAGTTAAATTCAATAAAGCCGTTGATGTGCTATAATCCCTCCGAAAGCCAGATTGATGCAAGGGGAACAACTCATTAGTCAAGAGATATTCTAAAACCTGTGTATGACTGCTCTTTCCAAGACTTTTGACACAACTGATAACAAGCTAATAGGATGCAAAGCTCTGGTGGTGAAAGGATTTTTAACTTTAGCAACAGGGCACACAATAGACTCTTTCCAGCTCTCCGGAAAATACCCACTCTCCAGGCAACAATTAATTATATAGGTCAGATGGTATAAGATAATAGGTGTGTTAAACTAAGTTTAAGCATAAAAAGTGTCAAACCATCATTTCCAGCAGTATTATATTTTATACTATTAACACACCTGCCAATTGACTCAGGGGTTTCCATTAGGAAATTAATGTTCAGATCTAAATTCCTCTTATTGTTACATTTATATCATTCACGTTAGCGAAATGTGCAGGCAGGCGAGGGGTATCTTTTGAACCAGTATGAACATTGCACTGCTGAAGTCCCCTTTTATCTCTCTAAATATGCAAGATATCCCAATTTTTCGCGATGCGCACAGTAAAAATTGCGATTCCTCATCTCTATAATATTTGATATATATATATATATATATATATATATATATATATATATATATATATATATATATATATATATATATATATATATATATTTATTCCCTAAGCTCCTAAGTTGAGCATAGAGCTTCTGTGAAGCCTCTCCGACATGTTCTATTGGCTGCTATTTTCTTTGCCTCTGCCCATATAGTGTCAGCTCTTCTCAGTTCTTCAATGACAGATCTTCTTCAGTTTTATCCGCATCTTCTGTCTCCCTGTGGATACCAGTATAGGAGGCGTTTTATTATATCCCCATTAAGTGGGGATGTTCAAATATTAATTAAGAAAAATGTACTCAGTGGTGTTTTAAAGAGCTGTAATTGTGTTTCTCTGACCTAAGAGCAAGCCGTTCTTAAAAGCAAGGATTTGAAACAAGATAGTGCAAAAAAACAATAAAGTGGTAATGGTAGTTGTCAAAAAAATCAATTCCTTAGTTCTAGAGGATTTTTTTTATAAATTTGGGGAGCAATTTCAAAGTTTAAATTACCTACTTAAATATTGTTCAAACTGATAAGTGTAAGATTTTTTCCAGATATTTTTTTTTATACTCTACAAATTGTTTTGATTAATTATTTTGAAAAAGGCAATATTAACAGATAATGTAATTCAAGTGACTGTGATTTAATGTACAAGATTTATATTTCTGCATAGCAGTAATATAAGTGAGATTTTTACCCTATTATTAAATTCGCTAAGGATACTATTTCCTAACTTTCTTTTAACATTTGAAAGTATTTAGAGATTTTCCAACTCTAAAACCGCTACCCATTTGAACATAGGCTAACTACCTAGCTAATTATCTGATTACCTTGAATGTCTTCTATGATGGGCATTCTTCTAGATAGAATATTTACTCGTCCATATGAACGAGGCTCCCCCAGTAGATATTCATATAAAATATGTTTAAGATTAGGTAACTTGTTTTACAGAAAACTATAACAAAAGAATAGGATCAATACGTAGGATTATTGATGCAGCCATTCTGTGACAACATATAAGTAAAGCTTACTGTAAGATATTGATTTTTGCAGCAAATAAGGTACACCGACGAGAGATGACGCTCGCAGATACTTCGAAGCAGTCTCCTTTTATTTCAACAAAATCAAATATGAAAAATTAAAACTATGTGCGTGAGTTATACAAAAATAATAATTCTTAGGCTGATGCACGAAAAACATTTTTCGATCATTATCATTCCCTCAGCGTAAATAAAGCCACGGTTGTCGAACTGATTTAGAAAAGAGTGCTGAGATTTAAAAACAAAATGGTTTGTTTTTAGGTAAACCTCGAGCATGGTTACTCAGGACATGAACAGGTGGTGCAAACTGTTCGTTACAATCCTACATGTCAACATGCAAATTATCAAGTGTCGTAAAGATAGCCAGAAGTTCATTCATCGCATTATTTATATCTATGCTCTTACAAGAAATACTTAATGCAATTTTCAATATTTATTAATATCCCATCCTTCGATGAAGTACGAGGCATATTTGGAAAGTAAGGGCCGTTTGATCATAACAAATATATTCTCCACTTTAATTCCTGTTAATAGAAGTTCTCCGCCTGGTAATTGAACCAGTTGACAACGGCGGTCTTAAATTTCGCGTCATCCTTAAACTGTTTTCCACTAAACCACTATTTCAAGTGCAATTGTCGTTCAGATCGCAGTTTTTGATCCACTTGTTGAACGATTTCGTCTGTGTGAATACTAGGCCTGCCACTCCGCTCTTCATCATACACATTTGTGAGGCCATTTTTGAAGTCTCGACACCATTCCTTCACTCATTATGGTAGGTCCCTAAACTAAGCACAATTTCCGATAAATTTAGGCAGCTTATGATCCTTTTGCACCCAAAAATCGATTCACAACGCACATTTCCCAACAAGTTAGACCAAGGATTTTCGCCGACATTGTTGTCTGCATTCACCGATAGGCAAACGATTTCTGAATCGAAACAATAACTTCAATGGCTTTGGAAACAATCGATAGATGGAGATGCATATGTACAACAATGTTCAGACCCGCCAATGTTTAAATATAAGCAAATGGCCCTTACTTTTCGAATATCCATTTAGACTCCTTATTGGAATCCGAGAAATCCAAAATTAATAAATCAAAAGACAATTATTATAAATGGATCATCCCTTTAACTCGCCTCTTTCCAGGATTAAGAAACAATATTTATTTATTTTCAGATTTATAGAATCCTTAGTTTATTCATTTTCATGAAACTTTACGCAAAATAATGAAGAAAAGCACTTTTTCTAACTGTACTGTTTTTCAAGCACGTTTAACACTAACGCAAGTGAACAATGGTATTTGTGTAAAGGCTTTTGATAGTAGTAAATAAAAACTACATATTAGCATAAAAATGTTATTTTTGGACGGGATGAATATAAAAAAATTCTTAAAAATAGTTGCGAAAAAAATAAAAAGCAAAAAAGAATCCCTAGCTTAAATATATTTCCACGAATATATGACTACATCTTAACTGCAACAAAGTTTAAACGAAAGGAATTTCTACACAGCACTACAAAAATGAAAAATCTTCTCCTTTCCAGGTTCAAGGCACATAACTATTATGAAAACTAAACAAAATCCAGTACTTACTATTTTATGGAATTTAGAAAATCCAGAACAAATATTGTTAAAGATCTTGGGAAAGCATATTATAGGATTCAAAATAAAAGACAATAGAATAATGGTTATTGCCTGTATAGTTTTCACCTATCCCTAGAAAACAAATAACTTCATTAAATTTTTATCAGGAGGTAATGCAACGTATAGAAGAAGATGCATAACTGATTAATAAAATTGTTTAAAAGAAACACTTTTTTCAACAGCTAAAAGTGCTAATAGAAGAAACATTCAAAGAATCTGACCATTCTGGTTTGGTGGGAACAATAAAGTAATAAAATTAACATTTTTTAATGAAAATTTAAATGGGGCAACTTATTTGAAAACAATAACCGAAATTGCTGAAAATTTGGTACTACATAATAACAGAGAGATAATCTGACATCAAAATGGCGCTCCATCATGCATCATTCCCGCAAAACGACTTCTTAAACGAAACTTTCCCTTTGTAGTTTTGCAGATTACAGAAATTAATTTCTGTAGTAAGTTCCATGTGCTCATGTATACATATATTATTTTAGTTATAAATACAATTGATGAAGGCCAAGATAATTTGGTTGAAACGTATTGTAATTAATGCAACCACAAGAAGTACTTTTCTCATTTATGAACCTTAAAAAATTCCCAAGAAAACTCAAAAACTAAGAATATATATATATATATATATATATATATATATATATATATATATATATATATATATATATATATATATATATATTGAAACGTCTTAACTTTCTTTACTTTTAATAAATATTTTATTTATTAAATAGAAGCCGTTATTTGCCCCTTATGTATATCTTAATTTTGAGAATGGATTGAGTGGATATTAATACTGATAGAGGACAGAATTAAGACATCAGCTAGCTCGTTTTTTACTGGTAGAGTACATGGAGATCGAGGTAATTTTTTGTACGCTCTTTGAAAATAGTCTCTATAGTTGTTTAAAATTTGGTTGTACTGTTTTTGGGCACCATTCATTTTAGAATAAAAAGAATCTAAGTTCAGCTCAAAAAATGAAAAAAAACTGAAGAGTTACTTAGTTGTTGAAATGAAATTAATTTACGTATAACCGTTGCGTCCTGAAAGAAAGATCAGGAGTTTAGTAAGACACTACACTACTACACATTTAAATAAAAAAGGGTATATTTATTAACAAAATAAAAATTCCTAACTTTATTACACTATTAAAAATTACTTCTACTAAATAAAAACCCCTTAAGCTAGAAGAGTGTACACTATGGCATAGAGTCTCTAAATTATGATTATTAAGTTTTAAATAAAAGGCTTGATAAAACTCGATATTAAAAGTTTTTGAAATTAACTCCGCGAATTACACGTGTAGAGTGGTCGATGGAAACGCACTTGTAGACAGGAAGTGAGATTTTTAGACTGGTGTGCTTATGACTTACTGATTGGTTTCTCCTCGTGGGTTTCCCATAAGTTACTCGGCCTCTCCTGGTGAGATCCTCATAAAAATATTGTCTCGGCCATTACCATCCTAGTTTCATTTGGGTTGCTAAACACTTTTGACCCGAAATGCCTAAGGATGAGCAGGCTATTTTAAGAAAGGAAAAGGCCTTAAACTTGAGAGCTAGAAACCGTTACTGCACTACTACATCACTGAGAAAAAAACACTCTGGCGTGCTGGAGAAGAAAGCCACTACGGCCTACTGGCGGAACAAAGTCGTAACTGCTTCATGGTGGAAAAAGTCACTACTGCTTCATTGTGGAAAAAAGCCCCTACTGCATGGCCGAGGAAAAAAGCCTTTAAATATTCCATCTGGCCGCTTAAATATCTTTGTCCCTTCCTTAAAGTGATGTCTTTAAAATGGGTCACTTCCGGGCGAAAAATTAATGCAAACAAAATAAGTCAAGTCGGCAACACGCGTTACATACTGCCGGTTTAAATTAAACTGCTGAAAAATTTAAAACACTGTTTTAAGCTACACTGCTCAAAAACTGAAATCACCGCAATAAATATAAAAATGTAATAAAATATAAATTATAGGGACAAAAACAGTGTCGTAACATGATCTTAAAATCAAGGAAAAAAAATGAATGTTATATATATATATATATATATATATATATATATATATATATATATATATATATATATATATATATATATATATATATTTATATACGATTCAAGAAACTTGAAAAAAAAGTATATAAATGTATATACAATAGTGGAGACAAAACACAATCTTGCCTTACTCCACCATCAATCGTTATTGCTTCTGAGCGCTCCCCTTCTACTTTAATAAATGCCATCTAGTTTCAGTATAGGTTGCCAGTAATCCGCAGATCCTTTCTATCTAGTCCAATGCCTTTTCTACCATTTTGTGATGTTGGACTCTACCAAAGACCTTTTGGTAGTCGATCAGGCACAAATATATGTCACAATTGACGTCTCTACATCGCTGAATCGAAACCTGCATAGAAAACAAGGCCTCTCTGGTTCTCTTAGCATCACAAAAACCGAATTGTGTAGCTGACATGTTTTCTTCACACAACTTGTATATTTTTCTCTGAATGATTTTCAGAAATGTTTTTAAAAGAGGCTAATTGTTCGATATTCTCAGCATTTTTTAGCGTCTTCATTTTTTGGGATCGTTATAAACTCAGACTTTAACCAGCTTTCTGGTATTCTGCCTAAATCATAGATTTTATTGCAGATCACCGTAAGCCACTTAATCCCATCCTCATCTATGTGCCTAAGAAACTCCCCATGGAATTCATCGGGACCGGTGTCTTTTCTATTTTTTAGTTGATTTATTGCAATGCGCACTTCATAGGTGGTAATACATGGCCCAAACAAGTCTATTGAGCATTGTGACTGATCTTGCATCAGAAAATAACTGTGTAATATAATCTTGTCATATCTTCAGCTTCTCTTCCCTATCGATAACAACGTTTCTTCCTTGATGATCTATTAAACGTCCATTTAATTTCGTTCTCCGTTCACCAGTTAAGCCTTTGATTTTTCAACAGATATTAAAGCTATCATACTTTCCCTGCAACTCCTCTATCTCTTTACATCTTTCACCATTCCATCTGTCTTTAGCTGTTCGAATTTCTTTCTGTATTTGTGTGTGTAGTCTACTATATTCTCTTTTGTTACCACTGTTTTGGTGTAACCGTCTTTCCTACATTAGTCTTAGAATGTCATCTGTTGTCCATTCCTTTCTTTTATGTGTTTGTTCCATGGTTAGATATTTATTCTTTAGCCCCCCTTGTTATTTCATTTAACTTTTCTATTTCAGATTCTATGTCTTCGTTTAGACCTGTGTCTTGGAATTCTTTATTAAGGTCTTGTTTAATTACGTTTGTTACATTTTCGTCTTTAACTTGTCGCATATCGTATATGTTTTTCTATGTTCTTTTCAAGATAATTCTTAGAATCCCTACCAGAGCATTGTGATTCGAGTTTATATCAGCACTGGGATATGTTTTGACAGATATACCACTATTTTTAAAAAGTTTATTCACTAGAATATAGTATATTTGATTTCTGGTGATATGGTCTAGTAAGTCTATTGGGGACTTCCACGTGTATAATCTTCGTGGTGGTAGGTTGAAGAAAGTGTTAGTGATAACATAACCTATTTCTTCACTGAAAATGTTTAGTCGTTCGCCTCTGTTGTTTCTTTTACCTCGACCGTGTGTCTTGCGGAAGTTGCTGACCTACCTCTTCCAGTCTTGGCGTTGAAGTCTCCCAGTATAACTGTCAAGTCTCGTTTTGGTATTGTTTTTAGGACTTCTGTTATTTGCTGGTAAAACTGCTCAACCTCTTCATACTATTTATCTGCAGTGGGCATATATGTTTGTATGAGGTTAAGAGAAACAGGTTTCGTTCTTATTTGGAGAAGCATTATTCTGTCTGAAATAGGCGTAAAATTGGTAACGCATTTGTCTGTAACTTTGTCAACTACAACTTCCACTCCATACCCATATTTATTTTTTATTTATTATTGAAGGTAAAATAAAGGGCAAGCAATCGATCGGAAGACGACAGAATTCTTGGCTGAAAAACATGAGAAGCTGGTTTGGATGTGCCTCTAGTGATATTTTTCGAACAGCAGTTTCTAAAGTTCGTTTAGCTACATGGATCGCCAACATTCGTGAGTAGATGGCGTCATAAGAAGAAGAATAAGAAAGAGCGAATTGGAGAGGGGTACATACTCCTTTTGCTTTTCTCTAACCACGCCACTTTGTAAAAATTCTACATCAAAAATATCAAAGGACGTAATGTTTTCAAATGCTTCCAATAATAAAAGACGAGTTTAATTCACAACATGCTTAAAACTACAGCAATTACAAAATACGTTTGCTTCCAAACAACCACAGTCATGTCAAAGTTCAAACAACTTCCCTCGTGCATTATTCGTATAAATGCAAGTTATGTACTAAAATGGAATTAGTGTTCATCGTATGCATTGTTACAATCGCATTAACGTAACACTGCTTCGAGGTAAAATTAAGAGATTACGTTCTCTCATATGTGTAATTAAATGACTAATAAAGAGGTCAAAAATGACTGGAAAAAGGGTTTATTTGCCAAAATATACTGAAAAATAAAATAAAAACTGAAATAAGTTTGAGTACCTCAAGGTTATTGCTCTTAATAGGACGATACAATACAATTTTTAGCTTCAATTCATGGAGTGATGATTTCTCTGCAGAAAACAAAATTGCTCTATCTGGTATAATTCAAAGATTCTCGCCATTAAAATCACAAAAAACACGGATTTGACAAAATTATATAAAAACAATACTATGTTTTAAATTTTCAATATATTTAAAATGACTTGACAATTGTTTCACCATAGAATGGAAACAATTGTCAGGTGATTTTAAATATAATGGAAATTTAAAACATAGTGTTGTTTTTATATAATTTTATTATGAATTTCCAACAAGTATCGGCTAACACAATCAAAGACGGATTTGACAGTTAATGTTTGTTGTAATTGAATGTGTAAACTAAATAAAATGCAACATTTGATGCTATATGTGAAATGAAGGTTAAACATTCAATATTAAAATAAGTTAATTAATACTACATGCTTCTACAATTTTGCACGTCAGCATCATGTATTGAGAGTGCAGTTTCTGTAGACGTGAATTCGTGACTTAAACAAATTTACTTTTTTAACAAAATTACAACGGTGATTGGTGATGCTTATATTCCAACTTAAAACAAGTCAGTGATAATTGACTTTGTTGAGTGACAAATATGATTTGAAGACGTAAAAAAATGAGATACAAAATTTTGCATGTTTAAGCTGACACTCCTCTAAAATTATTTTCTCTTATTGTTAAAGGAGTAAAATCTAATAGATGGAATGTAAAACGTACCACATAAAATTTTAAGAACAACGAAACTCAAGAAGATAACGAGTTGGAAGACCAAAAGATCTAAACTAAGTTGGGAATGTGGAATCTTTGGCACAATGATACTACTCAGTATAAATCACCACTACACCAAACACTTTATTTTTGCACTCGACGCGCGTTTCGCTAACCATGTTAGCTTCATCAGGAGCGATGATTGACTCGTCCTGATGAAGCTAACATGGTTAGCGAAACGCGCGTCGAGTGCAAAAATAAAGTGTTTGGTGTAGTGGTGATATATACTGAGTAGAAAAGATCTAAAGTTTAAAACCTGAACTTGCACAATTAGTGTTCCGTACGCTGATTGCTTCTGAAATAAAAAATTTTGTTTCGGCAGTATAAAATGATCAGTGACTTCACAAAACACACCCCAAATGAGTTTTCAACAAAGTTCGTTTCCGATCTTTACTGAAAACTAATGACCTTGAAATTTTTGTTTTTTTATATACTAGATAAATTATTAAAGGTAATGCGCTCGTGATAATTTTCGTTCAATCTACAGCCCGTGGAGAATATTCCAGAATATTTTCAAAATTTTTGGATCAGTACTTTTCGAGATAGAGGGAGGGACAGCGATTTTTCGCGATTTTTTCAAAATAATACAAAGAAAAGTGTGAACATGTAAGACATTATATATATTTTTGAACTCGTGTTTTTACAAACTTTCATTTGACGCCCCACTCGATGACCTAGTAAATTTTTTTTTTTCACTTCCGATATCACCCCCAAAAACTAACCGCTTTAGCCAAAATTTAACTTTCAAAACTATACGGCTCTGATGAGGCCATCAATTTCTATATTAGTACCAAATTTCAACGGACAGACAGACAGACGGACAGACAGACAGACGGACAGACAGACGGGCAGACAGACAGGCGGACAGACGGACAGACAGACAGACACCAAAGTATCTTATAAGTGTTCCGTACGGAACACTAAAACTAGTGAAGAAAATTTAAAGTGTATCAATGCAAATAGAACAATGTCATTTTAATCTAATACATTGGAAACTATAACCAGCAGATTAATATAAAAAACAAAAAGCCCTAAAACGTACAATATAAAATTATTACGAGTGCGATGCAATTGCATAAACAAAGCTCAAAACCGAAGAAGATGGAAGAACTTAAGGGAAGCTTATGTACTGCATAGCTGATGATGATGATGATGATGACTGTGAAATTATCAAAGAAACTGTATGCTCTCTTGGTGAAGGCTATCGACAAATGCCTCTCAACAGATAAACAATCGTATTTTGAACTCTCTGCCAGAACCACAATTTTATAATGTAGTAAATAAAGAGCATGCCTCAAATATGTCGACCTAAGGTACTTGTCTGTCAATTTGGTTATCCTAGAACCTTTCCACGCCAGAAACAACTAATAGCGAAATTTACATCACTGAATAATTGTAGAAACGATTACTGTCATTTATTAGAAAGCCTACTTAAAAATTTGTGTTTTTTAGTCTTAGCAGTGGCACATGGAGTTAAAATCACAATAGAGTAGTCAGAAAACCATAATATCGTCTAAGCGTTAAAAATTTGAATTCGCCTAACACACCCAAACCCTAACCCAGTAAGAGTTAATAGGCTTTGGTAAAAAATATAGAAAACGTACTAAATCTTTTCAATAAATTTCTGTCTACTGGACAGTGAGTAGCAGAAAGGTGTACGCTTAGACTGGGGGAAAATAATGGAGGGTGTAGTTTGGATATTTAGTTAAATATCCTTGATTAGTAGCAACTAAAGTGTATAGTGTATAGTTGAGGAACTTTATATCAATTTGGGATATATTTCTTGAGGTTTATGTTTTCTTAATATCCTTATCCATAGTTTAAAGTCCTGCAAAACTGTATGGGACGGCCTTTAGTATAACTAGTAGTTCTGGTAAAAACCCGAAATGTTTAAGGACAGATGGTTTATTTGAACGACAAACGGGATAAATCGTTAATTGTAGTGAATTATTTGTTAATATGATGTTCTTGGAATTTCCTGTTTTCTTCTATAACTCCAAACAGGTTCGCGAGTTAAATATAAAACAATATCAAGAATGAATATTTATTTAAACGCCAGAACCCAAGTAAAACTTAAAATTAATTATATATTATATGTGAAGGACCAATAATAATTTTGGATATAAAGAGCTCCTCATATACAGTCTGTCAAGTAAGAACGTGACTGCTCGTATTCTTAAAAAAAGTGTTACAGGAAAATTTTTTGCCATGAATGTATTCTTTGGTGTACTACCGAAGGCGCAATTGCCTTAGTAAATTGTCGAATCGCCTCCTGCATCAATAATCGGCTGGCATCTTTGAGGCATGCTGCCGACAAGATTTTCTGCATACTCGGACAATGATCTCCAAATTTTTCGAATCTCGCGAGTCAAAGTCCTCAGGGTTTTTCCTTTAAGCTTCCTCTTTACAAGAGACCAAATGTTTTCAATAGGGTTGGCATCCGGCGATTGTGAAGGCCATTCTAGTGTCATATCGTGGGCCCAAGCGAGCCTCTTTGCGACGTGATTTTCACCCAGCAAAGGTTTCTTTAATTTGTTTCGGAATTTAACATCATGAGCACGAAGATATTGCTGATTGGTCTCAGGAGACATGTTTAAACCCGATTTTCTTATTTTTGCCGCTCCTTGACGCCGCGTTAATTTCTGGTCTCTTGAAAACGAGGACACAATTCGTTTTTTTGACTTTCGGAGTGATTTCGCCTACCGAGCCACGTTTTGGCTCGTTAAAATGATTTACCCACTTCTTCACAAACGACACCGACTTTTTATTATATTTAAAGGCAGCTGAATGTGTCATTTTAGGCCCCTTTGGATGGGAATAACAAGTGACTTATTTGTGGATTTTACGTAATTTCGAAGAAAGTTCGGAATCGATTGGTACTTTTACTAAAATACGTCGTAGACAAAAGTTTACTACACTGATTTTTTTGTTGAATCGCTAGAATCGCATCTACCAAAAATGGATTATCGCGGACATGTTCGTACTTGACAGACTGTAGTTGTGAGCGAGTATGAGCGTGTGTGTGATTGTATAGTCGATGTAAAGCCGCTAAAATTAAGAATAAAGAATTGTAGAGGTATTAAATTTACTATTGTTTCTACTTTGTGTTGTTATTTTATTTTGCATGTAATGCCAATTACCTTACTTTGTTTGAAACCTAAAATGCAACTGCTTAAAATAAGGTCAAACCTTGCTTGTGCAATTTATTTGCGGGAATTTGCGCAGGTGGATGCAAAAGAGTAAGGTCGTAAATGAAATCGTTTTTTGCAAAACAATTTTATCGGAATCATCTTATGCGCCTCCAAAACTACACAAAAAGTTAAAATTTGTCTTTCTGTATAATAATACGAGTTTTCTTTTTGTTATTTATTTGATGGAAATCTCTTAAAATAAAATAAAATTTTCTCTTCTCTGCACAAGCGCTCAAGACCATTTATTACTTGATAAATAAATTTAAACGTGGCTGTACAAGCGCAGCAGTTGCTATACGTTTAGGACGCCCTATTGATGTTTCTTCTAAAGAAATAGTTGATAAAATTCATGGTATCGCGATGCAACATCTTCACATTAAGCTTCGTGAGATTACTGAGATGGTAGGCATCTGATATGAATGGGTACATAATATCCTGCATGAAGTTATAAAAATGATGCGCGATAGGAGTCGGATTTGGTGACCAAAAACGGATGAGGAAGGACATTTCAAAATCGTGTTTGGAGAAGTTCCAGCTTAATACGAAGGACTTCTGGTATCGTTTTGTAACTATATACGATCCATTACACCTCGGGGACAAAACGGCAGTCAAAACAGTGGGTTGCCGAAGGCAAAAGTACAACGAAAAAGCGAAAACAGTGATGGCAACTGTTTTTTGGGACTCACTCAGTGACTGGTGGCCCCAAGAGACTTTTTTAATTTTCTAATCTCAAAAATAGACTTGGAGGGATTAGATTTTAGTTGAATGTAAAGGCTGTAAACAAGTATTATGCACAGTTCGAAACAATTTTTTTTTCTAGGGGAATAATAAAATTGGAATCTCGCTGGATCTAATGCCCTGACCTCAATGAAGATTATGTTAAAAAAAGTTGTTTTTCCAAAAAAATATTAATTACCTTGCTTTTTACAAGACGTTTGAAGCTATCCTCATATCTATGTATGCATGCAGACTAGGGTGGTCACAAAGTGTAGGGGGAGGGGGAATATTTTCATCGCAATGCCGGCGTGACCCCTCTATAATTTGCCATTTGTCTAAAAAATAAGATTTGCACAGTTTTAGCTCAATTAAATAATGTTAACCCGTGCCTCATGGATGTTAATTAAAGTGAAAACGAGCCATCTTAGAAACCTGA
Organism: Pachyrhynchus sulphureomaculatus; assembly: GCA_019049505.1. NCBI lineage: Eukaryota > Metazoa > Arthropoda > Insecta > Coleoptera > Curculionidae > Pachyrhynchus > Pachyrhynchus sulphureomaculatus. The sequence goes on along the minus strand of CM032449.1, from coordinate 32,884,991 downwards.
CCCTTGTTTCATTTCATAGGAAATGTTGTCTTAAAGTTTTACTCCTACCACTTTTTTGGTAAAACTTTTATATTTGAAAATATTCATCATCCAAGACCAGACATGATTCGAATCCTCAAATTTGACCTTCGATCTATTTAGAAAACGAAAGTGAAAAATGGCAACAAAGATACCTAAAAAATACTTTTGACCATTTTTTGTTTCCTTTGTATTATAAACAATTATATAAATACATTATTACATAATATATAATAAGACATAAAATTGTCATTTGTTTTAACTTTATAAATAATTTTACGAATTGCAAGGTAATGGGTACCTACCTGATATTTAGTTCTATTCTTTAAAAGGTTTTTTTTGTTACAAAAAAGCTATTGCTAAAGACCCTTTTATCAGAGGAGTGTCATAAACCACACCCCTTCTTTTTTGTTCCTTATCTGGGATGCCCGGGAAGAAATCAGACAGTTTTAGTTTACGTTGGCCTCTCAAGCAGTAAACATTGCAACCACGTTCGTTTAGTCACTTTTCTGTGAGGTTTGCGGGACAGTGTCTACTACACAATTAACGAGCCATGCTTTTTCAGGTTCGAGTTCAAGCCAGAAAGAGATGGTGTATATAATTGGCCACATGTCTCATCAAATTAGTGGTAGTAAATTACCTAATCTAATTGTCAAGTTTTACGCAGATTATTTTATAATATACGGCAAGTGGAACTAAACACCAGAGAAGCTGCAAGACTTACAATATAGAAAGCTAAGATACCAACCAGATACCTTGTTCTGTTGCAAAATTGGAAAAAGCGCAAAATAAAAAAGTAGAAGCTTTCAAGTTACAGAGATTTGTTTATTTATAATCAATATTTATGTAAAAGCGTGGTTCAACTCCCCGAAACCCACTTTGGCACCCAACCCAGACCTACAATTGTTAAAACCTTTTGCAAAATACAGACAAACTGATAAAGAACTTGCAGACAAGACACTGCCTAAAATGATAAATCATCTGTGGTATCTCAATTCGGAGCTAGTCGCATTTTAATTTTTTATGAAACTTTAGAAAAAAATGTCAAAACAAGCACGGCTGTAAAATGTCTAAAATTAATTTCCGTTGAAGAAAGAAGTTGCGATGATAGGGGTGTAAAAGTAAGGCTCAATCTCGAACAAGTGGATGATTTATTGGACAAAAAAAATTAATTATTTTGTTTCTCATCAAACTCTAAATTTTTTCAAGAGATTTGAAATTGATACAAACTTTTTAAATACTGATCCCGATGGATGGTGTGACAATTTACACTATTTAAAAATCAACAAAACGTTTTAATGTTGTCAGTGACTCAGCTGAAAGAGATGTAAAATTAATTCAAGACTTCAATTCCTGTTTGACGAAAGATGAAGAACAACTGCAGGTTCTGTTACAAGTTCTATCTAAATGCAGAAAAATTTTTCCTGATTCTTCAAAGGCCGCCTTATCTAAGCCATTACCACTTTGATCTAATAATAAATTTTAAATGTAAATAATAATAATAATAACTTCTCTCCTTTATATTGCTTTCTTTTTTATAACTAAATTTTAGATAATAAAATGCATTTGAACATTGTTTTTTCTCATTCTTAGACCTTTTTGCTTTTCCTTTCTCCTAAATCCTCCATTTTCAATTTGGATTTTGCCCTATTTACTTTTGAAGACAGTCTTCACCAAACCCTTTTTTATGTACATATTGAAAAAATAAATAAAGTAAAATCTAAAGAGCCGATGTAATTGAATCTTGCCAGGTTTTTAGACATTTTCATAAAAAAAGAATTTTCATAAAAAATCAAAACTTCAACCTTGATGAGGCACGGGTTAACGTTATCCAATTGAGCTGAAACTTTACCAATCTCATTTCTTAGTCAATTAGCAACTTTTGGGACAGTCTTCCCCAAAAAAATTCGAACATTGATTTTTTGTGACCACCCTAATGCACTTTTCAACCCCTGTAACTATACGATGCAAAAACGACTTCCTTTTGTACCGAGCGAGCAAAATGTCACACCTATTTTTGCGCTTTTCCATTTGCCTGTCGTTCAACTCATGTGGTAACCATCTACCGGTCTTCTGAATCTTTCCAATCTCTCGTAGCCGATTAGAAACAGCTCGTTGACTAACGCCCAATTGCTCGGCGAGTTGTTTTTGTGTTTGCGAATCATCTTCGTCCAACAATGCTTGCAATTCCACATCTTCGTATTTTTTTCGGTTTTCCACGTTCCCTGTCTGCAACATCGAAGTCACCACTTTTGTAACGCCGAAACCATCGTTCACACGTATCTTTCGATTGAGCATGTTCACCATAAGCTTCTAGGAGTAATCGGTATGATTGCACAGCAGTTTTCTTCAAATGAAAACAAAAAATTAGTGCTGTCCGCGAATGCTCTTTGTTCGATATAAATTTCGACATATTGAAGACAACAACACAACGCTATGCACACACTTTTCCAATTTATCACTCATGCGCGTCTGACACTTGTTGATGACACAACAAAATGGCTCAGTGTCAAATCTTTATAGTACAAACTACATTGGTGCACCATCTGTTGTCTGAAATCCGCATTTCATACTTGTACACCTGGTATATATATATATATATATATATATATATATATATATATATATATATATATATATATATATATATATATATCAATATATAATATATATATATATATATATATATATATATATATATATATATATATATATATATATATATATATATATATATATATATATATATATATATATATATATATATATATATATATATATATATATATATATATATATATATATATATATATATTATATATATATATATATATATATATATATATATATATATATATATATATATATATATATATATATATATATATATATATATATATATATATATATATATATATATATATATATATATATATATATATATATATATATATATATATATATATATATATATATATATATATATATATATATATATATATATATATATATATAATATATATATATAATATATATATATATATATATATATATATATATAATATATCTTCTTCTTCATGTGCCATATCCGGTCGCCCGGACGTTGGCGATCACTATGGAGAGTGCTTGTCTGTCTTCCGCCAATCTAAAAAGATCTCCAGCGCTTTGGATTCCTGTCCACTCTCTGATGTTCTTTAGCCAGAACATTTGTTTTCTACCAACTCCGCGCCTTCCCTCAATTTTTCCTTTCATGATGAGCTGGAGAAGACCGTACTTTTCTCCACGTAGTATATGTCCGAGATAAGCAATTTTGCGACACTTTATAGTACTGATCAACAGTCTTTTTGCGACACTTCCTATTGTATTGATCAACAGTCTTTCAGAGTTTTGCTCTACGCAAGACTTCCTCATTTGTCAAGTTCCACGGTATTCTAAGCATTCTACGGTGGATCCACATTTCAAAAGCTTCCAGTCGGTTCAATGTGCTTATTTTTATGGTCCAGCACTCCACTCCATACAACAACCCTGACCAGATATAGCATTTGGCCATCCGTTGCCTCAGTTTGAGGTTCAAATTGTCATTGCATAGAAGAGTGCTCATTTTTCTGAAAGTTGTACGAGCTGTTTCAATTCTGCATCTTATCTCTATGTCGGGATCCAAGTCATCTGTTATTATACTTCCGAGATATTTAAATTTATGAACCCGCTCTATCGGTGAGTTGTTGAGTGTCAGCTTCGCATCATCATGTTGGCTTCGACTAAACACCATAAACTTGGTTTTGCCAACGTTGACATTCAGGCCCAGACCCCGTCCAGCCTCATCAATTCTGTTTACCATAGTTTGCAGACCGTCCAGTCTATCGCACATAATGAGGGTGTCATCAGCATATCTTATTGTGCTCAGCACAACCCCATTAACCTTAACACCCAGCTCCACATCCTCTAATGCTTCCTTGAAAATCCTGTCCGAGTATAGGTTGAACAAGAGTGGAGACAGAACACAGCCCTGTCGGACCTCGCGCTTAATTTTTATGTTATTTGTTTTCAACTCTCCTATGCGGACTTCGGCTGTTTGTCCCCAGTATAGGTTTTCAATTATTCGAATGTCCCTGTCATCCAGCTGTAGTTGCTGTAGTATTGGTTTGGCAATTGGTTTGTCGTGTCTAACTTTATCGAAAGCCTTCTCATAGTCGACAAAGCAGACGAACACATCCTTACGCTGATCCCGACATTTCTGCAAGAGCACATTGACACCGAACAAGGCTTCGCGCGTCCCGAATGCATTTCTGAACCCCATCTGACTATTATCTAGATCGAACTCACACTTTGTACGAATTCTGGAATGGATGATCCGTAGAAAAACCTTCAAGAGGTGACTCATTAAGCTGATTAAGCGGTAATCACTATACTTTTTGGGATGTGATTTTTTGGGGATTGTGATGAATGTTGATTTTAACCATTCTTCTGGTATAGTGCCTGTGCTGTATATTAGATTATTTATATATATATATATATATATATATATATATATATATATATATATATATATATATATATATATATATATTAAAACAAAATGACTCCTCGTATAAATTAAAATATGTTCTATTAATGGGTATGTTGGATTGTTACCAATACGATTGTCACAAACTAAGAAATCGATTAGATTTGATCAACAGTATTTATGTGAATGAATACAAAACGTTTTTGGATAATGTCGTGACATAAAGTATTGCATAATTGTTGAAACCATCCAGTAGCAAGCATTGTATTGCATTAAACTATTTTGTAGTGTAAAAGAACAAACTCAGTATTCATTTTTAAACTTTAAGTTTTACACATAGAGATAATAGACACATAAATATGTTATGTCCGCACAAGAAAATTTATGTCTCCAGAAATGATACAATAGCGATACCAAAAAAATGCTTTCTAATCAAGTTATTAGAATATATTTACCTACTTATATATATTTTCACATATTTTTACTCTGTGTATTTCTTAATGCACAATACTTTTTTAACAGGAAGTTAAACAAAAACGACGAGAAATTAATTTAATAATTAAATTATTAATACTGTTTAACTTCGTCTTCCAGTGCCTCATCCGTTTCGAAACATTGGCTGTTAACAGACGGTAATCCTGACTTTATTAACGAAGCTTCGAAACAGCTGAACAGACGTAATTCCGAACCATTGCCTTAAGTTATATAGCCAAGAATGTCTTCTTCTCCCTGGACTTCGTTTGCTATCTATCTTTCCCTGTATTACCAGCTGCAGGAGACGGTGTTTAATATGTCTCATGACGTGGCCAAAATATTCAAGCTTTCACCCTTTAATCGTGAGTGCAATTTATTATTCACTGCCTATTCGGTGCAGAACACGGTGATATGCTCAGTTTACGAAATCTTCGGATTCCGGCAGTACACCCACATCTCAACGACTTCAACTTTTTTCATTAGTTTTTCCGTCATCGTCCACGATTCTATACCGTATAGCAAAATAGGGAATACGTAGCATTTGGCTATTCTAACGCTTAGTCAGAGTGACAAATCATTACATGTAAATAGTCTTCTCATACCATTAAAAGATGATCGAGCTTATTCGATTCTTGACTTTATTTCGACAAGATTGGTCCCACTTTGCAGTAACCACTGTCCCCAAGTATATATAGGATTCCACGGGCTTGTTCATTTGGCTATTGAACTGAAGTTGTCTTGCTGCTTCTTGAGATTTGCTTATTATCATCCCCTTGGTTTTAGATATATTCAGGTGGAGGCCATACTCTTCGCTAACCCTTTGCACCCTTTCAACAAGATCTTGTAGTTCATCGTTGTTACTGGCCAGCAAGACGGTATCTTATGTTGTTAATCATCTCGCCATTTATTTTGATGCCTTCGTTAACCCCGTCTAATACTTTGTTAAATATTTCCTCGGAGTATAGGTTAAAGAGGAGGGGAGATAAGACACTACCCTGCCGTACGCCTTTTTTGATCTCAACGTTATCAAAGTAGGATTTATCTATTCTTTTGTTAGCCCATTGTTTCCAGTATAGATTTGCCTATGATGCATGATGTCTCCAATGCAGATTTGCTATGATTTTATAATCTTTGTCATCAATATCAGCTTTTTGAAGTATTTCCATCAGCCATTCGTACCTGATGTTGTCAAATGCAAAGGAATGCTTCTTTGTTCATACCTCTGCCCCGTTGGATTAGCACTTGAAAGCTAAAAATGGCTTCTCGTATACCAAAAGTAATACAAAAGCCAAACTGTGCCTTGCTGATGTTTGCTTCACATTTTCTGTAGATTCTGTTATAAATTACTTTTGTGAAGACCGTAGTGATGTGATTAGTCAAGCTTATCAAGCGGGATTCATCGTATTCTTTAGCGCCTCTTTTCTTGAGCACTGTACCAAGGGTTGATTCTAGCTAGTCTTTACGAAATTCACTGATATTGCAAATGTTAACAAAAAGATCGGTATTAGTATTGGAAAACTGATCATCCACTTCATATATTCGTTTTAGTATTTCACCGTAGATGTCATTAAGACCTGATGCTTTATTATTTTTAAGGGACAGAATGGCTTTCTCTATTTCAGATGTCATAATGGGGAGTCTTGTGTCTGTATGACGTACTGGGAGCTTGTTAGGTCGATCTGAGGCAAAAAGCGTACCTATGTACAGTTTCCACGTTGAAAGAACTTCCGAAGAAACTGAGAAGTTTTTATTTCCATCAAGTATACTAGTCATTGGGTTGTATTTCGTTTTATTAGTGATAGCTTTTATTTCTTTATGCATATTATGGAAAATCATATTTTATTTCATAATCTTCGATTTTATTGTATTTCTTTGCAAACCACTTTTTTTCCTTTGGATTCTCTAATTTTTTCCTTATCTTTGTCTCTCCTTCATTATTATTTATTCACATTTAACTACTTTTAGTGTTCCGTACGGAACACATATAAGATGACTTCGGTGTATGTCTGTCTGTCTGTCCGTCTGTCTGTCACACCCGATTTTCTCAGAAACTATTTGTCATAGAAAGTTGAAATTTGGTAATAATTTAGGAATTGATGGCCTCATCAGAGCCGTGTAGTTTTGAAAGTTAAATTTTGACTTAAGGTGTTAGTTTTGGGGGGTAAAATCGGAAGTGAAAACAAATATATTTTAACTGGGTCATCGAGTATGCCAAATGAAAGCTTGTGAAAACACAAGTAAAAAATATTTAAATAATGTAATACTTGTAATACACTTTTCTTTGTGTTATTTTTAAAAAATCGCGAAAAATCACTGTCCCGCCACCTTATCTCGAAAAGTACTGATCAAAAAATTTTGAAAAAATTTTAGAATATTCTCCACGGCACGTAGATTGAACAAAAATTATCACGAGTGCATTACCTTTAATAATTTATCTGGTATATAAAAAAAACAAAAATTTCAAGATCATCAGTTTTCAGAAAAGATTGGAAACAAACTTTGTTAAAAATTCATTTGGGGTGTGTTTTGTGAAGTCACTGATCATTTTATACCTCCGTTACAATTTTTTTTATTTTAAAAGCAATCAACGTACGGAACACTAATTGTGCAAGTTCAATGACCGGTTATTTGTATTACACTTGCTTAAAATTCGACATACCATTAAATGGTCTCTTACTTCGTTATGCAGCGAGTTTATTTTAAAATTGAGTCAAACAAACTTCTTCGCAGTAGACTAATTGCCAGTTTCGATAATAATTCTTTACTAGAGAAATATTTTTATGGTTTCCTTATGGCGACAATTCAAGATACTATTATATACTATACTATTCTTCTAGGAGTAGGATATGTAACGCCACCGAACACGTTAATTAAAGAACAAATTACTACTCCTTATATTCACACTGGTTGCGTGTTTCTTTAAATACGCAACAAAATTACCATATAGGGAGCAGCACCCGTAAAATTAACTTTCCAAAAGAAATTTATCACTTTAGTAATGTAGGTTATATCTAAAACGAATTTTTTTTTATAAAGATTTATCTTTCAAATGGCTTTTTTCTTGTTATTTATAGTGAAAAGTGGTCTGTTTTTTGTTCCCTTTAAAGCTATAAATCATATTATTATAGAGTATATCTTTTTATAGCCATATACGTAACAAACACACTACAAATACCCCTTCTACATATTGATTCGCTTTTTTTTTAAAAAAAAAACTGGTAATTATTATCTGTCTCCAGCAAATTTGCTTTCACGCTTGAGTATATTATTTAAATTTTTTTGTACAGAGTGAGTCAACGACAGAGTAAAGTTCATTATCTCATTTGTTTCGGGAGTGACGAAAAAATGTTATACAATAGTTTTAGGGAATGTTAAGGTACACAGTTTAAAATTATTTTTGAGTATGCAGGGTACTTCAAAAAAGTGTGGCCGATATAACATATGTTTTTTTCAATATAACATCCTATTTTCTAATTTATTTTTAAATTCTGCGTAAAATTTTATAACTTTATTATTAATAATGTTATTATCATTTATGGTGTAGACCTAAACCTAGTAGTTTTTCTAATATTTCAATTTAAAAAAAAAAATACTATTTTTCAGTTTTGTAAAATATTTCCAGTAGCGCCATTGTTTCTGAAGGTGGAATATTCATAATTGGTACAAGCATTTCATAAAGATGAAAAAAAGATATATGTAAAGAAATTTGAGTTAGATGCTACAGGGTGTTCAAAATAAATTTATGCATTTCGACTATTTTAAATTGAAAAATCTCAAATTTTTTAAATGGCACTCCCTGTATATTATTACTTTTCTTGTAGATTTTATAAAACCCTCCAACTTTTTTTAAGTAAATCATATACCTATTTCTAATAGTTTCCGATTTATTTTGAATTTTTCAATTTTTGCTCTTGTTTTAAATACATTTACGCTATAACATCATAGTTGCCAAGACAAAATAAAAATGTAGGCATTGTCATGACATGTCTATTAAGTAAGTAAAAATAGCTTAATTTGTCGTAATAAATGTTCAAAAATATGCCTGTCTGCTTGAATACACATGTTTAGCCGTTTTACTATATTTTCTTTTACTTTCCTTAGCATAAAGGGCGTTATTGTCCTGCACGCATCCCGTATCCTGTTTTCCATATCTACTGGTGTTATAGGGGGATTCACATAAACACGATCTTTAATGTAGCTCCACAAAAAGAAGTCTAAAGGTGTTAAGTTACATGACCGGGGGGGGGGGGGGGGGAGGGCACTGAATGAATTCATCCCTACCGATCCATTTTTGTGGGTAACGATCGTTTAAAAATTTCCGAACTTCCCGGTGGTAATGAGCAGAAGCTCCGTCTTGTTGAATCCACATTTGTTCCCTTTCAAAGTTATCAACTTCTTCAAGAAGCTCGGGTACGTTAAACGGTTCGCGGAAATAATATGGACCAATAATTCGTAAAATTTATTATTCCACACCATACATTAAGCAACCAGTGGTTTTGGTTCCGAACTTCTCGGACCGAAAATGGATTAGCTGTTTAATAATAATGCATGTTATGGCTGTTAACCGCTCCATTATTGGGAGAAGTAGCTTCATCAGAAAACATTATTTTGGATAAAAAATTTGGATCGGCCGCTATTGCTCCATTTATGGTGGTACAAAAGTTTACTCGTCGTTCAAAATCACGGTCTTGAAGTTCTTGGTGTAGTTCCGTACTTGTATTTTCTCGAGGTGTGATTAGCCGTAGATTGAGATGTGTCTGATAAGTCAGCTAGTTGACGGCTACTGACCTGGGGAATATTTTCAACATGAAGTAAAATCTCCATTTCTTTTTCCTCAACGGTAGCATTCTGGTTTACTACTTTTCGTTTCGTATACTTAACGCTACCACTATCATCAAACCGTCCCATTATGCACTGAAAAGATTTTCTAGATGGTATACGTCGCTCCGTAAAGCCTTCTTGCCAAAAGACATTTTTTTCCCGCCTCGCCCAGTATATAAACCATATCGATTAATTCATTTTTAGGAAAATCCATAACTATTACCTTTATACATCAATTACTACGACAAATTAAGCTATTTTTACTTGCTTAATAGACATGTCAAAATTTGACAATGCTTACATTTTTTTTTTGTCTTGGCAACTATGATGTTATAGCGTAAGTGTATTAAAAACAAGGGCAAAAATTGAAAAATTCAAAATAAATCGGAAACTATTAGAAATAGGTATATGACTTACTTAATAAAAGTTGGAGGGTTTTGTAAAACTTATCAGAAAAAATAATAATATACAGGGTGTGCCGTTTAAAAAATTTGAGATTTTCTAATTAAAATAGTTGAAATGCATAAATTTATTTTGAACACCCTGTAGCATCAAACTCAAATTTCTTTAGATATATCTTTTTTTCGTCTCTATAGAACGCTCGTACTAATTATAAGTATTCCATCTTCAGAAACTACTGGCAATTTTTTACAAAACTGAAAACTAGTATTTTTTTAAAAAAATTGTAAATATTAGAAAAACTACTAGGTTTAGGTATATAACATTATTAATAAAAAAGTTATAAAATTTTACGCAGAATTTAAAAATAAATTAGAAAATAGGATGTTCCATTTAAAAAAAACATATGGTATATCGGCCACACTTTTTTGAAGTACCCTGTATACTCAAAAATAATTTTAAACTATGCACCTTAACATTCCCTAAAACTATTATATTTAACATTTTTTCGTCATTCCCGAAACAAATGAGATAATGAACTTTACTCTATCGTTGACTCACCCTGTACAGGGACATTTTTAAATTTCTCACCTAATTCATTATTTTCCTATTCAGAGAGATAGCTAACAAAAAATTTCTAACTTGTCAAATTTGACAGTTTACCAAGCCAACTAGGATTTTTTAAATGGGCTCCTCTACATGTGAGTAGAACATTAAATAGCATTTTTCAGTAAGTTTACAAAAAATATAAAACATATAAATAACACTTGATATTTATTTTCAGGCCTTACCGATATACAAGTTATTGAACTGAATTTAAACTTTTAAGTGGCTTTCCCGATTTAATATGTTTTTATTAGGCATATCGTTTTTTTTTTACTACTAAACTTAGTTTTTTTATATTGAAGTCAAATATGATAACACATGGCACACACGCAAACTAAATGGCACCCTCTACACATTGGTACACAATTAAATAGCATTTTTTAGTCCATTTGCACGAATATATAACTTTTAATATTTATTTTAAGTCGTTACCGATATACCGGGCATTCAAGTTACTGAACCGAATTTTAACTTTTTTTTCGTTTTTAGAAGAATTTTTTTGATATTCCAAATAGGAAAAGAGTAAATCGGGTGTCACTTAAAAGTTAAAATTCGAAGCAATAAATTAAATGTCCTGTATATCGGTAATGACTGAAAAAAAAAAAGCGGGTATTATATATTTTTGTAAATGCATTGAAAAATACTATTTATGTGTGATGTGCTTGTATATAGAGGGTGTCATTTAAAAAATTCCAGTTGGCTATGTAAAATGTCAAATTTGGCAGGTGACAAATTTTGTGTGACCATATTTAACTTCCTCATAGAAAAAAATTAGCCCTTAAAGGATTTTCCTGGTATGTTACTGTGTTTGTCTTAAATTGATTCAGAAACACCGGAAATATCGAGGATTATCAAATACAAAATGAATTGGGATTCTCAGTTTTTAATTAAAACTCATATTTATATAAATGATTGATTTATTATTTTCCGCAGAATATTGGTAGTAGTTTTAGTATTTCCTCTTGCACAGTAATGATTAAAGTATTTTACGAAATGTAATTACTATGCGATAGCTAAAAAGTTGTTTTGAGATTCATATATAGGAAGCGACCTCTCTTGCCAACGAGAGGAGGCTTTGGTGCCCCGAGACCTTGACACACTACAAGGTTTATCTGCTGCTTCTATCGACCACCAAGTGATACTAACTTTAGAACACCATTGCCATCCTGGGCGACTTTAATGTCTACAACATCAACTGGCTTAAGTATTCAAATACTTCCGACGAACAAGGTCCTGAAGCTGAATCATTTTCAATCAGTTGTGGCATAAGGTAGTTCACTCGTGACAATCGGATTCAAAAGTATATTCCTATAATAAATACAAAAAGTTTAAAATGCTCAATGGCAGAGTATTTTATTTTTGTCAGAGGCTGTATTCGATACATAGAAACTTTCATATGCAGACATTCACTTTTAATGTAAATAAATGTGCCAACGCTGCCCATGCGTATACCGAAAGCTCTATAGAATGACGTTTATATAGGTTATTATTTATTATACTTTGTGTACGTTTACTGTTTAGACCGTATTACTTCTATTTAAAATAAACAAAAAAAATATAATTTAAATAAAACATGCCTTTCGATTATAATCAATTGCGACATAAAGGCAAATTTGCAAAAGAAAGCTCATCAATAAACCCCCTGGAAAACATATAAGATCTTATATGGCAAGAAAAGATGAAATAAGAAAACAAAGAGCACCAAGAGCTAATTTGCCTGCAACGAAACCACTTGGAAATTTATCGATTAGAAATAAAGAGGCCACGAGAAAAAATAAAGAAAAACATGAACGTATCAATCAAATTGTGGACTGCAGATGGATGTTTATCATACTTGGGACATTATTAATCCTCAAGCCTCAATTAATATGTTAAATAGTGCTTCAATTACATCCGAGGACTGTGGCTTAGTGTATTCAATGTTTATATTATGCCCTCGCAACCGATTAATTACCACGCCTTCAAAATTACAGGCTTAGAACATATTAATGGCGACCTGTATTTATATGGGTAAGCCTGTCAAAACAATCACTCTAAAGGACGCATTACTTTCAATCCAACAGTTTTTACATTTTTCTCCAAAACCTTGCGTACCTGTTGCCCATAATGCACGTTTTAATTCGTCCCATTTAATTCAAGGTGTAATTAATTTTGCAATAATCGAGAATTTTAAAAATATTGCTTGTTTTTCGGATACAGTAAGTATTTTTAAAAAAACGCTTTCCTGACCGAAAAGGTTCAGAAATGTTTGAGCTCGGAAAGTTAGCGCATGATTTACTGCAAATAGCACCAAACGAAAATTCCATGAGGCGATATACGAGGCATGTTTTTTAAGTAAGTACCGTTTTGCGATTCCGCCGCCGCAGCGATACGGTCGGCGTTCCGCGCATGCGCGCTGGTAACCTACATCTCATGTCTACGCACTGACGCCATTACAGTCTGATTCTTCATTGTATACGTTGTTTACTGAGTGTTTAAGATGCCTCCGACAATCGTGAGTCCCGCCGATTGTGAAGTACGGGCTGTTTATACGATTTCTTAGTGCTAAAGGCGTAAAACCGATCGATATTCATCGTGAGATCTGTGAAGTTTACGGACAAAACATTATGAGTGATGGAATGGTAAGGAAATGGGTGAGAGCATTTAAAGATGGCCGCACAAATGTGCATGATGAAGAACGGAGTGGGCGTCCTTCGGTCGTTAATGAAGATTTGGTGCAGAAAGTGGACGAAAAGGTGAGAGAAAACAGACGCTTTACAATTTCATCATTGTGCGACTGCTTTCCTCAATATTCTCGTAGTGTTTTGTATCGCATTGTGACCGAGAACTTGAATTACCGGAAATTGTGTTCACGTTGGGTTCCAAAAATGTTGACGGATTTGCACAAAACCCAACGTTTAGGCAGTGCATTGACTTTCCTTGAGCGGTACCACAATGAAGGTGAACATTTTTTTAGACCAAATTGTTACTGGTGACGAAACATGGGTGGCCTACGTCACACCAGAATCGAAACAACAATCCATGGAATGGCGACATTCATCATCACCCAAAAAAGTGAAGTTTAAGCAAACAATTTCTGCCCGCAAAATCATGTGCACAGTTTTTTGGGACAGAAAAGGAGTATTGCTAGTGGAGTTTCTGCCTCGTAATGAGACAATCAATGCAGCGTCTTATTGTGAGACATTGAACAATCTGCGTCGTGCAATCCAGAACAAAAGACGTGGCAAGTTGAGTAAGGGTATCGTTTTGCTGCATGACAATGCCCGTCCACATGTGGCTAATCGGACCAAAGATCTCATCAAATCTTTTAAATGGGAAACTCTAGATCATCCTCCATACAGCCCTGATCTGGCGCCCAGCGACTACCATTTGTTCCTGCACTTGAAGAAGCACCTGGGTGGCCAGCGTCTTCAAGACGATAACGAAGTCAAAACATTTGTGATACAGTGGTTAACAAGTCAGGCGGCAGAATTTTATGAGGAGGGTATTCAAAAACTGGTGCCACGTTATGACAAGTGCCTCAATATTCACGGAAATTATGTAGAAAAGTAGATTAAGGTACAGGCTTTCATGTAAAAATAAAATTATAGCGATATCTTTGCACGTCTTTTTTTAATTCCAAAACGGTACTTACTTAAAAAAACATGCCTCGTATAACGTTAAAATCCTTGCGAATTTGGCAAATGAGTTTTTGAAGACAGAAGATATAAATACAAATTACGTACCGTATAAAGAGTGCGTCATGGGAAAAACTAATATTACCATCGTTAATACCTTTAAAAAGTGTTATTTAGATCATCTGATTAAAAGAATTGCATCTATAATCTGACACAGCAGCTTTCGAGCCGACATAGTGTTTGACACAGTCAACGCTTAAAAGCAGGCAGCGTTGACTGTGTCAACCTCTCTGTCGGCTCGAAAGCTGCTGTGTCAGCTTTCGATAGAGTAATAGGTATGCGTACTTAGTACAATTCGTTGTATCCTACCATCGTACTCCGTAACTTCTGGGATAAGTGCCAGTAAATTATTCTCTCTTGTTTGTCAATCCTAGCCTGACAGGATGGATTTGACGAACAAGAAAACAGTAAGTAATTAATTAGTTTACAAATAGTTTATAGTACTTTATTTATTTATCACTAGTATTATTAATTATTTTTTTGGTTCTACAGAGAAGATTGATAAAACCGTTCTTTTTAATATATATTTAATATTGATATTTAACAGTGTTGATAAATAAATGTAATATAAGCTTAAATTATTGAAAAATTATTGAACCTACAAACATATTTTTGTTAAATATAAATCTTTTAAATACTAAAGAAAAAAATAATAAATATCAAAATATAATTTCAAATTTTTAATACATTTAATATTTATTTGATGATTATAGTTAAAGTTGATAAATATATCGTGTATATTCAATAAATTATTTAACCTACAAATGAATTTCTGTTTAAAAGTTAACCATTTTAAATGCTGTTTGAATGTTGGCGCGTAAAATATGACGACGTACAGCGTTGTCAAATTGTGATATCTGTCCCTCACTACGCGATCATTCTTTTAAACAAATATCAACTTTAAATATGTATATTTTTTTAACAAATCGAATTGAAAAGATGTCAAACTGTTTAAATGCCGTTAAAGCAATACGACCAGATGTTTTCTCACCAGCTAACGGTGGGGCAAATGGTAATCTGAAAAGAGAGCGAAGTTATGCGGATGTCCTTGACCAAGGTGTGGTCATAGTGAAATCTACTAAGCCGTATAACAGCAGAGAAGTGAAAGAACAAATAAAGTAGGGCCTAGGTCCAGTCGAACTGGGTATTAGAATTTCAGACATGAAGGCTGGTAGAGATGGAGCGGTGATAGTGGAACGCAGAGATAAGGTGGAAGCTAACACACCACCCTATTTCCCAGATTTGGAGAAATGACAAGCTAGACTTCATACGGATGTGGTGCATTAGTACAACGCTACATACATCGAACACTTTCCATAAAAGTATTGATAGAATAAACTCGAGTAACTAGCTTTATTAATGTTCCAAAGATTCAATGTTTCTAGTGATTTTCTGGTCCTAAATTAGGCAACTAGAGCTCTTCTGAATATGTAATAACTGCGTAGTATATTTGGGAAATAATATTCTGAACTCTCGAGAAGCTTTCTGCATTTTAGATGCAACATAACTATACGAAGATATATTTTCATCCAAGTTAGCGGCTCGTAAATTGAATAATTATGCTCAAGACGTGTCCGGGGACAAACGAGTCGGATTTTTTAACGTCAACTTTTTTAGCAAAGACTGATACATGACTTTCGGTAGCATTAATTTCTACTTGGTTACTGCTACCCTATGATCTAAGGCCTTTTTGAAGTTATTTAACTTTCTACTATCAGTAGATTGTTACATGGGTAAAAAATATTCGTATATTAAAGTTCAGGTCTATATTCTATGATTAACTTCCTAGATATGCTAGGGAAACAGGTTTCTTGGGATTAGACCACGTAAGAGTGGACAAACTGTTTTACGTCTTACCTACGGATGCTTGATGAATTTCTTGATATCTTGATTCCTCAAGTCTACCATAAGCCACTAATACCTTAAGATTGCAGTAAATAATTTAAATAACTTATTAATACTCTTTTAGAATAAAACTGACAAACATAAAAACTTAATTAAAATTAATATCTCCGCCAAAAATATGATGTAAAAGAAAACTTTAATTGGTAAGCAACAAGTTTCTAGAAGTTATTAAAGTCTTGCTCGAATTAATTGTGAAAAAAAAAAACATAAAATAAATTAACTTTCTAAAATTTTTATATTCGTTATTTACCTCTTTGTCATATTATATTTTCTAAACGAACTGTAGTCCTAAAAATATCATAAATCAATTAAGGCTGTATTGCCAGTGGATAGTGAATATATATATATATATATATATATATATATATATATATATATATATATATATATATATATATATATATATATATATAGTCGACACTCTATATAATGAAAGACCAAAATGTTATTTCGCTATAGAGAGTTTCGCTATAAACAGTGACGACTGTATATGTATATATATATATATTATATATATATATATATATATATATATATATATATATATATATATACATATATATTTATATATATGTATGTATGTTTTGACGAATGTTCTCACGGGCGTGAAATGTAGTAGTGGTTTTTCGGGTATCCCGTGTTAGCTTGAAGTCCCTTGATGGACGGTTTCGCTATAGAGAGTTTCACTATAAACATGATAACTGTATATGTATATATATATATATATATACAGTCGTCCCTATGATGGACGGTTTCGTTGACGTTTCGATGGAATCTCATCCAACTTTTTAAAGCGTTGATCACTGGTCGGTGTCACATTCAACGCCAAGACACCGAACAGTGATCAACGCTTTGAAAAAGATGGATGAGATTCCATCGAAACGTCAGCGAAATCCATCAAGGGACGATATATATATATATATATATATATATATATATATATAAATATATATATATATATATATATATATATATATATATATATATATATATATATATATATATGTTTTGACGAATGTTCTCATGGGCGTGAAATGTAGTAGTGGTTTTTCGGGTATCCCGTGTCAAAGCGTTGATAGCTTGAAGCCAAGACCCTTGACAGGACGGCTTTTCGCTGACGTTTCGATGGAATCTCATCCAATATTATATTTTTCAAAGCGTTGATCACTGGTCGGTGTCACATTCAACGCCAAGACACCGAACAGTGATATATAACGCTTTGAAAAAGATGGATGAGATTCCATCGAAACGTCAGCGAAACCGTACCATCAAGGGACGACTGTATGTATATATATATATATATATATATATATATATATAATATATATATATATATATATATATATATATATATATATATATATATATATATATATATATATATATATATATATATATATATATATATATATATATATATATATATATATATATATATATATATATATATATATATATATATATATATATATATATATATATATATATATATATATATATATATATATATATATATATATATATATATATATGTTTTGACGAATGTTCTCACGGGCGTGAAATGTAGTAGTGGTTTTTCGGGTATCCCGTGTTAGCTTGAAGTCCTTTGATGGACGGTTTCGCTGACGTTTCGATGGAATCTCATCCATCTTTTTCAAAGCGTTGATCACTGGTCGGTGTCACATTCAACGCGAAGACACCGAACAGTGATCAACGCTTTGAAAAAGATGGATGAGATTCCATCGAAACGTCAGCGAAACCGTCCATCAAGGGACTTCAAGCTAACACGGGATACCCGAAAAACCACTACTACATATATATATATATATATATATATATATATATATATATATATATATATATATATATATACGAGGCATGTTTTTTAAGTAAGTACCGTTTTGGAATTAAAAAAAGACGTGCAAAGATATCGCTATAATTTTATTTTTACATGAAAGCCTGTACCTTAATCTACTTTTCTACATAATTTCCGTGAATATTGAGGCACTTGTCATAACGTGGCACCAGTTTTTGAATACCCTCCTCATAAAATTCTGCCGCCTGACTTGTTAACCACTGTATCACAAATGTTTTGACTTCGTTATCGTCTTGAAGACGCTGACCACCCAGGTGCTTCTTCAAGTGCAGGAACAAATGGTAGTCGCTGGGCGCCAGATCAGGGCTGTATGGAGGATGATCTAGAGTTTCCCATTTAAAAGATTTGATGAGATCTTTGGTCCGATTAGCCACATGTGGACGGGCATTGTCATGCAGCAAAACGATACCCTTACTCAACTTGCCACGTCTTTTGTTCTGGATTGCACGACGCAGATTGTTCAATGTCTCACAATAAGACGCTGCATTGATTGTCTCATTACGAGGCAGAAACTCCACTAGCAATACTCCTTTTCTGTCCCAAAAAAACTGTGCACATGATTTTGCGGGCAGAAATTGTTTGCTTAAACTTCACTTTTTTGGGTGATGATGAATGTCGCCATTCCATGGATTGTTGTTTCGATTCTGGTGTGACGTAGGCCACCCATGTTTCGGCACAAGTAACAATTTGGTCTAAAAAATGTTCACCTTCATTGTGGTACCGCTCAAGGAAAGTCAATGCACTGCCTAAACGTTGGGTTTTGTGCAAATCCGTCAACATTTTTGGAACCCAACGTGAACACAATTTCCGGTAATTCAAGTTCTCGGTCACAATGCGATACAAAACACTACGAGAATATTGAGGAAAGCAGTCGCACAATGATGAAATTGTAAAGCGTCTGTTTTCTCTCACCTTTTCGTCCACTTTCTGCACCAAATCTTCATTAACGACCGAAGGACGCCCACTCCGTTCTTCATCATGCACATTTGTGCGGCCATCTTTAAATGCTCTCACCCATTTCCTTACCATTCCATCACTCATAATGTTTTGTCCGTAAACTTCACAGATCTCACGATGAATATCGATCGGTTTTACGCCTTTAGCACTAAGAAATCGTATAACAGCCCGTACTTCACAATCGGCGGGACTCACGATTGTCGGAGGCATCTTAAACACTCAGTAAACAACGTATACAATGACTGTAGACTGTAATGGCGTCAGTGCGTAGACATGAGATGTAGGTTACCAGCGCGCATGCGCGGAACGCCGACCGTATCGCTGCGGCGGCGGAATCGCAAACGGTACTTACTTAAAAAACATGCCTCGTATATATCTTTTTCTTCTCCCTAGCCTTCTTACATCCATTGTCGGATATAGGCCTCCCCTTTTATTCTCCACTTATCTCGGTCCTGTGCTTCTCTTGTCCACGCTTTAGTTTTAGATCGTCTTTCCACCTGGTCTGAGGTCTGCCCCTTGATCTCTTTCCCAACCAGGGTCTCCAATCCTGCAACTTTCTATTCCAACGATTGTCCAGTTGTCGCATTGCATGTCCAGCCCATCTCCATTTTAGGCTTGCTATATGTTCTTTTAGATCTATTAGTTTAGTTTTTTCCCTAATATATTCTTTCCGTATCCTATATTTTATCCTTATATTCAACTTCTGACGCTCCATAGCTCGCTGTGTTTTGGCCAGTCTATCCATTATATTCCTAGTCAGTGTCCAAATTTGTGCTGCGTAAATGAGAACTGGTAAGACACACTGGGTATATACATTTCTTCTTAGTCTTAGAGGAATTTTCCTGCTATTTGGGATGTATCTTTGTTTACCAAAAGCTGTCCATGCCAGTCCGATTCTCCTTTCTATTTCTGCTGTTTGATTGGGTTTACCGCATTGTATCATTTGTCCCAGATATATATATTCTTCCACATAATCAAGTCTTTCGTTATCTATTCTTATGTTTTACGGGATATGGTCGTTTGCTTTTGTTTTCTTTTTATTTAATTTTAATCCAGCTTTTTCTGATTTATCCTGAATATCATATAAAATCTTTTGTATATCTTCTGCATTGTTAGTTATTATTACCACATTGTCGGCATATCTCAAGTGATGTAGTCTCTCTCCATTTACATTTATTCCCATCTTATCCCACTTAAGATCTCTAAAAACAGTTTGGGGCTCATTGGGTCTCCCTATCGCACTCCTTATTTAATTACATTTCACATTTACACAAGATTGAATATAAATTTTCCCCTGTAGATCTAGTTGACCGTACAAACCTGTCATAAAAAAACTATCACCAAAGAATTTTTTTTTGATTATGCATTTCTCGATTTTGATCTTTTATATTTTTTCTTTTCTTAATCTGTATACAACTTTTTCCAATTTTTCAATTCTGTTTTGTATACATTCTCTATTTCAGGAGTCTCATGTTTTGCTGTGCTTCCCTTTTATTGCTTTCTTTTTTTTTTCATTTTTGTTTATGTTTCTTGAGTCAATTTTTATTCGTCCATCCAAATATCGAGATTTAAGTCGATTTCTGGCCGACGTTACAGTTCTCTTCTTCATTAAGAAAATTACGGATGACGTACGTCAAATTGTCATTAAACTGTCATTAAGGTAACAAAATAAAGATATGGCGCCCGTGAAGATTTTTCCCTATTTTTAGTTTTCCAAGGAATCTCATTGCCATAGTTTTATAATGTTTAATATAAGTTTGAAATTACTTTTAGAATAGTTCCTGTTTTTTTTTTGAGTAATTTGTTTGTTATATATTATCACTGTGGATTTGTAAATGTTAGAACTCGCATTTGTAAGACTGTGCAATTCTGTATTTTAAACTTTGTATATTTTTGTATTTTTGGACCATAGCCCCATTAAATTGTCCTCTTGTCCAACTATTCCGGCACGGTGATAAGGTGTTGAATTATTTTTGTAAATAAATACAAAAAGTGGAAAATTAAATAGGAAAATGTTTATAAATATTAAATGTCCCACTTTTAAGAATAGCACAAAATGAATTATTGAAAAAAAAGTTGGCTGATAGGGGGGGGGGGTTGTTCCCTAGCGCCACATTGGAAAAAGTAGCCATATTCAAAAGTATTTTTAGATATATGGTATATTGTACACCAAACCTACTTCTTAAGTATCAACTCTTCCCCTAAGATCAGAAAAACAGATTTTGCCACTAGAATGAAGGAGCACTGGGGAATGTCGAGTAGGACCACTGTTATTCTTAAAAGTCATATTCAGCTTGTGCTATAAAGTGGCTGTTAAATCTCTAAATGAATTAAAAAATTCTTTTATTAGCGGGCAGTCTCTACCCAACAGAGAAAAAAAAATACAAAGCTTAGCCAATGATAATAATCGGTAACCTCTGAAATTAAAAATAATTGATCTTCTTGAGCCACGCTCGCTAATCCTAGGCGGGTTTCAATTCACTAAATCTCAACAACTAAATGTAGACCAGGTGCTAAAGTCATATATATATAGCCAGTAATAGTCAACCACGCCAACTTCTAAGGTCTGCAGATCGTAAATGACGTGAAAATGTAACAGAATGTTTAGTTAAATTAATAAAATAGAAAAAAATTAGTTCAGGTTAGTTTTGGTTGTGTTTACCAATTAGTTTCTGTCGTATTTAAACGACTTAAAACAAAAAAGGTTTCCTGTTTGTGTGTTCCAAGATGAACCAATTCCAACAAACGTGGTTCTTCCACTTCCAAGAAAGTGATCATTTGTTTCTTTGGCTATACTGGACAAGTTGC
Organism: Pachyrhynchus sulphureomaculatus; assembly: GCA_019049505.1. Classification (NCBI taxonomy): domain Eukaryota; kingdom Metazoa; phylum Arthropoda; class Insecta; order Coleoptera; family Curculionidae; genus Pachyrhynchus; species Pachyrhynchus sulphureomaculatus. Next base: position 32,862,946 of record CM032449.1, on the reverse strand, counting down.
TACTATTTCTTTAGAGGATCGAATAATAGTTAATGCTGAATAGTATACAACAATTTGTTTGTACGAAGTCATCGACGAAATCGAGAAAAACAACTAAAAACTTCGCATCATTCTTCATTATGACAATGCCATCTCTCACACGGCACGTCAAACAATTGATTATTTGACGAAGAAAAACATCGAATTAATGTCTCGTTACCTGTATTCCTCTGATTTATCGCCTAACGACTTCTTATTGTTCCCGAATGTCAAAAAAAATGCGTGGACTGCGATTTTCATCACTTAAAAGGTAGCCCCTTCTTTTTTTATGGATCTAGCACACGTGCTACAGGGAAGTCCCTAAAGTGCTCAAGGAGCGGCATGTGTGCGGAAAAAGCGATTCAAGTTGTTCTTGAATCGCTGTAAATTGTACTCGGTGGGAAACACAGCTCTGGGCAATTTATTTCAAAGGGATGATGTTCTCCATATAAAAGACTGCTTGAAAAGCGTTGTACGCTGAACCTCATGCGGCTGTGAAGTATTAGCCCGACGTGTATTTCTAACATGCACCGCTCTGGGAGGAATTAAGCGGACTATGTCCTGCGGGCACTTACCATGAAAATACTTGTAGAACAGACTCAAGTCGCCAACCGTTCTTCGATGTTCCAGAGAATCAAGGCGGCCGGTCAGTTCCGGGTCTCCAATCAGACAAACAGAATCCAACAAATGCAGTGTGTGTCTGGGAGCAGTATTCCATAGTTGGTCGAATTTGAGCTTTGTAAAGAAATAACAGTTGTTGTCGAGTGTAAAGCTTCCCGGTTCGAAATAATAGTTTCAACTTCTGAGAAGCTCTCCTTGCTATGCCTGCAACATTTCCATGCCAGGACATATTTGCTCTCAAATTAACGCCCAACAAATTGAGTGACGACACTACGAGAATGAAGTGCCCCGACATAACTATGTCGGGTTCAGCAACTTTTTTAGAAAAAACTACCTCCTTGGTTGTTGTAGCATTAAATTCCACTTGGTTACTGTCACTCCAAGATAGAATTTCTTTCAGGCCTTTGTTAAGTTGAACGACCTCCTGCTGCCTGCGGATATTCGCCTAAGTAGTCGATGTCCGAGCGTTCAGAGTGAATGAAGAGATAAGCGTAGTGTCATCTGCAAAACTATAAATTAAATCCCGGTCTTTTCCATAAGATCGTTAATGTAAATGAGAAAGAGAGTAGGAGACAGTATGGAGCCTTGGAACACATCGGCGTTGAGAGTGAAGGTGTTAGAAAGAAATCCGTTGACCGCCACTCGTAAAAAACGCTCTCTGAGGAAACATGAGAGGCACAAACAGGACTTTTCAGACATATCCTAAGAGCGTAGCTTAGCCTCGTATAGTATAATTATATTTCTGTATTTCTGTATAGTATAATTATATTTCTGTAAGTAATTTTGAATCCTCTAATTTATATCAAGAATTTTAATAACCCTATATTTTGATTCTCAAATTTTTAATTTTAATTTTTGGTAGCGATAATATTTCACATATTATTTTGTTTTTCATATATGATATTTATGTGTTACCAATTAGTGCTGCTAGCTTTAGAGGTACTTGGTAAAAATATGACAAATAAGCCAAAAAATGTACTAATACAATAACCGTTTATTGCATATCATTGCAGGAGAAACCTGCGGTAGAGGCTAGTATTAAACGAATATACGTAATTAAAAATTCAATTTAATCTAATATTCACATTTTATTTCTTACTATTCCTGTATACAGAATTTTGTGAAAAGAGAAACTGAAAAGTCAAAAAAGAAACAGTTGTGTATTAGAGTTATTGATTCCTTTCAGTTCTTACCATATTCTTTATTAAATTATCCGAATCTCTTAAAGATAAACAATGTCTAAAAATATCAGAAATTAATTCCAGAAAATTTAATTTAATTCGTCAAAATAGTGTTTCTCTTTATAGACCAGGTATCCATTCTACAACTTTGCGGATGACAGGGTGCTTATCTTATCATTCACTTCAAACGCCCGAACATCGGCTACTTATGCAAATATCCGTAGACAGCAGGAGGTCGATCAACTTAGCAAAGACCTGGAAGAAATTTTATCTTGAGGTGACAGTAACCAAGTAGAATTTAACGCTAAAAAAACCCAGGCGGCAGTTTTTTCTAAAAAAGTTAAGGTTGCTGAACACCGCATAGTTATGTCGGGGCACTCCATTCCTCTAGCATCACCACTCAATTTGCTGGGCGTTAATTTGGGAGCAAATAAGTCTGGCATGAACATGTTGTAAGCATAGCAAAGAAAACTTCTCAAAAACTGAAAATACTATTTCGAACTAGAAAGCTTTACCATCCGCAACAACTGTTAATTTTGTACAAAGCTCCAATTCGACTAATCATGGAATACTGCTCCCATGTTTGGAACTCTGCTCCCAAAAAAATACTACATTTATTGGATTCTATTCAGAAGAGAGCTGTTCGCCGGAACTGACCGGCAACCTTGATTAACTGGAACATCGAAGAACGGTTGGAAACTCGAGTCTATTCTACAAGTATTTTCATGAAAAAGTATTCGATGGATGTAGCCCGCTTAATTCCTCCTCAGCGGTGCATGCTAGAAATATACATATGCAGTTCAGCTTGTTATTCCTTGTACAACCCTATTCAAGCAGTCTTTTATACGGAGAACCTAATCCCTTTGGAATAATTTGCCCAGGACTGTGTTTCTGACCGAGTGAAATTTACCAACATGAATCGCTTTTTTCGCACACGTTCGGCTCCTGTAACGCTTTAAGAATTTCCCTGCAGTACGTGACCTAGGCCCATAAAAAAAATACTTTAATAAATATACAAAATTAAATGAAACACAAAAAGGACGTGTTTATAATAAGTTAACGAATGAACATATTAGTAAAGAAAAGAGCTAAAAATATTTGGAGTATTTTCAATTGTAAGTCAATAGGAGAATAACCCGTAGGCTGAAAAGTTTTTGGTCTGACACATAGATGTCGCCCTTTTCAAAAAATCCATATGAGTTTTAGGAAGTACCAGCCTTCGATCGATATGTGTCAAAATTGTATGACATTTCGACCATTAGTTTACAAGTTACAGTGGTTTTAGTGACGCTTCTTTTATTATTTTCAAAACAATGGAAAAAATCGAATTTCGTGTGCCGATTAAACATTTTTTGATGGGAAAAAATAACGTTCAAGCAAAGCAATGGCTTGATAAGTGTTACGAGGATTCTGCCCCTGGAAAATCACTCATCATTTACTGGTACGCTGAATTTAAACTCTGTCGTACAGGTACAAATGATGCTGAACGCTCTGGACGCCCAAATGAGGTGTTATACCGGAAAACATAAAAAAAGTCCAATATACGTGGGATAGCTAACACCCTAAAGATATCAAAATATCGTCTTGGCCATATTTTGCATGAACATATGGGCATGAGAAAGCTCTGTTCGAAATGGGTACCGCCTTTGCTCACAGTGGAACAAAAAACAAGGTGTTGATGATTCTGAGCGCTGTTTGGACCTGTTTAAGCTGAATAAAAAGGATTTTTTCATGCGATATGTGACAATGGATGAAACATGAATCCACCTCTATACACCAGAATCAAATCGGCCGTCAGTTGAGTGGAGCAGAAAGCCGTTCGAAGCGACCAAAGACACAACAGTCGGCTGGGAAGGGTTTGGCCTCTGTATTTTAGCCAACAAAGTCAGTTTAAACCCTTCAGCGGGCGCGCTACAAAGTTTTACACGAAAAGGCGCGCGGCGCATTTTATGCTCCACTGAATTATTATTGAAATTAATAAAATATTTAAAGAATTTTTTGTTAATTTTCGAAATTTATTGATTTTAATAACACAAAATTATTTAAACAGAATTTTTAGATACAAATACAATGCACGGTTGTGTTAATATTTTTTGAACGTCCACATAATAAGCAGCGTCCCACTTCTTTCTTTGAGGTTTCTCCTGGTTGGGATCTTGAACTTTTCTATATTTCGCTAAAGATACCCGTATGTCTTGTTTTAGGGATTTTATATTAGCTCGTTCTTCCAGAAACGGTCTCATAAGCGCAACTGCCAAATTTTTCAGAAATATTCTTCTGGCTATATTGGGATTTTCCTCGTTGAAATTAAACATTACTTGGGCATTTATTCCTGCCATATCCATCAGAGAATAAAAAATAACTAATGGCCATCCCCGGGTAACCCGTTTTACCGAATATGATCCACACATTTGGTCAACGCTGTCTGCTTTGGTGGCATTATAATCCATAATTAATTCAGACTTTTGTGAATCCTGATCAATATTGCCAGTGTTATGCATAGTACTCAAAAGAATTACTGTCTTGTTTTTCTTTGGTACATATGAAAGTAAAGTAATATTTTTTTGATATCCAAATACAGACGTTTTGTTTTCACGGGATTTATTTGGCAAAAATTCCAACGGAATTTCTTTTTTATTTTTTTTTAATGTTCCTATTAGTGTAATTTTATCACTAAGTAGGGTCTTTGCTAAAGGATAACTAGTATACCAATTATCTGTCGTTAAATTTCGATTTGAACCTTTTATTTCTTCCACAAGTCTGAGTACAATATTTGTTGGCGAATTTGGAACTCTGTACGGTCCTTCAGGTTGTTGTCCACAATAAATTTCTATGTTGCTAACGAAGTGAGTTTTTGCGTCGCATAAAACAAACATTTTGATACCGTATTTGGCCGGCTTATTGGGTATGTACTGTATGAAACTACATCTACCACGAAAACCTTCAAGTTTTTCGTCAATTGTGACGTATTGTCCAAGACTATAATTTTTTTTGCAATTTTCTACAAACGCTTCGTATATATCTCTTATAGCTGCTAATTTGTCTGTTTTTTTTCTTTCGAGTCTACTATCGCGGTTATCAAACCGGAGACACCGCAATAGAAATAAAAACCGTTTGTAGCTCATAACCAGCGAGTAATTTCTAGACCCGTTCCATCAGTTTCCCAAAGTTCTCTAACGTTGACATGATTGGCTTTCTTACATCCCAATAATATTAGCAAACCCAGTAAAGCCATAATTTCACTTTTTGAACATATTTTAACATCTCTTTCCCGTGAATATTAAATAGTGGATTTTTTAATTTCTATATACTCATTTGTATATTTTACAATAGTTTCTATCATGATAGAATCGATGATTTTTTGAAATGCTGAAATTTCTGTTGAAAGTTTTCGTGCTGTTGGCTTTGGACCGGGAAAAATTCTTGTAATGTTTTTACTTTTTGTTTTCGATTTTGTCTCCAAACTAAATTTGTACCACTTACATGTTTTGTGTTTGCCAAAAAAATAATCACTAGGCGTAATCTCAGGATCATTATTAGAACTATGATCGTCATCGTTGGGACTATACTCTAGCTCGGAATCTGTGTCGTGGTCACTAGTTATAATAACTTCTTCATCTTCCTCCGAAACATCCTCATCCACTGGCAAATATTGTTCCTCATCTGAACATTCGTCATGAAGTATTCTGAACAGCTCTTCATCAGAGAGATATTTTTTGGCCCTGAAATCAATTTTGAATTATCAAGATAAAATATTAAAGATTAAAAAAAGCTTATAATTTCTCATGTGTGCGCAAAACTATGTGTTACATACATATTTATATTTTTTGCAAAATATATTATTAAAATCGGCCCTTTACAATTTCATGTAAAAAAAAAAGAAATAATAAAAAATGATACTTACATGACAAGGCGCGTGGCGCACGTTATGCGCCAGAAGCCACAAGTCTCAAAACAAAGCAAAATAAAAAAATATATATAAACTAAAATCGGACACCAAGCACTCAGTTACAAAGGTTAAGGTTAACTGAAAGAATAGACTTAGACGTTAATAAACGGGGAAACACCGACAATGTTGCCATCTTTCGAAATTTGGCGCATAAAATGCGCCATCGCGCCCGCTGCAGGGTTAAATAAAGTAATATTTCAACAACTAATTCAAAAAGTGTAATGAATGAGCTGAGTGAGAGAGAGGGGGAGAAAGAGAGAGTGCGATTTTTCCTAGATCATTAGAAATAGTGTAATCAATAAATGACAAGAAATTCTAAGTACAAACTTTATATAATCTTGCTTGCAAACGAACTTTCTATGGATATTAATAAGAAAACTGACTTTCGACGCCAGCTATTTCCGTTTTTATAAGATAAGGGTTACATAATACATGGGCTGAAAAGTCCCGGGCCTAACACATAGATGGCGCCAGTTTTATTGCGGTCACCTTTTTTTCAGTTAATACTAACCTTCAAAAGACAGCTGTTAAAATTTCATGATATTCTATTCATTAGTTTGTGAGTTATTGTGCTAAGAGTGACGCTACTTTTGTTATTTTCAAAACAATGGATCAAAAACAATTTCGTGTTTTAATTTTACACTGCTTCTTGATGGGAAAAAATACCGTTCAAGCGAAGCAATGGCTTGAAAAGTGTTATGGGGACTCCGCTCCATCAGAAACAACAATAAAACGTTGGTTTGCTGACTTCAAACGTGGTCGTAGAGACACCGATGATGCAGAACGCAGTGGACGTCCAAATGAGGCGGTAACACCAGAAAACATCAAAAAAATCCATAAAATCGTTTTGAATGATCGAAAAGTGAAGTTGCGTGAGTTAGCTGACATCGTAAAGATATCAAAAGAACGTGTTGGCTTTATATTGCATGAGCATTTGACTATGAGAAAGCTCTGTTCAAAGTGGGTGCCGCGTTTGCTCACTGTTGATCAAAAACAAGAACGTGTTGATGATTCTGAGCAGTGTTTGGCCATGTTTAAACGTAACAAACTGGAATTTTTGCGTCGATATGTGACAATGGATGAAACATGGATCCATCACTTCACTCCGGAATCAAAACGATCGTCATCTGAGTGGACAGCAACTGGTGAACCTCGTCCAAAGCACCCGAAAGCACAACAATCGGCTGGAAAGGTTATGGCCTCGGTATTTTGGGATGTGCGTGGTGTAATATTCATCGACTAGCTTGAGAAAGGAAATACCATCAACAGTGAATATTATATAGCGTTATTGGAGCGTTTGAAGGCCGAAATTGCAAAGAAACGACCGCATATGGCAAAGAAAAAAATTTTGTTTCATCAAGACAACGCACCGTGTCACAAGTCAATCAAAACAATGGCAAAACTACATGAATTGAACTTCGAATTGCTCCCACATCCACCGTATTCGCCAGATTTGGCTCCCAGCGACTACTGGCTGTTCGCAGACCTGAAAAAAAATGCTCGCCGGTAAGAAATTTCGCACGAATGAAGAGGTTATCGCTGAAACTGAGGCCTATTTTGAGGCAAAAGATAAATCGTTCTACAAAAGTGGTATTGAAATGTTAGAGCGGCGCTGGAATGATTGCGTTGCTCTTGATGGAGATTACGTTGATGAATAAAGCTAATTTTGAACCAAAAAAACCGTGTTTTCTTTGTTAGGCCCGGGACTTTTCAGCCCATTGTTACATCTCGGCGGTGCAAAAAGTATATATATTTTTAAAAAAAAAATATTTTAAAGATTATTAAGTGAATAATACAAAAAAGTGGCGATTATATATTTTTATTGTACTTTTAAATTATAAGAAAATTTTTTTAAAAATATGTTTTAAATGTTAACATTATTTTTTATCAGGTTAAATGGACCACTGATGAAAACTACGGCGCTTCCTTGTCTGCAGGATCACTTCACAAAAAATAATCTAATCTGCAAAAATAAAAATTAATCTTGTAAAATAATGTAGTAGTTAAAAATTATCGAACCGTTTTTTTTTTTTTCAAAAATAAAAAAATTACGGCGTTTCAAATTTTAGTATGCAATTTTCGACCAAAAAATTTATGTTTAATTATTATAATAAATTGTTTATTAGAAAAATTAAAAAAAACCTGTCGACATTTTGTAGAAAAAGTAATTACTCGTATTAAGATTTTTAAAAAAAGTTAATAAATATTAAAAATTGCAGTGTCTGTTTCGAGAAAAAACGCGTTTAAAGTTTCGGGTAGATAAAAAGTGAACTTACAGGTATTTCCCCATTCCAACTTCGTACTGTATGCCTTCCTCTTATTGCATCTTGGTGTTTTTTTTTTGGGTTAACTCTGGCTTCTTTTGTGGATTGAATTGATTTTATCCTGGCGTGTTTCAAACGATTAGCATCCTCTTTTCGACAGTAACTATACGCTTCAACCCCAATGCTGACTCCCAGCAATGGCATGGAATCATCGATTATGTTGAGATGGAACCATTAATGGCGAATATTATATAAAGTTATTGGTGCGTTTGAAGACAGAAATCGCCCCAAATGAACAAGAAAAAAAGAAAAAAGTGCTTTTTCATCAAGACAACGCACCCTGTCTCAAGTCAATGGTTACAATGACAAAATTGCCTGAATTGAAGTTCAAATTGCTTCTTCATCCACCATATTCTCCAGATTTGGCCCCCAGCGCCGAAACTACTACCTTCTACAAGAAAGGTACAGAAATGTTCGAAAAGCGTTGGACTGATTGTATCGCTCTTGAAGGGGCCTATATTGATGAATAAAGTCGAATTTTGCAAAAAAAAATGTGTTTTAAGTAGCTAGATCAAAAACTTTTTACCCTACGTGCTATTCAGAAATTTATTTAAAATCAGATGTTCGGCTCTTGAGATATATTTTCCAAAATTTTGGAAAATCATTCCGGAGTACCTATAAACTGGACCCAGCACATTATTATACTTATTCAGTATTAAGTTCTGACGCTCCTTTTGACCTACCGCTTTTTTTTTTGCTGCTCACTTTTCATGGAAAACTTTTTTATTTTTAAATTTTTCCGATAAAAACAGTTAATTTGAAAAATTGAAGGAGAAGAAATTTTGATTATTTATTTATATAAAACTGATTATCTGGACAAAATAATTGACACGAGGCAATTAGTAAATAAAAACCAATTAAACGGAAAATACAATTAACTTATTTTATTCGGCAGTTATTGCACCGGACTAATTAATACGTGTTTTTCAACTGGTAGATATTTAGAATAAAATAACAAAAACACAATCAACATTTACAGCTCGGTTTATTAAAATTTAAAAACAATATCCATGACATTTAATTTTTATGTGCATTTTGAAAACAATATCCATGACATTTAATTTTTAGGTGTAATATACTGTTATATTTACATTTGATATTTATGATAGAATGTTTTAATACAGCAAAGTGTTTAATATGCAAAAAAGTTCGTTTTTTCCTGGACAATTGGACAGACAGGCAGTATTTTTTTTTGTTGATCTTACACTTAATTAATGTATATAAAAATAGAGCATATCAAGCAACATTCTGAAGTAGCCTTGAAAAAAGAAACAACTAGATAAAAAAGTGTGTTTCTTTTTTCCCCAGTAATTATGCAGGAAGCGTTATTTTTCATTTATTTTACATTTAGTTTATTTGTTATTCATTTACTTACAAAGACAAAAATGGAACACTTTATTTACATATCAACAATAGTGGCCTGCCAAAAACTGCTGGCAAAATAAAAATTATAGCTATCTAAATAATTAACCTGCAAAATATAACCTTGTTTACTTATTCTTAATGTAATGAATACGAATTATTTACCAATCCTACCATTTTCTGCACATGTCGTGTAGAGTACACAAATCTGTATATACCAACGTATACAAATTTGTTGTTTCAGGTTAGATTTCGAAGAAGTCAGTTCTCGGAACAAGCTTTGAAGAAGCCTGCAGAATGATCGGCGAAACGTCAGCATCACTTTTCTCAATGGGCACAGGAGAAATCCAGAAGAGTTATATCTACGAGTTTTATAAATCAGTGACTTTCATAAGAGATAGCGCTAAAATTGCTGCCTCCTTTTATTGTTGTTATTTACAATCTCATTTAAGGTTTTACACCATTAAAGTACAGGGTGAGTCAACGATAGAGTAAAGTTCATTATCTCATTTGTTTCGGGAATGACGAAAAAATGTTAAATACAATTGTTGTAGGGAATGTTAAGGTGCATAGTTTAAAATTATTTTTGAGTATACAGGGTCCTTCAAAAAAGTGTTTCCGATATAACATATGTTTTTTTTTTAATTCTACGTAAAATTTTATACCTTTTTTGTTAATAATAATATATACCTAAACCTAGTAGTTTTTCTAATATTTCATTTTTTTTTAAAATACTGGTTTTAAGTTCTATAAAAAATGGCCAGTAGCGCCATTGTTTCTGAAGGTGGAATGCTCATAATTGGTACGAGCATTCTATAGAGATGAAAAAAAGATATATGTAAAGAAATTTGGCTTAGATGCTACAGGGTGTTCAAAATAAATTTATGCATTTCGATTATTTTAACTTGAAAAATTTCAAATTTTTTAAATGGCACACCCTGTATATTATTATTTTTTCTGATAGATTTTATAAAATCCTCCAACTTTTATTGAGTATGTCATATACCTATTTCTAATAGTTTTCGATTTATTTTGAATTTTTCAATTTTTACCCTTGTTTTTAATACACTAATAGTTTAACTTATCTAATGATTAATTATAATAACGTAATAAATGTTCAAAAATATGCCCCTTTACTTAAATATACATGTTTAGTCGTTTTACTATATTTTCCTTCACTTTCCTTAGCATAAAGGGCGTTATTTTCCTGCAAGCATCCCGTATTCTATTTTCCATATCTACTAGTGTTGTAGGGGGATTCACATAAACACGTTATTTAATGTAGCCCCACAAAAAGAAGTCTAAAGAGGTCGGATCCAAAATGAATTAACTGTTGAATAATAATGCATATTATGGCTGTTAACTCCTCCATTATTGCGAAAAGTAGAAAACATTATTTTAGATATAAAATTTGGATTGGCCTCTATTGTTCCATTCATGGTGATACAAAAGTTTACTCGTCTTTCAAAATCACGGTCTTGAAGTTCTTGGTGTAGTTCCATATAAAAGAGATGATACTTGTATTTTCTCGTGGTGCGTTTAGCCCTAGATTGGCACGTGTCAGATACTGTCAGCTAGTTGACGGCTGCTGACCTGGGGATTATCTTCAACATGAAGTAGAATTTCCATTTCTTTTTCCTCATTGGTAGCATTCTGGTTTAATATTTTCCGTTTCGTATACTCAACCACTACCATCAAATCGTTCCATTAAGCACTGAAAAGATTTTTTAGATAGTATACGGCTATTAGGGTACTTCGTTCCGTAAAGCCTTACTGCCAAAAGACAATTTTTCCCGCCTCGCTCAGTATATAAACCATATCAGTTAATTCATTTTTAGGTAAATCCATAACTTTATACGTCACTTACTACAACAAATTCAACTATTTTTACTTGCTTAATAGACATGTCAAAATTTGACAATGTCTACATTTTTGTTCTGTCTTGGCAACTATGATGTTATAGCGTAAGTGTATTAAAAACAAGGGTAAAAACGGAAAAATTCAAAATAAATCGAAAACTATTAGAAATAGGTATATAATATACTTACTCAAAGTTGGAGGGTTTTGTAAGATCTATCAGAAAACATAATAATATACAGGGTGTGCTATTTAAAAAATTTGAGATTTTTCAATTTAAAATAGTCGAAATGCATAAATTTATTTTGAACACCCTGTAGCATTTAACTCAGATTTCTTTACATATATCTTTTTTTTTTCATCTCTATAGAATGCTCTATACCAATTATGAGTATTCCACCTTCAGAAACAATTGCGCTACTGGCCATTTTTTACAAAACTTAAAACTAGTATTTTTTAAAAAAACTTGAAATATTAGAAAACTACTAGGTTTAGGTGCATAACAATGTTAATGAAAAAATTATAAAATTTTACGCAAAATTTAAAAATAAATTAGAAAATAGAATGTTTCATTTAAAAAAAACATATGTTATATCGGCCACACTTTTTTGAAGCACCCTGTACACTCAAAAATAATTTTAAGCTGTACACCTTAACATTCCCTAAAACTATTGTATTTAACATTTTTTCGTCATTCCCGAAACAAATGAGAAAATGAACTTTACTCTATCGTTGACTCACCCTGTACACGTGTCGAATGAAAAATTTTTTACGTTGTTTCAAATGGAATAGGTTTGTTAAAATGGAAAACAGTGAGTTTCGTGTTCTAATTAAATATCATTTTTTGCGAGGAAAAACCATTAAGAAAACTGAAAAAGGTTAAAAAAGTATTGTGAAGACTTTGCTCCATCACCGGGAATGGTACACAAGTGGTTCACTAAATTTCGTTGTGGTCGTACAAGCACGAGTGATGCTGATCACTCAGGAGGTCCAAATGAGGTTATAAATGAAGAAATGGTCAATAAAATCAATGATACCGTATTAAATAAACGCCGACTAAAGATACGTGGTAGTCAACATGGTAAACATCTCCAACGAAGGTGTTTTCAATATCTCGCGTGAACATTTCGGCATGAGGAAGCTGTTAGCAAGGCGGGTGCCGCGTTTGCTCACGATCCATCAAAAAGGAATCGCGTAACCATTTTGAAGCAGTGTTTGGACATGTTCTAGTGAATTTTTACGGCAGATGAAACATGGATCCATTATTACACTCTAGAAACTAAAGAATAGTCGAAACAATGGATTGCTCTTGGTGAAAGTGTTCCGAAAAAAGTAAAAATGGTTCGGTCTGCTGGACACAGTTTTCTGGGATTCGCGTGTTATAATCTTCTTCGACTACATGGAAAAAGGAAAAACTATCACAGGACAATATTATGCTTCATTATTGGATCGATTTCACGTTATGTTGATGAAAAAACGACCCCGTTAAGGAAAGAAAAAAATCTTTTCCATCATTATAAAGTATCTGCTCACACGGCTGCAATTACCATGGCCAAAATTGTAGAATTGAAGTACGAACTGCTTCCTCATCTAATTTATTCTCCAGATTTGGCCCCCTATGACTTCTTCGCTTTTTCCAAATTTGAAAAATTGGCAGGGTGGGAGGAGATTATCGGTGAAACAACGTATTTTGATGACTTTGAAAAATCATATTTTTTGAAGATTTTAAAAAGTTAGAAACGCGTTGGGCAAATTGCATAGGGGATTCTGTTGAAAAATAAATAATTTTTGTTTGCAAAAACTGACTTGTCAAACGTCCCTCGTATATATCCTCCTATTAAAAAAACAAAGCCATTATTATTGTTTCTAATTTAGCAAGTTACGAGTTGTTTTACCACTTTAAAAATATCCTTTTTTTAAGGTTTAGAAGTTACCTAAAGTAAACTAGTTTGGTGCACGACTGAATAAAAGTCGTTTTTTTTTTTTTTGTAGGTCTGTATAAATTTTAATATTTTTTTGTCATCATAACCCGAGAGATCAGTGGATAAAGATGGTACACATATGTTACAAAATTGCGACGACAGCTTTTACGTTATATAGAAATATTAAGCAGTTTTTTTAAAACCATTTATGGGATAGAAGAGAATTTTACAATGCGATATAGCACATTTATTACTGGTAAGTTCAACTGAAAGAAAGTACAGGGTGAGTCAACGATAGAGTAAAGTTCATTATCTCATTTGTTTCGGGAATGACGCAAAAATGTTAACAATAGTTTTAGGGAATATTAAGGTGCATAGTTTAAAATTATTTTTGAGTATACGGGGTACTTCAAAAAAGTGTGGCCGATATAACATATGTTTTTTTTTTTAAATGGAAAATCCTCTTTTCTATTTTATTTTTAAATTCTGCGTAAAATTTTAAGACTTTTTTCTTAATAATGTTATATACTTAAACCTAGTAGTTTTCAGTTTTGTAAAAAATTGCCAGTAGGGCCATTGTTTCTGAAGGTGGAATACTCATAATTGGCACGAGCATTCTATAGAGATGAAAAAAAAGATATATGTAAAGAAATTTGAGTTAGATGCTACAGGGTGTTCAAAATAAAGTTTATACATTTCGACTATTTTAAATGGAAAAAATTTCAAGTATTGTCGACAACAATTTAAAAATGGAGCACTTGTGATTATAGGCTGGAATGAACAAGCATTTCACAGTTTGTTCGTAGCCGAAATGAAATTTGTTCGGTAACACTTATTATTGTTTTCAACAGTTAAAAAGCATGAGGATTTTAAGGCGGGAAATATTTCTGTTTGGAAGAGAAATTTCTTCTAAGCCTCTTGTTTTTTACAGGCTCTATTATAGGTAACACTTACAAAGGGAATAGAGAGATTTTGCAACACTTATGTTTCATATGCCCTTTTCCTTATCGTTTTCCTCAAGCTTGCTTTACACTTCACAACAACTGTTAATTCTTTACGACGCTCAAATTCGACCAACTACGGAATACTGCTCCCATGTTTGGGGCTCCGCTCCCAAACATACACTGCATTTGTTGAATTTTGTTCAGAGAAGGGCTGTTCGTCTGATTGGAGACCCAGAACTGACCGGCAGCCTTGATTCGCTGGAACAGCGAAAAAACGGTTGGCGACTTGAGTCTATTCTACGAGTATTTTCATCGAGAATGTTCGAAGGATGTAGCCCGCTTAGTTCCTCCCAGAGCGGTGCATGTTAGAAGTACACGTCGCACTGATACTTCACATCCGTATGAGGTTCAGCTTGTTACTCCTCGTACAACGCTTTTCAAACAATTTATATGGAGAACATCATCCCTTTGGAAGGGCTTACCCAGGACTGTGTTTCCCACCGAGTACAATTAACAGCGATTCAAGCATTTAATAGTTTTAGATTTATTCTGAATTTTGCAATTTTTACCCTAGTTTTTAATACACTTACGCTATTGTGAAAACATAAATAAATAGTTAATAATTTTAATATAGTTTAACTCATCTAATGATTAATTATTATGACGTACTAAATGTTCAAAAATATGCCCGTCTACTTGAATACACATGTTTAGTCGTTTTACTATATTTTCCTTTACTTTCCTTAGCATAAAGGGCGTTATTGTCCTGCACGCATCCCGTATCCTATTTTCCATATCTACTGGGATTCACATAAATACGATCTTTAATGTAGTCCCACAAAAAGAAGTCTAAAGGTGTTATGTCACATGATCGAGGGGGCCACTGAATAAATCCATCCCCATCGATCCATTTTTGTGGGTAACGATCGTTTAAAAATTCCCTAACTTACCGGTGGTAGTGAGCAGGAGCTCCATTATGTTGAATCTACATTTGTTCCCTTTCGAAGTTATCAACTTCTTTAAGAAGCTGGGGTAATTCGTTTTGAAAAAAATTTAGATATCTAGGCCTGTTAAGCGGTTCGTGGAAAAAATATGGACCAATTATTCGAAAATTTAATATTCCACACCATACAATAGTTTTGGTTTTTAACTTCCCGGAGCCAGAATGGATTAACTGTTGAATAATAATGTATGTTATGGCTGTTCACTGCTCCATTACTGCGAAAAGTAGCTTGATCAGAAAACATTATTTTAGATAAAAAATTTGGATCGGCCTCTATTGCTCTATTCATGGTGGCACAAGAGTTTACTCGTCGTTCAAAATCACAGTCTTGAAGTTCTTGGTGTAATTCCATATGAAAGGGATGATACTTGTATTTTCTCGTGGCGCGATTATCCGCAAATTGGGATGTGTCAGATAAGTCAGCTAGTTGACGGCTGCTGACCTGGAGATAATCTTCAACATCAAGTCAACTCTCCATATGGTATACGTCTATTAGGGTACTTCGCTCCGTAAAACCTTACTGCCAAAAGATATAAGTATATAAACCATATCAATTAATTCATTTTTAGGAAAATCCGTAACTATTACTTTTATACGTCACTTACTACAACAAATTAAACTATTCTTACTTGCTTAATAGACATATCAAAATTACAAATACATGTTTGTTTTGTCTTGATAACTATGATGTTATAACGTATGGTAAGTGTATTAAAAACAAAGGTAAAATTTGAAAAATTCAAAATAAATCGAAAACTATTAGAAATAGGTATATGACATACTTAATAAAAGTTGGGTGGTTTTATAAAATCTATCAGAAAAAATAGTAACATACAAAGTGTGCCGTTTAAAATATTTCAGATTTTTTCAATTTAAAATAGTCGAAATGCATAAATTTCTTTTGAACACCCTATAGCGTCTAACTCAGATTTCTTTACATACATCTTTTTTTCCATCTCTGTAGAGCGCTCGTACCAATTATGAGTATTCTACTTTCAGAAACAATGGCGTTACTGGCATTTTTTTTACAAAACTGAAAACTAGTATTTAAAAAAAAAAAATTGAAATATTAGAAAAACTACTAGGTTTAGGTATATAAAATTATTAACAAAAAAGTTACGCAGAATTTAAAAATAAATTAGAAAATAGGATGTTCCATTTAAAAAAAAAACTTATATTATATTGGTCATAGTTTTTTTGAAGTATCCCGTAATCCCCGTAATTTTAAACTATGCACCTTAACAATCTCTAAAACTATTGTATTTAACATTTTTGCTTCATTCCCAAAACAAACGAGATAATAAACTTTACTCTATCGTTGACTCACCCTGTACAGCGATTTGTTTAAATAGTTTTTTTATAACATATCCAGAAAAAAGATTGTAGAGACTGAATGAGATTAATTATGACAGCAATTACATACTTTGGTGAGTAAAGAGGTTGAAAAAAAGATGATTAATTTAACCATTATGTGATTTAGTATAAAATATTATCTAATCCATTATAAATGTTTTCATTATTTTCAATTTATAATTGTATGTTTGAAATATTATTGGAAAACTTTGTCAATTTACTAATAAGAGATTAGAATTAGATAAGAGTTAGAAAAAATCGTGTTAAAACCGCTTATCGGCTTAGATCTTAAAGAAAATACTAAAAAAATCGACGGAAATAGCCATGGCTTTTATGATTAATGAAATATTTTGCCTGATCGATCTCGAACTATATTGACAATACAGAATGATCACTGAATTAAGATACTTTTTAAAAGCTGCCCCAACCTACTCCAAATAAAGCATATACTCAAGTTTAATAATAAAGGAAATATTGCATTTATTTACATTTTAAAAGCCGTGCTGTCAAATTCTAATGCGTTACCTACTTTAACAGTTCTGCAAAACACTTTCGCTTTTGTAGAGATATAAGACTACACACGAAGGAAGGTAATAATAGAAAAATACAAAATTGAAATAGGTATCTCGAAATTCAGGGTAATTATTCAAACTAGTTCCACGATCTTTAGGTGTATTAAATTTATAGAGGCAAATCACCACTTCATGCTGCATCAACTTTTTAGGTACTGTGTTTCAAATGCAAAAATATGTCTGAAATGTGTGTTCAATTTTGGGAGAAACTGCTGTGACGAACACAACAAGTAAAATATAGCACCAGCTGTGATTTTGATCCACACACCCAATTTTATCTTTTCTCTGGGATAGAAAGTTTTCCCTTAGGGGATTTTAAACAAGGCTATGTTCAAATAGTACATTGCCTACAATATTATCATGCCGCTCATCGACCTGAAACCATCATATTTTTTTGGAGAGAGAATTAGCTACAACTATTTGAAAAGGAGACAAAATGAGTAGAGAATCGTGGTGAATATTTTACTCTCTCTCTATTCATAAATACAATTTGTTGACGCAAAAAAGGTGCCGAATTAATTTGTACATCTGATAATACTGTGAGGTTGTAAATATGACGACAATGATATCGTGACAGTTTATTGAAAACTATATACAGACTTATTTGATGAAGTAAATTTGTGTAATGAGCACTATAAAAGGTAAAGGTATTGTCCCAACTTAAATTCTACAGACTTACAAACCCGATAAACTTTTTACTTACTTACTTAGTAAGTAATTAATAGTTGAACACAATCCATTTCTCTTGAGCGAGAGTTGCTAACAGGTTTTTACGTATCATATTTGGGAAGTAGTATTTTGTAGAAAGAGTAAGCAAGTTTTTGGATCGTTTCGTGCCATAGGATATTGCTGATATATTATAACAGGCACACAATGGCGACACTACCTAATTTTTTTCCCCATTCCTTTTCTGGCCGCAATATTCAAGGAATCTCAATAATTTTTTTTTATAATTTTCGTTCTTGATTTCGCTATCTGTCTGAACGAATATTTGATTATTTACCATGATTTTTAATAGGTTATCAATATATATTGCTTTTTTTCCAAAAAAACACATTTTTATGCAATGAAATAAGTCTTAGTCACTCAATTTTCAAGGAATTTCAATATATATTTTTTAAAATATTCGTTTTTGATTTCTCTATTGACCTCTATGGGCGGATTTTTGATTACTGACAATGATTTGAACTAATTTTTAAATAAATATAGTTTTTAGCTATTTACACCAAGAATATTAAACCTATGATAACCCTATGCAAAGAGGAAAAATTAACAGATGAACGTTTCCTAAAGGAATTCCATTGGTGCTTGCTACATTATGTTATGTTAGGTATTGAGTTCGGTACGTTAGGTTATGTTAGGTTAAAGTTTGCTTTATTAGGTTATGCTAGGTTTGGTCTTCGCTATATTGGGTTATGAGTTTCAAGTTTAAAAGCCCTAAGTTTAGAAAATGTACATCTGATAATTTTTCCTCTTTGCATAGAGTTATGATAGGTTTGATGTTCTTGATGTACATGACTAAAAAATATGTTGATTGAAAAATAAGTTCAAATCATGGTCAATAATCAAAAAATCCGCCCAGACGGATCGATAAAGAAATCAACAACAATGGTTATAAAAAAAAATTGTTGAGATTTCTTGAAAATTGCGGCCAGAAAATGAATTTGGGTAAAAATTACGTATTATCCCCATATTGCGGCAGTTGGACTAATATTAGTTATAAAATATTTATTTCAAAATACTTCGTATATAATTTTACACTAATTAAAAGTAAACAAAGTTAGAGAAAAGTTGCAGTTGCTTTTAATAATAAATTATCCAATTTGTGTGACATGTTTGTTTGCACTTGCAACTGCGGTGGTCTAGCCGTTTGTATTGAGCAATCATTAATCTATCACTTAAATAGATCCTATCATACAGTAATAATTGAAACTGAAACCATTTACAAATGATTTTGCAAATATAGAATACCTTTTTTATTTATCCAGCAGTTTATTTTTAATTACATGATTTAAAACAAAAGCTTTAAAATCACTTCAAATTATTTTAAGTCTGAAGATAGAAGTCATTTTACAGGTACACAAGTTTTAATTTTAAAATTGAGTCTGTGTCTTAATTAGACTATTTTGAGCACTATTTTTCACCCACGATATCTTGTACCGAAAAGATTCATCCTCTGGATCTATCTCTATAACAGCCAGAGTAGGATTTCCAGTTGGTGTCGAAACTCTGCCAATATCCGAAGCGCTGCTAAACACGATCCTCGGCTTCTGGCTCTGAAACAAAATTGAGACATTCTTAGAGAACTGGAAGTTTAAGTATAACTTATATTTTTAATGTCACTTTATATATATATATATATATATATATATATATATATATATATATATATATATATACATACATATATGTATTGTGAAAGTATATTTAAAACGGTAAAACCTGATAACAAGAGGAACTGTGGAAGTGGAAGGAGTAGTAATAAGTGGCGCTTTACTATAACTACTAACAAATCAATTCTGGAGATCTCTTGTTTTTCATCATGTACGCCAGTAGTTGTAGCCAATAGACACATTAAAATCAACTGAAAAATAACCGGGATTGTTGCAATATTACTAACCTTAAATAAGAGATTGTTGTATTTTGGAAGAAATTTTACCTTTTTCAACTTAAAGAAAGCATCTTTGATTGCGTTAGCCGATACTTGTTAGAAATTCATAATGAAATTATATAAAAAATAACCGGTCAAGTGCAAGTTGAACTTGCGCAATTAGTGTTCCGTAAGTTGATTGCTTTTAAAATAAAAAATATTGTAACGGAAGTAAAAAGTGATCAGTGACTTCACAAAACACACCCCAAATAAGTTTTCAACAAAGAGTATTTCCAATTTTTACTGAAAATTGATGACCTTGAAATTTCTGTTTTTTTTATATACCAGATAAATTATTACAGGTAATGCACTCGTGATAATTTTCATTCAATCTACACCCCGTGGAGAATATTCCAGAATATTTTCAAAATTTTTTGATGAGTACTTTTCGAGATAAGGCGGGTGGACAGCGATTTTTCGCGATTTTTTAAAAATAATACAAAGAAAAGTGCGCGCAACTACTACATTATATATATATTTTTTACTCGTGTTTTCACAAGCTTTCATTTGACACCACACTCGATTACCTAGTAAAAAATTTTTTTTTCACTTCCGATTTCACCTCCCAAAACTAACCCCTTAAGTCAAAATTTAACTTTCAAAACTACATGGCTCTGATAAGGCCATCAATTCCTATATTATTACCAAATTTCAACTTTCTGTGACAAATAGTTTCGGAGAAAATCGGGTGTGACAGACGGACAGACAGACAGATAGACAGACGGACAGACGGACAGACAGACACCCAAGTGATCTTATAAGTGTTCCGTACGGAACACTAACAACACTATGTTTTAATTTCCAATATCACTTGACAATTGTTTCACCATACAATGGCTTCTTCAGAAGTAAATAAGAAAGAAAAATATTTGGTAGTAATCCTGGTTATATAGTGCGTATTATCACGACCATTATGCATGTTGTTTAACCGGTCATTGGAGGAGGGTTACTTTCCTGAGTATTGGAAGACCAGTTTTGTCACCCCGGTATTCAAGTCAGGGGACAGGGCAGATATCGCAAACTATAGGCCAATAAGTATTTTGAGTACTGTTCCTGAATTATTTGAAAACCTAGTAACTAAAATATTGGCACCTAACTTGGGACCATCTATAATAGATGAACAGTTTGGTTTTCAGAGAGACAAGTCTGTTGAATTGAACTTGATTTCCTAAACGGACTACCTGTCGAGGACCTTGGAGAGTGGATCTGAGGTACATTCTATCTATACCGATTTCTCTAAGGCCTTTGATAGGGTCAACCATGGTGTTCTTCTTAAGAATAACCGTGGCATATCGGGTCCACTGTTGGGCTGGATTAGGAGTTATTTGTGTGGCAGAGTTCAGGTGGTTAGAGCTAATAATTTTAAGTCTGTCAACATTACTGTGCCCTCGAGAGTGCCTCAAGGCTCCCATATGGGGCCTCTGCTGTTTAACCTGCTCTTGAATGATGTGGCCGACTGCGTTCGGTCTTCCAGGTTCTTGCATTTTACTAATGATTTGAAGTTGTATACGGCGGTTGGATCGATTGAGGATTGTGTGGGATTGCAGGGTGATTTGAATAAACTGGTGTCAGTTAAACGGTATGGTTTTAAATACTTCTAAATGCTTCTCTATGTCTTTGTCGAGATCGCACAGTCCATTGTTTTTTGATTACAGCATAAATGGGAGTTCCCTCGTGTCCGTGGTTAATGTTAGGGATCTGGGGGTTAAGTTTGCTTTGGCACTGAGTTTTATTCCTCATATAACCGAGGTAACGTCTAGGTCTCTGAAGATGCTTGGGTTCATTAGGCGTTGCTCATCAGAATTTTCATCCATTACCTCTATAAAAATGCTGTGCTGCTATATATTATAGATAAAACTTAAAACGAAATTTTTGTTTGCATGATTTTAACGGGCCTACAGTAAATTAGAAATATTTAATAAAATATAGTATAAAAAAAATCTTTGTGTATATATCATTATTATACCTTAAGTTTGAATATAAGAATAATTAAAAATACCAACATTGTCTATGTTATTTAAAAATTAAATTTTAAAATATGAAAATTTGCCGGTGTAGTGCGCCGCCAGCAATTTTACGTTCAAAGCAGTACGAAATGATCAGTCGGATAATTTTTTCTTTTTTTTTTTAGTTACATATAGGTATCCTAGATATTAGAAAATCATTAAAAACTTAAAAAACTCTCTCTTTTTTGTAATTTTGCTCTTAAAAAAAATGTGTTTGATGTTAAATGTATTTTTTGCTTTTTATTAATCATACAATTTGAACTTAAAATAAAAAAAGATATATTTAAAGGTGGAAAAATAAAGATAAAAGTCTAAGCTTTAAGTATAAAGTATTTATATATCATTTAAACATCCAGATATAAAGAAAACAGTTATTGAAAATACAAGAATTCTAAATTACTCGAAGGAATCTTGTTAATGGCGACTGGAGAAGAAATTCGCGCGCAGCGCCACCAACCCGATCTGTTCTCTGCCATCTAAGTGATGCTCACGTAGTTTGTATAATTTTAAATAAACTTTTAAATGAAAAATAATTAACTGTAAGTGTAAATTAAGTGCTGGTTGCTGTGAGGTGAGCTGTTTTTAACTGTTGTTTTTAAATGTGATACATTTTATGCTTGAAAATTGTCAATGAAGTAATAATAAATTAATAATAATATTCTTACAATAAATAAATATAAACTTTTAAGTGAAACTGCTATAATAACCTGAAAATACATCACCAAGACAGGTAACGTACAAAAGTGTTCTTAATAAAGTTAACTCTTAATAATAAAAGATTACTAAAAAAATAAATATTTATATGTATTTTACTTATTTTCCAAGAAATATACTTTTTAATTTTTTGAAACATATAACTCTGATAGAAGAGTACGACGCAATATATTTTCATTTATTTTTTTTTTATATACACTGACTGCCATTTTGGATTACCCATTTTAAATTTTTTAAATCGGTCCTCAGATTCTTAATCAGCATCCTAAAAAGCCCCTTAGTAGACACTTTAAAAAGAAAATTGGAAAATTAAACGAATTACGTAATCTGTGGACGTCATATTGGATCAGCCGTTTTGAATTTTTCAAATCTGTCATCGGATTTTTAATCGTAAAGAGAAACCTCTTAATAGCCCATTTAAAAATTTTTAACGGTATACAGAAATGTTAATTTAATCATAAACGAGGTTGTAAGCATGATTCCCACTACAACAGAAGGGGTCGAACCAGTCATTTTATTTTAAATAATTTTTACAGTAAAACTAAAAAATAAAAATCTATATGTATTTTTGGTAAGATTTCTTGTTCTTTCACGAGGTGCCATTAGTTTATCTCGAGATATTTACGAAAAATCGAATTTTTTATTTTATTTTTGATTTTGTACGCTTAGCGTACACTTGAGAGCAGCAAACTTTTTTTTTATCATATTCTACGTCCAAAAAACTACCCGTAAGTCAAAATGCAGTGTTTTAATATTTAACGAGAGCTTTTCGTCAAAGTTTCCCTTTGACTGCTGAGCTATTATGAAGCTAAAAATTTTTTTTAACTAAGTAGTTTATATGACGTAAATTTCTTATGAGAACTGGGAGAAGTAATTCAAAAAAAGAATTTACACTTGAACGACAGCTGTTGCAATGATCTGTGTCTAATTGCTATTTCGGTGTTTTTCAACAAAAAATATCCTCAAGTGTTTTAAAATGTGTTTTCTGATCCTTGTCAATTTCTACTTAAGCCATGTAGTTTTGAAAGATAAATTTTGACTTAAGGGGTTAGTTTTGGGGGGTGAAATCGGAAATGAAAAAAAAACTTTTACCAGGTTATCGAGTGGGGTATTAAATGAAAGCTTGTTAAAAGAGGAGTTCAAAAATATATATAATGTATTATTTCGAACAGAGCTTTCTCATGCACAAACATTCATGCAAAATATGACCAACATGTTCTTTTGATATCTTTGGGGTGTCAAGAACTGACTCGTTTTCTTTTATACTAATACTATTCTTTTTATTATTAAAGTATCCAAATTTCTTTTTCCGATACTCACTTCTGTATGTCCGATAACTTAAAAATTGATTTTAGCATATGTATGTCACGTGACAGTAGTATGGCGGAAAATTTGTTATGAATGATATAAAATAATGAAAAGTCGGGTTAATTGACAGACTATTGAAAATACTCAAAAAATATAAAGTATTCAGAATTTGATTTAAGCCCTACTTGCAATGTTTTCAGCATCTACGTAAAAGAAAAACTAGAATCGCAATTTTTTGTTAATATTTCTTTATAGCCTAGTCGCCAGGGGTTTTGAGCTCTTGTAAAATGTTAACAGGCTGCATTTTGGCACACAGGTAGTTTTTTTGGCGTAGAATACAATAAAAAAAAGTTTGCTAAAGTTTGATGTACGCTAAGCCCACAAAATCCACAATGAAATCAAAAATTCGATTTTTTCGGTAATATCTCGAAAGATAAAAAAGATATTGAAAAAATAATAGCACCACGTGAAAGAATGGGAAATTTTACAAAAATATAGTATATACACTTTTTCCAAATTTTTTTTATTAGCGTGATAATTTATTAAAAATTCGGATAGGTGATTCAAAAAGTGTATCACTTCAAGCGGGTTAATTTAAAAGTCTACCCACACCGCTCGAAGGTTAATCGATATTACTTGTTTTAAGACTGTAAAAAAAATTAAAAGACAGCTTTTTGAAAAGGATACTTTCAGGTTTCCGATGATACTAACAGTTTTTATTTTTGTTGCTTTATAATTTGTAAAACTTAAAACGACATTTTCGTTTGCATAATTTTAACGGACCTACGGTAAATTAGAAATCTTTAATTAAATATAGCACTGAAAAAAATCCTTGTGCATATATCATTATTATACCTTAAGTTTTCAATATAAGAATACTTAAAAACACCAACATTGTCTGTGTTATTTAAAAATTAAATCTTAAAATATGAAAATTTGTCGCCGGCAATTTTACTTTCAAAGCAGTATGAAATGGTCAAAAAAAGTCGGAAAACTTTTTTCTTTTTTTTAGTTACAGTTAAAATTATACTTGATATAAGAAAATCATTAAAAACTTAAAAAACCCTCTCTTTTTTTGTAATTCTGCTGTTAAAAAAATGATCATTATAAACGTATTTTTTGCTTATTATTAAACAAAAAACTTAAACTTAAAATAAAAAAATATATTTTAAGGTGGGAAATTAAAGATAAAAGTCTAAGCTTTAAGAATAAAGTATTTATATTTCATTTAAACATCCAGGTATAAAGAAAACAGTTATTGAAAACACAAGAATTCTAAATTACTCGAAGGAATCTTGTTAATGGCGATCGGAGAAGAAACGTGTGCGCAATGCCACCAGCCCGGTCTGTTTTCTGTCATCTGTGTGACGCTCACGTAGTTTGTATATTGTTAAATAAACTTTCAAATGAAAAAATACAACTGTAAGTGTAAATTAAGTGTTGGTTGCTGTTTAATGAAGTGAATTATTTTTAACTGTTGTTTCTAAGTATGCTACATTGTATGCTTTTACTTATACAATACTTATTTTAAAAATTATCAGTGAAGTAATAATAAATTAACAATAATATTATTAGAATAAATAAATATAAACTTTTAAGTGAAACTTACTGCTATAATAACCTGAAAATACATCACCAAAGACAGGTTATGTACAAAGGTGTTTTTAATAAAGTTGGCTCTAAAAAATAAGTTAAAGATTAGAAAAAATATAAATATTTGTATGCATTTATACTTTTTAATATTTTGAAACATACAACTCTGGTAGAAGAATACGACGCAATATATTTTCATTTTTTTTTATATATATACTGACTGCCATTTTGGACTACCCATTTTAAATTTTTTAAATCGGTCCTCAGATTCTTAATCAGCATCCTAAAAAGCCCTTTAGTAGATACTTTAAAAAGAAAATTGGAAAATTAAACGAATTACGTAATCTCTGGACGTCATATTGGGTCAGCCATTTTTAAATTTTTCAAATCTGTTATCGGATTTTTAATCGTCAAGAGAAACCCCTTAATAGCTAATTTAAAATTTTTTAACGTTATACAGAAATGTTAATTTAATCATAAACGAGGTTGTAAGCATGATTCCCACTACAACAGAAGGGGCAAACCAGTCATTTTATTTTAAATAATTTTTACAGTAAAACTAAAAAATAAATATCTATATATATTGTTCGGTAATATTTCCCGTTCTTTCAAGAGGTGCCATTAGTTTATCTCGAGATATTTGCGAAAAATCGAATTTTTCATTTTATTGTTGATTTGGTACGCTTAGCGTACACTTGAGAGCAGCAAACTTTTTTTTATCATATTCTACGTCCAAAAAACTACCCGTACGTCAAAATGCAGTCTTTTAATATTTAACGAGAGCTTTTCGTCAAAATTTACCTTTGACTGCTGAGCTATTATGAAGCTAAAAATTTTTGTTATCTATGTAGTTTATATGAGGTAAATTTCTTATGAGAACTGGGGAAGTAATTCAAAAAATGAGTTTACGCTTGAACGACAGCTGTTGCAATGATCTGTATCTAATTGCCGTTTCGGTGTTTTACAACAAAAAATATTCTCAAGTGTTTTAAAATGTATCAGTTTTCTGATCCTTGTCAATTTCTACTTAAGCTTAAAACACATACATTTTGTAATTGCAGTTGCAATGATTTGTATCGTAAAAGCCTTATCGATATTTTGCAAATCAAAATAATCCTAGATGCTAGAGCCAAAACTCACTTATTTTAATAAAAGTGTTAACGCATTGTTAGAAAATTCAGTTCTATTCTCTTAAAAAGTACCTATCAGATACCAAACAATTTTGTTATTAATAATGAAAACAGCAAAACTAATTTAAGAATATTAAATGGGCATAAAAACCTCATATGTCCGCCATGTCGCTCCGTACACACTGTGTCTCCCAGAAGGTGGGGGGTTTAATGAAAATGGTTGAGAAAACTAAATATACTACCAGAAAGGAAATTTCTTGAGGAATTCAGTGCCGGATAGCGCGAAATCGAAACTGCTCATTTTTTGAGATATTTCAATTTTAAGTACACCTTATTTGAGCATTTTCAGATTTGTTTTAAAAATTAAAAGAAAAACTAAAAGATTGTTTGATGACGTGGCCCAACACTGGGCGAGGGTTTTTTATATTATTCAGGTCGAGCTTCAACATGTAAACATATCGAATCCGCCCACATGTCTGCTATCAATATCATTAAGAAATCTCAGAAATCGCGGTGAGCGAGAGACAAATAGTAAGCATAAGACGAATGATATTAGCCTTGAGACATACGGTGATTTAAAAAAATAACTGTAATTTATATTGTTCCAAAGGTTGCGATAAAAAACTTTCAAAGGATTGTCATAGCAAGATTAACTCCCGCATTTTTGAAGAAAATGATGGTGTTTACGTGCTTGCGAAATATCCGATTCCGGAATTACATTTTCTACAGAGACTTGTTAATCATGATTTTAGTGTTCCGTACGGAACACTTATAAGATGACTTCGGTGTCCCTTCGTCTGTCTGTTACACCAGATTTACTCTAAAATTATTTGATATAGAAAGTTGGAATTTGGTACTAATATACAAATTGATGGCCTCATAAAAGCCATGTAGTTTTGAAAGTTAAATTTTGACTTAAGGGATTAGTTTTGGGGGGTGAAATCGGAAATGAAAAAAAAACTTTTACCAGATTATCGATTGGGGTGTCAAATGAAAGCTCGTAAAAAGAGGAGTTCAAAATATATATAATGTAATACTTTTTGTATTATTTGGAACAGAGCTTTCTCATGTTCAAACATTAATGCAAAATATGATCAACACGTTCTTTTCATATCTTTGGGGTGTCAGCTATCTCACACAATTTCACTTTACTGTCATCCAAAACAATTTTATGGATTTTTTTTATGTTTTCCGGTGTAACTACCTCATTTGGGCTTCCAGAGCGTTCAGCATCATTTGTATCTGTACGATGGCGTTTA
Source organism: Pachyrhynchus sulphureomaculatus (assembly GCA_019049505.1). Classification (NCBI taxonomy): domain Eukaryota; kingdom Metazoa; phylum Arthropoda; class Insecta; order Coleoptera; family Curculionidae; genus Pachyrhynchus; species Pachyrhynchus sulphureomaculatus. Next base: position 32,835,180 of record CM032449.1, on the reverse strand, counting down.
AATTCAGCATATCAGTAAATGATGAGTGAGAGTCCCCATAATACTTATTGAGTCATTTTTTTAATCAAAAAACAGTGTTTAATCAACACACGGAAATCTATTTTTGCCATTGTGTTGAATGCGTAGCGTCACTAAAACCACTGTAACTTGTCAACTAATCGTCGAAATATCATGAAATTTTGATACATATCGTTTGAAGGTTGGTACTTCCTAAAAAATCATATGGATTTTTTGAAAAAGGCGACATCTATATGTAAATGGTTTGATGACAATCAAAAAAAGAATAAAAAATTAACGACTATTATTTTTTAACCAGATAATCGACAGTTTTTTTAAGAAGCCCATTATTTTTAAAACATTGAAAATACAAAATGCAAGTAGGTCAAAAAGAAATGTTAACTAGTTAACTAAAAAGTAAAATCTATGATAACTAGGTTGGGCTTAAGTATTACACAGCCCCACAAAAAAAAAGTGGGGTATGCTTTTGATGCGATATATCAGATCCGTAGTATTTTTGCCCGCTGATCACGAATCTGACGTCAGAATATCGCCATCACATCTCAATTTTTTTCTAACCTCAAAAAATAGGTAAAAATTAGTAAAAATTAAGAAAAATATACTCCTAAAAAATTGATTCAAGCTTTTTCATGAATCCAAAGATGTATTAATATGTATTCGGACACGCTAAGCTAATATTCATCGGTTGGATTAAGCCATACAGTTCTGTTTTCTTTCTAACCTCAATAAATCAGACAGATATAGTGCTTCTCGAATGCAAAAACGAATTCAAATTAAAATTCAACCGATTCTTACCAAATTTGGTACACGGTGGTTTTTTGGGTTGCTGATCATGAATCTGAGGTCGGATTTGCAAAATTCAAAATGGCGGATCCAAGATGGCGGACAAAATTTTTGAAAACCAACCGATTCCTACCAAATTTGGTATACAGTTGGGGAATCCTCAAACCTGATACTCTTAAACCCTAAACCCTGAACCTTAGACTCCCACACCCTGTAACCTCAAAAAATAGACCTCAATAACCCTGTAACTTTAAAAATGAGACCCAAACTAAGCCAAGCAGCTTTTTCAACTTTATTCATTTTAGTAACAAATAATGAATCTTGAAACAATTTTCTTATTTGTGGCCCGTCAAATACGCCTGCCTTAATTTTAGCTTCAGAAAATTTCGGAAATTTTTTATGCAAATATTTGAAACATGAGCCGTTTGTATCTAATGCTCTCGTGAATTGCTTCATAAGTCCAAGCTTAATGTGAAGCGGGGGGAATAAGAACTTTTCCTGGATCTACCAATGGTGGAAACAATACATTATTTTCACCAGGAGTGAACGATTCTCTTGTTGGCCAAATTTTTTTTCTTATAATGACGTTCCCTGTCTCTGCTATTCCACAGACATTTATAACAGGGATAAAGTGTAAACCCTGACTGTTGGCCAAGCAATATTGTTACAATTTTCAGATCTTCACAAATTTTCCAGTTATGATCAGCATATTTTATTTTTATCAAAAGCTGCTTCATTTTTTTCATATTGCTCTTCCATAACTGTGGAATGAGCAATCGGAATGGGAGCGTAAACGTTGGTATTATGTAGCAAAACTGCCTTAATGCTCCGTTTAGAAGAATCAATGAAAAGTCTCCATTCTTCAAGATCGTATGAGTTATTTTGAAATTCATCCATTAGACCTTTTACATCGGTACAATATGAAAGTGACAATTCCTCGTTCATTGTGAAATATTTTCGAAATTCTTCATCTCTGTTTCTGTAATAAGAAATCGTAGCTTCTGGCTTAAGTAAATGTCTTTTCTTTAAAAAGGAAGCAAGATGCTCTGAACCATCTTTGGATAAGCCTAAATCTCTGACTAGATCACTAAGTTCTGACTGTGATACGAGTATTGGTTCTGGTTTACGGTTGTATGGTAGAAATTCTTTATCTGCGTCACTAGTATATGATAGGTTGTCACTAGAACATTCATTAGTAACAGTGTTTGAATCTTTTTCGACAGTCTCAATGTTTTCGACATGAACTGATTAGGTGAAATCATTTGTTTCCAAAACATCAGCATCAAGTGGTTCAGGAGGCGGAATTAGTTTAGTTGGTCTTGTTACTGTCGGAACATCGTTATAAGTAATAGTGCTTTTATTTTTTCGGTTATGCCTAGATACAACATTCATACAAAAGTAGCAATCATTTTCACTGTATGGTCTATTCCATATTGCTGGTCTGGCATATTTAATCGCCTTCTTATTGATGTACAACATTATTTTGCAAGAACTGCAAATGATGTGGGGAACCCAATCTGTATCCTGGTGCTGTATTTCAATGTTAAAACAATCCTTATATAAGGTTTTAATCTTATCCGTTATCGGTGACCCCATTTTACTCAATACGTGTTGACAGCAAATATAACGAAATGAATCACTGTTTTTATCGCACTTATGAAAAATCCTTGTACCGTGAGACCGTTTTCTTGTAGCATTATACTCTACATGAGCCAAGTCACCCACACATGAAGAGCTACGGTCGCTGGATGACGACGGCTGCGGGTCCGCTTTCCCACCCTGACCAACCGCCGATACTGGGTTTCCGAGTCCCTGCATCGTAATTCTCTTTCTTCTACCTGCCATGACGGCATCTAAGCCGTTATCCAGGGACTCTGCCGGCTAATGGAGTAACACCGTTGCCCACCGTCACCACGTGGAGGTGCCCTGGATGCAGGTAGAAGAATAAAAATCGACCGATGAATTTTCTCGGCGTTCAAAATGGCGCGAAAACATCTGCCATCTTGAATTTTGCAAATCCAACCTCAGATTCGTGATCAGCGACCCAAAAAATCCCCGTGTACCAAATTTGGTAAAGATCGGTTGAATTTTAATTTCAATTCGTTTTTGCATTCGAGAAGCACTATATCTGTCTGATTTATTGAGGTTAGAAAGAAAACAGAACTGTATGGCTCAATCCGACCGATGAATATTAGCTTAGCGTGTCCGAATACTTATTAATACATCTTTGGATTCATGAAAAAGCTTGAATCAATTTTTTAGGAGTATATTTTTCTTAATTTTTACTAATTTTTACCTATTTTTTGAGGTTAGAAAAAAATTGAGATGTGATGGCGATATTCTGACGTCAGATTCGTGATCAGCGGGCAAAAATACTACGGATCTGATATATCGCATCAAAAGTATACCCCACTTTTTTTTTGTGGGGCTGTGTTATTATTAAGTATGTATCGTATTTCATATCTATTTAACGATTTAAATCATTGACCAAATTCGAACTTTCGATAGATTTCTAAAGGTTTCCCAGAAGAAAAAAACGGCCAAGTGCAAGTTGAACTTGCGCATTTGGTGTTCCGTACGTTGATTGCTTTTAACATAAAAAAATTTGTTACGGAGGTATAAAATGATCAGTAACTTCACAAAACACACCCCAAATGAGTAGTCGACAAAGTTTGGTTCCAGTCTTTACTGAAAACTCTTGACCTTGAAATTTTTGTTTCTTTTTATATATTAGATAAATTATTAAAGGTAATGCCCTCGTGATGTTCAATATGCACCCCGTGATGAGTATTCTAGAATTTTTTCAAAATTGTTGATCAGTACTTTTCGAGATAAGGTGGGGGAACAGCGTTTTTTTTTTCGTGATTTTTTAAAAATAATACAAAGAAAAGAGTGCGCAAGTATAACATTATACATATATATATATATATATATATATATATATATATATATATATATATATATATATATATATATTACTCGTGTTTTCACAAGCTTTATTTGACACCACAGTCGATGACCTAGTAAAAAATGTTTTTTTTCACTTTCGATTTCACCCCCCAAAACTAACCCCTTAATTCAAAATTTAACTTTCAAAACTAAGTGGCTCTGATGAGGCCTCCAATTCCTATATTATTACCAAATTTCAACTTTCTATGACAAATAGTTTCAGAGAAAATCGGGTGTGATAAACAGAAAGACGGACAGACAGACACCGAAGTAATCTTATAAGTGTTCCGTATGGAACACTAAAAATATCCGGTGGTAGAACTGAAGATTAAGACTGATGATTTAGAACTGGTACTCTAAACTAGAGCATTAAACCCTTACTCAAATTTCCGTGCTTTTTAAGGCAAGGGCACTATGTCTTTCACTTACTCCGGGAAATGCCGCGCGAAAAAAAGATTGGAACTAGCTGGAACCATATGATATATGTTAGTTAAAAATAAGTCAAGACGATGAGAGTACGATCAATAGTAATTATAGAAGTTACACAGTAGACAAGGTAAGTCACCTATATAAAAAAAGATTTATTTACTACGCTGTTTCCAAACCATAAACTACAATTAATGCTAAATAAAAAATGTTTAAAATAATAAAAAAAATTCGGGATAATAAAATAAAATAGAAAAATATTAAAACTTAATCTTATTAAAATAGATGATAGTGACAATGAGAGGTTAGATTCAATAGATAAAAAAGTTAAAGTATGAACTTAAATTAGACAGGTAATGTTCACCAGGCAACTTGTTGAGACTATGTAACATTAAAGAAACGCGCTAAAAATCCCATACAATAAAATAACTGAATGCCACTTAAATATTATATTTTATCATGGTTCATACAAAATCCATCTAAAGCTACGCGAACTCTGCATATCGTAAAAAATAAACATTACAAATCTTTACAGTTATTTGACTCGAATGTACGAATGGTAAGTTAATCTAATTGTAGATCCTGTGATAGTGAATAAAAATGTTAATTTGGAAAGTAATATTTCCCTTTCATTGCACTATAGAGAACATGGTAACAAGAGAACTATAAAATTACGAACTTCTCAGGAAAGTTTTATGATTAATTGACTTCAGGAAATTTTACGAGAATTATACACTAATAAAGGGGGAAATTAACATTATATTTTCGATTTGAAGTTCCTCATATAACCTCTAACAAACACACAAAACTAAAACAAATGAAGACATTTAAGCAAAAGAAAGAAAGTCACGTTACTTGTCTTTTCTACCAGAATGTGGATGAAGGATATTTTAAATTTTATGAAATAGAAATGAAAAATATTTTTGTTTTTTTTTGGAAACGGATGATTGGAAAATACTGTCGATATATAAATTGCCTTCATAATTGTGTAGTAAACATTTTTAAATTAAGCAAGGAAATTGGGTCAGAATTCGTAAAATTTACACGAAAAAAAAAAATGCTTTCCTCATTTTTATCGCAATGTTGAAAATGCAGTTCTAAAGGGTGTCCCAGTATTCTGTGTACATAGAGTTACTGTGGATTTCTGAGATGAAAATATAACCCAACTTACCTTAGTCCAAAGATTCGTAATTTTTCAGATACAGGGTGCCAAAGTTATACTTTTATTTTAGTTTTTCTTAAGTAGCTTTCTTAATAATTGTACTACTTGTACAAGATTCGATGCTAAGGGGTTTTCTGAGATGAGAAATCGAAATCAGCTCACAGTTTTGTTGTAAATTATAAGAGGCGCCACTTATTACACTGTGTATATTTTTAAATTGTCCTAACTTTTTTATACCATTCTGTATGATGTTTTTAATTAAATATTCGTATTTTCCACCTTCTCCTGTCTAAAAAAGCTCTCCTGGCAAATGTTGCTCTGAGCAATATATATATATATATATATATATATATATATATATATATATATATATATATATATATATATATAAGAAGTAACGTATTTGCGAATTTGACAATAGAATTTAAAAATGGAAACAAACATCCCACTATCTCAGAAACTGTTACTCAGAGCAACATTTACCAGGAGAGTTTTTTTTAGACACTATTAATAAAATGAACGTAAAGCAGGGCACTGTTACTCTGGCTCTTGACTTCCACAAGGCTTTCGACACCATCTGGCAAAATGGGCTCTCATATAAGCTGCTCGTGCAACATAACCTACCCACATTCATAGTGACACTATTGCATTCTTATATCAGCAGAAAGAAATTTAGGGTAAGGGTGGGAATCTCCCTATCCACCTTAAAGAAGGGTAAATTGGGTGTACCGCAGGGCTCGGTGTTGGCACCAAAACTGTATAATCTCTTTGTGACCGATTTTCCAATTTATCCTTCAACAAAATTAGCCCTTTTTGCAGACTATGCGCTCGTTTACGCGCATTCTTTCTATGTAAACGTAGCAATGGCGCACGTCCGTAACCATTAAGAAAAATAACCCCATGGCTACAGAAATGGAAAATAAAATGGAGATAAATACGAAGGTATAGTTCTAACAAAAAAATTTACCAATATTAGAATAAATGAACCTATTAAAATCAATGACATCCCAGTACCATTCAGAAACCGACTGAAATACTTGGATGTGATTGTTGACACAAGACTAAAATTCCATCTGCATGTGAAATATATACTGCAAAAGGCCTTCGGTACCATGCAGAATTTATATGCATTACTTGCACCAAATTCATGTCTTGGTTTTCAGAATAAATTGATTTTATATAAACAAATTATAATGCCTGTGCTGATGTATGCTGTACCAGTTTGGTGTAGCATATCAGATGGACAGGTCGGACGCATTCAAGGAATGTAAAACAAAATCCTCAGATGTGTAGCCTCCGCACCACGGTATACTAGAATAGACGATCTACATGACATAACAAACACACAAAAAATAAGCTACTACATAACTGAAATATCAGACAAATTTTACAGATACAAGACACAAATTTCAACACTCACGACATGTCAGCAACGAGAGGCTAACAATCCGACACACAAACCTATATACTTTAAATAACCAACTAAAAACCTGGACCAATAAAATCAAAAGCCAGTCCAATTTACAAGCTCAAATAAAAAAATACTCGTAGAGGAATTTGGCGCGTTGTAGGTCGCGTGCAGGCCTACAATGAACGCTGACGCATAATCTGTGATGCGGCTACATTCTGAAGCGTATTCTGGACTGGTAAAATGCCTACAGAAGCATCGGAGGTCACATTAAACAGTTCACCCAAAGAAATAATAATAAACTACCTACAATTCCTAGTGAATTAGTCTATATTAGGATTATTATTATTATTATTAGTATTAAATTAAATCAAAGAGTGCAAACTAAGTCAGTGAAATGCAGTGAAAAGTGTGAAAAATAAAATTAAATGAACCAATTCGGTGTAAATATGTACAAAGAATTGTAAATATATATGAAACGTAATTTAGCAATTAGAAAATAAAATGTAAAAACACAGAATAAATCGATGACAGGAATGCATGAGAGAGAGAGAGAGAGAGAGAATGAGAAAGAAAAAGAGAGAGAGACAGAGACTAGAATTAGCAAAGAAACAAACGAAATAACGAGGCCTTTGGGCATTCTCGTACTTGCCTAAAATCAGAGTTTTTAGTATTATTTTTCTCTGTAAAAACAAATATAAAAAACGCTCAAAAACAAACGAAAAATAACAAATAATTGTGTTAAACTTAAAATCAAATTGCACAACCGTAATTAGAAGGAAACGGAAATGACGTCATAAACCTAAGAAAAACGGTACAAGGATAACCAAAACGGCAGAACAGCGGCACTTTTCAACAATTGAATATATTAATAGTGTATTGTAATTGTAAGTAACTTAAAAAATGTATATGTAAGTACTGTGCTGGGTGGTCCAAATTGGACACTTTTAAAGGTAAACCCCTTTATCTAAAGGAGATAGACGAAAACTGATCTCGGAGTCTGAGGCTCAATTTTTATGATTAACTCAACGGTGAAAACCGCATATCGATATCTAGTACCGTTTCAGATATACAGGGTGTTTGTCAAAAATCTGCATTTTGGAAAAATGTTTGTAATTTTTTCCTATTGAAAATTTTTGATTTCTGTAAAAACATTCTCAAAGCACTTTTTCATGTGGATTTCAACAGTTTAAGTTACATTTTTTTACAACTAATATTTTAGCAGTTATTAAATAGTTAAATGGAATGCCCTGTATATTGCAAAAATATATTTTTTAAATGGGATATATATTCGAATAGAGATTTAAATTACCATTCTAAAAATATAGCACAATTTATATTTTGCTTAAATCTACTTCAAAATATAAAGGTTTTCAGTTTTTTTACGCGAGTTTCAAATGCACATTTTGTGAAGTAGGCTTTGGACGGAGCGGCAATATCAATTGTTTACCGATAGCAGTCAAATCGTAAAAAAAAAAAACAATTCCCAGAAGTAACTCTAAGAGTCATAACTACAATAAAATTTACTAGATGCTATAGTACTTTAAACTATGTAGAAAATAAAACAAAACAACAATAAAACAGTTTTTTCCGAGTAGAGCAAACTAAAACAAAACAATTTTCTGTTCGAAATATTGACCAGTTTCATTTCCACATAGGCGGCACCTTTTCTGGACACTTCTTACCGAGTTGATTAGTTCAAGAGGAGTTAGAGCTGCAAAACTTTGTACCACTGCGACTTCTAACTCTTGCTTGGTGTTTGTCGGCAATTTAAAAATTAGGTCTTTCAATCCTCTCCAGGGATAGAAGTCCATGGGTATTAAATCCGGTGACCTTGCCGGCCAACGGTTCGGACCTTGGTTACCTATCCAGTTATTGTCGAAAATGGCCGATAAAAAGTTACTGATAACTGCAGCGTTATGAGGGGGTGCCCCGTCGTGTTAAAAAAATATATTTCTAAGGTCCATTAAAGGCAGTTCATCAACAAGAGGTTCTATTTGCTGCCTTAAAATTTCTAAATATCTCTGAGAGGTGAGTGTTCCTTCGGAAATAAATGGACCTATAACCCTGCCTCTAAAAATTCCTGCCCACACATTAAATCCAAATCTGCCTTGATTTCTTTGCTCCACAACTAAATAAGGATTTTCTTGTTCCCATGTATAAGAATTGTAACAGTTAAAAATACCTGCATTGCTTACATAAGCTTCGTCTGTCCAAATACAATTTAATGAAAAATTCGGAACATGGTTACAATTCTCCAGAAACCATTGGCAAAAATCCATACGCCGTTGAAAATTTCCGTCTCTAAGGTGATGAACTTTTCTTGTCCTATATGGTCTGAATTTGTGCTTCTTCAAAATACGACTTATGTTTGTTCTTGGTAGTCCAGTGGATTCTTTTAACTGTCGGGTTGAAGTGTTGGGATTATTTCCGATAGTTCCTAAAACTACTATTTCTTTTAACTCCTTATCCCTGTTTGATGCATAAATTTTTGGGTCGTTTCTTTTTCAAACTGGCCACTATTAACTAGCTTATGTCGCAATCGAGCGAATATATCCTTGAAGGGTTGATACCTCTTCGGATATCGTTCGTGGTACAAATTACTTGCCGCTTCCGAATTTTCTCCGGTTTGTATGAAAACACACTATCATATCCCATTTTTCATAATTTTCAAACTTCATTGCGATTTGTTTGACAATTCAATAACTGATTCTGAAGTAAAATTTGACAATTACGAGTAAACAATTGAATTAAACCGTATGGCCGCTCCGTCCAAAGCCTACTTCACCAAAGGTACATTTAAAACTCGCGTAAAAACTGAAAACCTTTATATTTTGAAGTAGATTTAAGCAAAATATAAAGTGTGCTATATTTTTAGAATGGTAATTTAAAGCTCTATTCGGATAAGGAAAAATATACAGGGTATCCCATTTAACTATATAATAACTGTTAAAATATTAGTTGTAAAAAAATGTAACTTACACTGTTGAAATCCACATGAAAAAGCCCTTTGAGAATGTTTTTACAGAAATCAAAAATTTTCAATAGGAAAAGAATTACAAACATTTTTCCATAATGCAGATTTTTGAAAAACACCCTGTATATCTGAAACGGTACTAGATATCGATATGCGGTTTTCACCATTGAGTTTATCATCAAAATTGAGCCTCAGACACCGACATCAGTTTTCATCTATCTCCTTTAGGTAAAGAGGTTTACCTTTATAAGTGTCCAATTTGGACCACTCTGTACATTTATTCCTGTATAATAAAGAGATTTTGAATTGGAATTGGATATTCTTTTTCAATAATTCATGTTCAATAACAATAAATATTATGTCTGTTAAAAAGTGTGGTATTTTTTGTCTGACCTCACGTTTTTTGGTGTTCCGTACGGAACATTATGGGATCACTTCGGTGTCTTTCCGTCTGTCACACCCGATATCCTCAGAAACTGTTTCACATATAAAGTTGAAATTTGGCACAAATATAAGAATTGATGGTCCAATCAGAGCTTTGTAGGTTTGAAAGTTAAATTTTGGCTTAAAGTTAGCTTGGTAGGTGATTTTTTTTTTGTTAAGGTCATCGAGTGGGGTGTTAAATGAAGCTTGTAAAAACATGAAAAATTCAAAAATATATATGATGTAATACTTGCGCACACTCTTCTTTGCATTATTTAAAAAAATATGGCCATTAACCTCTACCCCACACCCTATCTCGAAAAGTCCTTATCAGAAAATTTTGAAAAAATTCTGGAATATTCTTTATACAGTGTAGACTAAGCGAAAATTATCACGAATGCATTTAGTTTGATAATTTATCTGATATGTGGAAGGTGAAATCGAAAGTGAAGAAGAAATTACCAGGTCATCGAGTGGAGTGGCAAATGAAAACTTGTGAAAATACAAGTTCAAAAATATATGTAATGTAATACTTTTCTTTGTATGAATTGCCAAAAATCGACTTCCTTCCCCATATTTGGAAAAGTACAAATCAACATTTTTTTAAAAAAATTCTGGAATTTCATCTCATCTCATCACTGATCATTTTATACTGCTATAATAATTTTTTTTATTGTAAAGGCAATTACAGTATGGAACACGCAAGCTCAACTTACACTTGACATCTTGCCTGATGGGTCCATAAAGGTGGTCAAGGATTCCGATTTAGTGAGGGTATCGCCACAAGTTTCATTATTTCTGAAGGAAGTGTTTTCATTATCTTTAGTTTTTACGAATCCGTCTGGACGAAAGCAAGTTGAATTATATATATTTTACTCTGTTTCTTTGGTTTTGCATTGATCAACCCTCGGGTATTTGAGTTGCTCTAGTTACGTGTGTGCGGCGGACCGTGTCGGGTGTTGCTTAGTTGAAGAGTTCAAGTTGTATTTCCGTAGCTTCAATTAACTAAACCAGTTTTTCGTATATTCTTCATTAATTTTTGTCTAATAATCTTTAATTGTATGTAATGAATGCAGTGCAGTATTTTAAAATTTGTTTGCATATTTTTATTTATATTAACAGAAAACATATGTTTAGTTTCTTAAATTAATAGTACATCTTGAAATATAGTGGAGTGTGTTACTATTTTTTTATGTTGAAAAAAAGGAACGATACTCAACACTCAATAAGAAACAATGTATTATATTTAATGAAGTTCGAATAAATAAATAGGTTACGCACATCGAAACCATATTGTTTCTTAAGGGAATTTGAACGTACTAAAAAAGTATTTATGTTTGAGGGTATATATTTTTTGATATAGTGGATAAAAAATGCGAATTGCGGAGTTGTGTTAAAATTTGTTTCTTAATTGTTCCTTTTATTTTTTTGTCTCGTTATTTAAAAAAATAAAAAAGCCCAAATAACCTTTTGTAAAAAAATTCTGTGTAAAGCATTTTTATGTTTTAGAGAAAGGCACAAAAGATAAAATGTAAGCTAACATTTAATTTTTTTTTTAATTTCAGGTATTTCTAAACTGTATAAAAAAGTAACCAAGGTAAAAAATACAGAATAAAATATTACGCGAGTTTTAAATTATGTAACATCTAGGTAATTGGAGATAAACAAAAAAATATAATTTTCAGACATATATATATATATATATATATATATATATATATATATATATATATATATATATATATATATATATATATATATACAGTCCCTGGCCAAATTATTAGACGCACTGTATTTTTTTTAGTAATTGTATGTTTCTTAAGAGTTTTTATGCAATAATGGTATATTTAAACTACAATATTATTGATTTTTATTTAAAAGAATTGTTGTAGACTACATATTTGTATGTATTTTTAACAAATGGCAACACTGTGTTGACAAAGTGATACATGAACGTAAACAAGTACAAACCTGTATCAGTCGCGATCGGAATCGAGTCAGGTACGGACGTGTTTCTGTGGCTTTATGGACTGTGATTGTTTGTTTAACAGTTTTATACTACTCAGTTATTAGTTTATTTTGTATGCAGTGTTTTAAAAAAGTAATTGGACTATTTTCATTATGGGTAGAAAAGGCGATCTTTCACCACGTAAAAAAGCTGAAGTGAAGGCCCTTGTGATTGCGAAAACATTTACAAACCGAGAAATATCACGAAGATTGGAGGTTTCTGAAGCTAGTGTATGACGCATAAAAAAGAAAATTGAGTCAGGGAAGGAATTAAGCCCGAAAAGAAAGAAAAGATGCGGTAGAAAACCAATTTTCACTCCACGGTCAGAGAGATGTTTGAAGAAAATTTGTGTAGAAAACAGATTTGCTACCACAAAGGTAATAAAATCACAACTCCAGGATGCTAGCGTAAATGCTTCTGAGCGCACTGTTCGAAGAAAATTGAAAGAATTAGATTTTAAGGCCTGTCGCCCCGCCAGGAAGCCCAAGTTAACAGCTGCAATGAAAGCAAAGCGCCTGAAGTGGGCCAAACAATGGCAAGACAAAGATGTGGACTTCTGGAGATCGGTAAGATACAGAAATTTAATCAATAATTGATACATTATTATCATTTTCAGTTAAATAAAGCAAATAAACATGGAAGTTTATATATTTTTCCTATTTTTGACAGGTCTGCTTCAGTGACGAAAGCACATTCGAAATTTTGCAGAATAAAGCTCAGTATGTGCGTCGTCGTCATGGAGAAAAGTTTCATCCTGATTGCGTCGTCCCGACGGTTAAACATCCCACCAAAGTGATGATTTGGTCAGTCATCAGCGGCAAGGGCACTGGACGTCTGTATGTCGTCAAAGGAATAATGAGGCAAGATCAGTACAAAGAAGTATTACAAAATCGGTTGATTCCGCAGCTCAGAGAATGGTTTCCAAATGGGGAACCATTCACTTTCATGCAAGATGGAGCTCCCTGCCACACTGCTCGGTCTGTTAAAGCTTTTTTGGCAGAAAAAAATATCCCTCTGTTGGATTTGCCGGGTAATAGCCCTGACATGAAAATGTGTGGGAGCTGATGAAAAGAGAAGTGGCTAAAGATGTGATTACCAACAAAACCCAGCTCCTAGAAAAGATTATTCATGTGTGGAATCATCATCCTCAAATGCAGGAGACAGTACAATCTTGCATTGATAGCATGCCGCGCAGAATTAAAGCTTTGTTAGCGGCTAAAGGTGGCTCAACTAAATATTGACTTTTACTAACATTAATTTCACTTTTCTTTAAAACTTAATAAACTTATGCTTTTCTAAATTAATGCTGTTTTATTTATGTCAAATAAATAGGTAATTGATTGGATAATATAAAAATAAAAAACAAATCAATTTAAAATAATAAAACGGTACAATATCACTCGGTAATTAATATTTTACATGAAATCTTGCAGTGCGTCTAATAATTTGGCCAGGGACTGTATATATATATATATATATATATATATATATATATATATATATATATATATATATATATATATGTATATTGAATTTTTGTGGCTGTTACTTGATGGAAATTCATAACGAATGTAATGAAAGACCGATTTTGTCAAATTTCCACTTTATTTAGTTTCACTGAAACTGTATGACGCGTTTCGCTATACTATAGCTTCGTCTATACAAAATGATATTGAATATTAGTGTTGTTACATTTATACAAATACCCTAAGGTAGATAGGTAATAAAATTAATACTATATGCTAATGAATATTGCTGGGAAATCCATTCTGAATATTAATTGTATAAATTTAGTAAAGGTGAGTTACCATGGGCCAGACAGGTATCTTTTTGTTCGTTTAATGTGATGTCTGAATTTTTAGTTCTGTTTATTTCTAAATTTTCTAATAGTTTTAATTTTACGCCTTTGGTTTGTATGTGTAGAATTCTAAAATTATCGTCAAAAAGATAATTTGATTCTGTTAAATGATTACTGTACGCTGAGTCAGTTTTGTTTTTTAAATAGCTTCTTTTATGTTCTAAAATCCGAGTTTCGAATGAGCGACCTGTCTGACCTATGTAAGTTTTATGACAAGAACCACAATTCAACTGATACACTCCAGATTTTTTTGATCTATTTTGTTTTCCCTTTGCGTTTTTAATGAATTTTCCTAACGAGTTGTTTGTTCTAAAAGCTATGTTGATATTATATTTGTTTAAGTGGTTTTTAATTTTCTCTGACGTGTTACCAAATTAGGTTAAAACATTATATTTTTTTTCCCTGTGTTTTCTTTCTTGGGGTATACTAAAGAAATAGCTTTATTTTTTAATTTTTTGCTTAGAATTGAGTCTATGGAGTCAGGAGATTATCCGTTGTTAACAGCAATTTGTTTTATTGGATTTAATTCTTTATTAAAATTATCTACAGATAAGGGGACACTTACAAGTCTATGCAACATACTGTGATAAGCTGCCAATTTGTGTTGTAGGGGGTGAGCTGTAGGCTCCTACGTATCGGCCCCAGCTTATAAACTCTCAAAATTTCTCATAGATATCATTAAAATGAACATTAACCACCCCAACTTACACAATAAAAAATTCGTTAGAATTAACGGAAAAAATTTCCAACGTCTTTCTACCAGATAATTCAAAACTAGTATCATTTGACGTCCAAAACCTTTTTCCTAGCATACCCCCGGTTGAAACAGTAAAAATCATAAAACATTCCTAATCAAAAATAAAGTTAATATCGTTATACAACAAGAAATACTAAATTTATTAAACACGAGCCTCAATCAAAATTATTTTTACTTTAATAATACGTTTTATAATAGTTCTGAGGGTCTCATAATGGGTAGTCCACTTAGCCGGCTTTTAGCAGAAATATTCATGGATAACCTAGAAAAACAAATACATCGACAAGAATTTAGCAAATCATTTTTGTATTGGTACCGATATGTAGACGACATCTTTGCTTGTTTTAATGGTACAGAGCGTCAACTTGAAAATGTTTTTAACTATATAAACTCAATACAAAAAAATATTAAATTCACTATGGAACTAGAAGTCGACAATAAAATTAATTTTCTTGACTTAACGATAACCAGACATTACAACAAACACAAATTCTCTATTTTTCACAACCCCTGACATACAGATACTACAATAAACATAAAATCAGCTCACCCCCTACAACACAAATTGGCAGCTTATCACAATATGTTGCATAGACTTATAAGTGTCCCCTTATCTGTAGATGATTTTAATAAAGAATTAAATCTAATAAAAATAAATTGCTGTTAACAACGGATATTCTCCTGACTCCATAGACTCAATTCTAAACAAAAAATTAAAAAATAAAGCTATTTCTTTAGAAGAAAGAAAACACAGGGAAAAAATATAATGTTTTAACCTATTTTGGTAACACGTCCGAGAAAATTAAAAACCACTTAAACAAATATAATATCAACATAGCTTTTAGAACAAACCACTCGTTAGGAAAAATTCATTAAAAACGCAAAGGGAAAACAAAATAGATCAAAAAAATCTGGAGTGTATAAGTTGAATTGTGGTTCTTGTCATAAAAGTTACATAGGTCAGACAGGTCGCTCATTCGAAACTCGGATTTTAGAACATAAAAGAAGCTATTTAAAAAACAAAACTGACTCAGCGTACAGTAATCATTTAACAGAATCAAATCATCTTTTTGACGATAAATTTAAAATTCTACACATACAAAACAAAGGCTTAAAATTAAACCTATTAGAAAATTTAGAAATAAATAGAATTAAAAATTCAGACATCATATTAAACGAACAAAAACATACCTGTCTGTCCCATGGTAACTCACTTTTACTCAATTTATACAATTAATATTCAGAATGGATTTCCCAGCAATATTCATTAGCATATAGTTTTAATTTTATTACCTAGCTACCTTAGGGTACTTGTATAAATGTAACAACACTAATATTCAATATCATTTTGTATCAGACGAAGCTATAGTATAGCGAAACGCGTCATACAGTTTCAGTGAATCCAAATAAAGTGGAAATTTGACAGAATCAGTCTTTTATTACATATATATATATATACATATATATATATATATATATATATATATATATATATATATATATATATATATATATATATATATATATATATATATATATATATATTTCATTAAGAACAAAAATATATTTTTAAAAAATATTAGTTATTATTACAAGGACAATTTTTTTTATTTTAAACAAGATTAGGTATTCTATACGTATTTAGGGTCACTGAAAACGAATCCGTCGTCCGTTTCCACCCAGCAAGTCTAGTTTTTGCGTAAATCAAAGAAATATAATCTCAAAACTATATAAGTAAAATCACCAAAATAAATATTAAGATTCAAACCGACGATAACTTAATTGATAAAAAATATGCAAGCCTAGAGCTTACAAATTAAATTCCGTATATAAACTATCCGGAACTAACACAAACCCACAATTTTTTTGTGAAATACGCGAGAAGTAGTATGCTGTGAGTCTATATTCTGTATATTTAATTTCAGTAGCTAAGTAGATGCCGTTGTTTGTTTTGCTACATCACTACAGGATTTCAGATAGAGGAACTCGAAACGTAAGATAACCTAATGGAAGAACTTTACACCGAGAACTCCGAAACTGATTTAAATACGTCATCATCTTTTTTTTCTAACCGTAAAAAATAACTCTGCAGGTCGCTAGGTCCATAAAGTAGCTTAGTAGCCTGTTGCCTGTCCCAAGCCCGCGTAAAGGAGGAGGGTTCCTAGATCAGGCTAGCAACCTACCTGGGATAAAAAACCAAGAACGTTCACAGAATGAGAGCCCTGCCTCGGAATAGGACAGATTTAACGATGACGACTCGTGCAAGGACAAGGTTAAAAAATTGGAAAGGACGGGATGTAATGAGACTCGCAGGAATATAAAATCTATAAATGGGTGAAACCAGGAAGTAGAAAAGGAAATCTGAGAACACAAAATAGACATATGCGCCAAGAAACAAAAAAGAAGGGGAAAGGACAAATGATATAAGGAAAATATATCCTGCTTTACAGTGGTGTGGCAAAAGATCAGCGGGCAAAGGAAGGAGTAGCCCTGATGATTAAGAAGAAATACATAAACTACATAATGAAGTGTCAGTACATAACGGAGAGAATAGTAATGGTTAAACTAAGAATCAACAACAAAAAAACAAATGCACATGAAAATTGTAAACCAGAAAAAGATAGGGAATAATTCTATGAAGAACTCTGATAAATGAGATACCCATCAACGAAACAATAATAATAATGGGTGATTATAATGCAAGGTAATGCCAGGAGTTAAACAGAGATTTAATGAAAACATAAAAAATGACAACGGGGAGCTTATGATAGATGTCTGCGCTACAAACGAGTTGAGAATAAATAACACATACTTTGACCATAATGGGCAATATAAATATACATTCGAAAACACTAGGGGTAACAGATCAATGATAGATTATGTCCTAACAAGCAGAGAAATACATCCAAGCCATATGTTAGATGTAAGAAGCTTGACATCACCACACGTAGGAAGTGATCATAATTTAGTTATGTGTAAATTAAGGTGGAACATAAGAAAGACAAAGCAACACCAAAATAAGAAACTGGAAAAAAAAGATAAAAATAGAAAATCTACAAGAAGAATCAACGAGAGACCTATACCAGAGAAGACTGAAGGAAAAAATCAGAACAAATCAGATAAATGACCATAATAATATAAATGACGGTTGGATAAAAATAAAATCAAATGTATTATAAGCTACATATGAGGCATTAGGGACTAAAACTTAAAATAAAAAATGGAGAACAAAAATACCATGGTTTAGTGCAGAAATCAAAGAGAAATGCCGTGAAAAGAAAGAAAGTTATATAAAGTACAGGACAATAAGGGCAGATGAAGCCTGCCAAAGATATAAAAGTGTACGATAAGGAATCCACGAATTAGTAAGAAGAACAAAAACGGAATACTGGGAGAGACACAAAAAAATTAGAATCAGACTTCTATGGTCAACGAAAACAAATTAGGAGATTCATAAGACAGCAGAGAATAGAGATGAAAGAGCTAATAGAGTATACATACGTGAAGAAAGGAACATATCTTATACCATTATATAAATGGAAATAGAGTATCACACTGCCACAAATACCACAGATAACGATAAACCAAGAAACATATATAATGGAAGAAGATGTAATAGAAGCACTGGAAAAATTAAAAAATCGTAAATCTTCCGGCGAAAACCAAATAGATAATGAACTATTAAAATATGAGGGCCACTCTCTGGTTAAGCAACTCTAGACACTTATACAGAGGATTATAACTACTCAGTATATATAACCACTACACCAAACACTTTATTTTTGCACTCGACGCGCGTTTCGCTAACCATGTTAGCTTCATCACGAGCGATGATTGACTAAAGCTAATCTACAAATCTACCCTATTTATACTTAGCCTAACCCTTGAATTACTCAAGCGGAACTAATGACATAGGCAAGGCCATCAATTCCGGTCAAGTAACCAGTAGAGGGGACTATAAGGAATAGGCCCTCTGTCTTTATTTAAACTACTTTTACATTTTATGATTTCCATACTTTCGTATGCGTTAAACAATCTCCTATCAGATACATTTTTTATCAATCTTAGATTATCTAATGTTACAGTATGATCAGCTTCAAGGGCATGTTCGGCAATGCTAGACTTTTCTGTTCTATTGTATTTTAAGTGTGCTAAATGTTCTTTAAATCGTGTTTTAATTGACCTTTTAGTTTGCCCAACATACTTTTTGTCACAATCATTACAACTAATTTCATAAATTCCACTTTTCTCACAATTAGGAATCTTATCTTTGGGATTTCCTAAGATATTCCTCAGATTGTCTGATGACTTATAGACTAAGGTGAGGCCTACCTTATTAAATACCTTATTGAGTCCCTTGCTATATTTCGGATTATATGGTATGGAGACATACTTGGTGTTATTTTCTTCGCGTGTAAAAAAGTTGGAATTCTGAAGATTAAACCTAAACTTATGTCTATTTATTAGCTTATTTACTAAGTCGTCGTCATAACCATTAACTCTAGTTCTATTTCTAATACGATTCCTTTCTTTATTAAAGTTTACTCTATTCAGAGGGAAAGTGATTAAACGATGAACTAAAAAATATAATGAGGCTAATTTATGTTGTTTGCAATGAAATGAATCATTAGGAATATATCTATCTGTTACTGTGTCCTTCCTATAGATATCTAATTCTAATCTATTATTATTTTTAATAATTAAAATATCTAGAAAAGGCAATTGTCCTTTGTTCTCAACTTCGTAAGTGAATTTAATGGAATCATACCGGCTATTTAATTTAGAAACAAAATCATCAATATTTGCTTTATTTGTATCAAAAATCGCGAAAATATTATCCACATACCTATACCATACCCTTGGGAAATATTCGAATTCTTGACTGGCTTCGATTTCAAACTTACTCATGAATTTATTCATGATTCCATTAAATTCACTTACGAAGTTGAGAACAAAGGACAATTGCCTTTTCTAGATATTTTAATTATTAAAAATAATAATAGATTAGAATTTGATATCTATAGGAAGGACACAGTAACAGATAGATATATTCCTAATGATTCATTTCATTGCAAACAACATAAATTAGCCTCATTATATTTTTTAGTACATCGTTTAATCACTTTCCCTCTGAATAGAGTAAACTTTAATAAAGAAAGGAATCGTATTAGAAATAGAACTAGAGTTAATGGTTATGACGACGACTTAGTAAATAAGCTAATAAATAGACATAAGTTTAGGTTTAATATTCAGAATTCCAACTTTTTTACACGCGAAGAAAATAACACCAAGTATGTCTCCATACCATATAATCCGAAATATAGCAAGGGACTCAATAAGGTATTTAATAAGGTAGGCCTCACCTTAGTCTATAAGTCATCAGACAATCTGAGGAATATCTTAGGAAATCCCAAAGATAAGATTCCTAATTGTGAGAAAAGTGGAATTTATGAAATTAGTTGTAATGATTGTGACAAAAAGTATGTTGGGCAAACTAAAAGGTCAATTAAAACACGATTTAAAGAACATTTAGCACACTTAAAATACAATAGAACAGAAAAGTCTAGCATTGCCGAACATGCCCTTGAAGCTGATCATACTGTAACATTAGATAATCTAAGATTGATAAAAAATGTATCTGATAGGAGATTGTTAAACGCATACGAAAGTATGGAAATCATAAAATGTAAAAGTAGTTTAAATAAAGACAGAGGGCCTATTCCTTATAGTCCCCTCTACTGGTTACTTGACCGGAATTGATGGCCTTGCCTATGCCATTAGTTCCGCTTGAGTAATTCAAGGGTTAGGCTAAGTATAAATAGGGTAGATTTGTAGATTAGCTTTAGTCAATCATCGCTCGTGATGAAGCTAACATGGTTAGCGAAACGCGCGTCGAGTGCAAAAATAAAGTGTTTGGTGTAGTGGTGATATATACTGAGTAGTATCATTGTGCCAAAGATTCCACATTCCCAACTTAGAGGATTATAAGATCGAATAGAATCCCAGATAAATGGAGAACAGCGACAGTTACACTAATGTAGAAGAAGGGAGAAAAAGACGATCCAAATAACTATAGAGGCATAAATTTACTAAACTGTTCTCTGAAATTAACAACAAAGATTATTACGACAAAAATAAACGCGAGACTACTGGAAGAAGAACCGAAAGGATTCAGAATTGGGCGCTCATGTACCGATGCCAAATTTATTGTGAGACAGACAAAAGTAAAATCCATAGAATACAACATTCCAGCATACTTGTGCCTGATAGATTTAAAAAAGCTTTCGACAATGTGCAAAGAGAATACGTTATTCATGTGTTATATAACAGGACCATCCCATTAGACCTAATTAACACTATCGAAAATATATATAAAGACAATAAAGATTAGCAAAAGGAATGACTGAACCAATCAACTATGAATCTGGAATCAGGCAGGGAGACTCTTCTAGTCCTATTCTATTTAATATTGTCATAGATGAAATTATATGGAGTGTCAAAAGAAAGAAGCAATATACTCGTAGAATGGGTAACAGAGAAAATTATATGTTATGCAGATGACGCGATAATAATGGCTGAGACCGAGAACGATCTGCAAAAGCTGCTATACGCATTCTACATAGCAGAAAAACAATATAATATGTCAATCTCAATTGAAAAAACCAAGACAATAGAACAGGCCTTGGAGGTCGATGACCTGGTCATCAAAATATCTAGTATCGCATAAATTAAGGAAGAAGTAAAACATCAAGTCAAGGCTAATAGGATACCGGGAACCGCAATGATACCATATTTAGAAATAAATTCCTCTCCCTGGAGACCAAAACAAGAATATACAAGAGCGTAATACAACCAGTAATGATTTATACATCTGAGACAAGACCCGATATAAGTATAACACAGAGAATGCTGGAATCAACTGAAATGAGAATACTTAGGAGATGTACAAGCAGGCAATAGTGCCTAGCTATAAGTCGGAAGAAGAAGAAGAAAAAATAGCTCTATATCAGTGAATACCTTCGTTATACTTCTAACCTTAAAAATTTCTCGTACGATAAAAAAATGTTTGCTGCTCTAAAGTGTACGCTAAGCCTACAAAATCGAAAATAAAATGAAAAATTCAATTTTTTGCAAATATTTCGAAAAATCAAAAATATATCGAGAAACTAATAGCGCCACGTGAAAGAACGGGAGATTTTACAAAAAAATATTATATAGATTATTTTTTTAGTTTTAGCGTAATTTAAACAAATTATTTAAAATAAAACCCCAACCCCAACCCCATTTATGATTAAATTTCTGTATAATGCTAAATATTTTGAAATTGGCTATTAAGGAGTTTCTTAGACTGCTGATTAAGAATCCGATGACAAATTAACAAAAATTCGAAATGGTGGATCCAATATGACAGCCAGAGGATAAGTAATTCATTTAATTTCTTCGAGTAATTCAGAATTTTTGTAGTTGATCGTCGTGGCCGTTACTATGTGGTAATTTATCATTTTAACGGAAAGAAATAAAACACTTATTATGTATTATTACCACTATATTGCACAAGTTTTGCGACTGCAGTTTCGACCTATGCGGTCATTATCAAGCTTACGTACTAAACTGAATTAAATAGACAAGTCATACTAAAATTAAAGTTAGGTGGTAGGTATAAAATATTATTATAAAACATTAATATTAAATTCTAGGGTTAATACAATTGATCTTAAGTGGTAGGTAGTAATTTTATGGTTTTATGACGGCAAATAGCGGTGAATAGAAAAGGTCTAGTTGGTCGTTTAACAGATTACAGTTTTGGTTTTTCCGATGTTTATAAATTTCCAATGATTCTAAGATATTTAATTTAAAACCTTTCTCCGCATAATGTAGAATTTCTGTATTACGTAAATCGGGAAAGGGGTGTTGGTTTTCTGTACAGTGGTTTGCAAATGAGGAATCTGTTTTTTGTAGTCTATATGATCTAAAATGATCTGTATATCTGGTTTTAATGTTTCTTCCGCTTTGTCCAATATATATGCTGTTACAGTCCGAGCATTTTAACTTATAAACTCCACATTTTTGAAATTTGTGCGTCTTATCTTTGGCATTGTAAAGGATATTTGATAGGGTATTTTGCGATTTGAACGCAATTTTCAGATTATGTTTTGAAAAAATATTGGCTAATTTTTCGGATAGCGTGCCATGGTAGGGTATTGTAATGTATGTATGTTGTTCCGTGGATTTTATTTTAGGGCATATTAAGCGAAAAGTAAGTTGCTTTTGTTTTTTGTTAATTAGTTTTTCAACCCACTCTCGAGAGAAAATTATTTTTTTTGTGGCAATGTTTTTAATAGTATTTAGTTCGTCTTCTAGGTCAGCTTTGTTTAACGGGAGTGAAAGGGCTCTATGTATCATTGAGTTGAATGCTGCCATTTTATGTTGGTTTGGGTGGAATGAATCTTTTGGGATCGTTATACCTGTGAATGTGGGTTTTCTGTATACTTTAAATGTGCAACTGTTATTCATATGTAAGATGCTTAGATCTAGAAAGTTAATTTTGTTATCTGCTTCCTGTTCTAGAGTAAACTGAATTTTTGGGTGGATGCTATTAATGAAATTTAAGAGATTGTCTAGTTGTCTTGAGGAGCCTTTGAAACAAGCGAGGATGTCGTCAACATATCTGTACCAAAAACGAATGTGGTTTTTGCCATGATTAGAGTTAAGAATTTCTCTTTCTATATGTGTGATAAAAAGAACCAAAGAACCCCGACAAACTCCTTTTTAGTCTCCTTTGTTATAAAGAATATGTTCTCCAACATTCCAGCTGAAGAATGCATACCAATAATCCATAAAATACTGAACAAATCTAATATAAACCCTGTGATCTCCTCCGAAATATTATCTGCTTTTGAAACATGCCTCTCTCAAACATATTTCCAATTCAATCACAAATTCTACCTTCAAAACTCAGGTTTACCAATGGGATCATCACTTAGTCCTCTCTTAGCAGACATTTTCATCACACATATAGAAAGAGAAATTCTTAACTCTAATCATGGCAAAAACCAGAATCATTTTTGGTACAGATATGTTGACGACATCCTCGCTTGTTTCAAAGGCTCCTCAAGACAACTAGACAATCTCTTAAATTTCATTAACCTTTCAGTGGTCGCGCTAAAATTCTTAACGCCAGTGGTCGCTGCGGACTCTCAGTCCATACTTAGAAAATATACGTGTTTTTAATATAAATTTATTAAAATTATAAGGTTGCTGTAATAAAACACGTTGTAGATAGAAATCAGTATATTATATAGTAATAATATTATAAAATATTCATAGTAACACATTCTACTAACTTAGGAACTACAGTAGGAACCATATTATAAAGCCTAATTACAAAAAAATATAATGAAAAAAATCAAGATTATTAAATCTTATAATATTAGTTGCCCCAATTTGCCATTTCTAAACATTCTGGGCAAATTAGTAGAGCATGTTCCAAACATAGATATGTGTGACACTTCCTACATAAATATCGGGTGGGACGATTTTTTTTTCTGTCACACATAGCACATCGCCCTCTTTGATTTGCCGGCGGTTCTGCTTGCTGAGCTACCGGTTCTAATCCAAGAATCTCGCCAATCCTTATCTTCATCGATCTTGGTATATTTGTTAAAGAAGAGCGAATTCTTAACTGGTCACTTATTAACTCAAAAGATGGTTTTCGCAAAAATTCTCTCCTTAAAATGTTTTTGTCTATATCATTGGCCTTGTAAATAACTAGAGAATTTATTCCTGCAACGTTTAACATTGAATAAAAAATTACCATTGGCCACCTTCGGGTACCACGTGCACAATTATAAGCAGCGCAAAGTTTGTCTACCGTATCCACTCCTCCCTTTGTTTGATTGTAGGTAGTTATTATTTCTGGTTTACCTGTTTCAGTGTCAATAATGTCATCATGGTGTAAGCTTGACGCGAGCAAAACATTTTTCTTCTTTTTTGGAATGTAGGATAAGATAGTGCAGTTATCATGGAATGCAAACATTGACGACTTTTCAGGACGATTTACTGGGCTGCAAAATTCAATGGGAAGTTCCCTTTTATTCTTTCTAATCGTTCCTACAAGAGT
Organism: Pachyrhynchus sulphureomaculatus; assembly: GCA_019049505.1. Classification (NCBI taxonomy): domain Eukaryota; kingdom Metazoa; phylum Arthropoda; class Insecta; order Coleoptera; family Curculionidae; genus Pachyrhynchus; species Pachyrhynchus sulphureomaculatus. The sequence goes on along the minus strand of CM032449.1, from coordinate 32,810,291 downwards.
CATTCTAAAATTCTTTTTTAGGTTTTCTATCAACTTAAAACTAGTGAAAAAATTATCAGTAGTTACATTCCGTCCAGTTCCCCTTATAGATTCACACATTCTTTCCACAACAGCATCTGGAGAATTATTTATTTCCCAAGGACCAGCTGGTTGTTTACCAACATATACTTCCATGTTGCAAGTATAAAAAACCTTTGAATCGCAGAGGGCATAAATCTTAATGCCATATTTGCTCGGTTTATTGGGAATATCTTGACGAAATATACATCTACCTCTAAAAGCCTCCAGTTTCTCGTCAACTGTTACGTAATGGAAAGGTGTGAATGCAGTTTTACATTTCTCTACGAAAATGTCAAAAATATCTCGAATCGCCGCCAACCTGTCTAGAGACTTCCTTGCTTCACGGGTTTCAAGATCATCAAATCTTATATGTCGCATTAGAAAACGAAATCTTTGTAACGACATCGTAAGTCTAAATATCTCAACCCCAGTGCCATCAACTCTCCAAAGATCTTCAGCATTGAGGTGATTACTCTTCATAACTCCCGCCAAATATAAGAGACCTATCAGTGCTTGTAATTCAAGAATATTTGTTGTTTTTGCATCACGTTCACGGGAATATTTATCTTGAACAGCCTGAATATGCTTGTTTGTATTATCTACAATAACCTGAAGAACATTCTCAGGAAAAAAGTACTGCCATATCGCCAATGGTGTTCTTAGATTTTTTACAGTTTCTTTTGGACCAGGTAGGTGGGTAATCAAATTTTCCGATCGGGTTCTTACATTTCTTGGGTTGCAATGTTTTCTCCATTTCGTCGATTGATCCTTTCCGATAAAAAATGGACCGTCAATTTGCAGAATTTCCTCTTCATTGTCTGAAATATCCTGCTCACTATCTGTTTCGTGTTCTTCGCACTCCACAGCATCCACTTCATCTTCATCGGAGTCATCTAAGGGGTGCTTCTTCTTCGTCAGATGATTCTAAACATGATTTCATTAGTTCATGCAGCCGTTCTTGCTCTTTTTCATAGGATGCCATACTAAAACATATTTTTAATATTAAACAATTACAAGAAAGTATCAAATGAAACATACCTTGGCAAAAGTAGAGCAGCTAATTTGTAAATATATTTGTCACCTCACTGGTCGCTGCGGATTCTCAGTCCGCAAGCACGAATTATTGGAGAAAATACAAAACTATATGCCTCCTCACTCGACCGTCGACTGAAATACGCTGTTAAGGAAAGGTACTGAGAAGCGCGACACTTAGAGGGGGGTAGCCTTGAAATTATCGTCGATCACAAACCGGTGCGGAGCGACAGTCCGCGCGCGACCACTGAAAGGTTAATAGCATCCACCCAAAAATTCAGTTTACTCTAGAACAGGAAGCAGATAACAAAATTAACTTTCTAGATCTAAGCATCTTACATATGACTAACAGTTGCACATTTAAAGTATACAGAAAACTCACATTCACAGGTATAACGATCCCAAAAGACTCATTCCACCCAAACCAACATAAAATGGCAGCATTCAACTCAATGATACATAGAGCCCTTTCACTCCCGTTATCCAAAGCTGACCTAGAAGACGAACTAAATACTATTAAAAACATTGCCACAAAAAATAACTTCTCTCGAGAGTGGGTTGGAAAACTATTTAACAAAAAACAAAAGCAACTTACTTTTCGCTTAATATACCCTAAAATAAAATCCACGGAACAACATACATACATTACAATACCCTACCATGGCACGCTATCCGAAAAATTAGCCAATATTTTTTCAAAACATAATCTGAAAATTGCGTTCAAATCGCAAAATACCCTATCAAATATCCTTTACAATGTCAAAGATAAGACGGACAAATTTCAAAAATGTGGAGTTTATAAGTTAAAATGCTCGGACTGTAACAGCATATATATTGGACAAAGCGGAAGAAACATTAAAACCAGATATACAGAACATTTTAGATCATATAGACTACAAAAAACAGATTCCTCATTTGCAAACCACTGTACAGAAAACCAACGCCCCTTCCCGATTTACATAATACAGAAATTCTACATTATGCGGAGAAAGGTTTTAAATTAAATATCTTAGAATCATTGGAAATTTATAAACATCGGAAAAACCAAAACTGTAATCTGTTAAACGACCAACTAGACCTTTTCTATTCACCGCTATTTACCGTCATAAAACCATAAAATTACTACCTACCACTTAAGATCAATTGTATTAACCCTAGAATTAAATAATAATGTTTTATAATAATATTTTATACCTACCACCTAACTTTAATTTTAGTATGACTTGTCTATTTAATTCAGTTTAGTACGTAAGCTTGATAATGACCGCATAGGTCGAAATTGCAGTCGCAAAACTTGTGCAATATAGTGGTAATAATACATAATAAGTGTTTTATTTCTTTCCGCCAGAATTTTTGTGTTTTCAATAACTGTTTTCTTTGTACCTAGATGTTCAATTTAAATATATTTAAAGCTTAGAGTTTTATCTTTCATCTCCCACCTTTAAATATTTTTTGTTTTAAGTTTAAATTGTATGATTAGTAATCAGCAAAAAAATACGTTTATCAACTTTTTTAAGAGCAAAAATTACAAAAAAATAGATAGTTTTTTTTTAAATTTTCAATGATTTTCCAATATCAAGTATACTTTTAACTGTAATTAAAAAAAAATTATCCGACTTTTTTGACCAATTCATACTGCTTTGAACATCAAATTGCTGGCAGCGCATTACAGCAGGCATATTGGGTATTTTTAATTATTCTTATATTGAAACTTGAGATATAATAATGCTATATGCAGAGGGATTTTTTTTCAATACTATATTTTATTAAATACTTGTAATTTACTGTATGCCCGTTAAAATCATGGCAACAAAAATTTCGTTTTAAGTTTTACAAATCATAAAGCAACAAAAATTAAAACTATTAATATCATAGGAAAGCTTAAAGTCTCCTCTTCGAAAGGCTATCTTTTAATTTTTTTTTGCACTCTAAAAACAAGCAATATCGACTAACCTTCGAGCGATGCGCGTAGACTTTCAAATTAATCTGTTTGGCGCACTACAGTTTTTGAATTACCTATCCGAAATTTTAATAAATTCTCACGCTAATAAAAAAGATCTGGAAAAAAAATCTATGTGATCCCTTTTTGTAAAGTTTTGCGCTCCTTCACGTGGTGCTATTAGTTTTTCGATATCATTTTTATTTTTCGAAATATTACCGAAAAATCGAATTTTTGAATTTATTTTGGATTTTGTTGGCTTAGTGTACATCAAATTTTAGCAAACTTTTGTTTATCATATTCTACGTCCAAAGAACTACGTGTGTGCCAAAATACAACCTGTTAACATTTAATGAGAGCTCAAAACCCCTGGCGACTGGACTATAACGAAAGTATACTCAATTTATCTCTCGTACCTCTATTACACCTGCCCTTTTGAAGCAATATCTTTCAACTCTGGATTTTTTTTTATTTCAAGTATATATTTATGCAGGGTGAAATACATAGACAAACAGATTGATAGACCGACAAACTGACAGACTAACAGACCGACGAACTAATAGATGACAATTCAACGGAGCCAGAGACAAGCCGTGGGCAATTGGAAACTAGGTGCTTCGTGATCTAGAGACCCTGAAAATTAAGAAATCAAAAAATGTCAAAGGGCGGCTTTTCCACAAATACAAAACGTCTCTTCAGAGAAAGGTATTAAAAGGTTTTATTAATATAAAAAAATTTCTATATGAAAAGACAAGGATAAATAATAATAATAAAAAAAGGAAAAATAAATTTTATAAATTTTATGGGTAAGTATTTTTTAATTTGGTTTTTTTAATGACGTGTGGTAGTAATTTTTATAGAAATTAAAATGCTCTTAACGAATTAGTAAATTTTTTAACACTTTTTATTATATTTCTTTCTTATATTTTCACGAGTTCTTTTTTAACCACAAAAATAATTTTCGTACACCTACACAATTATTATGTTTGAAATCACTTCAGAAAATGTTTGGTATTCAGTTTTGTGTTTCCGTAGCTTAATTTACAAAATTCGTTTGAAAAGGCAGAAATTTGTTGGTGGGCTCATGCTTTTAAGATTTACCTTAAAACTTGTGTACAACGAAGCGAACTCTAAGACGGTATTTCACTAGAAATAACTTCAGGACACAAAAGATTATCTTACGATTTATTTTATTTTTAGTGTTCCTTACACTTATAAGATTACTTCGGTGTTTATCCGTCTAACACAAAACTGCAATTGTTGAGTTTTAAAAAATTATGTTTTTTGGAACAACCGGTCCTTATTAAAACCGAAACACTATATTAAAATTTTTTAAACGATTGCTGGTGCTCGGTATGGAACACTTATGGGATCACTTCGGTGTCAGTCCGTCCGTCACACCCAATTTTCTCCGAAACTATCAGAGCCGGGTAGTTTTGAAAGTTAAATTATGACTTAAGGAATTAGTTTTGACGGGTGAAATCGGAATTGAAAAAAAAATTACCAAGTCATCGAGTATGGTGTCAAATGAAAGCTTGTAAAAACACGAGTTCAAAAATATATTTAGTGTAATATTTGCGCACTTTTCTTTGTATTATTTTTTAAAAAATTGAGAAAAATCACTATCCTAATCCTTATATCAATAAGTACTGATCAAAAAAATTTTGAAAAAATTCCGGAACATTCTCCACAAGGTGTAGGATGAACGAAAATTATCATGAGTGGATTACCTTTAATAACACAGGACCACAAATTTTTTTTTGTCAATTTACTTTGACTAAAATAGATATAGGTTGTTTTTTGGGTTGCTGATCACGAATTAAAGGGCATGGTTCCAGAATGATCAAATTTGTTATATACCCGCCACTTCAATGTCTCAAATTGGTTTTGACAGCGACCATATGTTTTGCAGCTGTCAAGTGCCAAAATTCCTTGACGAAGACATTCTGATCAAGGAAAGAGAATGCAATATATCATTTAGTAGCTGTCAGATTTATTTTGGCAGCTGCCAAGTTTCCTTTGACAACTGTGAAGTTTACTTTGACAGCTGTCAAATGTCGAATGAAATTATCAAAATAATGCGAATATTCTATTCAACTGAAAAATCGTGTTACTATAATAGTTAGAATGGTTATAGTAAGGAGCCTGACATAATATATTAATTGACAGCACTCTTGAACAGCTGTCAAATTATGGACAAAGCTTGCAAACCCGTGAGAATTTTCTAAATCGTTGACAAGAACACTACGCCTTATGCCTTCATCGATGTTGTTCCAGTCCTGATATCCACGTAACCTGGCAGTTGTAAGTGTAATTTGACAGCTGCCAATTGGCAGTCAATACTGTCATAACAATAAGGTTAGTCTATTCCCTTGAAATCTCTGTATACTATATTATCTTGGTGGCTCTGGTAACGGTCCTAAAATATAAAATGTTATTTGACAGCTTTCAAGTGTACTTAAACAGCTAGCACTGCTAAATAGAACTGTCAAAGTCATAAGAATATTCTGATAGTTTAGATCTTTGAGAAAGATATTACGCTTTACGGGGATATCCACACAAGCAGCTGCGAGTGTAATTTGACGACTGTCAAATGGCAAATGAAACTCAGGGTGAATACTCCATATCGTCGGAAGGGTCAATATTCCTTATACTCTTGTCCCCTCTGTGACGGCTGTCAAAGTGAACTTCACAGTTGTCAAAGGAAACTTGACAGCTGCCAAAGTAAACTTGGCGGCTGTTAAATGATATTTTGCATTCTATCATTTTGATCAGAATCGCCAATAGCATCAGGTAGCATGGTTGCATTAGCAATATAGAATCTCTTCGCCAGGGCATTTTGGTAGTTGACAGCTGCAGAACATATGGTCGCTGTCAATACCTACTTGGGACATTAAAGTAATACCTGCAGACCCCAAAAGTGTCTGGGTACATGTTCTTTAAAACGATGAAAATCTCATTTTGAGCTCATTTTTATGGATATTTTATGCAATTCACCTATGATGGACTAAAACAGACCCCGAAAAACATAATCTGAACCTATTGTAGTCAAAATAAATTGACAAAAAAATTTTTTTGTCGTCCTGTGTAATTTGTGTGGTATATAACCAAAAAAAATAATTCAAGGTCACCAGTTTTCAGTAAAGATCGGTTGAAAAACTCATTTAGAGTGTGTTTTGTAAAGTCATTGATAGTTTTACACTTCCGAAATAACAATTTTTATTTTAAAAGCAATCAACGTACGGAACACTAACTCCGCAAGTCTGACTTGCACTCGGCCGGTTTTTTGTTATTGGAACGTTCAAGCGTTTAGTTTTGTTAGAGTGTTTCAAATGGAGATATGACCAGAAGATTAATAATGACAGCATTTGATCACAAAGAAGCGATTAAACTGCGGAAAATTTGGCACCGAGCAATTTAGGAAATATTTTAAAACTTTTTCTTGATTAGATTTTCATGTAATTTTATTCGCTATAGAAGTTACATCCTGTTTTCGAGAAAATGCAGTTTTTACGGCATTTCTTGGTTTGATTAAGGATGTATGTAAGTGTTTCTAATTCGACAGTAGCATGAAGGTCCTAAGATCTGAACTTTTGACGTCACACTTTACTATACATTTTCAGGGGTAACGGTCTCTATTATTTCCAATATGTAATAAAAATACTGGACATTTTTTTTTAAATGGCGTGGTAAATACATTGTGGCACACAAGTGACAAGTTATCTTTAGTGTGATAGTCCATGTCAATATTTATTTTAGAATTATGGATTGCGAGGAAAGTATTGTGTACAGGATGAGTCAACGATAGAGTAAAGTTCATTATTTCATTTGTTTCGGGAATGACGAAAAAATGTTAAATACAATAGTTTTAAGGAATGTTAAGGTGCACAGTTTAAAATTATTTTTTAGTGTACAGGGTACTTCAGAAAAGTGTGGCCGATATAACATCCTATTTTTTAATTTATTTTTAAATTCTGCGTAAAATTTGCTAACTTTTTTTTATTATATTGTTGTATACCTAAACCTAGTAGTTTTTCTAATATTTCAATTTTTTTCTAAATACTAGTTTTCAGTTTTGTAAAAAATTGCCAGTAGCGTCATTGTTCCTGAAGGTGGAATACTCATAATTGGTTCGAGCGTTCTATAGAGATGAAAAAAAAGTTATATGTAAAAAAAATTGGGTGTTCAACATAAATTTATGCATTTCGACTATTTTAAATTGAAAAATCTTAAATATTTTAAACAGCACACCCTGTATATTATTATTTTTTCTGATAGATTTTACAAAACCCTCCAACTTTTATTAAGTATGTCATATAACTATTTCTAATAGTTTTCGATTTATTTTGAATTTTACAATTTTTTACCCTTGTTTTTAATACACTTACGCTCTTGTGAAAACATAAACTATTTGTTTGTATATAATAATAATTTCAAAATAGTTTAACTTATCTAATGATTAATTATTATGACGTAATAAATGTTCAAAAATATGGTCGTCTACTTGAATACACATGTTTAGTCGTTTTACTATATTTTCCTTCACTTTCCTTAGCATAAGGGGCATTATTGTCCTGCACGCTGGCATATCCTATTTTCCATATCTACTGGTATTGTAGGGGGATTCACATAAACACGATCTTTAATGTAGCCCTAAAAAAAGAAGTCTAAAGGTGTTAAGTCACATGATCGAGGGGGGGCACTGAATGAATCCATCCCTACCGATCCATTTTTATGAATAACGATCGTTTAAAAATTCCCGAACTTCCCGGTGGTAATGAGCAGGAGCTCCGTCTTGTTGAATTCACATGTGTTTCAAAGTTATCAACTTCTTCAAGAAGCTGGTGTAATTCGTTTTGCAAAAAATTTAGATATCTAGGCCCTTTAAGCGGTTCGCGGAAAAAATATGGACGAATAATTCGAAAATTTAATATTCCACACCATACTTTAAGCGACCAATGGTTTTGGTTTTGAACTTCCCGGACCCAAAATGGATTAACTGTTGAATAATAATGCATGTTATGGCTGTTAACTGCTCCATTACGGCGAAAAGTAGCTTCATCAGAAAACATTATTTTGGATAAAAAATGTGGATCGGCCACTATAGCTCCATTCATGGTGGTACAAAAGTTTACTCGTCGTTCACAATCACTGTCTTGAAGTTCTTAATGTAGTTCCATATGAAAGGAATGATACTTGAATTTTCTCATGGTGCGATTACCCGTAGATTGGGATGTGACAGATAAGTCAGCTAGTTGACGGCTGCTGACCTGGGGATTATCTTCAACATGAAGTAAAATCTTCATTTCTTTTTCCTCATTGGTAGCATTCTGGATTACTACTTTCCGTTTCATATACTCAACGCTACCACTACCATCAAACCGTTCCATTAAGCACTGAAAAGATTTTCTAGTTAGTATACGTCTATTAGGGTACTTCGCTCCGTAAAGCCTTACTGCCAAAATACCATTTTTTCCCGCCTTGCCCAGTACCATATCAGTTAATTCATTTTTAGGAAAATCCATAACTATTACCTTTATACGTCACTTACTATAACAATTTAAACTATTTTTACTTGCTTAATAGACATGTCAAAATTCAGCAATGCCTACATTTTTGTTTTGTCTTGGCAACTCTGATGTTATAGCGTAAGTGTATTAAAAACAAAGGGTAAAAATTGAAAAATTCAAAATGAATCGAAAACTATTAGAAACAGGTATATGACATACTTAATAAAAGTTGGAGGATTTTGCAAAATCTATCAGAAAAAATAATAATATACAGGTGGTACCGTTTAAAAAAATTGAGATTTTTCAATTTAAAATAGTCGAAATGCGCAAATTTATTTTAAACACCCTGTAGCATCTAACTCAAATTTCTTTACATATATCTTTTTTTTCATCTCTATAGCACTCTCATACCAATTATGAGTATTCCACCTTCAGAAACAATGGCGCTATTGGCAATTTTTTTACGAAACTGAAAAAAAGTATTTTTTTAAAAAAAATATAACATTATTAATAATAAAGTTATTACATTTTACGCAGAATTTAAAAATAAATTAGTAAAGAGGATGTTCCATTTAAAAAAACATATGTTATATCTGCCACGCTTTTTTGAAGTACCCTGTATACTCAAAAATAATTTTAAACTGTGCACCTTAATATTCCCGAAAACTATTGTATTTAACATTTTTTCGTCATTCCCGAAACAAATGAGATAATGAACTTTACTCTATCGTTGACACACGCTGTACAGTCTGTCAAGTAGAAATTTTTGGTAGATGCGGTTTTAGCGATTCGACAAAATTCGGTAAAAGGGACATTTGTCTACGTTTTAGTAAAACTACCAGTAGATTCCGAACTTTAGTCGAAATCACGTAAAATTCAAAATGATCATATATTAAAAAGTCGGTATCGTTTGTGAAGAAGTAAATCATTTTAGCGAGATGAAAAATATCGGCGACTTGCTAAAACGTGGCTCGATAGGCAAAGTCACTCAGAAGGTCGAAAAATGAATCGTGTCGGGATCTAAAAATGCTGCGTCGAGGAATAGCAAAATTAAGAAAATCGGGTTTGAATGTATCCTATGAGACCATTCAATCATCATGTCGCGAAGCGGGTCAATTCGGCACACGATAAGATACTAGAGTGGCCCTCACAATCGCCGGACGCCAACCCTATTGAAAAAGTTTAGTCGCTTGTAAAAAGAAAGCTCAGAGGAAAGACTTTGTGGGCTTTGACTCAGTTGTCTCGGAAAATTCGAAAAATTTGCAGATTATGCAGAAAATCTCGTCAACCGCATGCCTCAAAGATGCCAGGCGATTATTGATGCAGGAGGCGATTGGACAACTTACTAAGGTAATTGCGCCGTTGTTAGCACACCAAAGAATACGTTGATGGCAAGAAATGTTCTCGAAACACATTTTTTTTAAGAATACTTGACAGACTGCATATCGTTCATAATTTTTTTTTCTAATTGTTTGTAGCATTTCTGTATTATATTTTTGTGTATATGGGTAACTTATTACAGCAGGAAAAGGGTAAACTAGAGAGTAATACACATGGGAGCTATTGGCTATCGGTTCAAAAAGAACGAAAAAATAACTGTATTGTCAGTTTCATGTTTGGCAGCAATAAAATACAAGTTAAAATAAATATTGTTAAGAATAGGGAAGCAATACTTCTATATATATGTAGTTACGTAAGTTAGTAAACAAATGCTAGTACAACATGTCGTAAAATAAAGGATGACGTTAAAGAATAACGGTGAGCGGTGACGTTAATCACGATAACCGGTAACGTCAACTAACGATGGATGATAATATGCTAATGAGCGACGGTAAATACGAGAATGGATTGAAAAGTTCGTGGCCTAGTCAAGAAAACAAAATAAAATACGTACAAAAATATTTCTATTTTTCGACGTAAGCTCCACCTAGCTCTATGCACTTCTTCCACCTGCTTTCCAAAGCTCCCACACCTGTTTGAAAAAAGATTCAAAATACTGGTTAACTGCAGCTTCGACTTCTTCATTTGATGAAAATTTCTGGCCACCGAGGTGTTTTTTTGGGTTTAGAAACAGATAAAAGTTCGAAGGTGCCAAATCAGGAGAATAAGCCGGGTGGTGCAGCAATTCGAGACCACAATCATGAATTTGAGCCATAAACTCAACAGACATGAATACGAGCGTTGCCCTGATAGAACAAAACTTTCTTTCTCAGTAATCCTGGGTATTTCTCTTTAATTTTTTGACGTAAACGACGCAAAAGGATGCAATAGTAAGCCGAGTTTATTGTTTAGCCTTTTGGAAGGTAGTCCACCATAATAATACCTTTAGAATCCCAAAAAACTGCCGCCATCACTTTTCCAGCCGACAGAATTGCCTTCGCTTTCTTTGGAGTTGGTTCACCAGATTTTTTCGACTGCTTAGATTGTTGTTTTAACTCGGGAGTATAGTAGTGAACCCAGGTTTCGTCCATTGTCACAAACCTGTTAAGAAAACCTTGCGGATCTGCCTCAAACATCTCCAAACAGTCGCGAGAAATCGTGAGTCGAATTCGTTTTTGTTCAACTAAAAGCAATCTAGGGACCCACCTAGCGGAAACCTTAAAAAATCCGGGTTCGTTGGCAATGATGTTTTGTGTTCGTTCATACGAGATACCTACAGTATCTGTGGTCTCTTTAATAGTTAATCTACGGTCTTTCAATATGAGATCACACACTTTGCCGATGTTTTCTTCAGTCGTAGACGTCGTGGGCCGACTGGAGCGAGGGTCATCTTCGATGCGCTCTCGTCCACGTTTAAATTCTGTAACCAATTTTTTGCCAGTGGTATATGACGGAGCAGATTCCCGTAGTGTTGTTTTCATATCATGGTGGATCTCCATTGGTGTTAATTTTTTTTAACAGGTACTTGACCGCACGTTGTTCAATTTTTTCCATTTTTTCAAAAACGCTGCACTTGGTCTCACTAAACTCGTTCTAACCTAAAAACCACAAATTCTACAGCAACAAAATTTTACACTGTAACAACCAAAGAAAGTATGAGCTTATTGAGGGTACTATAATAAAAATGTTATAATTATTTTTTGGTGAGGCCGAGAACTTTTCAATTCATTCTCGTAATACTGAAAATAAACAATATTAAACGGTAACACTATTAACATAATCGTTGTTGTTGGTAACAGGAAAAGTAACGGAAGATGGTAGACAGTGGCTCCCACTGAAGACGGTTAACGGTAACGCTTGAAGGATCTGACAACAGCGGCAAGCTCTGAAGGGCCGTCAACAGACGGAAACCAAGTAGCAGTGACGTTCAACATCGATGCAATGAAAGTTCTGATAGGCAGGCATCAGAAAGGATGTTCTAGTTTCAACTCAATCATATTAGTCAAAAACCGTGCATTTTATGAACCTGGCTTCAGGAATATGGTCAAGGAGCGTGAATTTAGCTCAACCGAGATCCATCTCAATATACCCTCTTTGGTCTGGTCACTAATTTGATTTTTGGTCTAGCCTGGGCTGATAGCGATCAGCCTGCGATCGCCTCGGTCGAGATGCAGTCTTGTGTTTTTATAGGTGCGTAACTTGGTGGAGGAATAATGCAAGAAGTATAAGCTTAGATATGAGATCACTGCCAGGAAATGACTGAAAAAATTATAAAACTGATTTATTGAGTTTCACGCAATAGGATTTTTAATTCGAGTGTAATTCGTAAGTTTTTTAAAAAAATGAACGTGCTGTGATAACATAAATCTGAAAACAAAATGCAACTTCGTTACAATAGCTCAGTCTCGCTTATTGATTTTGTAAAGTAGTAGCATTTTATCATCCTGAAACCTCAGCTTGTGAATAGCCTGTTATTTGTCCTAATGGTAGAAACATCCAATATTTTATCCGATAGAGCCGTTTTGTATCATTGAACAGAAAGGTAACTTTTTACCTCTCACTTTATTAAAGAAAACAAGTTGTGGATTGAGTCGAGAAAAAATGGAAAAATTCAATTTTATCCAGAATATTTTAAAATGGATGATACAGGTATTACATTAACGCATTTTCACTTTTCCACTTTCTTTTCTGTGCGAAAAACCAATGTTTTTTTTCAGATTTACAAAAAGTATTTTTGTATATATCTTCCAAGAAATCAATCAGGAATTTTACAGAGTAGATACGAGGATATCTAAACAATTGTTTGTGTCGTTCAACGTAAGAAAAATACTTTTTTTAATATATGTATATATATATATATATATATATATATATATATATATATATATATATATATATATATGTATATATGTATATATATATATATATATATATATATATATATATATATATATATATATATATACGCAAACAGATATGTATTTTTTTCCAAGTGACCGACAACTGTACGTTTTGCTCTTGAAAAATATAGGAAGTCCAAAACAGTGGACAATCCTAAAGAGCCATTTTCCAATAACCAAACTAGTACATGATAGGTCGCTACATTAATAGCTTGTCAGTTACTTTCGGCTGAATTTGATAAATAATCATCAGCTCGCAATCACTGCAGCAGCAAAACTTGATATATATATGAAAAGAGCGACCAATAGATTTCAGCGCCACTAACCATAAAACTGCCGAAAGGCCTATTCCAAGAGAACAAAGCCTACTGATGAAAAAAGGGATATTTTACTATTCCCCTAGGAAAATTATGTTGTAAGAGCCAATGATTTTCACACTCTCCTGAGACTAATTGAGCTGCTCTAAATTATATAATTCACTAGCTGTGCCCGCGGCTCCGCTCGCGTGGACTTGATTCGCCTTTATCGTCACTGCTTATTCGTTATGTTTATATTATTATATAGTTCAAGGGGCCTTAGACGCCCATGGCTTGGTTGCATACTTGTCTCCACTTCTTTTTATCTCCTTTTAGCTTTTTCCCAGTGCGGGATTCCCATCAACTCCGGATCTTGCTTTACTGCTTGAATTCAAGTAGATCGAGGTCTACCCTTGCCTCTTCTTCCAACCACTCCTCTTATTACGGCTTGCTTTGCTTGTCTTTCTTCCTTCATCCTTGCCAGGTGTCCCAACCATCTTAATCGCAGGCTTCTTATGACTTGGCTTCTAAGGGGTGTCGTATATAGGCATTTTAATTCGTAATTTGTTCTTCTTCTCCACAGTCCCTCTTCTTTCCTTTCTCCGTAGATTCTTCTCAAAGCTTTCCTTTCTCACACCTCCAACGTCTCCCTTTCTCTTGCATTCATTTTCCACATTTCGCATCCATGTCACCGTGGGTCTGACAACTGTCGTATTTAATTCTTTCTTTTGCTTTTCTTGATACATTCTTTGATTTCAATATTGGATTCATTGTCCCCCCAAACATCTCTGTCCTTTCGCTATTCTTTCTTGTATCTCTGTCCTTTCTTGTCCACTCTCTGTTATTGTTACTCCCAGATAATTAAATTTGTCTATTTCTCATTCAACTCATTTTCATCTCCATTTAGTGTTTCTTTAAAGTATTCCCCCCATCTATTCAGTCTTTCTACCAAGCTTACTGCTAAACTTCCATCTTTTTTTCTACATATTAGCACTTTGTCTCTCTTTATTCCCTTTGTATAAAACAAAAAAACACGTAAATCGGATAAGTGGTTCTTGAGTGCTAAGCACAGTAATGGATAGACAGACAGACAGAGAGACTTTACGTTTCATATATATTATAGATTTTTTTTGACATATATTAAATTAAGAATTAAAAACAAATTACGTAAATCAGATGAGTGGTTCTCGAATGATAAGCACACTAACGGACAGACAGAGAGACGTTGCGTTTTATATGTGGTATATTATATAGATTATTATTATTAATATATAACCTGGCCAGAGAACATATGTATGAATAAAAAAAAACACGTAAATCGGATAAGTGGTTCTCGAGTGATAAGCGCACTAACGGACAGACAGACAGACAGAGAGACGTTGCATTTTATATATTACAGATATTCTTTGCTACATGATATTGTTCCATATTTAATGGTTTAGGCAGTGTATTGCAAGAGAACGCTCTAGCGGCAAACTTTTTTCCGACTTGATTCACTATTATCGTCACTGCTTATTCCTTATGCTATCTAACGTAATAAAATATAGCCTATGACCTGGCCAGAGAACATATGTATGTTTTAAAAAAAGCACGTAAATCGGATAAGTGGTTCTCCCGTGATAAAACGCACTAACGGACGGTCAGACAGACAGAGAGACGTTGCATTTTATATATATTATAGATGTAATAAAATATATATCTATAACCTGGTCAGAGAACATATGTATGAATTTAAAAAATCACGTAAATCGAATAAGTGGTTCTCGAGGGATAAGCGCACTGACGGACAGACAGACAGACAGAGAGACGTTACATTTTACATATATTATAGATATAAATTATTATTATTACTATATAACCTGGCCAAAAAATATATGTATGAATTTAAAAAAAGACACATAAATCGAATAAGTGGTTCTCGCGTGATAAACGCGCTAATGGACAGACAGACAGACATTGCATTTTATATATGTTATAGATTATAGGTATTCTCTGCTACATAATATTGTTCCAAATTTAATGGTTTAGGCTGTGTATTGCAAGGGAACGCGCGGCAAACTTTTTTCCGACTTCATTCACTATTATCGTCACTGCTCATTCCCTATGCTACCTATCGTAACAAAATGTAGCCTATAACCTGGCCAGAGAACATATGTATCTTTAAAAAAAAAAAGTACGTACGATAAGTGGTTCTCCAGTGATAAGCGCACTAACGGACAGACAGACAGACAGAGAGGCGTTGCATTTTATATATATTATAGATGTACTAGTTTAATGATTGGTAAATGGCATATCCGTGTTGTCTTCGACCTCCTGTACTCCTACTGCAAGACAAAAACTGACTGTTAATTTTTGTCCAATCCACTGTTTTTGATCATTAAGCATGATAATTTAATAGTATAAGACTGAGTTTATTAAGTTTCGTGGAACAGCAGAAATGTCCGTCAATCTCAAAAGGCGGAATTGGGACTGTTTATTTGATGAATTTTGGGACGAGGGTCCACTGCTTAGTTGGATGCCTTAACAAGAAAACCAAATACACTGAAAAGTTGATACCTAACCTGAGGTTTTTTGAATTTTTCATAGCCTATTATTAAGTGGCACGTGTTGGCCATCATTTTTGAAGAATGACTTGGAAATCTTTAGCTTGAGAAAAACTGGTTATACCCGACAATATCTAAAATTTTTGGCTAGATCTTTGAATAGTGGGCATTTAATTATCAGCGTGAGTCTACGCGAAAAATTGGACGAGTAATCTATAGACAGACAGAGAAAGAGAGGTAACCACACCAGTAACCAGACAGACAGTTGACAGACAGCCTGACCGCCAGAGAGACAGATAGATCCACAAACCTATGGAAACTGGAAACTACGCTTTTTATGATATATGGATCCTGAAATATAAAGAGATGTAAACATCTAGAAGGGACTGTACTATAATAAAAT
This sequence comes from Pachyrhynchus sulphureomaculatus, assembly GCA_019049505.1. Classification (NCBI taxonomy): domain Eukaryota; kingdom Metazoa; phylum Arthropoda; class Insecta; order Coleoptera; family Curculionidae; genus Pachyrhynchus; species Pachyrhynchus sulphureomaculatus. The sequence continues at coordinate 32,794,228 of CM032449.1, read as the reverse complement.
TAGACTCTCAAAACGATGAAGCGATATACATAAATAATTTCAATTATATAATTTTGACTGCATGCTTAAAGCAAGAGGCCATAAACACTCACAAACAAAGCAGAACAGAATGAATGATATATTTTCATTCACTATTGATCCAAAGTCTTCGGATAATGACATAACTCGTGGTGAGTAGTTGTTGCCACTGTTTAGGTACGATTTCTTAAGCTCGGCATCCTCAAAACTGAGCTGCTCTTCTGGTGCTGTGTCCTCTTTAAACGTTAGCGATCATTCTGGTCCAAATTACTTTATTTATAGCTGTTCTAAACAATTCTACACTACTTTTCCCTGTCCATTTTCTAAGGTTGTGAGAGATTCTACGTTTTCCAGGAGGTCTCTTCCCCTTAACTTTTCCCTGCAGAATCAGTTGGAGGAGATAATACTTGTCGTCCCTCATAACGTGGCCAAAGTATGACAGTTTACTTTTCTTCACCGTATGTACGATCTCCCCTGCCTTGTTCATCCGTTGTAATACGGTATCGTTGGTAACGTGATGTATCCAAAAAACTTGCAGCATACGGCGATGATACCACATTTCAAACGCTTGGAGCTTCTTTGTTGTTGTTTCGAATAATATTCACGCTTCAACGCCATACAGTTGAAAAGAGGATACATACTACCTTAAAACTCGCATTCCGATCGTTATGTTAAGATGCATAGTACATAGAATCTTTTTTAAGCGGAAAAAAGCTGATTTTGCGTTCTCTATACGAACTAATATTTCTTTTGCAAGGTCCCATTCCTCATTAAGATTACAGCCCAAGTAAGTAAACTGATTTATCCGTCTTATTGGTTTGCCGTTGATGTTAAAATTGGCACTCAGCTCAGAGCTTTTACTCACTATCATAACTCTGGTCTTAGATATATTTAAACTCACACCATACTCTTCACATTGATCATGTACTCGAGTTATCAGCCTTTGAAGTCCATCTGCAGTGTCGGACAATACAATGGGGTCTTCTGCATATCTCAAGTTGTTAATGATATGCCCATTAACAACCACACCATACTCTCAACCACTCAAGGCTTCAGTGAAAAGCTGTTCAGAGTACTACATGTTAAAGAGCAACGGGGACAGAACCCACCGCTGTCTAACCCCTTTTTGTATACTGATCTCTTCAGATCGCTTGGCTCCCACTCTGATTTCAGCTGTCTGTTGCCAGTACAAGTTGGAAATGATACGAATATCCTCTCGTCTCATACCTACGGACAGCAAGACTTCCATCAACTTCAACCAAAATTCTTTCGCATCTTTGATCTTCTTCCTTATTATGTTATGTATGCGTTGATACTCTACGTTGTTTTTGTTCTTATGTGTTCTTCTTTCAGTCATTAAATCTAAAATTTTTTGCATTATCCATTCCATCGTCGAAACTAACAAAGTACAATATGTTGCTACGTGTAACTACACCAGCGAAAAATATTAAATTTTGTAACGGAAGACTGATTGTGTCGATTTCTATTTTATTTTGTTTTACAAAAGCTGTATGATGCGTTTCGCTATCACCGTAGCTTCAACTGATACAAAATGATATGTAAAGTGAATGTTGTTACATTTTAATAAATAGCCTGAGGTAAGTAGGTAATAAAAATTATTACTATGTACTAATGAATATTGATGGGAAATCCATTCTGAACTTTAATTGTTGTATAAATTAAGCAAAGGTGAGTTACCATGGGTTAGGTAGGTATCTTTCTGTTCATTTAAGATGATATCTAAGTCTCTAATTCTATTTATTTCTAAATTTTCCAACAGGTTTAATTTGACTACTTTGTTTTGTATGTGTAAAATTTTAAATTTGTGGTCAAAAAGATAACTGGATTCTGTTAAATGATTACTGTAAGCTGAATCAGTTTTGTTTTTTAAATAACTTCTTTTATGCTCTGAAATCTGAACTTTGAAAAAATGACCTGTCTGACCTATGTAACTTTTAGGACAAGAACCACAATTTAACTGACACACTCCAGATTTATTTGTATCTATTTTGTTTTCCTTTTACATTTTTAATAAATTTTTCCTAACGAGTTGTTTATTCTAAAAGCTATGTTGATATTATATTTATTGAAGTGGTTCTTAATTTTTTCTAATGTATTACCAAAATATGTTCAGACTAAGATTTTTTATCTGTATCTTCTTCCTTTGGGTATACTAAAAAAATAGCTTTATTTTTTAATTTTTTTATTCAATATTGAATCTATGATATCAGGAGAATATCCGATGTTAACAGTAAGTTGTTTTATTAGATTTAATTCTTTACTAAAAATTATCTCTACAAATAAGGGGACACTTACAAGTCTATGCAACATACTGTGGTAAGCTGCCAATTTTTGTTCTAGAGGGTGAACTGAATTTATATTTATTGTAGTATCTCTATGTGAAGTTTTGTGAAAAATAGAAAATTTGAGTTTATTGTAATGTCTGGTTATCGTTAAGTCAAGAAAATTAATTTTTTTTTCGACTTCTAGTTCCATAGTAAAGTGAGTGAAGCGAAACGCCTCATACAGTTTTTGTAAAACAAAATAAAGTGGAAATTGACAAAATCAGTCTTTCATTACATTCGTTATGAATTTCCCTCAAGTAACTGCCACAATTCAAATAACCGATCAAGTGCAAGTTAAACTTGCACAATTAGTATTCCGTACGTTGATTGCTTTGGTATATAAAAAAAAAATTCAAGGTCATCAGTTTTCAGTAAAGATCGAAAAAACAACTTTGTTAAAAGCTCATTTGGAATGTGTTTTGTGAAGTCACTGATCATTTTATGTAACAAAATTTTTTATTTTAAAAGCAATCAACGTATGGAACACTAATTGCGCAAGTCCCACTTGCACTTGACCTGTTTTTAGTGTTCCGTACGGAACACTTATAAGATCACTTCGGTGTCTGTCTGTCTGTCTGTCCGTCTGTCTGTCTGTCACACCCGATTTTCTCCGCAACTATTTGTCATAGAAAGTTGAAATTTGCTAATAATATAGCATCAAAGCCGTATAGTTTTGAAAGTCAAATTTTGACTTAAGGGGTTAGTTCTGGGAGGTGAAATCGGAAGTGAAAAAAAAATTTTTTTAGTAGGTCATCGAGTGTGGTATCAAATTAAAGCTTGTGAAAACACAAGTAAAAAATATATATATAATGTAATACTTGCTCACACTTTTCTTTGTATTATTTTTAAAAAATCTCGAAAAATCGCTGTCCCACCACCTCATCTCGAAAAGTACTGATTCTGGAATATTCTCCAGGTAGTGTATATTGAACGAAAATTATTACGAGTGAATTACCTTTAATAATTTATCTGGTATATAAAAAAAAACAAAAATTTCAAGGTCATCAATTTTCAGTAAAGATTGGAAACAAACTTTGTTGAAAACTCATTTGGGGTGTGTTTTGTGAAATCACTGATCATTTTATACCACCGTAACAACATTTTTTTTTATTTTAAAACCAACCAACGTACGGAACACTAATTGTGCAAGTTCAAGTTGCTCTTGACCGGTTATTTATTACTAAATACAATGTTATAAGTTTTTACAGGGGAACTTATTTTTTAAATAAAAAGCAACTTTCTCGTATAATTGCATGTAAAGTTAATTAACAAACGCTGAGAACTTCTTTGGAAAGCCTGTAGATAAATAAAGAGATATACTTACCCGATCGCCCGGTGTAACTGATGCGGCCCACGTAGAGAGTGGAATCGTTACATGAATTTTCAGAATTGTTTCCAGGCCTTTTGAGGACGATATTTCTGTGCCTCCCGTCATTTTTGGAGACTGGCTTGTTATACAAGCAGGGTCTTCTGAAACAAGAAAATAAATGCAAGGTTTGTTTTAATAAATGCATCATTATATATCATTATTGTACATGTAGAGTTCGGTAGATATTTTATATCATTATTGGAAAGCTAAGTATGTTACACCCAAATTGGGATATGGCTTGTTTTTTGGACCAGAAGCTATTACAAATCAGTCTGTAATAAACGCTCCTACTAGAGGAGAGGATAAACTTTCAGATTAGAGCTCTGAATAACCTTAGAGTACCACAGGTATTTACACCGGACTGATTTATTGTATATTGAATCTTAATACAGTCTGTCAAGTAAAAACGTGACCGCTCATATTCTTGAAAAAATGTATTTCAAGAACATTTTTTGCCATCCATGTATTCTTTGATGTCCTAACAATGGCGCAATTATCTTAGTAAATTGTTCAATTTCCTCCTGTATCAAGAATCACCTGGCATGTTCGAGGCATGCTATCGGCGAGATTTTCTGCATACTCGCGCAGGAATGATCTCCAAATTTTTTGGAGTATTTATTGAATATAATACAGGGTTGTAATGCTGGGATTAAGTTATATTTCAGTCTGAGAAGTCGGCGAAGAAAATACTGGTTAAATCTTTTTACTAAGTTTTTCAGAGATTAAATCCCCCAGCAATCTAAAAAATGGTCAAAATGTATAGAGAATAATAAAGTGTATTTCTCTTGATCAAGCTGTACGAGGTGTGGCTAGAAAATGACCGGACTGAATTTATAAATCTTTTCATTTTTGTACTTTGACATTAAACTCCTAATCCCCTTCAATCCCTACACCTTCTCTAAACGAATTTTTCATTGTTGGAAGCTGGGTTGCAGGTCGTCTTCTGACAGGTTCATCATGACTGCGTCAACGGATTCAGCACGGGTTGCTTTTAGCGCGCTGTTCGCTCTAGTAAATAAAAAAAAACCTTCTTGCCTGAAAAGCATTGTGCGCTGGTGCGGTGTTCTAGTAGAGGATCCAAGACCGATTCTTTCACATTTCAGGTCTTTTTCCTACTGACGAAATTCTGTCATCAATTTGACAATCGGTTTCTTCAAATTTTCTGGCAAAGTATATGTATGCGAGGTTTTTTTGTCACTTCCGTTTTAATAGTGGAAATAATTACATTTATGTTAACATGTACTTGGCTTTTGACAAGTAGGAAAATGTTTTTTATTGTAAAAGAAATTTCCAGTTTGTCATACGCATTTTGTGCAAAAAAAAAAAAAAAAAAAACGTACATTTTAGTTTAATATTTTCCATTAATTTTGGGTAATTGTTGTAAATAGTTACTAAGTTGGGAATGTGGAATCTTTGGCACAATGATACTACTCAGTATATATCACCACTACACCAAACACTTTATTTTTGCACTCGACGCGCGTTTCGTTAACCATGTTGGCTTCATCAGGTGCGATGATTGACTAAAGCTAAACTACAAATCTACCCTATTTATACTTAGCCTAACCCTTGAATTATTCAAGCGGAACTAATGACATAGGCAAGGCCGTCAGTTCCGGTCAAGTAACCAGTCTTTATTTAAAACTACTTTTACATTTAATGATTTTTCCATACTTTCGTATGCGTTCAACAATCTCCTATCAGATACATTTTTTATTAATTTTAGATTATCTAATGTTACAGTATGATCAGCTTCAAGGGCATGTTCGGCAATGCTAGACTTTTCTGTTCTACTGTATTTTAAGTGTGCTAAATGTTCTTTAAATCGTGTTTTAATTGACCTTCTAGTTTGCCCAACATACTTTTTGTCACAATCATTACAACTAATTTCATAAATTCCACTTTTCTCACAATTAGGAATCTTATCTTTGGGATTTCCTAAGATATTCCTCAGATTGTCTGATGACTTATATACTAAGGTGAGGCCTACCTTATTAAATACCTTATTGAGTCCCTTGCTATATTTCGGATTATATGGTATAGAGACATACTTGGTGTTATTTTCTTCGCGTGTAAAAAAGGTGGAATTCTGAATATTAAACCTAAACTTATGTCTATTTATTAGCTTATTTACTAAGTCATCGTCATAAACCATTAACTCTAGTTATATTTCTAATACGATTCCTTTCTTTATTAAAGTTTACTCTATTCAGAGGGAAAGTGACCAAACGATGAACTAAAAAATGTAATGAGGCTAATTTATGTTGTTTGAAATGAAATGAATCATTAGGAATATATCTATCTGTTACGGTGTCCTTCCTATAGATATCAAATTCTAATCTATTATTATTTTTAATAATTAAAATATCTAGAAAAGGCAATTGTCCTTTGTTCTCAACTTCGTAAGTGAATTTAATGGAATCATACCGGCTATTTAATTTAGAAACAAAATCATCAATATTTGCTTTCTTTGTATCAAAAATCGCGAAAATATCATGCACATACCTATACCATACCCTTGGGAAATATTGAGAATTTACCATTAAATACTTTCGCAGTGAAGAATTCGTTAGAATTCATTAATAAAACAAAAAAATTTAGTTCTCAATGAAAGTGAAGTCTTAATTTCTTTTGATGTTAGTTCTTTGTTCCCAAGTGTGCCAATTCCACAAACTTTACAATATCTCGAAGAATTACTTAGAATGAATGACTTTGAAGACGAAATTATTCGTGAATATTTAACATTATCTAAACTTTGTATGGAACAAAATTATTTCCAATATAACAATCAATTTTATGTTTAGAACGAAGGAACAGCTATGGGTAATTGCTTATCACCTTTCATAGCCAATTTATTCATGAGTAAGTTTGAAATCGATGCCAGTCAAGAATTAGAATATATCCCAAGGGTATGGTATGGGTATGTGGATGATATTTTCGCGATTTTTTGATACAAAGAAAGCAAATATTGATGATTTTGTTTCTAAATTAAATAGCCGGTATGATTCCATTAAATTCACTTACGAAGTTGAGAACAAAAGACAATTGCCTTTTCTAGATATTTTAATTATTAAAAATAATAATAGATTAGAATTTGATATCTATAGGAAGGACACAGTAACAGATAGATATATTCCTAATGATTCATTTCATTGCAAACAACATAAATTAGCCTCATTACATTTTTTAGTCCATCGTTTGGTCACTTTCCCTCTGAATAGAGTAAACTTTAATAAAGAAAGGAATCGTATTACAAATATAACTAGAGTTAATGGTTATGACGATGACTTAGTAAACAAGCTAATAAATAGACATAAGTTTAGGTTTAATATTCAGAATTCCACCTTTTTTACACGCGAAGAAAATAACACCAAGTATGTCTCCATACCATATAATCCGAAATATAGCAAGGGACTCAATAAGGTATTTAATAAGGTAGGCCTCACCTTAGTATATAAGTCATCAAACAATCTGAGGAATATCTTAGGAAATCCCAAAGATAAGATTCCTAATTGTGAGAAAAGTGGAATTTATGAAATTAGTTGTAATGATTGTGACAAAAAGTATGTTGGGCAAACTAGAAGGTCAATTAAAACACGATTTAAAGAACATTTAGCACACTTAAAATACAGTAGAACAGAAAAGTCTAGCATTGCCGAACATGCCCTTGAAGCTGATCATACTGTAACATTAGATAATCTAAAATTAATAAAAAATGTATCTGATAGGAGATTGTTGAACGCATACGAAAGTATGGAAATCATAAAATGTAAAAATAGTTTAAATAAAGACAGAGGGCCTATTCCTTATAGTCCCCTCTACTGGTTACTTGACCGGAACTGACGGCCTTGCCTATGTCATTAGTTCCGCTTGAATAATTCAAGGGTTAGGCTAAGTATATAAATAGGGTAGATTTGTAGTTTAGCTTTAGTCAATCATCGCTCCTGATGAAGCTAACATGGTTAGCGAAACGCGCGTCGAGTGCAAAAATAAAGTGTTTGGTGTAGTGGTGATATATACTGAGTAGTGTAAATAGTTAAATAAAATTGGAAAAAAATTTGCAGCAAAGTACTGAATTTTTTGAAGTATTTTTCCCCTTTGCAACTTTTTCCCACATTTTTAAACAATTTTTACCATTTTTGCAACAACTTCCAGAATTTTTAAACAATTTGCTACATTGTGCAACAATTTACAGGATTTTAAAATTATTTTTCGCATTTCAATACATTTTATTGAAATTTTCAATTATTTTTTCAATTTTGGCAACAATTTCCCGAAGTTGTAAATAATTTTCTACATGTTGCAACATTTTCCCGAATTGTTTAACTAATTGTATCAAACTGTTACAACTTACAGAATTTTTAAATTACTTTCCCCACTTTGCAACCCGAATTTGTTAACTATTTTTCACATTTTGCTACAATTTTCTGAATTTTCAAACAACTGGTTGAATTTTGCAAATTATCCCAAACTTTTTTAACAATTTTTTTAAGCTTGCAACACTTCCCAAATTTTAAGAAGAAGCCTTCATGAAAGTAATATTGACTGTTAATGGATTTGTCCACTCACACTTTCGCACAAAAAACTAACACAGATCCCAAACTGCACCCATCTAGCACTCAATTTGTCGATATTTTCGAAAAAAATGTCTAATAAACAACCTCCAACTGATTTCACGTCAGAGTTCAATGGAGTTTTTACCTTATTGCTCGTTCTTTAAAAATTTTTGGGAATACTTTCTTAAAAAACTCGATAATTGAACAGTTAATAACTCACTTCACGTTAAGTAACTATGAAGTTCCAGAAACACTATGAAAATTGTACTCATATTCAGGGACAGAAACAATTTTACACAATTAAAATTCATTCACTTTTGCACATTCTATAAAAGTTTAACCTTGATGCCGTCTCAGGTACTTCACGAGAGATGCTGCGTGGCACTTGACGCTTCGAAATGAAATGAAAGTTATGAGACAGGTACAAGCGGAAGATGCGCCTGAGGGGTCAGAAATCACTAGAGGAATCGGTAAAAGTAGTCAAATACGTAACCTTTTGTTTCCTTCATTTTGGCCAGCTTTTCGGGACATTTTTCTTCTGTGTGGCACACAGTGGGCGACGAAGCTATACTGTGCCACTTAAATTACCCAACAGGACTTAATTTTGAAGTAATCAGAAAGATTTTTTTCTAATTATTCTTTTTTTCTTTGCCAATCGATCTGTCGAGCTAGATTTTAGGTTTTTTTTTTTTTTTTTTCACAGTTTTCCGGAATTTTCAGAAGAAGTATTAGTTTTTTATGAAAAAACGTCGTTTTTCGCGGGAAAATCACTCTATAGATCGTAATTTTCACTTAATTATGACACATTTTTTTTTTTTTTAAATATTCATTTTTTTTATTGCCAGTCGATCGGTCGAACTGGATTTTTGATTTTTCCAACAACAAATTTTTACAAATTTGAAAAAAAATCTATATTTCAATGGAAGTACGATTTTTCCGCAAATAGATATTTATAGATGGATTTCCTTCGATATTCAGACAGATTTTTCTCAAGAATCAATTCTTGTGATGAACAATCAATCTACCGACCTTGGATTATTATTTTTGCCCTTGCTCGTATCACTTTGTGTGTGTGTGTAAGTGTGATTGTATCTGCCTGTGTGTATGTGCTGTGTGTGTGAAAAATTTAGTAGTAATAAATTTTAGGATATATTTTATTTGTTTTCAAGATTACTGGAAAAGTACAAACAACTAAAATCAAATTTGATAGAAATGAATACGTCCTAATCTTGCGAAATCAGCAAAGAACTGCAGTGAATTTAGTGGTATATAAAGTTTCAAAATTTGGGTAAAGATTACAAAATCTAATAGCAATATCTTTTTTTATTATTTAAAACACTTTAATCACTAAATGCAGGAAACGTATTGAAATTAAGAAATTGTATAAAATACTAATATAAATAAAGTTGTTCCAAAAATGACTGTACAAAAAATACATAATATTCTTGAATTAAGTTAATGCGAATGTCAGCGAATTCAAACTCAAATCTCTGCAAAATTATTCAATATTCATTGAAATAATTCAAATTTTCACTGGTTAGCAGGGTTTTGAGCTTTGTTTAAATTAGTAGCGATTAGCAAAAATCAGCAAATATTCTACCAAATTTACCTTAAATTTGTCCAAATTTATTCGAAACTACTTGAATTTGCTCAGTTGCGCGAAAAAATTGTTCTGATAAATTTAAGTAAATTTAGCTAATAAGCTAGTGATTCCTTCAAATTGCAAGTTATTTCTTCGACTCAATAATAACGAAATTACTTAGATTTAACTGGATTCTTCTTCGTCAGAACTGTCCTGCAATAAATTGGCGGTAATTTTCGCTGATTGAATACCCAAAATATTTCTAAATTCATTCATGGTTATTCCTCGACATCCTGACAATATTGTAGAAAATTTGAAAAATTCGCATGCGTTCTTTTTTAAAGTCCAAAAATAAAAACAGCAGTATTCTTTTTAGGTACGTGAGTTATTGTAGGCAATATACACATACATACGCACACGCGCGCACACACACACACACACACACACACACACACAAAGGGATACCAGCAGACACTACCTCCATGTGGTGTATCCCGAGTAATGCAAAAGATGCTTGCAATTTTTGAACAACCTGGAGCAAAACAGATAATCCGAGGTCGGTAGAGTAATTATCCATCAAACGAATTGATTTTTGAGAAAAATCTGTCCTGAATATGGAAGGAAAACCATCTATGAATGCGGAAAAACCGCACTTTCATGGAAATACAAACTTTTTCTCAAATTTTTGAAACACGCGGGGAGAAAATCAAAAATCAAGCCCAATCGATCGATTGGCAATAAAAAACGAATATTAAAAAAAAAATGTGTCATGATTTAGTGAAAATTACGATCTATAGTTTAATTTTTCTCGTGAAAAACGCCATTTTATCATAAAAATTAATACTTCTTTTGAAAATTCCGGAAAACTGGGGAAAAAAAAAACCTTCACAGATCGATTGGTCACGATAAAAAAAAAAACGAATAGTTAAAAAAAAAAATTCTATTACTTCAAAATTAAGACCTGTGAGTGGCTTCGTCCCACTGTGCGGCGCTGGAGGTAGTTACTACATAGCTCTCCCAAAAAAACGGTCGGCTCGTGGAAATAACAGTACAATCAGTGCATTCTGGTACGAGATGATTAGTTTGAAGTTAACGGGAGTCACGAAGTCTAGAAGTAACTACTTCAATTTATAGCTTTAGTCTGAAAACTTTTGGTTCACACCACGTATCACATTTAAAGTTCTTTCCTTATCCCTGCTGAGTTTTGGGAATGTAGGCGTGTCTACCATTCTAAACATTTTCTGTAGTTACAAAAAAAGTTCAATTTGATTTACCAGTCAAATGTAAATGCTAGAAGACATTCTTCAAATTAATTCAATAATAGCAAGCCTATAACAATTTCGAGATTTTCAATCCCCTAAAGTTGGGTTGAATTAGTTTTAATTATTAGTTAAATACTTAGACAAAGGGTATTGGAATAAATTGCTTAATGGTGTCCCTGAGAAGTGCTTAACACATTACGTTGGGATAACTAAGAGGCAAAACATTTTTAGAGCGCGTTATTTAATTACAGAGACGTAGCTACACTTTTTCCGGGGCGTATTCGCAATACGATAAAGTGACAGCTAAAAGCAAGATAATTGTGTTTATGTTTTACATAAAAACTATCAGAAAATGCAAATGAAAATTTCGAAGAACATCTTGTGCGTAGTTGGCACTTAAGTCTGTCAAGTAAGAACGTGACCGCTCGTATTCTTGAAAAAATATGTTTCGAGAAAATTTTTTACCATCAATGTATTCTTACTAAGGTAAGGTAACAACGGCATAAATACTTTAGTAAGTTGTCCAATTACCTTCTGCATCGATAATCGCCTGACATCTTTGAGGCATACCGTCGACGAAATTTTCGTCATACTCGGGCAATGTTCTCTAAATTTTTCAAATCTCGCGAGACAACTGAGTCAAAGTTTTCAGAGTCTTTCCTCTGAGCTTTCTCCTTACAAGGGACCAAACGTTTTCAACAGGGTTGGCGTCCGGCGATTGTGGATGCCACTTTAGTATCTTATCGTGGGCCCAAGCGAGCAGCTTCATGACGTGATTTTCTCTCAGCAATGGTTTCTTCAACGTGCTTCGGAATTTAACATCATGAGCACGAAGATATTGTCGAATGGAATAGGACTCATTCAAATCCGATTTTCTTAATTTTACCGCTCTCTGACGCAGCGCCAACTTCAGATCCCGTGAAAAGAAAGGTGCGATTCGTTTTTTCGACTGTCGAAATGACCTTACCTACGGAGCCACATTTTGGCAAATCGTCGACATTTTTGGTCTCGTTAAAATGATTTACTCACTTCTTTACAGATGATACCGTCTTTGTAATATATGTAGTGGCTGCGAAATGCGCCTTTTTAGGCCTCTTTGGGCGAGAACAAGGAAAGACTGCCTCGAACCGACGCACAGTGGGCCAGGATTTTTCGTTCAAAATTGTCTAGAGCTCCAAATTATTAACGAAATCAGACAATTTTTTTTAAATACCCATAAGCGAATTCCGGACAAACGCAAGGAAGCCGATTTTCAAAATATAACTTCAAAATTTTTTAAAATTGCAAAAAGCGCCTAAATTCGAGTTTCGTGTTCAAAATGGTTCCTCGGAGGTTTCTGGGATCACTGAATCTATTTTCAGGGTTATTTTGATCATATGCACCCTTTTGAGTGGCGAAAATAGGAGTTGGGGGAGAAATTACGATATTCTCCTGAATTGGAATTTCGCATTCAAAACTAGTTCCTCCGAGGTTTCTAGAGTCGCTGAATCTATTTTCCAACCCACATTTTCGCCCCTCAAAACAGTACATATTATTAAGATGACCCCGAAAATAGATTCAGCAACCCTAGAAACCCCCAAGGAACCGGTTTTTTTTTCTATGGGTCTAGCACACGTGCTATAGGGAAATACCTAAAGCGCTCCAGGAGCGGCATAGGTGCGGAAAAAGCGATTCACGTTGTTCTTGAATCACTGTAAATTGTACTCGGTGGGAAATACATTCCTGGGCAAATTATTCCAAAGGGATAATGTTGACGTTGATCTACGCGGAATAACGAGCTGAACCTCATACGGAGGAGGAATTAAGCGGGCTACATCCTTCGAACACTTTCCATGAAAATATTTGTAGAAGAGACTCAAGTCGCCAACCTTTCTTCGATGTTCCAGCGACTCAAGGCCGCCGGTCAGTTTCGGGTCTCCAATCAGACGAACAGCTCATCTCTGAATAAAATCCAACAAATGAAGTGTATGTTTAGGAGCGGAGCACCAAACATGGGAGCAGTATTCCATAGTTGGTCGAATTTGAGCTTTGTAAAGAATTAACAGTTGTTGTAGAATGGAGTTTGAAGGTGAAACTCTAATTCAGATGAATATCGTTTTTCTCTCCCTCCAAGCCCCATTTTCACAGCTCAGAAGGGTGCATTTGATCAAATAACCCTGAAAATAGATTCAGCGATCCTAAAAATCCCCCATGAACAAGTTTTGAAAGCATAAACTTGAAATCACCTCTCAATTCCGTGCTGCTTTTTGCAATTCTAAAAAATTTTGAGGTTATATTTTGCAAATCGGCTTCCTTACATTTATCCGGAATTCGCTTACGAGTATTTAAAAAACAAACTGTTTGATTTCGTTAATAATTGAGGGCTCTAGACAGTTTTGAACGAAAAGTCAGATCTCTGGGCCCTACAATGAGACGCGCAAATAAGTGACTCATTTTGAATTTTACGTGATTTCGACGAATGTTCGGACACTTTTACTAAAATGCGTCGTAGACAAAGGTTCCCTCTATCGACTTTTTCTTGAATCACTAAAATCGCATCTGCCAAAAATTAATTATCGTGGACACATTCTTACTTGACAAATTGTAGATAAGATTTTGCCTGTGTGAAAGTACAGTAATATTGATGATGCTTTAAGCGATTACATACTTTTGAAAAAGAAGAAAAAATTAGTAAATTTATTATAAATTAATTAAAAAGGCCTTCTACTTCCCTTGCCAACATAATTTGTAAAATAATTGTCCAATTTGACTCACTATAGAATAATTACTAATCGACTTTTTCAAAAAACAAAAAATGATACCTTATTCTTTTCTATCACATTTTTGTGCAACATGTAATAACTACATCTTTTTCTGGCTAAAAACCAAAAATATTACTATTGTAGAATTCTCTACATAGTATTATAGTTGAGATTGAAAATAGTAATAAAAGTAAAAGGTTTTAAGAATCCTGAACTTAAATAACTATGACAAGAACATATATTATAATAACACGTAGGCTGAAAAGTTTTTGGTCTAGCTACTTAAAACACATTCTTTTGGCAAAATTCAACTTTATTCATCAACATAGTGTCCTTCAAGAGCGATGCAATGAGTCCAACACCTTTCTAATATTTCTATACCTTTTTTGTAGAAGGATTTGTCTTTCCCTTCAAAATAGGCCTCAGTTTCGGCGATAACTTCTTCATTGGAGCCGAATCTCTTTCCCGCGAGCATTTTTTGAGGTCTGCGAATAGATAATAGTCGCTGGGGGCCAAATCTGGAGAATACGGTGGATGAGAAAGCAATTCGAACTTCAATTTATGCAAATTCTGAGCGATACAAATGACTGTAGGCAGGTTATTTTTGGCACCCCTGCAAATAATGCTTTGTAGAAAGAGAGCACAAAAACTAAAGCAGAAATGTGGCGGAGTACAATCAAGAATCTACGGCTGAACGAAAAATACAGAAAGAAACAACTCGCGTGTGCAGAGAAAAACATAGATCGAGACTGGCGCAATGTAATCTTTGCCGATGAAGCTTTATTTTGGCGTTATATTATCACCCCACGAGCCTGGTCAATTTACACTAACCGATTAGTTTGGCGCACCGTGAAACACCCTATGCAGATCATGTTATCTTTACCTACAATTTGCAGGTTGAAAAAATGCTCCAGATTTACAAGAAGGCATTAGTACCGACTGCCAAATGGTGGTTTGTTGAAAAAAATGAGGAGTGGATTCTTAAAAAGAATAACGACCCCAAACATCGAAGTAAAACGTGTAAGCAATAGAAAAGAGAATTCAGTATAGTCACACTAAATTGGCCATTCCAGTCGCTTCATGCAAACGCAATCGAGCACGTATGGTCCTACATCAAGTAGAAGCCTCGTAGTAAAGAGGTATACATGGTGTAACAACTGTTGCAAATTCTTTGCCCCAATAATAAATATAGCATTTTCCTATTTTGTAGAATCTTTAAAGTATTTTATTTCTTTGGCATTTCCAGTAAAAAGAAATTGTTCAGGTAAAAATCAGTCACAAAAAAAAACCTCGGATTACAAGAGGAATTTGTACATCATCACAAAATCTGAAATGTTGGTACAAAATATTAATAGACAGTAATCATAATGCAGTTATCTTAAGCTATTATAAAAGCTACAAGAAAATATATCGAAAAGTTATTTCTGAATCTGAATCTGAATTTCTGCTAAAAAATTGAACGAGACATTACCCAACGTTAAACCCAGCTGGTATTTGCCCTACTGTCAGGAGCTTCATACCATGTTCCTGATATCAATAAATCAGCAGGATGTGGTTATAAATAACCTAAAAAATTCTAATTCCGTTGGAGTTGATGAAGTTCATACTAAAATGCTAAAAACTTGTGTTCATCTTATAGCAGGTCCATTGCCATTTTTGATAAATATGATACTATCCGAGGGTGTGTTTCCTGAGGCGTTGAAAATTGCAAAAATTATTCCGGTATATAAAAAGGGTAAAAAAGATTGTATTGAAAATTACCGGCCTATCACGCTGCTCTCTATATTATCAAAAATTGTGGAAAGAGTAATGGTTAATAAGATAGTAGCATTTATAATAAAGTACGGCATCTTGCATGGGGCACAAAATGGTTTCTCAAGGGCAAATCCACAATATCGGCAATTTACGAAATTATTAATAAAGTCTACACAAATCTAGATCTGAAAATGAAAAACATTAGGCCTATTTATGGACTTAAGTAAGGCGTTTGACCTTGTAAATCACGTACATGTAAATACAGCAAAGTAGGACATATTACCGATAACCGCAGGGATCTGTCTTAGGACCTCTGTTATTTTTGCTTTTTGTGAACGATCTGCCTAATATAGAATCTCATCATGTTTGCCGATGATAATAATTACGTTTGCTTTCACAAATGTAAAGAAGAAGTGCTAGTGTGTGCACAAGATATTTTAAATAAATTTTTAAAATGATTCAATGCAAATAAATTGTGTATAAATGCACAAAAGACTGTATTCATTGATTTTACTCCTCAAACTAAAGCAATATCTGAAAGTTATGTATTAAAAATTCAAGGGAAAAGTATCCAACAAGTAGATGAAGTAAAATTTTTAGGAATATATTTGGAAAATAGCTTAAGTTGGGAAAGCCATGTTGATGTTCTTTGCAGGATTTTATCATCGTCGTGTTTTGCATTATATAAACTGAAAGATTTGACCAATAGAAATGTTTTGTTGTCTTATTACTATGCACATTTCTATTCAAGAATTAAGTATGGCATAATTTTTTGGGGTTGTTCTTCTTATAGCCTCAGGGTTTTTCGGTTACAAAAGAGAGCGATAGTTAACGCTCAGAGAAGTGCATCCTGTGGGTGGATTTTTAGGGATTTAAGGATCCTCACAGTACCTTGTATTTTCATGGTCGAAATTTTATTATTTGTGAAGCAGAAACCACAGAATTTTGTTACTAACAATTATTATCACGATTATAATACAAGGTACGGTGATAACTATGCTATTCCAATCCACAGTTTGTCCACAACGGAAAACAATCCCCGTTATATTGGCATTCACCTATTTAATAAATTGCCCCCCGTTTTCGAAATATTGTTAATATAAAATTGTATAAAAGAACGTTAATTGATTTTTTTTTGGAAAAATGTTACTATAGTATAAACGATTTTTTAAGAGATAGAGGCTACTAATGTTAAGATGATAACTTTTGTTTGCTTTATTACATTTATGTAAATTTATTTGTAATACTTCTTCTCACTCATTTAAAATAGTGCCTGACTTGTCCTATGCTATTGTGTATGGTCTCCTGGATTAATAAAGTTTATTTATTTATATTTATATTTATTTATTTATTTATTTAATACGCGGAAGATCTTATCTAAAGTATGCCCCGAAGATTCCAGACGATCATCGCCGCTGATGGGGCTTGGACGAACTACTGAATCATTAGCATTTTAACGGCAATCTTTTACAGTCTAATGATGTAAAAAACTTTTAAATAAACAAATTTTTTGATGAACAATGCGCGACATGTTTTTACTAGACCAACTGTATTTACTATTTTTAACTCGCAAGATAAGGACTTGAACTTACCTGCATTTAAACGCAGTAAAAAATGTTTGCCTAAATTTCCTGTTCATAAAACAGTACGTTATGGGATTTGAGCATGAACTAATATAGGCTAGTAACTGGACAAGTGAAACTCCTGTAGAGCCAACTATTTCGTAAACCTCTTTGGGATAAAAGAGGTACCATGTATTCAATATGTGCAAAGGTGCCCAGCATATGAAAAATTCCGCGACGATTACAAGAGCATTCGTATAACCTGAAAAAGAAAATATGAATATGAAAAATAATTTTAGCAACCGAAAGTATTTGCAAAAGTAATAAATATTGTAACTCGAATAAAATAATGAATATTTTGAGTCTCATACTTTAGCCAAATGTGTTATTTACAATAAAATTGATTTTCTGTAGGAATATTCAGTACACATTATAGTTTTGGTCCGTATAAAGCGGGGAGTTTAATAGATATTATGTAGTTTGATATCACCAACCGAATACCAAAGATGTGAAACAATAAAAAAAATTTAAAAATTTTCAGAACCCACATAAGGACTAACCAGTATAATTTTTGCATGCTTTTAGAGTTAAACTAAAAATTTAAGGAAAGTATAAACTTGAAACAATTATATTTCGGATATATTTCCAGTAACTCAACAATACACTAAGAATATTTACTTCTTATTAAAGAGTTTCTATTAATTAACTAAATTTTTTTCTTCACATCTTCGATTAATTTCTGTACAGGGTGAGTCAACTATAGAGTAAAGTTCATTATCTCATTTGTTTCGGGAATGAAGAAAAAATGTTAACTATAATAGTTTTAGGGAATGTTTAGGTGCACAGTTTAAAATTATTTTTGAGTATATAGGGTACTTCAAAAAAGTGTGGTATTTTTTTTTAAATGGAACATCCTATTTTCTAATTTATTTTTAAATTCTGCGTAAAATTTTATAACTTTTTTATTGATAATGTTATATAGCTAAACCTAGTAGTTTTTCTAATATTTCATTTTTTAAAAAAAAATACTAGTTTTCAGAAATTAGAGTTACATGCTACATGCTACAAATTGAAAAATCTCAACACCCTGTATATTATTATTCTTTCTGATAGACTTTACAACACCCTCCAACTTTTATTAAATATGTCATATACCTATTTCTAAATAGTTTCGATTTATTTTGAATTTTTCAATTTTTAC
Organism: Pachyrhynchus sulphureomaculatus; assembly: GCA_019049505.1. Taxonomy (NCBI): domain Eukaryota; kingdom Metazoa; phylum Arthropoda; class Insecta; order Coleoptera; family Curculionidae; genus Pachyrhynchus; species Pachyrhynchus sulphureomaculatus. Next base: position 32,775,837 of record CM032449.1, on the reverse strand, counting down.
CCCCCACAATATAGTTGCCAAGACAAAACAAAAATGTAGCATTGTCATATTTTGATATGCCTATTAAGCAAGTAAAAATAGTTTAATATGTTGTAGTAAGTGACATATAAAGGTAATAGTTATGGATTTTCCTAAAAATGAATTAATTGATATGGTACATATACTGCGCGAGGCAGGAAAAAATTGCTTTTTGGCAATAAGGCTTTACGGAGCAAAGTACCCCCAATAGACGTATACCATCTAGAAAATCTTTTCGGCGCTTAATGGAACGGATTGATGATAGTGGTAGCGTTGAGTATATGAAACGGAAAGTAGTAAACCAGAATGCTAACAATGAGCAAAAAGAAATGGAGATTTTACTTTATCTTGAAGATAATCCGTAGGTCAGCAGCCGTCAATTAGCTGACTTATCTGACACATCCCAATCTACGGCTAATCGCGCAACGAGAAAATACCTCCATTTCATATAAAACTACACCAGGAACTCCGAGACCGTGATTTTGAACAACTAGTAATTTTTTTGTACCACCATGAATGGAGCAATAGAGGCCGATCCAAATTCTTTATCCAAAATAATGTTTTCTGATGATGCTACTTTTCGCAGTAATGGAGCAGTTAACAGTCATAACATGAATTATTATTCAACAGTTAATCCATTTTGGGTCCGAGAAGTTCAAAACCAAAACCATTGGTCGCTTAATGTATGGTGTGGAATATTAAATCTTCGAATTATTGGTCCATATTTTTTCCCCGAACCGCTTAACGGGCCTAGATATCTAAATTTTTTGCAGAACGAATTACCCCAGCTTCTTAAGGAAGTTGATAACTTTGAAATGGAACACATGTAGATTCAATAAGACGAAGCTTCTGCTCATTACCACCAGGAAGTTCGGGAATTTTTAAACGATCGTTACCCACAAAAATGGATCGGTAGGGATCGATTCATTCAGTCGCCCTCTCAAACATGTGACTTAACACCTTTAGACTTCTTTTTGTGTGGGCTACATTAAAGATCGTGTTTATGTAAATCCCCCTACAACACCAATAGTTATGGAAAATAGGATACGGAATGCGTGCAGGACAATAACGCCCTTTATGCTAAGGAAAGTGAAGGAAAATATAGTAAAATGAATAAACATGTGTATTCAAGTAGACGGGCATAGTTTTGAACATTTTTATTACGTCATAATATTTAATCCTTAGGTAAGTTAAACTATATTGAAATTATTATTAGCTATTTGTTTATGTTTTCACAATAGCGTAAGTGTATTAAAAACAAGGGTATAAATTGAAAAATTAAAAATAAATCGAAAACTATTAGAAATAGATATATGACATACTGGAGGGTTTTGTAGGATCTATCAGAAAAATAATAAAATACAAGGTATGCGATCTAAGAAATTTTGAGATTTTTCAATTTAAAATAGTCGAAATACATAAATTTATTTGGAACACCCTGTAGCAACTAACTCAAATTTCTTTACATATATCTTTTCTTTTCATCTCTATAGAACGCTCGTACCAATTATGAGTATTCCACGTTCAGAAACAATGGTGCTACTTGCAATTTTTAACAAAACTGAAAACTAGTATTTTTTTTTTAAAAAATTGAAATATTAGAAAAACTATTAGGTTTAGGTATATAACATTATTAATAAGAAAGTTATAAAATTTTACGTAGAATTTAAAAATAAATTAGAAAATAGGATGTTCCATTTAAAAGAAACATATATTAAATCGGACACACTTTTTTGAAATACCCTGTATACTCAAAAATAATTTTAAACTGTGCACCTTAACATTCTCTGAAACTATTGTATTTAAGATTTTTTCGTCATTCCCGAAACGAATGAGATAAGGAAACTTTACTCTATCGTTGACTCACCCTGTACAGTTTTTAAACTTCTGAGACATTTTCTACTATTCGCTTTGATGCGAGGGAAATTCTTAAAGAGATCTCGCTTTTTACAACATACTTTATACTAAAGGCTGGCATCTCTCAACTGACTGGAGTTCTAATATGTTAAGCGAATTCTAATTTTTGGGGGGTCTTCTCTCAATCCCTTTTCACCTCAATGGGAGAATTGGTGATACTAAGCAGTTGCTGCCTGAATAGTCATTCTACAAGGCATTTCGATCCTGCGCTACCTGACTTGACTTGAGCATACCCATACCAACAAGAAATCTTACTTGGTCGGACCATCTTGTTGGAGACCATCCCCTTGATCATCTACCTCCTATATTCCCCGTTACTTCAAGCTGTTCCATGGCATCCACTTTCTCATAATGGGACCAAAAAATATTTCAGGTACTATCTATTAATTCTATTTGAAAGTTGGTCATTAATACTCAGCTCTTCAAGAATAGATACATTAGTATGATACTCTGAGTATTCTTCAATATGCCCACATCTCAAATGCATCGATTCGTCCTTTCTCATTTTAACTGTGTTTTTTGTTGCAGCTGGGTCCTTCCAGACCTTAGTTAGTTTGATCGTCGAGTTTCTTGGTGTAGCCGAAACGCCTTCTTATTTCCGCTTCTCAGCCCACCATTGTTAGTTATGAGGGATCCCAAATAGTTGAAATGGTCTAATTTTTAGTTACGTAAGAGATATTATGAATTTTAGCCAATGTATTGTAATTTTGGCATAATGTATTGCAGAGGAAAAACGAAGAAATTTTTGTATGTTGGTGTACGTTTTTTTACTATCCGTCCAACAGCGAATCTCCATGGCTCAAACTCTGCAAGCGAGGGAATAAAATTAGCGAATAACTGAAATGGTAATCGCTAAACAAATTCACTTGTCAAAAGAGTCTATCTCTATCCAGCTAGAAAAAAAATACCAGAGGCTTAAAAATCCGTAAAATCTGACACAATATAAATTTAAGAAAATTTTAGAAAACAGAATCAAATATTAGTAGGAAATAGGG
>CM032449.1:32683952-32772807 GCA_019049505.1 Pachyrhynchus sulphureomaculatus | reverse complement strand
AATTCGCCAATAAGACCAGTAGTATCGTACAGCAACACCCCCCTAAAAATCTGGCAACACATCTCAACACCATCTTCAAAGAAAATACACAATTTAATCCAAAATACAACACAAAAAACTCTATAGACCTCACAAATAAACTTAAAAATATCTCCCATCCCAAATAACGCCCTTCTAGTTTCATTCGATGTAACAAATATGTTCTCCAATATCCCAAATAAAGATTGTTTAGAAATTTATAAAAACTATGTTACAAAAAAACAACGTCAATATAACAATACAACAAGATATATTGAAACTGTTCGAATTTTGTATATCCGGAAATTATTTTCAGTTCAATAATCAATTTTTCAAACAAAAGAGATGGACTTGCCATGGGGTCTCCACTTAGTCCTTTGCTAGCCGAAATCTTTATGTCAGAATTGGAAAACAGTTTTCTAAAAACTCAACACGCGAAAAATATTCTCTTTTGGTTTAGATATGTGGACCACATCCTAGTATGTTTCCTTGGAAATGATACTGAACTAAATTCCACTTTAAATTAGCTAAATAATTTACACCCCAACATAAAATTCACACTTGAAAAAGGAAACCGATAATAAAATAAATTTCTTAGATATTACAATTTTGAAAAAGAGAAATAGACTAGAATTTGATATCTTCCGCAAACCAACCTTTTCAGATGTCACCATCCCAGCTGACTCAATACACCCTAACTCCCATAAACTGGCAGCCTATAGATCTATGATCCATAGAGCCTTCAATATCCCCCTTAGTAAAAATAATTTAAAAAAAGAACTGGACACAATCAAAAATATAGCACTCAATAACGGCTTCCAACCTAAAATAATTAATACCTTAATAAGCCGTAAACGAAAACAAATCATTTTCAGCTTAATCTACCCCGTAAAAGAATACCGAGAAAAGAACACATTCATACCTCTGACATATTTTGGTCCCATCTCGGATAAAATATCCCAAGTTCTCACGACCGAGGAAACAAGAATAGCTTTAAAACCCGCTCGAAAATTATCCAATATATTTTTTAATGCCAAAGATAAAACTAATAAATACAATAAATCAGGAGTTTATAAACTTAATTGTCAAGAGTTCAATAGCTGTTACGTAGGCCAAATGGGACGGAATTTCAAGACAAGATTCGCAGAACACGATGCCTCTTATAGGCTAAAAAATGAAAAAATCACACTTTGCTAAACATTTCTTAGAAACAGGCCATACTTTTCCCAATATCGATTGTTTACAAATACTCCATATGGCACCTAAAGGGTCAAAACTCAACTTCTTAGAATCTATAGAAATTTACAGACATTCAAAGGACCATAATATAAATTTACTGAATAGTCAATTAGACGTAGCAAATTCTCTTTCGTTCCAACTTTTTAACATATAATAGACCCACATCTGTTCATCATATAAACATAAAATACCAAAAATCTGTTTTAGTCTTAGTTAAGCGTTTGACAATGTAGTTGTACTACGAAATCGCGATAACGCAATTGTAAAATCTTTACAAATATATGTAGTGACAGTTAACAAAGTAATTAAGTAGTTTTATTGTGATAATGTACTGTCACAAAGTAACGGACCAATCAATCAACTCTTTAGGTATATAACATTATTAATAAAAAAGTTACAAAATTTTACGCAGTTCCATTTAAAAAAACATATGTTATTTTGGCCACACTTTTTTGAAGTACCCTGTATACTCAAACATAATTTTAAACTGTGCACTTTAACATTCCCTTAAACTATTGTACTCGTATTTAACATTTTTTCGTCATTCCCGAAACAAATGAGATACTGAACTTTATTCTATCGTAAATTCACCCTGTACAAAATTCGACTGTAAAGCTTGTGGTATATACCTTTCTGTCCTTTTATGTCTCTAACCATTAAGTTGTGTTAGATTTAAACCTTGTGGTATATGCTTTTCTGCTCTCTTATGTCTCTAACCAGCAGGTTATGTTAGGTTTAAATTTCGTTATATAGGCCTATCTGATCGACTATGACTTAATGCCTTAGGTTATGTTAGGTTCAAGGCTTGTAGTATATGCCTTTCTGCACGTTCATGACTAGACTTATTAGGTTATTTTAGGTTCAAACTACCATACTTAGCTTTTTGTTCGCCTATCAGCAGTGGCGTACCTAGGGCGGAGTGAGTAGTTCCTGTGCCCTGAGCGCTATTCAAAGGGGCGCGCCAAATTCGCAAATTATTAAACTTAAAAATCAAAATAAACTAACAATATAATTCATATTCAAATAATTTTGCGATTCACGCGCGTGGTGAACTTTCGCAAACGAGCGAGAGGGAATGAGTGGTGCGACGGACGGCGCGGCTTTAGTAGATTCCTTAATGCTTTCACTCGCTCGACTATTAATTGCAATATCCATCGCAAATCACGAGCGATCTTTCAGTAAGCTAAAACTCGAAAATGTTCTAAATCTATCTGCGTCGAAGAAGGCAAGGAAGGTGCAATTTTAAGTTTAAGACTATTAAAAGCGCACTTTTACAGTTCTAAAATAGAAAATAAAAATGTTTTGTAAGATTTATGACTGTTTTATTTAGTGCATCTGTTTATTTTATATTTAGATAATTTGCGAAGGGGCGCAACTTCGATTTTTGCCCTAGGTGCCATTTCCGATTGGTACGCCTCTGCCTATCAGTCAATCTACACATAAAAAGTTATTGTATTTTAAGTACTTTTATGAACTACATAAAAGAAATGTCCTACTTATAACAAAGAATATTGATGTAAAGTTATTTATAGGGACAATTTTGATGTCAGTCCTTTATCAGCTGGATCAAAATGCACAAAGTATCATATTCAGATTAATTTGTACAATAAAGAACTGTTTCATTCATACGATTAACAATGGTTACACCTGGAAGCTATTTTTTGAGGTTAAAGTATCATAATTTTTTTTTAAATTATCTTCGAATTCGAATTGAGAAGTATATACGTTAAAATACCAAATTTAGTCGATTTTTTTTACTATTCTTAATATGGGGTAAATATGCATTCTACATAAAGGGTGTCCCAAAATTCACGCAAGAAGTAATTTTGATAGAAAACACAGGTTTTTAATTAAAAATTGTAATTTTTTTATTGATTCATAAAGTGTACAGTATAGGGTTATGTATGGATGAACATATCGGGTAAATGGCCTCTACGGTTTTCCTGGCACATACGCAATCTTTTGTCGAAATTTTCCATGACCGTTTTGCATAAATGTGGCTGAAATTCGTCGATACAAGGCCTAATTTCCTCCTTCAAGTCGTGGGTGGTCGTGGGCTTGTTGGCATAAACTTTAGACTTTAAAAAAACCCCAAAGAAAAAAGTCCAACGGCGTTAAATCGCATGATCTGGGCGGCCAATTCTGATCACCAAAACGGGATATTACAAGATCAGGAAATGACTCATGCAGTAATTGAATTGTTTCTCGGGCTGTATATCATATGGCACCGTCTTGTTGAAACCACATGTCGTCCAGGTCCATATTTTGCAATTTAGGCACAAAAAACTGGATTATCATATCGCGATAACGATCACCATTAACTGTTATTGCCTGGCCAATAGCATTTTCGCAGAAGAATGGTCCGATAGTACCTTCAGCCCAAAATACGCACCAAACAGTGACATGTTGTGGATCCATTTGTTTCGCAACAGTCACGTGTGGATTGTCTGAACCCCAAATGTGACAATTTTGTCGATTAACGAAGCCATCAAGATAGAAATGAGCCTCATCGCTGAAGATGATTTTCTTCGAAAAATCAGTATCCACTTGTTTTGTTGTTCCATAATCCATTCAACGAACTCTCCTCGTTGTGCGTGGTCAGTAGGCTTCAGTTCTTGTGTCAACTGAACTTTGTAAGCATGAAGATGCAAATCTTTCGTGAGAATAGAATGTAGAGAGCTTCTCGAAATGCCCAATTCTTGACCACGGTGCCAAATGGATGTTCCTGGAGTCTCAGCAACACTCTCACGAACTGCTTCAATATTTTGTGTCGAACGATTTGTTGAAGGACGCCAGAGCGTTTAAGATCACTAACTGATCCAGTCTCCTTGAATTTTTCAATTAATCTCTTCACAGTTGATGAGGTTAAATCACTATTTCGACGATATTTTATATGAAAATTTCGAACTGTAGCTGCCAAACTTTCATTATTTTTTAAAATATTGCTCAAAATGAAAACACGTTGTTCTCTCGTGTAGCGCTTCATTTTTAATAACTCTGAACTGTATAATAGATGATATAATCATAGTAAGTCTGCTTTCTTTCTCGTTTATATTACAGATCTGCTGGAACGGACCAAGAATCCAATCTATAGCTTTGGAAATGACAGTACGCTTATTTCTTCGTTTCCTCGCAAGGCTAGTATCATCAGAGAGCAAGAAGTCTTAACAAAGACCAGGAAAAGTTAACGTTGCTAAACCCGACATACTTATGTCATTAACTTGGAAGCAAATATGTTTTGGCATGAACATATTGCAAGCATTGCAATGAGAGCTTCTCACAAACTGGAAATATTATTTCGAACCAGAAAGCTTTACACTCCAAAACAAGTGTTAGTTCTGTACAAAGGTGAAATGCGACCAACGGTGGAATACTGCTCTCATGTTTGGACTTCTGCTCCCAAACATACACTGTATTTGCAGGATCCAATTCAGAAGAGAGCTGTTCGCTTGACTGGAGATCCAGAAGCAACATAGATTCATTGGAATGTTGAAGATTAGTTGGCGACTTGAGTCTATTCTACAAGTAGAAGTATAATATTTTCATGGAAAGTGTTCGGGAAATGTAGCCTGTTTTAGTTCTTTCCAAAGCAATACATGCTAGCAATACACGTCGCGCTAATACTTTATATCCGTATGAAGTTCAGCTTGGCACTACTCGTACAACCCTTTTCAGGTAGTCTTTTATATCAAGAACCTCATCCCGTTGAAATGATTTGCCCAGGACTGTTTTCCACCAAGTGCAATTTACAGCGGAGTTAAGCTTCGGATCGCGATGTGTGTACACGGTAGTGTTTCGAGCTATTTGATTATTTTGTCGATTGCGAACGAGAGGGACTAGAAATAAAGCAGAGTGTAATGGTAGATTAAAACAATAAGTAAAAAATTTGGAGATTTATGAGAATAATTTTGTCAAATTGTATGAAGCTAACGAAACGATAAGCGACGACCTTGATCATTTTACTTTTTACGGTGATAAGAAATATAAACAACAATTTTTTTTCATTTTCTCCCGTGTTTGAAAATGGAATATACGAAGGACACACGTAAAGTTTTTATAACAGAAAGAACAATGGATAGCGATGATTATACCTCAGGAGACTCGAAAAGAGGAAGAGTCGAAGAAAAAGAAGAGCCAGTGGGATTATTCAAGAAGAGTAAAAAGGTGATAAGAAGACCACAGAAAGAGAAAAACGAAAGAGTAGATAAGATAGACAATTTGATAGAAATGATCAGAGAGCTAATGTCAGATATAAAGGATATGAAACAAGATCAGAAGAGATACCAACAAGAGTTGAAGGAACTAAGAAAGGAGAACGAAGTATTGAAAGAGGAAAATAAGATAATTAGAGAAAACATAAGAAGTATGGATTTGAAGATGAGTAGACTGGAAAAAGGCAACGTAAGGAATAATATTGTAATATCGGGAATGAGTTTTGAAGCGAATAGCCAACCAGATCTGAAAATGGGTGTAGAAAAGTACAGATTAAAGATGTGATAAAAATGGGAGCGACTATATACAAGATAGAACTTGGAAACACGGGAGATAAGGAAGCTGTAATGAAAAATAAAAACAAACTGAGAAACCTAAGAGAGAGAGAGAGTTCATACAAATAACGATTTAACAAAAGATGAACGCGAAATTCAAAAGAAATTGAAGCATATAGCAGAGAACGAGAGAAAGAATGGAAAAAGGGTGAAAATAGGATATCAAAAAATCGTAATCGAAGGAAGAGAATATAAATGGAACATTGAGGAAGAGAAACTGAAAGAACAAACAAAGAATACTACGGCCATTAAGTCAAAAAACTGAGAAAAAGGAGAGAGATAGGTAGATTGACGACGAACCTGGCAAAGATAAAGAATACGGAATAGAAGACTAGTAAAAATAAATACAAATAAGAAAATAATCAAAAAAATAGATAGGAAGAAAGAAATAGGAAATAATTATAGAGTTTTTAGATTGAGAACACGGAATAATAGGGGTATAAACGGAAAGGAGGATGAACTGACAGAAGAACAACAAATGCACTATGTAGGAAGCAATAAAACAGAGAGGAAAGGAAATGAATGCAAAAAAATAGAAGGAAAAGCATACAAAAATCAACATAGAGACATAATACCGGAACAAGATACAGAACTCATACAAACAGAAGAAACTAATACAAAAGAAACAAAAGATGCAATCGGCAATTTAAACAGGATGGAAGGATATAGAAGGAAATATGGAAAAGACAGACATAGATTAACTTAAATCCACACACTCCTAACAAGGGGTAGAAAGGCATAAGGATTAAGTAAGTAATAATTTACAGCGATTCAAGATCAACGCAAATCGATTTTTCCATAGTGCTTTATAAATTTCTCTGCAGCACGTGTGCTATGTCCATAAAAAAAATGTATTTTACCTTTTAATAGCTAAATTGTAAAATTACCCCGATATTACTAAGTAATTTTAAAAAAAAACTCGTTATTGTAAGTTATACCCCAAGAATTTTCTAAAATATTCTAAAGAAAAAAGTTGTATAATGTTACACGATATATTAATCTATCAAAATAACGACTGTTTCCTTTTCTTTATTCTGTACCATTATTTTTTTTTCAAGCCAGAAGAAAAAACAATGTTTTGTATATATATTCTTTAAAGAAGCATTAATCAGAGTTTTGACTCTTTAGATAAACGTCTTTATTTTTTTTTGCAAATTAGAACATTCTTAGTGTTCCTCATGGAACACTTACGGGATCACTTCCGTTTCTGCCCGTCTGTCACACCCGATTTTCTCCGAAACTATTTGACATACAAAGTAAAAATAAAAGTATTGATGGCCCAGTCAGAGGAGGGTAGTTTTGAAAGTTAAATTTCGTCTAAGGGGTTTAGCTTGTGGGGGAAGTCATTTTTTTTTTCTAAAGTAATCGAGTGGGGTGTCAAATGAAAACTTATGAAAACATGAGTTAAAAAAATATAGACGATCTAATACTTGCGCACACTTTTCCTTGCATTATTTTTAAAAAATTGCCAAAAATCTCTGTCCGCCCACCCTATCCCGAAAAAATACCGATCAAAAAATTTGGAAAAGTTCTAATTATTCTACTTAAAGTCTAGATTAAGCGAGAATTATCATGAGGGCATTACGTTTGATAGTTTATCTGACGTAAAGAAAAAAAAAAAACTATGAAAACTATGTTTCTTGACTTATGGTGGAGGTTTTTGTAAAATACCTTTAAGTATATTACTATGATTCAGTGGCGAGTCGCTCTTGTACCGAGATGTAATTTTATTTTATTTTAAAGGTAATCACGGTACGGAACACCCATTACGCTTAACCAACTTGCACTTGATGGTTACTTTTATATATATATATATATATATATATATATATATATATATATATATATATATACATATATATATATATATATGTATACACACATATATATATATATATATATATAATATATATATATATATATACACCAGGTTTACAAGTATGAAATGCGGATTTCAGACAACAGATGGTGCACCAATGCAGTTTGTGCTATAAAGATTTGACACTGCGCCATTTTGTTGTGTCATCAACAAGTGTCAGACGCGCAGGAGTGATAAATTGGAAAAGTGTGTGCATATTGTTGTGTTGTTGTGTTCAATATGTCGAAATTTATACCGAACAGAGCATTCGCGGACAGCATTAATTTTTTGTTTTCATTTGAAAAAAACTGCTGTTGAATCATACCGATTACTTCGAGAAGCTTATGGTGCATGCTCCATCGCAAAATACGTGTGAACGATGGTTTCGGCGTTTCAAAAGTAAGGACTTCGATGTTGCAGACAAGGAACGTGGAAAACCACCAAAACGAAGATGTGGAATTGCAAACATTGTTGGACGAAGATGATTCGCAAATACAAAAGCAACTCGCCGAGCAATTGGGCGTTAGTCAACAAGCTGTTTCCAATCGGTTATGAGAGATGGGAAAGATTCAGAAGACCGGCAGATGGGTACCACATGAGTTGAACGACAGGCAAATGGAAAAAGCGCAAAAACAGGTGTGACATTTTGCTCGCTCGGTACAAAAGGAACTCGTTTTTGCATCGTATAGTTACAGAGGATGAAAAGTGGATTTATTATGAGAATCCCTAGCGCAAAAAATCAGGGATAGACCCAGGCGCACCATCCACATCGACCGCAAGACCAAATCGCTTTGGCAGAAAGACGATGTTCTGTATTTGGTGGGACCAGAGGGGCGTGGTCCATTATGAGCTGTTTAAACCTGGGGAAACGGTTAATACTAAACGTTACCAGCAACAATTGACCGATTTGAACCCTTCGCTGCTTGAAAAAAGGCCAGAATACCGAAAAAGGCAACATTTTTCTTCATGACAATGCTCCATCACATACGGCACAACCAGTTCGCGACACGTTGGAAGCACTCAGCTGGGAAGTTCTACCCTATGCGACTTACTCACCAGACTTGGCTCCTTCCGATTACCACTTGTTTGCATCGATGGGTCAGGCACTTGCTGAGCAGCGCTTTGGTTCGTACGAAGATGTGAAAAAATGGCTTGATGAATTGTTCGCAGCAAAAGGGAAGATTTTTACTGGCGTGGTTTTCACAAATTGCCAGAAAGATGGGAAAAATGTATAACAAGCAATGGAGCATACTTTGAATAAAGCACTTTTTATCATTCTTCCGAATTTAACATGTTTTTTTAGAAAAAAAATCCGCATTTCACACTTGTGCACCTGGTATATATATATATATATATATATATATATATATATATATATATATATATATATATATATATATATATATATATATATATAACCGTATATCTCTTCTACCATATGGTGTAGGGCAGTTATACATTCTCCTTTTTTTTTCCCTCTCAATCTCCACATATAAACTTCTTCCATCTGTCTCTATTCTTTGCCATTTTCACTGCTTCTTTCCAGGATTTTCCCTTCTCCTTAAGTATACCTGCAATCCTCCTATTCCAGGTCTGTCTAGGTCTTCCTCGCTTCTGTTTTCCCTGTATTCGGGCTTCATACACTTGTTTTATCTGTCTATCATCTTTCATTCTCTGTATATGTCCCCACCATCCCAGCTGTCTTTGTTGTATATATTCCATAATTGCTTGTACTCTCAGCCTTCTCCTTATTTCTGTACTCCTTATTCTGTCCTTCCGTGTAAATCCTCTCAGGTATTTCATTTCGACGGCTTGTATCTTGTTTTTCTGCCTGTCTGTTAGGGTCCATGATTCACATCCGTATGTTAGGATTGTCCTATAAATTGCTTTGAACACTTTTATTTTTGTTTGTTTCATCACGTCTTTCTTCTTAATGAATTTATTACTTATTGCATAGTAAAGTTTGTTAGTTTTTTAGATTCTTTCATTAATTTCTTTGTCTTGTTTTCCAGTTTCATCCATTATCACTCCCAAATACTTATACTGTTCCACTTGTTGTATTTTATTCCCTTCTATGTAAATGTTCGTTTGTTGCTTTTCCATTGTCATTACTTTTGTTTTATCTATATAAATTTTCATACCTTCTTCCTTAAACGCTTTATTCCAAATATCAAGGTTTCCTTATAATTGTCTCTCATTTTCCGCCATTAGCACAATATCATCAGCAAAAGCCGCTTTAAATATTTTTATTCTTTTTAGCTTCCAGTATCCAATTGTCATTCTTTTCACTTATATTTCGCATTTCTTGATTATTTCATCCATGTATGTGAACAATGTTGTGCTCAAGCTTTCTCCTTGCCTCAAACCTTCCTGTGTTGTCAATCTCTCCGACTTCATGTTGTTTTTTATTACATACTGCACATTGTTGCTGTATATTCCCTTTATGAATCTTATTGTCTTTTTGTTTATTCCCTTGTTTTCGAGGCTCTTCCACACTTTATTTGTCGGCACACTGTCAAATGCTTTTTCTAAGTCTATGAAAGCAAGGTGTAGACTTTTATTTTGTTTTGTTTTTTTTTCGATAATCTGTTTCAGTGTAAATATGTGGTCTCGTGTACTTCTTGATGGTCTAAATCCACTTTGCGATTCCGATATTTGTGTTTCTATTACTTTCTTTTTCTTATTATTAATGATGCCTTCATAAATTTTGACAATTGTGTTCAGTATAGTAATTTCTCTGTATAGATTGGTGTAATAAACGTTACTTTTTTATTGGCATTTATTTAGGTCAGGTAACCTTTGACCTCTATCCATGTGGTGATCATTTTTAGACGCCCGGCCCCGATTTATGGAAAATTGTTGGATATTTATTTATTTTTTTAATGTAGAATGGTAAAGAGAATGTCAAGGACGTATTTGACATTTGGTAGTGAAAACGACGCTGGGCCGCGACGCCAAACAATTTTTTTTCCATCGACATACCTTTTATAAAACGGCGTTAGAAAGCCCTATTTTTTTCCAACTTTTTTTCCTTTAACTGTTTTCTTCTAATATATCTTTAAAAGTCCATCACAAGAAAAAATCTAACGAAGTGAGGTCTAGTGATTTAAGTGAATACCTGGGCTGCGAACCCCTATCCATCTTCGTTGAAATCGTTCATGCAAATACTCTCTAACAGCAGTAATTCTATGAGGTGGTACTCTGTCATGTTGATACCACATATGCCTTCTTAAAATAAGGGGAACATTCTCTAATAAAACTGTATTAACTAAGAAATTAAAGTATCTATTTCCAGTTACTTTTCCCTCAAAAAGTATGGTTCAACCAAATATCTGCCAATTATCCCACACCATACATTAACGCCATAATGGCCTTGATTCTGAATTCGGTTAACATTGCATGGACTCTTGTCAGCCAAGTAATGATAATTTTTTCTGTTAGGTTTGCCGTTGCTGATAAAATAATTTTCATCTGCCATAATATATGATTCAGAAAATAACCTTCTTCGTCATATTTAATCATTATTTCTGCTACAAAACTCAGTCATCGTTCCGAATTAAATTGTATTAATAAACGAAGATTATGCATTTTATAGTCAACGTGTCTGTTAGCTTTAAGAGATTTCTGAATAGCCCCATAAGATATATGCAACTGCCTGCTTGCTTGTCTAATTAAATTGTATAAATAATTTCAAAAAAATATATATTTTTTTTATGAGTCTAGCACACGTGCTACAGAGAAGTCCCTAAAGCGCTCCAGGAGCGGCATGTGTGCGGGAAAAGCGATTCACGTTTTTCTTAAATCGCTGTAAATTGTACTCGGTGGGAAACACAGCGCTGGGCAAATTATTTCAAAGGGATGTTGTTCTTGATATAAAAGACTGCTTCAAAAGCGTTGTACGAGGAGTAACAAGCTGAACCTCATACGGATGTGAAGTGTTAGTGCGACGTGGATTTCTAACATGCACCGCTCTGGGAGGAATTAAGCGGGCTACATCCTTCGAACATTTTCCATGAAAATACTTGTAGAACAGACTCAAGTCGCCAATCGTTCTTCGATGTTCCAGCCAATCAAGGCCGCCGGTCAGTTCCGGGTCTCCAATTAGACGAACAGTTCTTCTCTGAACAGAATATAACAAATGCAGTGTCTGTTTGGGGGAGGAGTCCAAACATGAGAGCAGTATTCCATAGCTGGTCGAATTTGAGCTTTGTAAAGAATTAACAGTTGTCGTGTAGTCTACAGCTTTCTGGTTCGAAATAATATTCCCAACTTTTGAGAAGCTCTCCTGTAACATGTTTATGCCAGGACATATTTGCTCCCAAATCAACGCCCAACAAATTGAGTGACGCTAGGGGAACGGAGTGCCCCGACATGACCATGTCGGGTTCAGCAACGTTAACCTTTTTAAAAAAAAAAATCACCGCCTGGGTTTTTGTAGCGTTAAATTGCACTTGGTTATGGGTACCCCAAGATAGAACTTCTTCCAGGTCCTTGTTAAGTTGGACGACCTCCTGCTATCTGCGGATATTCGCCTGAGTAGCCGATGTCCAAGCGTTCAAAGTGAATGAAGAGATAAGCGTACTGTCATCTGCAAAGCTATAGATTGGATTCCCGGTCTTTTCCAGCAGATCGTTAATGTAAATGAGAAAGAGAGTAGGAGACAGTACGGAGCCTTGGGGCACACCGGCGTTGATAGTGAAGGTGTCAGAAAGAAATCCGTCGACCGCCACTCGTAAAAAAAACGCTCTCTGAGGAAACATGAGTGCCACAAACAGAACTTGTCAGACATACCATAAGAGCATAGCTTAGCCAACAGTCCATCGTGCCAAACACAGTCGAATGCCTCGGATATGTCAATTGCGTTGTTCCAAACATGTGTTACATAAGTCAGAAGATCTCCTGTTGATCTATGTTGATGGAAGCCATATTGGTGATCGCTAATAATATTGAATCCTTCACGATATTTTAGAAGATGCTGATTGACCTTCTCCATGACTTTCGATAATATTGAAAGCATTGCGACTGGTCGGTAGTTATTTGGCAAGGTCTTCTTGCCTTTTTTAGGTATCGGCTGAACTGTGTCACATTTCCAGCAGGAAGGAAATATTCCCTTTCTGTAGGATAGGTTGAAAAATCTACAGAAAACTGCTGTCAGTTCCCGCGCATAGTTTTTGAGAACTATGGCAGGTATTCCATCAGCGCCAAAAGCCTTTTTGGTGTCTAGCTTCATTAAAATACGCTTTATGATACGCTGTCTGAAGATAACATCGGGCATCCTTGGTTGCAATATGGGAATAATAGGTGGTGTTTTTCCTTGGAAATCGACAGTAGAATGTGAAGCAAAGAGTTCAGCCTAGTTCACTTTCTCAGCAGTGTGTAGGCAAGATATTTAGAAGCACCAGCTTCTTTGCATTTTCGGTCAAACCAAGGCTTGCCGTTGGAGGGGCATTTCTTCAAAAAAGGGATGTAAGCTTCCATTCCAGTCAAAATAACATCGCAAATCTCCCTGGCGCAGATGGGTTGTCGGATCGAAAACAAATGTCCATCCAAGGGGAAGTTCGAAAATATTCCTTGAGAACTTCCCATTTAGCGGCCTAGGCGCCTCTCTGTCACTGATTGGTAGGATATTCGATGTCGAAAGCAGTTTATGGTCGAAAGAGCCTAACAGCGGATTTACGGTGACCGTGTAAATCCCCCGATTGGTGGTTAAAAAAACAGATCAAGAAGACTGGCGAACTTCCCGTCTCGATCAGGGATCCGTGTTGGTTCGTGAATAAGCTGAGTTAAGCGACAACTGATTGAGAATGGTTCAGATTCACGACCTGGTTCGTCGGTAGTATTTGAATATTTGAATGAATGATTTCAAAAATATTGCATACTACTTTTTAATCTGTTAAAGCAATTCTTCCTTTAGAAATACCTTTCTGTCCAGAAAATGCATCCATATTGCTAATCAAGTTTCGTTCTAATCGACAAAACATAGTGTGATCCGAGATAACGTTCTCGATACAGTCTTACGGCTCCGAGAATTTCTTCTTGCTTCTCTATAAATAAGAGTCATATCTACTTTTTCAGCATGGGAAACCACTTCAACCAGAAGCTATTAACACACTGTTTACTTAGTTTAACTCTATTGAATCGAATAGTTGTGTAAACAAGAGCTGTCAGATTAAACTATGATAGCCGCCTACTAAATAAATTGTTTGAAAACCTCCAAACGTGGCATACGATCCATGGCAACCACGATGACCAAAAAAATAATATTTTGGAGGGTTTTTTGCTACATAATTTTTTTGCAAAACAAATTAGAAAAAAAAAAAACAGTTTAAGAAAAAAAATGTTAAGGGCTTTCCAATGCCTTTTTACAAAAAGTATGTCGATGGAGAAAAAAGTTGTTTAGCATCGCGAAGCCCAACGTCGGACGTTTCACTACGAAATGTCAAATACGTCAGTATATTCCTTGACATGTACTATACCACTCTACATTAAAAAAAAATAAATATTCATCAATTTTCCATAACTCGGTGCCGGGCGTCTAGAAATGATCACCCTGTACGTGGTCTATCATTTTGAGGATTTTCTATAATATCTGAAAGTTTTTAAAGTTTATTCTATTTAAAATCTCCGAAGCTGGTATGCCAGAAGTTAAAATTGATTTTACTAGTATTGTATATAGAACAACCTCGGTTTTAAGGTTAAGCTTACCTTCACAATTTAGTAAAGGGTAGATAGCTAAAAGTTTAGCATTTACTTTTTTTAACAGATTTGTTTTTAAATTCCAATTACCTTTTTTATCGAAATGGATTCCAAGATATTTGATGCCATTAGGCCAGTCGATTTGTTTATTACGAACCCTTTGTTTCTGGAAGATAAATTATAGATTTCGAAAAGTAAACGGCTTCAGTTTTATCTGGATTTAACTTAGTCTTCCAGTTTTTCATCCACCTTTCTAGTTGGTTAATAGCCCGATGAAGATGTTAAATTACAATCCTAGCTTGTTTAGATTTTATTGTTACCGCTGAATCATCAGCGAGAATATATAAATTTGTTAATTTGGATTTGGGAATATCAGATATAGATACTGAAAAGGATCTTTTTGCACGGTAAGAGATTGTATTTTCTATAATATATAACAATATATAAAATGCAACGTCTCTCTGTCTGTCTGTCCGTTAGTGCGCTTATCACTGGAGAACCACTTACCCGATTTACGTACTTTTTTTTGAAAACATACATATGTTCTCTGGCGAGGTTATAGGCTATATTTTATTATGATAGGTAGCATAAGGAACGAGCAGTGACGGCAATAGTGAATGAAGTCGCCAAAAAGTCTGCCGTTAGTGCATTCCATTGCAATACACAGACTAAACCATTAAATATGGATCAATATTATGTAGCAGAGAATATCTATAATCTATAATATAATATATATATATATATATTATATATATATATATATATATATAATGCAATGTCTCTCTGTCTGTCCATTAGTGCTTTTATCACGCGAGAATCACTTATCTGATTTACATATCTTTTTTTAAATTCATACATATATTCTTTGGCCAGGTAATATAATAATAATATTAATCCATATCTTTAATATATATAAAATGCAACGTCTCTCTGTCTGTCTGTCCGTTAGTGCGCTTATCCCTCGAGAACCACTTATCCGATTTACGTGATTTTTTTTTAAATTCATACATATGTTCTTTGACCAGGTTATAGATATATTTTATTACATCTATAATATATATAAAATGCAATGTCTCTCTGTCTGTCTGTCTGTCCATTAGTGCGTTTATCACGCGAGAACCACTTATCCGATTTACGTGTTCTTTTTTTTTAATTCATACATTTGTTCTCTGGCCAGGTTATCTATAACCTTCAACCTATAATATATATATAAAATGCAACGTCTCTCTGTCTGTCTGTTTGTCCGTTAGTGCATTACGTGCTTTTTTTTTAAATGTACATATGTTCTCTGGCCAGATTATAGGATATATTTTATTGCGTTAGGTAACATAAAGAATAAGCAGTGACGATAATAGTGAATCAAGTCGGGAAAAAGGTTACCGTTAGCGCGTTTTCTTGCAATACGCTGCCTAAACCATTAAATGTGGAACAATATCATGCTGCAAAGAATATAATATATATATATATATATATATATATATATATATATATATATATATATATATATATATATATATATATATATATACATATATATATATATATATATATATATATATATATATATATATATATACATATATATATATATATATATATATATATATATATATATATAAAATGCAACGTCTCTCTGTCTGTCTGTCTGTCCGTTAGTGCACTTATCACTTGAGAACCACTTATCCTATTTACATATTTTTATAAATTTATACATTTGTTCTATATAATTTGATATAAGCCTAGATAATGGGAGGTAAAGTGAGATAATGGGAGATAAGGAGAAATAATGGGAGATCAGCAGAGATAAGTCTAGATAATGGGAGTTATGGTGAGATAATGGGAGATAAGGAGAAATAATGGGAGATAAGGAGAAAATATTTCGAGATAAGTCGAGATAAGCCTAGATAATGGGAGATAAGGTGAGAAAATGGAGATAAGGGAAAATAATGGGAGATAAGGAGAAATAATGGGAGATGAGCAGAGATAAGCCTAGATAATGGAAATTATGTAGAGATAATGGGAGATAAGGAGAAATAATGGGAGATAAGGAGAAATAATGGCAGATATTTTATTACGTTAGGTAACATATGGAATAAGCAGTGACAATAGTAGTGAATCAAGTCCACGCGAGCGGAGCCTGAGCCGCGGGCACTGCTAGTTAATTATATAATTTGAAAAGCCGTGCTTTAGGTTAACAGTCACACCACTATGCTAAACTCGGTCCAAGGTGTGGTTAATCTGGTGAACAGATATACCGTTTTCTGATTTGCTCTAAACCCAAATTATTCCAGTAGTAAAATATAACTGTTTAGTATCAAATCATTTATTTTCACCCGAATAAATTTTTCCACTATTATACCAAGACCAGACAATAAGATTACACAGGCAGACAAAATTGAACAAAACTCCAGACCCTGAGACCAGAGTATACTTAAAATATAAAAACACTCTAGTCCCAATACCCAATTTATTTATTTTAACAACT
Organism: Pachyrhynchus sulphureomaculatus; assembly: GCA_019049505.1. Classification (NCBI taxonomy): domain Eukaryota; kingdom Metazoa; phylum Arthropoda; class Insecta; order Coleoptera; family Curculionidae; genus Pachyrhynchus; species Pachyrhynchus sulphureomaculatus. The sequence goes on along the minus strand of CM032449.1, from coordinate 32,755,964 downwards.
TAACAATTGTTTCAAACACACAGAGTCCTCTTCAAAAGTGTATTTAGAGTAACTAAACTATTTTAAATGGTAATGTATATAAGTAATATATTCCTTAAACTATTATTTATACCTGTTTTAGGTTAAATATTTCATTAAGTTATGCAGAGTTATATCTATAATATATATAAAATGTACGTCTCTCTCTGTCTGTCTGTCCGTTAGTGCGCTTTATCACTGGAGAACCACTTATCCGATTTACGTACTTTTTTTTCAAAAACATACATATGTTCTCTGGTCAGGTTTATAGGCTATATTTTATTACGATAGGTAGCATAAGGAATGAGCAGTAACGATAATAGTGAAAGAAGTCGGAAAAATATTTGCCGCTAGCGCGTTCCCTTGCAATACACACCCTAAACCATTAAATATGGAACAATATTATGTAGTAGAGAATACCTATTCCTTCATTTATATATATATATATATATATATATATATATATATATATATATATATATATATATATATATATAATGCAGTATTTCTGTCTGTTTGACTGTCCATTAGTGCGTTTATCACGCGAGAATCACTTATCCGATTTACGTTTTTTTTAAATTCATACATATATCCTTTGGCCAGGTTATATAATAACAATAATCTATATCTATAATATATATAAAATGCAACGTCTCTTTGTCTGTCTGTCCGTTAGTGTGGAGAACCACTTATCCGATTTACGTGTGTTTTTTTTTAAACATGCTAAACCATTAAATATGGAACAATATCATATAGCAAAGAATATCTATAATATATATAAAATGCAACGTCTCTCTGTTTGTCTGTCTGTCCGTTAGTGCGCTTATCACTGGAGAACCACTTATCTGATTTACGTGCTTTTTCTTTAAACCTACATATGTTCTCTGTCCAGGTTATAGGATATATTTTAGTACGTTAGGTGACATAAGGAATAAGCAGTGACGATAATAGTGAACCAAGTCGGAGAAAAGTTTAATGCTAGCGCGTTCTCTTGCAATACACTGCCTAAAGCATTAAATATGGAACAATATCATGTAGCAAAGAATATAATATATATAAAATGCAACGTCTCTCTGTCTGTCTGTCTGTCCGTTAGTGCGCTTATCACTCGAGAACCACTTATCCAATTTACGTTTTTTTTTTTTTTTAATTCAGACATTTGCTCTCTGGCCAGGCTGTCTATAATCTTCTATCTATATTATATGTAAAATGTAACGTCTCTTTGTCTGTCTGTCTGCCTGTCTCTCTGCCTGTCTCTCTGTCTTTCCGTTAGTGCGCTTATCACTGAAGAACCACTTATCCGATTTACGTGCTTTTTTTTAAAACATACATATATTCGCTGGCCAGGTTATTGGATATATTTTATTGTGTTAGGTAACATAAAGAATAAGCAGTGACGATAATAGTGAATCAAGTCGGAAAAAAGGTTACTGTTAGCGCATTCTCTTGGAATACATTGCCTAAACCAATAAATATGGAATAATATCATGTTGCAAAGAATATAATATATATAAAATGCAACGTCTCTCTGTCTGTCCGTTAATGCGCTTATCACTTGAGAACCACTTATCCGATTTACGTGTTTTTATAAATCTATACATATGTTCCATATAAGTCGATATAAGTCTAGATAATGGGAGTTATGGTAAGATAATGGGAGATAGGAGAAATAATTGGAGATAGGGAGAAATATTGCGAAATAAGTCGATATAAGCCTAGATAATGGGAGATAAGGGGAGATAATGGGAGATAAGGAGAAATAATGGGAAATAAGGAGAAATAATGGGAGATAAGGAGAAATAATGGGAGATAAGGAGAAATAATGAGAGATAAGGAGAAATCATGGGAGATGAGCAGAGATAAGCCTAGATAATGAAAATTATGTAGAGATAATAGTGAACGAAGTCGGAAAAAAGTTTGTCGCTAGCGCGTTCTCGTGCAATACGCAACATAAACCATTAAATATGGAACAATGTTATGTAGCAGAGAATATCTATAATCTATAATATATATAAAATGCAATGTCTTTCTCTCTGTCTGTCTATTAGTGCGTTTATCACGCGAGAAACCACTTATCCGATTTACGTGTCTTTTTTAAATTCATACATATATTCTTTGGCCAGGTTATATAATAATAATAATCTTAACCTACAATATATATGTATAAAATGCAACGTCTCTCTGTATGTCTCTCCGTTAGTGCGCTTATCACTGGAGAACCACTTATCCGATTTACGTGCTTCTTTTTAAAAACATACATATGCCCAGGTTATAGACTATATTTTATAGCGTTAGATAACTTGAGGAATAAAGCAGTGACGATAATAGTGTATCAAATCGGAAAAAAGTTTGCTGTTAGCGCGTTCTCTCTTGCAATACACTGCCTAAACCACTAAATATGGAACAATATCATGTAGCAAAGGATATCTATAATATATGTAAAATACAACGTCTCTCTGTCTGTTTGTCCGTTTGTGCGCTTATCACTGGAGAACTACTTATCCGATTTACGTGCTTTTTTTGTAAACATGCTAAACCATTAAATATGGAACAATATGATGTAAACAAAGAATATCTATAATATATATAAAATGCAACGTCTGTCTGTCTGTCCGTTAGTGCGCTTACGTGTTTTTTATAAATTTATACACATGTTCTATATAATTGGATATAAGCCTAGATAATGGGAGATAAGGTGAGATAATGGGAGATAAGTGTAAATAATGGAAGATAAGGAGAAATAATGGGAGATAAGTCTAGATTATGGTGAGATAATTGGAGATAAGGAGAAATAATGAGAGACAAGGAGAAATATTGCGAGATAAGTCGAGATAAGCCTAGATAATGGGAGATAAGGTGAGATAATGGGAGATAAGGAGAAATAATGGAAGATAAGGGGAAATAATGGCAGATATTTTTATTACGTTAGGTAACATAAGGAATAAGCAGTGACGATAGTAATGAATGAAGTCCAGGCGAGCGGAGGCACGGGCACGGCTAGTTGTTTTTATAAAATCTATGATAGAATTTCTGAGAACTAATATAAATTGAGTAAGGGAGAATGATTTAAATCTACTTGTTCGTTTAATAACTGGTTGCTATTATTACGTTTATTAATTTCGAGTCTTTCAAGGAGATTTAATTTTTTGGATTTATTTTCAATATGTAGAATTTTAAATTCATCACTGAAATTATGTGATTCATTAATTACATGGGTTGTATAATGTGAGTTGTTATTGTTTTTTAAATAACTATATTTATGTTCTTTAATACGGGTTGCAAATGGTCTACCAGTTTGTCCACCATAGTTTTTGGTACAAGATCCACAATTTAATAAATAGAGGCCTGATTTTTTAATTTTATTATATTTAGATTTGTTATTCAGAATTATATTCTCTAGAGTGTTATTAGTTTTAAATCTTATTTTTTGTTATTTTGTGTTAATTGTTTGGAGATTTTTCTAGTGATTTTTCCTGTGTAAGTTTACTGTGCTTTACGTTTTTGTCAACTGTCGTAGAGTATATAAGTGAGATGGCTTATTTAAATATTTCTTATATAGAATGTTATCAATAATGTTAGGGTGCTATCCGTTATTGACTGTTATTTGTTTAATGATGTTTAGTTCTTTGTTTAAAATTAATTTTTGACTGAGAATGTGTAATAACTAGACACCGGATTATATCCATTTGCATATTTTCATATGCGTTTGCATATTTAGACCATTCTCACCGATTATTGCATATTTTACCCAAAATCTAGCAATGATGCATATTTTCCCTATATTTACAATATTTCTCGGTATTACTAGGCAATTGAATTGCTCAGGGTATTATTAATGTCGCCATCTGGAACCGATCTTATCGCCGGGACATTACCTGCAACAGTCTAAATATCAATTAGGTTATAGTGCCAAGGGAATACCCAAAATTACGACGGTATTTTATTCCTTTGTTTCTTGGTCGGGATATTAAGTGATAAGTAGTTAGTTTCTAAAAATATTTGTTTGAGCGTGGATCAAATAAACAATTTTCTCGAAGACGAATTTTTTATTTTAAAACAAGATATCAGTTTTAACATTATTGTTGACGCGCTTGCATCAGTGTAGTCTTTTTGCAATTTTTAACGTGTTGTGTTAAAGTTTAACGTGTACCATGCCAGCCGCAAAAAAAAAAGTGTTTTTCTTCGTGGGTAGCTGATTATCCTGGAACATTTACATACGACGGAAATGTTTTATTTTGTCGAGTTTGCGAGAAAAATGTTTCGTGCACAAAAAGTTTCAAATTGACCAGCATGTCAAGACAAGTCTTAATATCGCAGGATTGCAAAAAAAAGACCCACGACAACAACTTATAACAGCAGCAAGTAGCAGTGATTGCACTTCTATAGGTAAACAAAAAAACCACTTTAGCATGGATTTATGTGAAGCATGGCTTGCAAGTAATATTCCTCTCCACAAACTTACAAATCCTACATTCAAAGATTTTCTGCGAAAATATTGCTTGAATCAAAAAATACCAGAATCAACCCTGCGTAAAAATTACATACCAACAATTTACCAACATGTTATGGAAGAAATACGTAATGAACTTAAGGATGACATTATTTGGATTTCAGCTGATGAAACTACCGACAGTTGTGGTCGCTATATCGCGAATTTAATTATGGGTGCATTAAGATTAGAGCCTTCTTCTTCCTACTTGGTGGCCTGCAGAGAACTTGACAAGATAATTCATTCTACTATCGCCATTTGTGAATGAGGGTATTAAAAAAAAATATTTCCTGAATCTTCTGCAGATGAAAGAGTGTTTATATTTCTCTCAGATGCTGCTCCCTATATGCTCAAGGCAGCCAAAGTTCTCCAAGTATTTTATCCAAATTTAAGTCATGTGACGTGCTTTGCTCACGGAGTCCATCGGCTCGTTGAAGAAGTACGATCCACGTTTGGAAATGTAAATAAACTGATTTCATAAGCAAAGAAAGTGTTTCTTAAGGCACCTGCTCGCAATAATGCCTATAAAGGAAAACTGCCAAATGTGCCTTTACCTCCCGAACCAGTGGTAACTCGATGGGGAACATGGATTGAAGCTGTACTATTTTACAATGAATATTTCGAGGCCATCAAAGGTGTAGTAAATGATTTCGATAGTACAGAGGCTATAGCAGTTCGTCAATCCAAGGAAGCATTTAACGATTCTGATATTAAAAAAAAAACATAACTTTTCCCACATACCTGCGGGTATTAAAAAGCTTGAAACTCGGGGTTTGGCGTTGACCGAATCATTTCAGTTAATGAATAAAATCCGTCAAATAAACTCCACATTGTCAGATGTTTTCCCACGTAGAGTTAAAGAAAAGTTTGAAAACATTTTGTGCGATAACCCAGGCTTTGAACCTTTGTGACAAATTTATAGTTTTATTAATGGAACGGGTGAACTTTTGCCAGAAACAATAAGTGCTAACATAGCACCCAAATTCAAATACTACCCAGTTACCTCAGTGGATGTGGAACGGTCTTTTTTCCATTTAAAAATATTTTAAGTGATCGAAGACACAATGTTACTACCCAACATTTGGAACAATACCTTATTGTTTACGTGTACAAGAATACAAATGTTAAATAATTTTAAAAAATGTTAAATAATTGTTATTTAAATTTAAACATCGTCGATAACTTGTTAATTTTATGCTGATTTTGAAATAAAAAACTAAAAATTACTACTTTTATTATTATTTAATATTGCATATTTGGATCCTTTTCATGCATATTTGGATTCTTTTCATACATATTTTAAGCATTTTTCATGCATATTTGCATGCATATTTCAAGATTTTTATGTTGCATATAATCCGGTCTCTAAATGACCTATGGATAACGGAATTGAATGCTGCCATTTTGTGAGTGTAAAGGTGTGATGAACTATTAGGAATAACTCTGTCCGTATGTGAAGGCTTATGAAAAATAGAAAAATCATGCAAATTATTTATTTTTGATATAGACAGATCTAAGAAATTTATCGAATTATTGGTTTCTAACGCAATTTTGATTAATTAAATTTACATTATAACTGGAATGATTTTTTATATTTTTCATAAGCTGTCACATACGGACACAGTTATTCACAATAGTTCATCACATCCTTACATTCACAAAATGGCTGCATTCAGTTCCTTTATCCATAGATTATTTTGTCAAAAATTAATTTTAACAAAGAACTAAGCATCATTAAATAAACAATAAAATTCTATGATGACCGGTGACCAACGGATAGGTACCGATAGAAAATAATTTTATTTTATTTGTTTATAATTAAACAAATATTCAGGCAGTAAATATTTGTTGTACACTTTTACTATAAAGATGTCATGCTTTTAATATATTCTTGGAAATTCTTATATTGAAGATGAATGAGTGACTGAATTTCATAGAATACTTCAGCAATCACGTTACGGAACACTAACTGTGCAAGTCCGACTTGCACTTGACCAGTTTTTAATTTTTAGATTTAATATTTTAGGGTAAGTTAGAAGTAAATTATACTTTGTTTAGTTTAGTTTAGAAATATTAAACAAATCTGTATTGATCAAGGATGCAAATTTTTTTAAATTAATGAAGCAAGCTAAAAGATTTTTAAGATTAGTAGGAACATGAAAGTTAAAAATATGTAACACGAATAATATTAGGCTAACAACATAGTCTTGAGCAATGCCTTTAGATAATGGTAGAAAAATTGATTTAACAACATTTATATTTAATACCTAATATTTCCTGTAAACATGATTTATGACTCTTGCCAGCTATGTTGTCAGAGTTTTCAAAATGAAAAAAGTTTCCATTGGAAATTTGATTACTCAATTCAAACGTAACAAAATTACAACAAGAAAAAACTAATTTTCCCGAATTTCGTTCCATTTCACATTTATTCAAGAAATCATTGACACAGCCGCAGCTCAGAAAAGTTCTAAAAACTGAATGAACCAAATTTTACGGTCAATAACCGAAAGCGTAAGATTTTTAAAAATGTTAAGAAGGCAATTTTGGGGTAATTCCTACTGTTTTTAACTGTCTATTTTACTTATTCTTTTCTGCCGTTATACGCCCCAAGATTAATAAAGTACTTTTATTTCCAAGTGTACTGTTGTAAACGTTCTTTATTTGATGCTGCAGGAAAATACCTAAAGCTCTTCAGGAGCGACACGTATGCTGAAAATGCGATTCAGGTTGTTGGTCTTGAATCACTGTAAGTTATACTTGTTGACAAACACAGTCCTGGACAAATTATTCCAAAAGGATGAGGTTCTCCATATAAAAGGCTGCTTGAAAAGGGTTATACGAGGAGTAACAAGCTGAACCTCATACGGATGTGAAGTATTAGCGCGACCTGTATTTCTGCATCGCTCTGGGAGGAATTAAGCGGGCTACATACATCGAACATTTTCCATGAAAATACTTGTAGAATAGACTCAAGTCGCTAGCCGTTCTTCGACGTCCCAATGAATCAAGACCGCCGGCCAGTTCCGGGTCTCCAATCAGGCTAACAGCTCTTCTCTGAATAGAATATAACGAATGCAGTGTATGTTTGGGAGCAGGGCCCCAAACATGGGAGCAGTAATTCATAGTTGGTCGAATTTGAGCTTTGTACAGAATTAACTGTTGTTGTGGAGTGTAAAGCTTTCTGATTCGAAATAATATTTTCAGCTTTTGAGAAACTCTCTTTGCTATACTTGCAACATGTTCATGCCAAGATATATTTGCTCCCAAATTTATGCCGAACAAATTGAATGACGATGCGACAGGAATGGAGTGCCCCGACATAACTATGGTATGTCGGGTTCAGCAAAGTTAATTTTTTACAAAAAAAAATGCCGCCTGAGTTTTTGTAGCTCCAAATTCCACTTGGTTACTGTTACCCCAAGCTAGGATTTCTTCCAGGTCTTTGTTCAGTTCGATGACTTCCTGCTATCTGCGGATATTAGTCTGAGTAGCAAATGTCCGAGCATTCAAAGTGAATGTAGAGATAAGCTAACTATCATCTGCAAAGGTGTAGATTGGATTCTCGGTCTTTTCCAGCAGATCGTTAATGTAAATGAGAAAAAGAGTAGGAGACAGTATGGAGAGTGAAGGTGTTAGAAAGAAATCCATCGACTGCCACCCGTAAAAAACGCTCTATAAGGAAACATGAGAGCCACAAACAGAACTTTTCAGATATATCAACAATCCATCGTACCAAACACGATCCAATGCCTTAGATATATCAAGAGTAACTGCTCGAGATTCTCCAAAGTGTTCAGTTGCTATGTTTCAAACATGTGTTACGTAAGTCAGAAGATCTCCTGTTGATCTGTGTTTACGGAAGCCATATTGATGGTCGCTAATAATGTTGAATCCTTCAAAATGTTTTAGAAGATGCTGACTTTGAGCCTTTTCCATGACCTTCGATATTATTGAACGCAGTGCCACTGGCCGGTAGTTATTTGGCAAGGTCTTTTTAGCTTTCTTATGTATCGACTGAACTGTGGCATATTTCCAGCAGGAAGGAAATATTCCCTTTCTGTAGGATAGGTTGAAAAGTCTACAGAAAACTGCTGTTAGTTCCCTCGCACAGTTTTTGAGTACTATGGCAGGTGTTCCGTCAGCGCCAGAAGCTTTTTTGGTATCTAGCTTCATTAAAATACGTTTTATGACACGCTGTCTGAAGACAATATCGGGCATCCTTGACTGCACTATGGGAATAGTAGGTAGTGTTGCTGGTAGGCTGTGCTGCTTCCCATTTTTTTTTTGAATTCGTACTTAAAAACTTAAATTTGCATTTAAAGACACTGACTTTAGTTGGGGGACAATTACAAATTTGTTTTAAAATATATTCTATTTTTGTATCAATGAAACAGCCTAATTTAATTAAAAAGTTTTTCTCTCATAGTCTCCTTTTCATCTAGTCAATTTCGGCAAGGAAACAAATAGTTTAATGAAATTTCAAAATTTGAACTTAGAAAAGAAAACAAAAGAAAGTTTATTAATTAACATGGCAATTTCAAGCTAACAAAAGTAAGACAAAAAAACTGATTCATTCGTAAAATATTACATTCAAGATAAAGTATTCCTTTTACTCCTCACTTTCAAAATAAATCATTTCTGTCAGTTTAATAGCTAAGATACGAGAGTGGATTGAAAAGTTTTGTAAAAAAAACACGGTAACAAAAACAAAAAATGTATGTCTCAACATAATCTCCATTGAGATCAACATATTTCGTCCAGCGAAATTCCAAGATGGACTTGCGTAATTAGTGTTCCGTACGTTAATTGCTTTCAAAATAAAAATTGTTATCGCGAAGGTATAAAATTTTTTAAATATGATGGATAATATGCAGTAGTTAATTACTTGGGTAATGTAGGATCGCAAGAGAGGCAAACAGTAGACATATAATCCCTCCACCATCCCCAATAATTCTAGACCTTGGCGAACACATCAGTTTCAAGGACAGTCCGTTTATAAACAACGCTAAAAAAACCTAAGAAGTTAACAAACCGGTCAAGTGCAAATTGGACTTGCGCAATTAGTGTTCCGTACCGTGACTGCCTTGAAAATAAATTTTTTTTAGACTTCACAAAACACACCCCAAATGAGTTTCCAATAAAGTTTGTTTCCGATCTTTCTACTGAAAACTGATATCCTTTTTTTTTATATATATATATATATATATATATATATATATATATATATATATATATATATATATATATCAGATAAATTACTAAAGGTAGTGCTCTCGAGGTAATTTTCGTTTAATCTACGCCCTGTGGAGAATATTCCAGAGTTTTTTCAAAATTTTTTGATCACTACTTTTCGAGATAAACGGGGAAAAGCGTACGCTAGTATTACATTATATATATTTTTGAACTCGTGTTTTTACAAGCTTTCATATGGCACCCCACTCGATGACCTGGTAAAAATTTCTTTTTCAATTCCAATTTCACCCCCCAAAACTAACCCCTTAAGTCAAAATTACACTTTCAAAACTACATGGCTCTGATGAGGCCATCAATTCCTATATGAGTACCAAATTTCAACTTTCTACGTCAAATAGCTTCGGAGAAAATCGGATGTGACAGACGGACAGACAGATAGACAGACAGATGATCTTATAAGTGGTCCGTACGAAACACTTAAAATGTTTACAGTACAGATAACCTCTTCATTCGACGAAAATTTTTTCTCTCCAAGCCAATTTTAGAGGTAAGGAAACAAAAAAAGTATCTTGGGGCCAAATCTGGGAATAGGATGGGTGGAAAACTATTTAAAAACGCAGCACTTTTACCATTGCAACGACCGATGTGTAAACAGGCACGTTGTCCTGATGAAAGAGTATTTTTTTGCATGCTAATCTTGGTCGTTTCTGTTTCAATTCACTATGCAAACGGTCTAAAAATTACCCACTCACTTAAGCCAAAAAAGAGGGTCAACCTCGGAATGAGAGGTAATAAGCTATAAACTTGTATAAACCTTTATTTTGGCATTCTAAAAGTTGCCTCAAAAGTCTCATAAAATGTCGTGTCCGCGTCTTAAGATATTCAAGGTCACAAAAATCGGTTTTTTGAAAATATCTCGCTTCCTATGGTTTCAATGATATTTATATTTATTATGAAAATTATAGAGCATAAAATTCTCTACAAATTTTGTTCTAAACATTTTTTTATACGCTTAACCGTTTTTGAGACAGAGCGCGGAGAACGCGCAGCACGTAGCCATACATAGAATAATGCAAGGTCAACCGTGAGTCCCGGTAAATAATACGTCATACAAAGTTAATTAACCACTAAAAAATCCATAATTATGAATAATTTGCATTATTTATTAATTAATACATTATATTTAAAAATATTTTTCATTTATCAAATATATTCGTTTAATAATACTTACCTACTTCGTGTAATTAAAAAATTGTTATGTGAAATACTTTAAGTATATTTTAATTATTTTCTAATATATCTAAATTAGATTTTAAGTAGAAAAGGAATAGAGTAAATACATTTAATTATATCTTTATTTAGCTCTCCGCGCTCTATCTCAAAAACTGTTAAGCGTATAAAAAAAATATTTAGAACAAAATTTGTAGAGAATTTAATGCTCTACAATTTTCGTAATAAATGCAAATATCATTAAAACTATAAGAAGCGAGATATTTGCGAAAAAAAAACCGATTTTTGTGACTTTTGACCTTGAATATATTAAGACACGGGCACGAGATTTTATGAGGGTTTTGAGACAACTTTTAGAATGTCAAAATAAAGGTATATAAAAGTTTACAGCTTATTATCTCTCATTCCGAGGTAAAACCCTTACTGTGACTGGACAATAAAGTTGCTTAAAACGAGTCAGTCGATGTTTAATCAAGATCCAAATAGTCAATCATGATGATACCGTGTGAGTCTCAAACAACGTTTGATATCACTTTTCTCGCCGATAAAACTGTTTTCGCTTTTTATGGTGCACTTCCATCTTTGTCAACCCACTGTTTCCCTATGAACTTCCTTTTGTTCAGTTTCTATCTGTGCCGCAGTCCACTTTTTTAAATAAAAATGTTTTTATCAATGCACTATACTCAGCTTATCCATTTCTACGAAACCTGTCACACCAATCACTTACGATAGCTGCCAGCATCTCTTTGAAACTTTAAACACAACCGTTACAAGAATCACGCTTACCAAGAGTCATGCTGCTTAACAAAATTTCTCGCCATCCTAGAAATTTGCCAGACCTATTAATCCACCCTGGTGTGCAGACTGATAGCAACTGGAATCAGATTGGTATTCCAAACGGCACAAAGATACACTTCAATAACGCAAGTAAGTATTATTGCCACTTTTGACCAAGTTTTTAGATTAATTATGGGAATGACTAGACTTCTAATGGAAAAAATATCTTAAACTGCTGATACAGCGGTAATGAAAGTTAGCTATTTCCATAACAAAGAGATACAATAGCTGACACAATTATTTTCTCCTGTTTCCGAAATGTTTGTTTTTTTTTAGCTGAGGGTATATTTACTGCGCTAGGTCAAATTACACAACTTAAGTAAATAATCTATGCCTGGACACAGCTTACATTGAGGAGGAACTTCGAACTAAGTCGAAGTTTTTGAGTACTCGATGTAAGATAGATCTGGAACGGGAAGTACTCAATCCCGACACGGAGCGTCCCAATGGCTAATAGGAAACTTCCCTATAGATATGTAGGATAGATGCGAATAAGGTGGACCAAATAAGCACCCTCGGATCGACTGAGGACATGGCATAGGGCAGCAATCATATCATTACCGGGTCAAGGCTATTGAGAAATGATCTCTTTAAGGCTTGACACCCTACATACAAGCACATTATGTTTCAACCGGCTGTGAGATTGCGATGAAGAAAGCAACGGCAAACTACTTCATTATATATCCCAAGACAAGTCAATATGGTTAGAAAGAACGAGTCAGAAAATGTACTGATCACGTTGTTCGGAAACCAAGATCCGGCAGGAGCGGATATAACAGAGCCGCTCAGCTCACAAAAACCTTGTATTAAAACCAACAACAAGATATTGACAGTGAATACTCCGATGGAAAGAATCGGCACGTGGAACGTCCGCCCCATGTGCCAGGCCGGAAAGATACATAATGTAATCCAAGAGATGGACAGACTGGGGCTCGGAATATTGAGAATCAGCGAAATACGTTGGCTAGTCCAGGATGAATGTACAGTAAACAAGCACAGAATTATTACTCTGGAAGCGGCATAAACCACCACCAACATGGAGTGGGAATGATCCTAAATAAACATTTGTAACGAATTTTATGCCAGCGTCGGAGATACTGTTAGTAGTGGAGATAAATATCAGTCTAAAAAAATTAACCATCGTTCACTTTAGATAAAAGTGATAATGAGGAGAAAGAATTTTGTGATTCCATAACTAAAATGATAGACACACTTCACAAAAACGAAATATTAATTAAAATGGGGGACTTTAATTCCAAAGTCGGAAAGGGAAGAAGAGGACAGCTCATAGGATCTCACGGACTAGGCATAAGAAACGAAAGAGAAGATCGACTTAACACATTCACAGAAGAACATCAACTAGTGGTATTGAACACCTTTTTCCAACTCCCTCCACGAAGGCTGTATACATGGAAATCACCAGCCAATAAACCAAATAACATAATACACAACCAAACAGACTTCATACTAGGTAACAAACGATTTCGAAACAGTTACCGGTGGTCAACAACATTTCCAGGTGCAGACATAAACTCCGACCATATTCTGCTGGTTGGCAGCTTCAGATTGAAACCAAAGAAAATAATAAAGAAGAAACAACTGACAGCTGTAAATATGGAAAAACTAAAACAGAAGACCCAAAAGAACGTATTAAGGAAACGCTAAACCGAAGAATAAACCAAAGGGATACAAGCCAAGAAAAATTGGCAACATTCAAAACCCCATAGCATCATGTACAGGCGAATACCTTAAGGAACAACAAAATAAATCCTGGATGACAGGCTACATACTAGAAATTATGGAGAAACGTAGACGAGCACAAACAAACAAAACCGAGCACACGGAGGATTTCTAAAACTACTAGATGACAATAATAACATACGAAGGCTCATGAACTAATTCAGTAAAATATACAGTACCTGAAGGGTTCCTTCTGAATAGCTTAAATCCACATTCATAACCATATCCAAGCAAACAGCTCCGAAAACCTGCAGCTACTTTAGAACACTAAGCCTTATTAGTCATCTATTAAAAACTTTTCTGAAGATTATACACCAAAGACTATATACAGTTTGTGAAGAACACATGGGATATACCCAGTTTGGATTCAGGAGGGCCACAGACACCCGTGAGGTGATATTCTGCACAGAGTTTCTATTTCAAAGATGTAAAGACGTCAGTTGTTATATACACGCGCCTTATAGACTACCAGAAAGCATTCGATAGGCTCCAACACCATAAACTCATAGACATATTAAAAAGAATAGAAATAGATGACAAAGATCTACGCATCATAAAGAATCTCTACTGGGAACAAACAGCGAATATCAGAGTCAAAGGGGAAATATCCAACGTGGCTTACGCCAAGGATGTATCTTGGCACCACTCTTATTTAATGTATATGCAGAAGAAATATTTAGTATAGCACTCCATGATATCTCAGCAGGAATAAACATTAATGGCAGAAAAAGTAACAACATTAGATTCGCTGATGATCCTATAATATTCGCAGACAATTCACAGGACCTACAAATGCTGATGGACAGAATAACACATATCAGTCGAGAATACGGAATGGATATAAATACAAAGAAGACTAAACACATGATCATAAGCAAAAACTCGGTATTTCAGGGATAACTCTACATTAGCAACCAAAATATCGACAGAGTCAATACCTTTTGCTACTTGAGTACTACAGTAAATCAAGAATGGGACCACCCACAGGAGATTCGATATAGAATAGAAAAAGCGAGAGCAGCCTATACAAAATGGCCAAAGTGTTCAGAAGTCATGATCAGGGTTCAAATATCAAAATAAGACTTCTCAAATACTACGTCTTTCCGGTACTTCTGTATGCGGCCGAGTCTTGGATTGTAATTGCATCATTATGTAAAAGGTTGGAAGCATTCGAGATGTGGCTCTACAGGCGCATGCTTAGAATATTTTCTACAGAACACACTACCAACAAAAGAGTACTATAACTCTTGAACAAAGATCTGGAAATTGTTAATACGATTAAAAGAAGAAAACTCGAATACCTGGGCCACATTATGAGAAACAAGGAAAGATATGGTCTACTCCAACTGATACTGCAGGGTAAGATGAACGGAAGAAGGAGACCAGGTAGGAGAAGTAAATAATTCTAAACGGTATTTAGTATGGCCATTAGTAATACGTAGAGGAAATTGGTACATTGCAACAAATGTTCGGGATAAAGCAGTTGTTTATTACGTCCTAACTGTAATAACTCATTCATTTTATAATTACACAGCCACATAAAAAAAGTTCATTAACTAGAACCAAAATACATGAATCTAGTGTATTTTTCGACGTTGAATTCGAATCTGTAGTTAAAAAAAAGATTTATAGTGTCATTTTTTTTGGCCAAAAATATCCCTTGAAATGGGGTAAAACCATAATAATAATGTAATGACTCTTAATGAAATGTGAAACATGGTATTTATTTTATAGTCTAGAGAAGAGAATATGCATTTAAACCAAAATCCACCCTTATAGGGGTGAAAAGTACCTCTAAAACTAAAATAATGCTCGTGAGTTTAAATAACTTGTACAAAGGACAAACTCCTGTAGCTCTTAGGGTAAAATATCTGAATCTGGTGTGATAACTAGACATTTGTCTTGAAGGGTTGAGACTCACCCTTACATAGGATGTAAAAACCACCTCCACCTACTGAGGTATCCCATAAGTTTCAATAACGAAGAAAAAAGTTCAGCCTTTTGTAGTTTTAGGCAGGGTGAACAAATAGGGAGCAGATACATGACTATAAACTAACCTTCGAAGGTTGTAAAACGTACCCCTTTGCTCTAATGATGCACATAGATGTTATTGAAATTCGGAAAGGATAAAGTACTTCTATCTCATTGTGCCAAACATTCAAGACAACTAGATCATTTTTCTAATAAGGTCGAAAATCATCCCTAGGAGGGGGGAACCACCCTCTGAGATTGATGGATCTTAGAAGTTCTAGCATCTTAGAATAAAAATACAGGCTGTATTTGTCCATCCTGCCTGAGACTACGAAAGCCTGTTTTTTTTTCTCAGATACTAGAACTTCTAAGGTCCATCAATCCCAGAGGGTAGTTCTCCCCCTTCTAGAGATGATTTTCGACTTTATTAGGAAAATAATCTAGTTGTTTTAAATGTTTGGCACAATAAGATAAAAGTACTTGATCCTTTCCGAATTTCAATAACATCCATGTGCATAGAGCGTAGAGCGTAGGAATAATTTCTACCACCCTCTAAGGATAGTTTATAGTCGTATATCGGTGGTTCAAGCGAATCCACTTCATATTTGTTAACTCTGCCTAAAACTATAAAAGCCTGAACTTTTTTCGTCGTTATTGAAACTTATGAGATACCTCCATAGGTGGGGGTGGTTATTACAGTCCTAGCCCTTTAAGGGATTCAGATTCATTTTTTTTTTTTGAATTATTGTGGCTGTTACTTGTTGGAAATTCTTAACGAATGTAATGAAAGACTGATTTTGTCAAATTTCCACTTTATTTAGTTTCACTGAAACTGTATGACGCGTTTCGCTATACTACAGCTTCGTCTGATACAAAATGATATTTGAATATTAGTGTTGTTACACTTATATAAATACCCTAAGGTAGATAGGTAATAAAATTAATACTATATGCTAATAAAATATTGCTGAGAAATCCATTCTGAATATTAATTGTATAAATTGAGTAAAGGTAAGTTACCATGGGCCAGACATGTATCTTTTTGTTCGTTTAAGATGATGTCTGAATTTTTAATTCTATTTATTCCTAAATTTTCTAATAGGTTTAATTTTACGCCTTTGTTTTGTATGTGTAGAATTTTAAATTTATCGTCAAAAAGATGATTTGATTCTGTTAAATGATTACATTACGCTGAGTCAGTTTTGTTTTTTAA
Source organism: Pachyrhynchus sulphureomaculatus (assembly GCA_019049505.1). Classification (NCBI taxonomy): domain Eukaryota; kingdom Metazoa; phylum Arthropoda; class Insecta; order Coleoptera; family Curculionidae; genus Pachyrhynchus; species Pachyrhynchus sulphureomaculatus. Next base: position 32,739,270 of record CM032449.1, on the reverse strand, counting down.
ATAGCTTCTTTTATGTTCTGAAATCCGAGTTTCGAATGAGCGACCTGTCTGACCTGTGTAATTTTTATGACAAGAACCACAATTCAGCTGATACACTCCAGATTTTTTTTGATCTATTTTGTTTTCCCTTTGCGTTTTTAATGAATTTTCCGAATGAGTTGTTTGTTCTAAAAGCTATATTGATATTATATTTGTATAAGTGGTTTTTAATTTTCTCTGACGTGTTACCAAAATAGGTTAAAACATTATATTTTTTCCCTGTGTTTTCTTTCATGAGGTATACTAAAGAAATAGCTTTATTTTTTAATTTTAATGTAATTTAATTTAAAATTAAAAAATAAAGCTGTTTCTTTAGTATACCTTAATTTTAATTTAATTTAATTTAAAATTAAAAAATAAAGCTATTTCTTTAGTATACCCCACGAAAGAAAACACAGGGAAAAAATATAATGTTTTAACCTATTTTGGTAACACGTCAGAGAAAATTAAAAACCACTTGAACAAATATAATATCAACATAGCTTTTAGAACAAACAACTCGTTAGGAAAATTCATTAAAAACGCAAAGAGAAAACAAAATAGATCAAAAAAAATCTGGAGTGTATCAGTTGAATTGTGGTTCTTGCCATAAAAGTTACATAGGTCAGACAGGTCGCTCATTCGAAACTCGGATTTCAGAACATAAAAGAAGCTATTTAAAAAACAAAACCGACTCAGCGTACAGTAATCATTTAACAGAATCAAATCATCTTTTTGACGATAAATTTAAAATTCTACACATACAAAACAAAGGCGTAAAATTAAACCTATTAGAAAATTTAGAAATAAATAGAATTAAAAATTCAGACATCATCTTAAACTAACAAAAAGATACCTCTCTGGCCCATGGTAACTCACCTTTACTCAATTTATACAATTAATATTCAGAATGGATTTCCCAGCAATATTCATTAGCATATAGTATTAATTTTATTACCTATCTACCTTAGGGTATTTGTATAAATGTAACAACACTAATATTCAAATATCATTTTGTATCAGACGAAACTAAAGTATAGCGAATCACGTCATACAGTTTCAGTGAAACCAAATAAAGTGGAAATTTGACAAAATCAGTCTTTCATTACATTTGATTCAGATTCAGATATTTTGTCCTAAAAGCTATAAGAATTTGTCCTTTGTACATGTTATTTAAATTCACGTGCGTTATTTAAGTTTTGATTTAATTAATAGAAATAGCTTGCTGTGGTTTGAATGCATATTCTCTTCTCTAGACTATAAAATATCTACCATTTTTCATACTTCATTATGAGTTATTACATTACCACTGTAGTTTTATCCCATTTCAAGGCATGTTTTTGACAAAAAAAAAATGACACGATAATTTTATTTTTAATTACGGATTCGAATTCAGCGTCGAAAAATTCACTAGATCCATGTATTTTGGCTCGTGGTAATGAATTTTTTTTTTGTGTGGCTGTGTTATGAAATCCAAATTAATGAAACTTAAAAAAATGTTTATTGTACCTAAAATTTAGATGATTTATAGAATTCCATATGCATTTTTACGTTAATTAAAAGTAAACAAAGTTGCGCTTTTGTGGTCAGTATGTAGGTTTATTTATCAAATCGTCCAATTTTCTGGATGCCTCTAATTACAACTGTAACTAAAAACCGTTAAGTAAACTAACAGTTCATTGTTGCCAGAATCATTAATTTATTTCCGTAAGACCGTTATGTACAAATTGCTTGTTAGCGCGTTTTAGTAACTTAGTTCATTCATTGTTGATTAACTTAATTTCACTCCAGTTAATGGTCCTACATTAAAATTATATTTTGTTAAGACCTACTTTTTAGATAAAGTAGCTGCTCTAAATACACTCAACATTATAACATGTAGGCTGAAAAGTTTTTGGTCTGACACATAGATGTCGCCCTTTTCAAAAAAGCCATATAATTTTTAGAATATTTCATTTTTTTTTAGAAAGTACCAACCTTCAAGCGATACGTGTCAAAATCTCATGACATGTCGACGGTTAGTTTACAAGTTACAGTGGATTTGATATTTTCAAAACAACGGAAAAAATCGAATTTCGTGTGTTGATTAAGCACTGTTTTTTGATGGAAAAAAAATACCGTTCAAGCAAAACAAAGACTTGATAAGTGTTACGGGGACTCTGCCCCTGGAAAATCACTCATCATTTACTGGTATGTTGAATTTAAACGCGGTCGTACAGACACAAGTGAAGCTGAACGCTCTGGACGCCGAAATGAGGTGGTTAAACCGAAAAACATAAAAAAAACTCCATAAAATTGTTTTGGATGACCGGAAAGTGAAATTGCTAGAGATAACTGACACCCTAAAGATACCAAAAGAACGCGTTGGTCATATTTTGCATGAACATTTGGGAATGAGAAAACTCTGCTCGATATGGGTACCGCGTTTGCTCACACTGGACCAAAAACAACAACGTGTTGATGATTCTGAGCGCAATTTGGACCTGTTTAAGAGCCGTTAAAAGTATATTTTCATGCGATATGTGACAATGGATGAAATATGGATCCACCGCTACATACCGGAATCAAATCGGAGTCATCTGAGTGGGTAGCAGCCGGTGAAAGCCGTCTAAAGCGATCAAAGAGACAACAATCGGCTGGGAAGGTTTTGGCCTCTGTATTTTGGGACACGCATGGAATAATTTTCGTCGGCTAAGCTGATAAGAGCACACTATCAATAGCGAATATTGATAAGAAAGAAACAGCTCTAAGTGAACAAGAAAAAAGTGCTCTTTCATCAAGACAATGCACCGTGTCACAAGTCGATGGCAAAATTGCATGAATTGAAGTTCGAATTACTTCCTCATCCACCGTATTCTCCAGATTTTTGCTCGCAGCGACTATTGTCTATTCGCAGACCTCAAGAAAATGCTTGCGGGAAAGAGATTTGGCTCCAATAAGGAAGTTATCGCCGAAACTGAGGCTTATTTTGAAGGCAAAGACAAAGCCTGCCACAAAAAAGGTATAGAAATATTAGAAAAGCGTTGGGCTGATTGTATTGCTCTTGAAGGAGACTATATTGTTGAATAAAGTCGAATTTTCCAAAAAAATAAATGTGTTTTAAGTAGCTAGACCAAAAAACTTTTCAACCTACTTGTTAATTATATTTTGTTAAAATCTACTTTTTAGGCAAAATATCTGCTCTAAATACATAAAACATTTTGCCTTGTAAACCTATGTTTAAGGGGGAAGGCTTATGTAAAAAAAAAAAAAAATTTTGACGATTTTTTTTCCATAAAAAGTTAGTTTAATATCTGAATAATAATAATAATAATAATAATAATAATCTTTATTGTCTAACAGATATACCATTTACAAGACAATTAAGCATAAATAAAATAATACAAAGGAGATAGAGATAAAAAGAAAAACAAAGTACCAGTATAGAACAAAAGACACAGATAATATAAAAATCACTTAGAAATTACATAAAACTGAAAAATTAAAATTAAAATGATACACTTGGAATAAATATCTATACATGCAACAATTTCCTTTTTAAGCATTTGGCAAATTGCGCAAATGACAGGTTGTTCACGTCAATGTCGTTACAAGTACTGTTGAAAACTCTCATAGCTTGAAACAATGGTGTTTTGATGAGAAAATTAGTTGATGCACTAGGTAAACAGAAAACAGGAGAGGTTCTGACCAATCTATTAGGAACGTGAAAGTTTACTTGAAATAGTAAGTCAGGAGAGTCAATAAGAGATTTACATAGTTTTATAAGAAAACAGACCAGATGGTAATTTCTTCGATTCGTCAATAAAGGTAGCTGAAAACGTTCAGTTATAATTACCTCATTGACACCCCTATCAGGATACACACCATCATATTTTAATATAAGAAATTTGGCAAACTTTCTTTGAATATTCTCTACCTGTTTAATATACTTAGCGTGTATTGGATTCCAAACAACTGCACCATATTCAAGCCGTGAAAGCACATAGCTGGAATATAAAGTTTTTAATGTTTTACTGTTATGAAAACCACTTGAATTACGTATTATGAAACCCAACGTCCTCATCGCAGTAGTGCATATCCAATTAATATGATGGGCAAATGAAAGTTTATGATCAAAAATAATTCCAAGGTCCTTGAAAGTATTACAACGTGTAATATCTTCATTATCCAATTTATACTGGAAGTCGATGGTGCTAAATTTATTCGAGTAAGTCAAAAAGAAGCACTTACCGGCATTTAATGGCAGCCTATTCAACTCACACCATTGATATAACGACTCCATATCATGTTGTAATGAAAGGCAATCACTAGAGTCTCTTATGGTGCGGAAAAAGCTTTAGGTCGTCAGCAAACAAAAGAAAATTACTAGTTATGCCATCACCAATGTCGTTAATGAAGAGTGAAAAAATTAAAGGTGCAAGGTTGCTACCCTGTGGTGCACCACTTGTGGCACTAAACGTTGAGGATTTATGTCCACGAATTTCGACGTACTGCAAGCGGTTACACAAATAGGACTCGAAAAAAGTAATTAGGTTATTGCTGAAACCGAGTCTATCCAGCTTATGTAGAAATATGGAATGGTCAACTCTATCAAAGGCCTTCGAGAAATCATTGTACACAGCATCAACCTGCATTCGTTTGTCCAAAGCATTGCCTGTAAATTGAGCAAAACAAGCCAAATTACTTATTGTACTACGTTTGCTAAAAAAACCATGTTGATTTACAGAAATCAGGCTTTTAACCTGTGCAAAAATACACTGATATACTGACATCTCAAAGACTTTGGCGAATATCGGTAATAAAGATACCGGTCTATAATTAGATATATCATTTGCGTCACCCTTTTTAAATACGGGAATGATTTTGGCCTTCTTCCATACGTCAGGAAATCTGTTCGTTTTTAGAGACAAATTGAATATATAAGATAAAGGTAACAACAAAGCATGAGCACAATCCTTCACAATAAAGCTGGGAATATTATCATGGCCACAAGTAAGTTTATCTTTCAATCCTTTCAATGCCGTTAGTATAGTTTGCTCTGGCAAACAATCAAGAGCGATACATAAATTTGAGGTAAAGACATCGTTTTTGGGGACGCGATCTGACGGCGCACTATATACACTCCCAAAGAAGCCAACAAATGCATCAGCAATTTTATCCGGCTCAGAGAATTGAAGATTGCCCAACTTAAGCACATCAGGCAAATAAGTTGCCGATTTTTTAGCTTTAATAAACGACCAAAACGTAGTTGGATCATCAGTGATGGAATCCTCTACTTTAGAGATATAGTTTTTATACGCCAAATCAATCAATAATTTAACATTACGTCGTAGTTCATTAAACTCTCTACGATGACAATCTGAATGAGAATATTTGAGCTTCCTAAAAATTCTGTGTTTACGCTTTATGCCTTTAATGATATCAGCTGTGAACCAGACAGGAAATGTTCTTTTACGAATGACCGATTTAGGTACACACACATCAAATATACCAAACAAATTCCGGTAGAGTAAACCGCATGCCTCATCAACATCCTTCAGAATATAAAGATCTAACCAGTCGATATTTAATATCATTTCATAAAGCTTCGGAAAGTTAGCCTTCCTGAAATTGTACTTAGTTTGTGATAAGTTGACAGGAACATTATGGGATTTAACTTTGAGAGATAATGAAATATCTAAGGGTGGATGATGGCTGTCCTCATCCACCAGTGGAAATTGTTCCCTATGTACCGTGCAATTGATGTTAGAAAAAACTAAGTCCAGAACTGAATCATTTCCATTCAGTATATTATTAAACTGTTCCAGAGCTAGCAAGTTCATAAAATTTCCCAACATCTCAGCCTTCATATCCCCAACTGCACCCTTAGTGAAATTTGGATCGTTAAAATCACCTATAATAAACAGGTTATTACCATACATAAATGAGAGCGCCTCAACATACTCCAATAAGGACGAAAATTCCGCATTTGTTATATGCGGAGGTATGTACAATACTAAAAATATATAATGTATTATAATTTAAAAATAGTTTGCTACATACCATGTCGACTTTCACTACACTGTCGTGAACAACCTGGAGATCAACCTGTATTGGTTTCAATTCTCTCTTAATAGCCAGTATCACACCACCACCCCGTGAAACGCCCATCCCATTAAGGTTTCTAACACACCGAAATACAGAGTATCTATCGTCGAAAAGTTCACTTGAAAATATATTATCTTGAATCCAACTCTCGGTGATAGCGATGATGTCATAATCACTTTCACATACTGAACGATAAAAAGAATCCGTCTTTGTGTTAAGTCCTCTGACGTTCTGATACATACAACTCAGACCATGAGAAGTTGTTGACGAGCTACTGTTAGACATATTATTTAGTTTAAATTAACAATCTTTGGGATACCACTGATATACTTAATTTTGAGGTTAGTTTCACCATTTCGCATGTCTTTATTAACTTTTAAATCGAAATTCGAACTATCGTCTCATGTTTTCTGAAAACTTAAAATTTCGCACGCAGGGCAATGTAGCTCAAAAAATAAATCATGGATTTACTTGAAATTTTATACAGATATTCATTAATCTATTGACCATTAAATGAATGTACAAAAATTCTAAAAAGGTAATTATAAACATTATTTTTTGACAATTTTTTATAAAAAGGAGGGTTAATATTTTCAAAATGGTCCCAAACTTGCAATTTTTTATTCTTTTCTGGAAAATTTAAATTCATGCAAAGTGTATAATCTCTAATGAGTTTTTTTTAATGCGCTATAGTGACGTGAGCTGCTGCTCCGCCATTTTGAATTTTTTTAAAAAGTTGAGGCTAAAAGTTGTTCTTTTTTATGTACTTTTTCTTTTTTGTATAAATATTATAGTTTCTTAACAAACGATTCACAAAAAAGCGGTTGTTTACACAAGCCTCCCCCCTTAATAAATCAACTTTGAAGAACATTTTTGAATACGTATTTAGCTGAATATCAGTGGGAAAATTTATTTTATCCTATACAGTTCAAATTCTATGTTGTTACCTGAAAACCTAGTATCATGTGTGCTAACATGGAGTGAAAAGTCTCAAGATGTTCCACGATATGGCAGCACAAACAAGAAGACCATATGATTCTTACAAGGATCGTGTAAAATTTTCATCACATTTTGTCTGTTAGTTTGCGAGTTACACCAGTGACGCTACTTTTGATTTGTGCAAAATGATGGAACAAAAAGAAATTCCCTGTGTTCATTAGAAATTGCTGTTCAATGGGAAATTAGTGTTCCATACGTTGATTGCTCTTAAAATAAAAATTTTTGTTATAGAGCTATAAAACGATCAACGACTTCACAAAACACACCCCAAATGAGTTTTTAACAAAGTTTGTTTCCAATCTTTGCTGAAAACTGATGACCTTGAAATTTTGGTTTTTTTATATACCAGATAAATTATTAAAGGTAATGCACTCGCGATAATTTTCGTTAAGTCTACAACCAGTGGAGAATATTCCAGAATTTTTTCACATCCGATTTCACCCCAAAAGTAACCCTTTAAGTCCAAATTTAACTTTCAAAACTACACGGCTCGTCGAATAGTTTCGGAGAAAATCAGGTGTGACAGACAGATGGACGGACGGACGGACAGATACCGAAGTGTTCCTATAAGTGTTCCGTACGGAACACTAAAAATACAGCCACAACCTAAGAATAGAATGGAATTAGAAATATTCAAAAGTTAGTATGATTAAATAACAAACACTTACCAAGTTTAACAGGTACACATTAGTGACAGTCCTCATCCTCTTATTTCTAATAAGCGTGAATAAAACTAACGCATTCCCAACCACTGACAAAATAAAAATAATGATATATAAAGGTATCATTAATTGACTTTCAAAAACACTTTGTGTCCGAGGAACAGTCGTAGTGTTCGTGATAAACTGCACATTTGAAGGTTCAGTAATATTCTCGCTATTAACAAGGGTAAAAAAACCGGTTGGAAATAGATTGATTACGGTTGTGTTGGCCGCAGTGTCCATTCTAATAAACGTTTGCATGCTAATGGCACTTTTTTCCGGAGATTTTTCTGAAACAAAAGAAAATTAAATACTACTAGTTTTACAAGCACTATAATACTAGAACAAAATATTTTTAAAACTAACACTAGATCAATTACACAGATAACAGGACCACGTGACTACCATCGAGTTAGTAGCTAATATTAAAGTTAAATTTCAGTTAAAACCAATAATAGAAAAATTTCCCATACGATGCGACTTTTTAAGAGGACATTGCCTAGAGGTATATAACGTATTATGTTCCAGTACAGTGAACCTCTATAATACACTTTAAATATTTGTCTTCAACTTCCCATTTTTAGTACAAATGGAAAATTTACTTCCTGCGCCCTTACAAGAAACCTAATGTTTATTTAAAATTACTTCCGTTTACCATATATTTTGATCTTTGATTTCTCGTATTCTACCAACTTATTTACTGGTTTTTTTACATAATAAATTTTTCTTTTTTGTATAGTAACTAGAATACATTTCCAAATAGGAACTGGTGAATAAAGAAAGGAGCGATATTTATGAATAATTATTGACTGTTAAGGAAATGAACTTTTAGAACCCAATCTGGTCATTTGTCCTAAAAGTTTTGTTTATATCTGTGGAGATTCTTCAGAGAACGTTCCTTACAGGTGGCAAATAATGGATTCAATATTAATGTTGCTATACCCCATACTGTCCTACTCTTTTTTTTTCTTTTTATTAACTAATTTTATTAAAACAAAAAGAAACAAATAAATTCAAAATTAAAAGAGAATAAGAAGAAATGCTGAAGAATTAAATAACAACTCTCAAGAAATAGGTCTAAAAATAAACGTAATCAAAACATAATATTTGAACAAGAGAAGTGAAGATAACAGCCAGGAATTATTGTTGTTGTTGTTTTAGTTGGTCAGAGCGCATCGACAGCTAAGGTCATTTAGGGCCCCACATTAGATGTGTAACTGTTATATAGATATTTTTAGGTCTTTTAGGTGTTTGTAGATATTTCTTTGGTTGATGAGAATTGTTCAATGTTCTGTTTAATTGAGTGTGGGATGTTATATTTGTTTCTCAGATGAGAGGAATGGTTTGCCTCAAAGATGTGTTTGACCGTCAGGGTAGAATTGCATACATCACACTCTGGTTCTTTTTTTAGGAGATATGAGTGAGTGTGGTAAGTATGACCTATGGCCAATCTTCTCAGTAATACATTATCTGATCTTTTATCGTTTGGGTTATGAAGAGAAGGGAATACTTGAGGCTTTATAGGCCATAATTTATTTTCATTATACTACAGGTCCCACTCCATTTGGAATAAATCTCTTTTTATTGAGTAAAGCATCTTTATAAAATCATAACCGTTATTTTCTCCCGTGAAAAGAGTTCCGCTAGTTACTGCCCGTTTAGCAGCTTTGTCATTACCTCTAATGTTCATGTGTCCAGGGATCCACAGGAATGAAATTTCAATATCTCTCAATAGCCATATATAAGAGGTCGCTGATTTGACTTAGGTAAGTACTATTGGCTTTATTGGAGATAATGTATTTTAGCGAACTCAAGGAATCGGAAGCTATGAGAAATTTATTTATCCCTTGGGTTGAGACAATGACAGACTTAAGTGTTTCCTTGATGGCAAGCAGTTTTGCTGTAAAGATGTGGTTGTAGGGATGAAGTTTATAACGCCTAATGACTCTGTCATGAACATAAGCGGCTCCCACTCCCTGTTCCGATTTAGAACCATCATTAATTAATATGGAATGATCAGGGTATTTAGAATGAATTCTTTCGAGAAATTCTGACTTAATTTCTATTGAGGTTCTTCTCTTTAACATTGTTGGAATGGACATGAAAGTCTACCTTTGGGGTTGGAGAATTCCAAGGTGGGAAGTTTTTCCAGAATGAGGAGTCAAATTATGGCGGAGAGAGATTATGCAGTAACATGAATTTGTTTATTCTGTCATGGATTGAATCTTTAGGAGCTATCGTGTTGGGGCGATGAGAATTTGTGAAGTTAATTGTTCTTTTTCTATGGGATTTCTGGAGTGAGGATGCATAGAATTTCATCAAAGAAAATTGCCTATCTAGGTAGAGTGGTGGAGTTGATGATATACACTGAAGACTTGCAATTGGCGATGTTCGGAATGCTCCTGTGGCCAGTCTCAAGGCCTGATTTGGAATAGGGTTTACTGATCTCTTTATTTCTTGAGATGCTGAGTCATAAAGAAAAATCACCATATCTCAGTTTGAGTAATATTAACGATTTATATAGTTTATTAAGCGTAGGAAAATCCGCGCCCCATTTAGTACTACACAAATTTTTTAATAAATTTAGGTCTTGAGTGGTTGGGATCTTTAGATTCTTAATGTGAGGAGTCCAGTTCAATTTATTGTCAAAGGTTAGTCCAAGAAGTTTGACTGAATTCATTGTGGGAATAGGAAGGTTGTTTAGTGTGAATACGTTTATTTTTGGGCAACTTCGTACTTTGCAGAAATGTATGCTAACAGATTTAGGAAGGGAAAAAGAAAGATCATCGTTTCTAGCCCATACATTAAGTTTTGCTATTGCTGATTACAAGTCACGGGTTATATTAGTCGAGAATGAATCAGATTTATAAATAATAAAGTCATCGGCAAATAGCTTGAAATTAATTGCGGGAGAAATCTCTTTTGTTAAGGATAGAATAGCTATATTGCCAGGAACTATTAATAGAAGGTGAAAGAATAAGAAGGTACAAACATTCATATATTTAGGATAAAAAATCGAAATATCAAAAAATATTTTAAAGGCTGACTTAAATAAAAGAATCTCGTTAGCTTGATCTTCGTTCGGACGGTTACAATCTACATTTAAATTGGACATCCCAATTAAAATAAAAGCCAGAATTTTGGATCAATATTTACTGGTGGTATTCATATATGGCATTGAAACGTGGGATTTAAATAAGAGTGTAATAAACAAACTCCAGATAACCCAAAGAGCAATGGAAAGGAGAATACTAAATATTAGACTCCAAGATTGTATTCTTAACATCAAGATACGAAGACGATCAAAAGTAACCGATCTAATACAACGACTATGTATATTAAGTTGGGATTGGGCGGGACATATCCCAAGGATGAATGACAACAAATGGATACGCTGTATAGTTGAATGGAGGCCTAGAGAATATAAAGATAGAGAGATAGAATACAGACAAAATTGATGTATGACATAAAAAGATTAGCGGGACACGATTGTATACAAAAAGCAAATAACAGAGCTCATCGTATCCGTAAGTTTGCTTATCACAGCACTTTGGTTTCTTTATTTTCATTAATTGCTTGAACACCAGTTGCGCATGCAAATATCCGCAGCATAGTAAAGAGTTTATATATTCCCAATATTTATCGTCAAGATATAGGACCTTTACAAAAGCGACTCAGCTGACTTCGAGTTGTGCTAGTTGTGTCATTTCTGACCAGGTTTTTTGGCATTTGTTCAGTTTCCTCTAAGATGGTTCTGTTCTCCTTTAAGACATTGGCCTTGAGGGTTCTACTTTAGAGCCGTTTTGACGATGTGGCGATATTCTAATTCGATTTGCAAAATGTATGACCAAGGTAACCCCGTTTTCGTTTTCTAATTTCTATTTCTATGGATTGATTTATTATCGGCTTTAATAAAATTTAGTTCTTCAAAAATCTAGGTACCATTTTTTAAATTAAGTTTATAAAATCCGACAGAGTCTGATTCTAATGGAATCATTCCTAGACTTGTTCGGCCAGTGATATCTTGAGGAGCTGCGATATTCTCAAATATTTGGAAATTTTTATAATTTTGTTTTTATTTTCAAATCAGTTTGATAGGACGCCACATTTACCGAACATAGTGTCAACCGTACTAACTGCTTACAAAATTTGATATAGGGCATCTTGAGAAAACCTGGCTTCAGCAAGGGCGCCGAGAATCGAAATTTTGGCACACCTAGTAGTGGTGTTAATTTGGGAACAAGGGCAGGTGTTACTGAAAGGGTTTTAACTCCTTATAACCTTATTATTTTTTAACCCATTAAAATCAAATATTCAGTACTGTCAGCTATATACCCTTTAATTTTGCAGTCTTAGTAAAGAGCTCCCAACTGGCAATATTTTAATCCTATACAGAGTGAGTCAACGATAGAGTAAAGTTCATTATCTCATTTGTTTCGGGAATGACGAAAAAAATGTTGAATACAATAGTTTTAGGGAATATTAAGGTGCACAGTTTAAAATTATTTTTGAGTATACAGGGTACTTCAAAAAAGTGGCCGATATAACATATGTTTTTTTAAATGGAACATCCTATTTTCTAATTTATTTTCAAATTCTGCGTAAAATTTTATAACTTTTTTATTAATAATGTTATATACCTAAACGTAGTAGGTTTTCTAATATTTCAATTTTTTTTTAAAATACTAGTCTTCAGTTTTATAAAAAATTGCCAGTAGCGCCATTGTTTCTGAAGGTGGAATACTCATAATTGGTACGAACGTTCTATAGAGAAGAAAAAAAAGACATATATATAAAGAAATTTGAGTTAGATGCTACAGGGTGTTGAAAACAAATTTATACATTTCGACTATTTTAAATTAAAAAATCTCAAATTTTTTAAATAACACACTCTGTATATTATTATTTTTTCGCATAGATTTTACAAAACCCTCCAACTTTTATTAACTATGTCATATTCCTATTTCTAATGGTTTTCGATTTATTTTTAATTTTTCAATTTTTACCCTTGTTTTCAATACACTTATGCTACTGTCAAAACATAAACAAATGGTTAATAATAATTTTAATATAGTTTAACTTATCTAATGATTAATTATTATGACGTAATAAATGTTCAAAAATATGCCTGTCTACTTGAATACACATGTTTAGTCGTTTTATTATATTTTCCTTCACTTTCCTTAGCATAAAGGGCGTTATTGTTCTGCACGCATCCCGTATCCTATTTTCCATATCTACTGGTGTTGTAGGGGAATTCACATAAACACGATCTTTAATGTAGCCCCACAAAAAAAAGTCTAAAGGTTTTAAATCACGTGATCGAGGGGGCCACTGGATGAATCCATCCCTACCGATCCATTTTTGTGGGTAACGATCGTTTTTAAAACTTCCCGAACTTTCCGGTGGTAATGAGCAGGAGCTCCATCCACATTTGTTCCCTTTCAAAGTTATCAATTTCTTCAAGAAGCTGGGGTAATTCGTTTTGCAGAAAATTTAGATATCTAGGCCCGTTAAGCAGTTCGCGGAAAAAATATGGACCGATAATTCGAAAATTTAATATTCCACACCAAACATTACGAGACCAATGGTTTTGGTTTTGAACTTCCCGAACCCAAAATGGATTAACTGTTGAACAATAATGCATGTTATGGCTGTTAACTGCTCCACTACTGGGAAAAGTAGCTTCATCAGAAAACATTATTTTGGATAAAAAATTTGGATCGGCCTCTATTGCTCCATTCATGGTGGTACAAAAGTTTGCTCGTAGTTCAAAATCACGGTCTTGAAGTTCTTGTTGTAGTTCCATATGAAAGGGATGATTTTCTCGTCGTGCGATTCGTCGTAGATTGGGATGTGTTAGATAAGTCAGCTAGTTGACGGCTGTTGACCTGGGGATTATCTTCAACATGAAGTAAAATCTCCATTTATTTTTCCTTATTGGTAGCATTTTGGTTTACTACTTTCCGTTTCGTATACTCAACGCTACCACTACCATCAAACCGTTCCATTAAGCACAGAAAAGATTTTCTAGATGGTATACGTCTATTAGGGTACCCCGCTCCGTAAAGCCTTACTGCCAAAAGACAATTTTTTCCCGCTTGGCCCAGTATATAAACCATACCAATTAATTCGTTTTTAGGAAAATCCATAGCTATTACCTTTAGACGTCACTTACTACAACAAATTAAACTATTTTTACTTACTTAATAGACATGTCAAAATTTGATAATGCCTACATTTTTGTTTTGTCTTGGCAACTTTGATGTTTATAGCGTAAGTGTATTAAAAACAAGGGTAAAAAATTGAAAAAATTCACAATAAATCGAAAACTATCAGAAATAGGTATATGACATACCTAATAAAAGTTAGAGGGTTTTGTAAAATCTATCAGAAAAAATAATAATATACAGGGTGTGCCATTTAAAGATTTAAAATTTTTCAATTTAAAATAGTTGAAATGTATAAATTTATTTTAAACAGCCTGTAGCATGTAACTCAAATTTCTTTACAAATATCTTTTTTTTCATCTCTATAGAATGCTCGTACCATTCTACCTTCAGAAACAATAGCGCTACTGGCAATTTTTTACAAAACCGAAAACTAGTATTTTTTTTTGAAAAATTGAAATATTAGAAAAACTACTAGATTTAGGTATATAATGTAATGAAAGACTAATATTGTCAAATTTCCACTTTATTTAGTTTCACTGAAACGTTTCGCTATACTATAGCTTCTTCTGATACAAAATGCACCATTTTGTATCAGAAGAAGCTATAGTATAGCGAAACGCGTCATACAGTTTCAGTGAAACTAAATAAAGTGGAAATTTGACAATATTAGTCTTTCATTACATTCGTTATGAATTTCCATCAAGTAACAGCCACAATTCAAAAAAAAAAAAAAAAAATAGGTATATAATATTAATAAAAAAGTTAAAAAATGTTACGTAGAATTTAAAAATAAATTAGAAAATAGGATGTTTCATTTAAAAAAAACATATGTTATAACTGCCACACTTTTTTGAGGTACCCTATATACTCAAAAATAATTTTAAACTGTGCACTTTAACATTCCCTAAAACTATTGTATTTAAAATTTTTTCGAAAATGAGATAATGAACTTTACTCTGTCGTTGACTCACCCTGTGCAAAGCCCCAGTTCGACCGTCGATGGAATGCTGCTTGCATGCTTGGGGTTCTGAACTTAAACTTAATCTACATTTTTTAGATTCTATCTAGAAAAGAGCTATACCTCTGAGTTACCACCAGAAATCTACCAAAAAATCTTGATTCTTTAAAATATTGTAGAAACGTGAGTATATCTAGAAGTACTTTTTCGAGAAGTGTTCAATGGAAATTGGCGCTTGATTCCTCATGGACACTAGGAATACACATCGGTCTAAAAATTGTCACTTAAAAGGTTACAATTTCTAAATTTTTTGAACATTTAACAGCAGTTTTTGCATCTATATCATAGTGGAAACAAACATTAAAGTGACAAATTATTTACTATCGATACATGCTTTATATTAGAGTGACCTACTACTACATGTTTAGTGATGTAAGGAGAGGACCTGTCAGTGCATAAAAATACTCCGCTGTCACCTTGATTGTCAGACACGTAAATAATTATTTCTGCATTTTTCGTATTTCTCTAAAAATAGATTTCCCTTATAAATACATATTTAAAAATATCCCTCTGTAGATGCGAATTTAATAAAATTTAAAGTCAAACCAGTGATTGATTATTATACTAATCACTTCATGTAATACTTGTAATGTCGATTGCAAAAAATAAATTGCTTTTTAACTGATACGAAGTTAATCTACTATATTAAATAATTTTATATCAGAATATCAATTTTTTGCCCTTTGCAAACACGTAAGTTTAAAGCAAATACTGAATTTGACTTTCCCACAAAGAATAACCTAATACTACAATTAAAACTGAATATAAGGAAAAAAAAAAACGAATAATTTGCAGATTCCTGAAAATCATTAGCAAATTGACAATTAATAGAGCGACAACCAAAGTAATAATTGTTAGTCGTCATGAAGATCTATCTCATAAATGAAATTGCTGGTTTCACTGTTATACACTATTTGGGATCCCTCATAACTAACAATAATCCATGTGAAGCGGAAGTAAGAAGACGTTTGGCTACGGCTAGAAACTCGGCGATCAAACTCATTAAGGTCTGGAAAGATCCAGCTGTCACAAAAAACACAAGGTTAAGGCTAGCCTTATATTCCCCATAGCAACTTACGTATGGAAAATATGGACCATTAAAAAAGCTGACAAGAGACGAATCGATACGTTTGAGATGTGGGCATATCAAAGAATTCTCAGAGTATCATCATATACCAAACACCGTACTAATGTATCTTTTCTTGAAGAGCTTAGTATAAATGACCGACATTAAAAAGGAATTAATAGACAGTACCTGAAATATTTTGGACACATTATGAGGAAAGTGGATGCCATAAAAAAGCTTGTAGTAACTGGGAAGGTAGAAGGTAAAAGATCAGGAGAACGGTCTCGAACAAGATGGTTCGACCAAGTAAGATTTGTCCTTGGTATAAGTATGCACGTGTCAAGTCAGGTCGCGCAGGATCGAGATGCCTGGAGAATGACTATTGAGACAGCAACGGCATAGTGTCACTAATACTCCTATTGTGGTGACAGGATTGAGAGAGAGAGAGAGAGAAAGAGAGAAGATTTTAAGAACCCTGAAGTGGACTTATAATATATTCACCTTAAGAAATCATGGGTCTTGAGATTATACCGTGTCAGTTTGGAGTAACCTTCCAACATCTCGCCAACGTGTGGCATGGTACTCTTCGAGAACATCTTCAGTGTGAAAGCCTCTATCCGTCCTTCTAACCCTCTTATTCACTAAAACAATTCCTCATATGTGCCACTGTTAATAATTACTCTTCAAACTTGCCTATTAACACTGAAAAGTTTTTGGTCTAGCTTCATCAACATAGTCTCCTTCAAGAGCGATACAATTAGTCTAACGCTTCTTCTTTGGAGTCAAATCTCTTTCCAGCGAGCATTTTTTTGAGGACGATTCTATGCGATTTCTGCTTTCAAACGTACTAATAACTTTATATAATATTCGCTATGGATGATTTTTCCCTTCTCAGCATAGTCGATGAAAATTATTCCATGCGCAACCCAAAAATACAGATGCCAAAACCTTCCCAGGCGGGCGGCTTTCACCTGTTGCTATCCTGTCAGCTGACTGCCGATTTGATTCCGGTTTGTAGTAGTATGTTTTACCCATTGTTACATATCGCATGAACAAATCATTTTTATTGCATTTAAACAGGTCCAAACAGCACTCAAAATAATCAACGCGTTGTTGTTTTTGATCCACTGTGAGCAAACGCGGTACCCATTTCGGACAGAGCTTTCTCATGCTCAAATGTTCATGCAAAATATGGCCAACACATTTTTTTGATATCTTTAGAGTGTCAGCTATCTCATGCAATTTCACCTTACGGTCATCCAAAACAATTTTGTGGATTTTTTAATGTTTTCCGGTATAACCAACTCATTTGGGCGTCCAGAGCGTTCAACATCAATTGTTTTTCTGTATGACCGCGTTTAAATTCCGCATACGACTAACTAATGAGTGATTTTCCAGGGGCAGAGTTCCCATAACACTTATCAAGCCATTGCTTTGTTTGAACAGTACTTTTTCTATCAAAAAACAGTGTTTAATCAACACACGAAATTCGATTTTTTCCATTGTTTTGAAAATATCATAAGTAGCATCACCAAAACCCACTGTAACTTGTAAGCTAACCGTCGACATGTCATGAAATTTTGACACGTATCGTTTGAAGGTTGGTACTTCCTAAAAATCATATAAATTTTTTTAAAAGAGCGACATCTATGTGTCAGACTAAAAGCCTTTCAGCCTACGTGTTATCTAATCAAAAATTAAGAAAAATTTTTATAACTCCATTGAATATACAAAATTTATCAGTTTGCTCCCTTTTAACCATTTTTTTGACGTCATATCGCTCGAGAATGACAGGCTTCTTCCCTGCATGAAATATTATAAGTACATAAACACATCTTTAGGTAGATTGACCGACAGATTGACAGATCGGCAGCCAGATCTAGATCAAACAGAAGAATAAGAGAACAGTGGGTAAACTGGTGAAAAATGGGCCTAGTCTGTTTTCAGTTATTTCATATTTATCATTTACTAGCCGGGCCCGCGGCTCCGCTCGCGTGGACTTGATTTACCACTATCGTCACAGCTTATTCCTTAATTTACCCAGCGTAATAAAATATCTCCAATTATTTCCCCTTATCTCTCAATATTTCTCCTTATCTCCTATTATCTCTACATAATTTCGATTATCTAGACTTAACTCTGCTCATCTCACATTATTTCTCCTTATCTCCCATTATTTCTCCTTATCTCCCATTATTTCTCCTTATCTCCCATTATCTCACCTTATCTCCCATTATCTAGGCTTATCTCGACTTATCTATCAATATTTCTCCTTATCTCCCATTATTTCTCCTTATCTCCCATTATCTCACCATAACTCCCTTTATCTAGACTTATCTTTGCTTATCTCCCATTATTTCTTCTTATCTCCCATTATTTATATTTATCTCCCATTATCTCACCTTATCTCCCATTATCGAGCCTTATCTCGACTTAACTCCCATTATTTCTCCTTATCTCCCATTATTTCGCCTTATCTCCCATTATCTAGGCTTATATCGAATTATATAGAACATATGTTTAAATTTATAAAAACACGTAAATCGGATAAGTGGTTCCCAAGTGATAAGCGCACTAACGGACAGACAGACAGACAGACAGAAAGACGTTGCATTTTATATATATATATATATATTCTAGATAGAAGATTATAGATAACCTGGCCAGAGAACAAATGTATGAATTAAAAAAAAAAACACGTAAATCGGATAAAGGGTTCTCGAGTGATAAGCGCACTAACGGACAGACACACAGACAGAGAGACGTTGCATTTTATATATATTATATTCTTTACTACATGATATTGTTCCATATTTAATGCTTTAGGCAGTGTATTGTAAGAGAACCACTAGCGGCAAACTTTTCTCCGACTTGATTCACTATTATCGTCACTGCTTATTCCTTATGTCACCTAACGTAATAAGATATATCCTATAACCTGGCCAGAGAACATATGTATGTTTACCAAAAAAGCACGTAAATCGGATAAGTGGTTCTCCAGTGATAAGCGCACTAACGGACAGACAGACAGACAGAGAGACGTTGCATTTTATATATATTATAGATATTCTTTGCTACATGATATTGTTCCATATTTAATGGTTTAGCATGTTTAAAAAAAAGCACGTAAATCGGATAAGTGGTTCTCAAGTGATAAGCGCACAAACGGACAAACAGACAGATATACGTTACATTTTATATATATTATAGATGTAATAAAAATATATATCTATTACCTAGTCAGAGAACATATGTATGAATTTAATAAATCACGTAAATCGGATAAGTGGATCTGGAGGGATAAGCGCACTAATGGACAGACAGAGAGACGTTGCATTTTATATATATTATAGATATAGACTATTATTATTATTATTATGTAACCTGGCCAAAGAATATATGTATGAATTTAAAAAAAAAAGACACATAAATCGGATAAGTGGTTTTCGCGTGATAAACGCACTAATGAACAGACAGACAGACAGAGAGACATTGCATTTTATATATATTATAGATATAGATATTCTCTGCTACATAATATTGTTCCATATTTAATGGTTTAGGCGGTGTATTGCAAGGCAACGCGCTAGCGGCAAACTTTTTTCCGACATCATTCCCTATTTTACGTCACTACTCATTCCTTATGCTACCTATCGCAATAAAATATAGCCTATAACCTGGCCAGAGAACATATGTATGTTTAAAAAAAAAGTACGTAAATCGGATAAGTGGTTCTCCAGTGATAAGCGCACTAACGGACAGACAGACAGACAGAGAGACGTTGCATTTTATATATATTATAGATATTCTTTGCTACATGATATTGTTCCATATTTAATGGTTTAGCATGTTTAAAAAAAAAGCACGTAAATCGGATAAGTGGTTCTCCAGTGATAAGGGCACAAACGGACAAACAGACAGATATACGTTACATTTTATATATATTATAGATGTAATAAAAATATATATCTATTACCTAGTCAGAGAACATATGTATGAATTTAAAAAAATCACGTAAATCGGATAAGTGGATCTCGAGGGATAAGCGCACTAATGGACAGACAAACAGACAGAGAGACGTTGCATTTTATATATATTATAGATATAGATTATTATTATTATTATGTAACCTGGCCAAAGAATATATGTATGAATTTAAAAAAAAGACACATAAATCGGATAAGTGGTTTTCACGTGATAAACGCACTAATGGACAGACAGACAGACAGAGAGACATTGCATTTTATATATATTATAGATTATAGATATTCTCTGCTACATAATATTGTTCCATATTTAATGGTTTAGGCGGTGTATTGCAAGGCAACGCGCTAGCGGCAAACTTTTTTTCCGACATCATTCACTATTTTACGCCACTACTCATTCCTTATGCTACCTATCGCAATAAAATATAGCCTATAACCTGGCCAGAGAACATATGTATGTTTTAAAAAAAAAAGTACGTAAATCGGATAAGTGGTTCTCCACTGATAAGCGCACTAACGGACAGACAGACAGACAGACAGAGAGACGTTGCATTTTATATATATTATAGATTATATTATATTATTTTTACATTAGTCAGTTATTTTACATTAATTATTTATATGTCTCGCAGTTTTTTGCAAGAAAAATTATTTACGTTGTTTTTTGCAAGATTTTTTAATCCACCGTCGTATTTCTGTTAAAATTATTCTCTTTATTTTAACAACTACCGCTAAACTATGTATAGCCGTATGCTTTAGTAATTTTTCTTCTGTGAGCCTTCACTGAGATTTTAAGTTTTAGCAATTCAACCTCAAATGGCACTAAGGTTTATTGGCTGCTAATATCTTTTGAGACATACTTCTTAAATCTTGGCTTGTATAACGCTTGTGCTGCTAGATATCGAACTTTGCCATCTTCATCTAGTCTAGCCGTCGATTTCTAAAGTGGAGAAAAACATGGTATGTTTTAGATTACCGATTAATATACGGCGCGGCGCTCTTTTACTGTCCATGTTTCTTAGGTCCCTGTAGTTTTAATGAGGAGTTTAAAGAGGAAATTCCTTCTGAACTTTCTAAGTAAAAAAAATATCCAGAATATTCTTCTATAAAACAAACTTGCATATAAATATTTTGTATACATGGATAACGTATGTTCTACAATAACAGACACAAAGACAACAAGAAACAAATGTCGAAAGCCCTACAAACCTTTTTTATATCGTATATTTTTTGCTACAATACCTTAAAAAAGTTGTCTTTATATTTTAGCCGTCACGTCCTCTAAAGCCGTGGATCTGGCATACGAAATTATTTTAAAAATATGTATTTTATTCCTGACTAGCCTACTTAGGAGCAAGATATAGAAATGAAGCCAAAATTTTGTTATAAAAACAAAAAAATAAGAGCTACAGTCCGTTTTTATTTTATATTTTTAGCCTTAATAGACTTTTTGCATGTTAATGTCCTTAAAAATTTGAGTTTTACACATAGTAAAATTTGATTTTTTTCAGTTAATGTCAATATGTGAAAAGAATTATCGCATAAAGTATAATTTTCAAACCTTTAAATTCAATAACCGGTCTAGTATAAGTTGGACTTGCGCAATTAGTGTTCCGTACGTTGATTGCTTTTAAAATAAAAATTTTTGTTACGAAAGTAAAAATTCATCAGTTACTTCACAAAAGCATCCCAAATGAGTTATCATTACTCAGGAACAGGAAAAAACCGAAAGATTTTCAACTGCATCATGTAGACGATTGTGAAAAAAACGTCATCAGGAGAAAAATATATTCTATGTATGAAGAGGAGTTGGTGCCGATACTAGACAAAATAAAATTAAGACTGATGCAGGACGGGACCAACATACATTGTGGCCGATCAACCTTTCACAGAATTCTCTTAAGAATAGAATTCACGTTCCGAAAAATCATCAACGGGCAAATAGTGATGGAGTCACAAAGATTACGATTCTTCCGACATACTTATTTACAAGAAATTAAAAAGTATCGATCAGAGAATTGGCCAATAATTTACCTTGACGAAACATGGTTCGATACCCATGACATTGTGCAAAATGGGTGGGTTGACAGCAGTACAAAATGTCAGACTAACGCACCTTCAAATAAAGGCAAACGAATAACCTTTTTTCATGCTGAATCTGAAAAGGGCTGGGTTTCAAATTGTCTACTATTATCTGCAAAAAACATAAAAGATTCTAGTTTGGACGATCACGAAGACACGACCGCAGACCTTTTTGAAAATCGGTTTCAAAATTCCCTTTTGCCAAATATTCCCGAACAGAGTGTTATAGTTATGGACAATGCAAGTTACCATAGTCGCCTACTAAATAAGGTTCCTAATGCAGCCAACACCAAATCGAAAATACAGGAATATATGTTAGAAAATGACATTTATTTTGACTTTAGTTATAAAAAAAGTGATCTTGTTTTGAAAGACTATAAATTGAAAAATAAATATGTTCGTGATAGTATGGCTGAGAAAATGGGACACACTGTTTTGCGGCTTCCTCCGTATTATTGTGTGTTTAATCCAATTGAATATATTTGGCATCAAGTTATATCAAAAATAAGGGCACAAAATGTTTCTCCTACTTTAAGCGTGTTAGTAGTTGAATTAGTAAAAAAAGTTATAAATGATATACCTTGTGAAAGCTGGAAGAATTCCACTCAGCACGTTGTTAAAGTTGAAGATTCACATATTCATGTAAATAATATAAATCCACTGATAATTACCTCAGCTGATGACAGTGATAGTGAAACCGAATTAGGCATAAGTTAAATATATTTTTATTTATACAATATGTCCCTTCTTGTAAACCCCATTCATTCAAACTGTATATTTGTACTTCTTATCCATTTGTTTTTACATACATCTATAAATAAACATCTGCAAAAACACTTATAATTTTATTTATTTGCATTAATGAATAAAATTCTTAAGTCCATCCCTGTAACCTATCATAAACAAAAGGTCAGAACTTTTATATTGCCCATTTAAAACGGCAAAAATCTTATATTTTGGAACATGCTATACCCATATTTTCTGTCTGATACTGGAGGCGCTGCTTTATGGGAAGGTAGACAATATTAAATATTTAGACAATTACGAATGATCATGTTTTAGGGGTTCCATTTAAAATTCAACAAAACCATTTTAATATTTTTAATCGAAAATAGCAAACTAAACACGAAACGAAGGTATAAAGCTGCTTTTTTATGAAAACACAAACTTTTATGAAGACACAAAATAGAAAACATTAAAAATGATAACTTTGTTGAATTTTAAATGAACATACGTTATTAGTTTTTACCTTTCATTTAAAAATATTCTAGCATGTTCTATTAGTTGTATACGTTACAGTATAGTAATCTTTTTAAGTAGCTTCCATATTTAAAAACAAAGATAATTGCAACCGCCACAAAAGCCGTTTTTTTATTTAAATTAAGGATGAGTTTATCTTTAAAAACAAGCTGTAGTTAAACATTTATTTTTAAATATCAATTTGCACGTTGAGTTATTTTCAACCAACATGCTTTGTTTAACTCTTTGATTAGTTCTTCTGTAAAATTTTTTGTTTTTAAGGTCTCGCAATTTTGTGATGTAATACTGTTTTTTTGAAGTGTACCAAAATTGGTTTGTTTTCTCCGCAAAATATGGCTAGAATTCCTTTTACTGACCAATTTACAACTTCATATTTGGCGTAGTTAGGTTTAAGAGATGATAGAGGAACATATATATGAAAAAATCGTTTTTTAGTACGGAAAACTTTTGGGATCACGTGTCCGTCTGTCACTCCCGATTTTCTCCGACACCATTTGACATAGAAAGTTAAAATTTGGCACAAATATAGGAAATGACGGCACAATCAGAGAGGTGTACTCTTGAAAGTTAAATTTTGACTTAAGGGGTTAGTTTTGGGGGGTGAAATCGGAAGTGGAAAAAAAAATTACTAGGTCATCGAGTGGGATGTCAAATGAAAGCTTGTAAAAACGCGAGTTCAAAAATATATGTAATGTGATACTCGCTCAAATTTTTCTTCATAATGTTTTTGAAAAACCGCTAAAAATCGCTGCCCATCACCCTTACCTCGAAAAGTACTGATCAAAAAATTTTGAAAAAATTGATTAAATAAAAATTATCACATCCTTTGATAGTTTATCTAGTATATATAAAAAAAAGATTTTTAAGGTCATTAGTTATCGACAAAGATCGGAAACAAACTTTGTTGAAGACTTTTTTTCGGGTGTGTTTTGTAAAACTACTGATCATTTGATACTTCTGTAACAAAATTTTTTATTTTTAAAGCAATCAATATGCGGAACACTAACTGCACAAGTCCGACTTGCACTTGGCCGGTTTTTTTAACCAAAAGATAGGGAACACTAAAGACGAAACTACTTATAGAGAGAGAAAAGGCGTCAATCGCCTAATAGGGGAGCATCAATCAATTAATATGTTAGCGTCGAACGACAATCGGGGAGGAGGACACTTTGAGGAAAAAGAATATTTCCTGTTGAATTCTGAAAGCTTAAAACTCTCCTAATACAATAAACTAGAAAATCGCGGCCTGGGGTAGGAATTTTTTACACAAAACAACCGTTACCTAGACTGGAACTCTACTGGCTTACACTCACTTAAAAAAGCCGATGATAGGGTGAAGAGGGAGGTTTTTCACCAAAAAAAATATCCCTTACCTAAAATGGAACCCTAAAAATTAACGATCACTTTAAAAATCAATGATCGGGGAGATTTTCTTCGTAAATTTTGTTGTTAGTTTATTTATTGCATGGTATTTATATATATTCTCTCTTAGAGCTGTGGTGACCTTGTTTAATTTCTCTGCTTTCCTACCGTCGTAAGTAGGGCGGACTAGTCTGGAAGCTAATGTATTCATCATAGCCTGTAACTTTCATCCTACATAATTGATTTATGGTAAGATTCCACATGCAGATATACATTTGTATGTGTTGACTTCTTGTATACCGATGTTTCAAAGGTTCATCTTGACTTTTGGTGACACACACGTCTAGGGAGAGTTAGCTGGTTGTTTTGTTCCATTTCTAAGGTAATCTAGCTATACACTATAAAAAATAAGACCAATGATATCCTATAAATTCGTAGTCTGGTGAAGAAAGTGGATACAATGTAGAGCCCGAGCCAAATTAAACGGACTGCATAAACAAGTCTGCTTAGCGGGAACGGGGACCATTCGCTCCACACCAACGGCAGCTTCTTTCTCTTCAAACTTTCTCTCCTCACTATATATTTCTATTAAGAGAGGCAAGGAGAACGACCTATATATTCTACCTCTCTACCTCGGCAATGGAGGAGGGAATCGGTCAGATATTGTTTGCTGCTACGCCAGGGACCATTCAAAATAACAGTGTATTAAGAAAGCCCAGTAACTTGATTCCAAAAACTATTAGGAACTACATACTGTAACTATCCCAGAAAAGACCCGGTTTAGTATCGAAAAACTGTTATTATGATAAAGACTTGTCAGATGGATTTGTTAGTCAGCTTAAGGAAGAAACTTAAGCACTGGTAATAGGACGGCATAAAAGAGAGCAGTGCAGTGAATACGTAATTTTTTCTTCTTCCTGAACGAACCATCTGCCAAGTAGGTTAGATTATAATAAATCTAGTAATAGAGACCGCTCTTAGTCAAATATAGTTTTATTTTTTAATATAACGTTAAGAAGAAACACAAGGGGAACCAGTGATACCGACCTTCTAGAACGGACGTATCTATTCACGGATAGCTCTAACACCATTAAAGGTGATGGTGCCAGAGTGAAAAAATGGTGCCCAAAAATCTCGCCTTTGGTGAGCCTGGGCATTCTACCTAAAGAGTTGCGGTTGTGATTAATTACATCGAATTGCATCATTATCCAAAGACGTTAACATTCAAAGGATACTTTTTGAAGCAAAATGGCTTTTTATGCCTCCATTTGAAATTCGATTGAGCCACCTTCCGGTTTAACATGTAGAATTAATTTTCTTATTGAAAGTGACTGAGTGTCAAAAAATCATAGTTCCGAATTAGTCATAAGTTGATATTTCTTGGAAGAGAAACAAAAATGCATTTTCGAGTACCATAACCGGTCAAAATATAAAACATATCGTATTTGACATTTTTTGATTCGAAAATAAGGTACGTTATATAAAGGATATTTAGAATCGACCAAATAAACCAAGTATTCAAAAATATGCAGGGGATTCTGTATTGAAAATTGTTGCTCCTACACATATTTTTGAAATATTCCGTATATACAAAAAACACTTAGAGAGGCAGTTACTCGTCAACTTTTATATAAACCTTGTTTTTCTGGAAATAATAGCTTCCGGTAAATATTTACAAGTAAATGCAAACAAGTAAAATTGTTAATGTAGTGATTTATTTATGAACTTAAATCTTGTACGTATATCAAAAATATTATTTAATGTCCTTAAAAAACAAGCAAAAAATATATACCTAATATAAGTGCAGCAGACATAAATAATTTTGAGATTGTTTTGAGAGTTGTTTTTACAGTGTTGCTAGGCAACCTATATAAAATGACTACATCAATAGTGATTTTAATTTCATTGCATATATTTTTCTTAGAGGTCAAAATTACTCAAAGGACTTAAGATGAATAAAGGTAAGACAAAAATATTAACCAACACTAATAACAGCGTAGTTATAAATTTGAAACGAACAGCTCGCGAGATTGTTAAGAATTATGAGTATTTGGAGCAAAACATTACTACGACAAGAGACAGTATCTCGGATGAAGTTTCAAGGTGCGCAGTCGGGAAATTAAGTTAAATATTCAAAGGTAAAACCCTCCCAAATAAGTTAAAGGCCAAAATTTGCAACCAGTGCATCCTACCCGTAATTATATATGGCGCTGAAACTTGGACACTGAATAAAGCCGATATACAAAAACTAGACCCAAAAGGGAGTTGATCGGGATGAAACTTAAAGAGAGAAAAAGTGAATACGTGAACAAATGAAATTAAAGGTTATTATAGAGCACGTAGCAGAAAGAAAGTGGCACTGGACTGGACATGTAGCACGCACGACCAATGATCGATAGATCAAGCGAACATTAGAATGGAGACCACTAGAACAGAAAAGGAGCGTAGGACGTCCCAAAACTAAATGGCGGGATGATATATGTTTTGGGTATTGGATGAATGACAACAGCTGCAAAAAGACTGACGGAAATTCAGGGGCAAGGGCTGCTTTAATTGGAACTTGGCTTATAGTGATAATGTGTAAAATTAATCCTAAGTCAACAGCCCCCTCATAATTTGATATAGGGTTATAGTATGATATGTAAAGTGTTCACAATAAATTTATATTATTTTGGCCTAATACCATCTCATAAATGCTTTAAAGCAAAAAATGTCACTCATTTCTTTAAGTTCTATTCCTACTTTGTTACAGATAAATGATTGTGATGTACGGATGTAATTAAATAATTACATTACTTAACTCAATTTTCTTTTGCTCTTCCGCAAAAATGAAATGCAGAAACTAGTTTGAGAAAACCTGGGATCTTAAACCAAAAGTGGTGCTTTGGCTATACCACGGTCATTGGATACACGGTGAACGAAAACAGAGCAGAAATTGATAGCCACGGTGCTAAATCGGTTACAGCGGTTGGCTTGTCTATGTTCCACCAGGTCTATAAGTAGCACCCCCACCATAGTTATAACAATAATTGTAGAGTTAATACCCTTAGATATATACATAAAAAGTAAGCCTATCGATAGCGCTGATAGAATCCGGACAAATAGGAAATGGAAACAAAAGTTTGGATACACATGAGTTATGGATCTAATCAGTTACAAACTCTTGGATATGTAATCTGACTATACGACATCATAGTATAAGTTGGAATTGGTTGCGATACGATAGAGGTGGATATTCCTACAAACTGGTCTATTACACAGACGGATTAACAACTTCAAGCGAAATAGGCGCTGGCATATATACAGGGTGAGTTAACGATAGAGTAAAGTTCAATATCGCATTTGTTTCGGGAATGATGGAAAAATGTTAAATACAATAGTTTTAGGGAATGTTAAGGTGCACAGTTTAAAATAATTTTTGGCTATACAGGGTACTTCAAAGAAGTGTGGCCGATATAACAAATGTTTTTTTTAAATAGAACATCTTAGTTTCTAATTTACTTTTAAATTCTGCGTAAAATTTTATAACTTTTTTATTAATAATGTTACATACCGTAGTTTTTCTAATATTTAAATTTTTAAAATGAAAATACTAGTTTTCAGTTTTGTAAAAAATTGCCAGTACCACCATTGTTTCTGAAGATGAAATACTCATAATTGGTACGAGCATTCTATAGAGATGAAAAAAAAGATATATGTAAAGAAATTTGAGTTAGATGCTACAGGGTGTTCAAAATAAATTTATACATTTCGACTATTTTAAATTGAAAAAATCTCAGATTTTACAAAACCGTCCAACTTTTATTAAGTATATCATATACCTATTTCTAATAGTTTTCGATTTATCTTGAATTTTTCAATTTTTACCCTTGTTTTTAATACACTTACACTATTATGACAACATAAACAAATAGTTAATAACAATTTCAATATAGTTCAACTTATCCTATGATTAATTATTGTGACGTAATAAATGTTCAAAAATATGGCCGTCTACTTGAATACACATGTTTAGTGGTTTTACTATATTTTCTTTCATTTTCCTTAGCATAAAAGGCGTTATTGTTCTGTACACGTCCCGTATCCTATTTCCATATCTACTGGTGTTCTAAGGCGATTACTGGTGTTCTAGGGCGATTCACATAAACACGATCTTTAATATAGCCCCACAAAAAGAAGTCTAAAGGTTGACATGATCGAGGGGGCCACTGAATGAATCCATCCCTACCGATCGATTTTTGTGGGTAACGATCGTTTAGAAATTCCCGAACTTTCCGGTGGAAATGAGCAGGAGCTCCCTCTTGTCGAATCCATATTTGTTCCCTTTCAAAGTTATCACCTTCTTCAAAAAGCTGGGGTAATTCGTTTTGCAAAAAATTTAGCTATCTAGGGCCGTTAAGCGGTTCGCGGAAAAGATATGGACCAATAATTCGAAAATTTAATATTCCACGTCATTCATTAAGCGACCAATGGTTTTGTTTTTGAACTTCCCGGACCCAAAATGGATTAACTGTTGAATAATAATGCATGTTACGTCTGTTAACTGCTCCATTACTGCGAAAAGTAGCTTCATCAGAAAACATTATTTTGGATAAAACGTTTAGATTTGCCTCTATGGCTCCATTAATGGTGGTACATAAGTTTACTCGTCGTTCAACATCCCGGTCTTGAAGTTCTTAATGTAGTTCCATATGAAAGAATGATACTTGTATTTTCTCGTGGTGCGATTAGCCGTAGATTAGGATGTGTCACATGAAATAAAATCTCCATTTCTTTTCCCTCATTGGTAGCATTCTGGTATACTACTTTCCGTTTCGTATAATCAACGCTGCCTCTACCATCAAACCGTTCCATTAAGCACTGAAAAGATTTGGTATACGTCGCTCCGTAAAGCCTTCCTGGCAAAAGACAATTTTTTCCAACCTCGCTTAGTATATAAACCATATCAATTAATTTATTTTTAGGAAAATTCATAACTATTACCTTTATACGTCACTTACTACAACAAATTAAACTATTTTTAATTGCTTAACTGACATGTCAAAATTTGATAATGCCTACATTTTTGTTTTGTCTTGGCAACTATGATGTTATAGCGTAAGTGTATTAAAAAATTCCGCACACATGCCGCTCCTGGAGCTCTTTAGGGACTTCCCTATAACACGTGTGCTAGACCCATAAGAAAACAAGGGTAAAAATTGAAAAATTCAAAATAAATCGAAAACTCTTAGAAATAGGTATATAACATATTTAATAAAAGTAGGAAGGTTTTGTAAAATCTGTAAAACAGAAAAAATAATAATATACAGAGTGTGCAATTTATTTTAAACACCCTGTAGAATCTAACTCAAATTTCTTTACATACATCTTTTTTTTCATCTCTATAGAACGCTTGAACCAATTATGAGTATTCCATCTTCAGAAACAATGGCGCTACTGGCAATTATTTACAAAACTGAAAACTAGTATTTTTAAAAAAAAAATTGAAATATTAGAAAAACTACTAGGTTTAGGTATATAACATTATTAATAAAAAAGTTATAAAATTTTACGCAGAATTTAAAAATAAATTGGAAAATAGGATGTTCTATTTAAAAAAAAACATATGTTATATCGGCCACACTTTTTTCAAGTACCCTGTATAGTCAAAAATAATTTTAAACTATGCACCTTAATATTCCCTAAAACTATTGTATTTAAAATTTTTTCGTCATTCCCGAAACAAATGAGATAACGATCTTTACACTATTGTTGACTTACTGTGTACATATAGAAAACTCAAAGTGGAGCTTTAGCATTCCACCAGAAGCGAGCCCAACAACATTTTGGGCAGAAATTCACATAATGCAAGCATGTGCTCACGAGAACATTAAACTGGACGTCCTCAACCAAGAAATATATATTCTACCAGACAGGCAAGCTGCCAACCCCAAGATCGCGATGGAATGTAAACGTGACCTGTTAGAACTATCCACCAGGTTGAACAAGTGTAGGTTCAGGAGTTTCGCGAGTACAAGGTAATTAAACAGCAAACCAACGGTATACCAAAACAGGTGGTAAAAGCGACAATCAAGAGATGGTCATATCAGCGACAGCTAGATAGTTGGCTCGCAACATCTAGAGAAAGATATGCGAGGCACGTAACTGGTGGCCCCTCAAAGAAACTAAAAACTAACATGCTTTGTTTAACAAAGACCAGACTAAACTAGTGGTGGGACTGATTACCTGAGGAAACATTTAGAGCAAATGGGTAGCTGCAATGGTTCCACGACATGCAGACTACGTGGAAGAGAAAGGAACCTCTATGGGCATACTAAACGAATGTTAACTGTTGCCTAAACTCGAAACATAAACTGTTCGGAAATCCACATCGCTATAAATTATCACACGAAGGGCTTGCAAGGAAGCTAATAAATCTTCTGAAAGAAACGATGCTGCTGTAATTATGAGAGGGGAGCACAATAAGACAAGAAGCTACAACATACCAACAGGCACAATCACCTACTCTGTCATCAAGCAACCAACCAACCTCTTCGCTCTTCCGTTTAAAGAATAACCTTTTTTTCGATAGTAAACAACTAGTATTCACAAATCGCTCCCTTTATACCAAAAAGCGCATATTGCTTGAATTTTGCGCACGAGGCCAATGATAGAACGGGATCTTCGAGCGCGTTACGTGTATAGACAACGCTGGCAAATTGTTTAGGCGTTATTTAAGTATAGATGGTTTGCAAATAAAGCCATTATTCTTTTCTTTTCAATATTTCGTACGGAACACTTATAAGATCACTTCGGTGTCTATCTGTCACACCCAATTTTCTCCGAGACTCTTTGACTCAAAAAGTTAAAATTTGGCTCTAGTATAGAAATGAATGGCCTCATCAGAGCTGTGTAGTTTTGAAAGTTAAATTTTGGCTTAAAGGGTCAGTTTTGGGGGGTGAAATCGGAAGTAAAAATAAAATTTTAACAAGTCATCGAACGGGGGGTGTTAAAAATATATATAATATAATAGTTGCGCACATTTCTCTTTGTATTATTTATAAAAAAAAATTGCGAAAAATCGCAATCTCGAAAAGTACTGATCACACTCCACAGAGTGTAGATTGAATGAAAATTATCATAAGTGCCTTACCTTTAATAATTTATCTGATATATATATATATATATATATATATATATATATATATATATATATATATATATATATATATATATATATATATATATATATATATATATATATATATATATATATATATATATATATATATATATATTATATATATATATATATATATATATATAAAAAAAAACAAAAATTTCAGATAGAACAAAAACTTTGTTGAAAACTCCCTTGGGGTGTGTTTTGAGAAGTCATTGATCATTTTGTACCTCCGTAACAAAATTTTTTATTTTAAATTTTAAAAGCAGTCAACATACGGAACACTAATTACGCAAGTTCGACTTGCACTTGGTCGGTTATTTTTTTTATTTATTTTAATATCGAACGTTATACTAAAATTATATTATTTTTAAAATTATCGTAGTGACGGAAATATTTCCCTAATTTTTCAAGTTGTTTTATTCTTAGCTTCTTCTTCTTCTTCTTCCTTTAGCCGTTTTCTACTCAATGTCGGGTATAGGCCTCTCTCAAATCTTTCCATTTTTCTCTATGTTGTGCTTGTTGATACCAGTTAAACCCTCCAATTCTCTTCAGATCGTCGCTCCATCTCTGCTGGGGTCTTCCGATGCTTCGTTTTTCACCCCATGGTCTATACCTACTGATCTTGCCACTCCACTTATACGTCACTAGCGCCACATGGCCGGCCCAGCTCCATTTCAGAGATGTTATCCGTTTGATGATATCATCCACTTTTGTTTGTTGTCTAATCCATTTGTTAGTTTCCTTGTCCTTCAAAGTAACATTTAACGTCCTCCTTTCCATTGCTCATTGGTGAACTTGTAGTTTTTTCTATTGTTCTTTTATTTAAAACCTATGTCTAGGCTCCATACGTTGTAACTGGTAAGATACATTGATTATTCATGCATATTTCCATATGCTTCCCATCCCATACGTATCCTTCCTTCTATTTCAAGCTGCTGGTTTTCCTTTCCTATCGCTCTCTCACATATTCTGGCTATCAGTTCGTTGTATCTGTGGTCTATACGAGCATTTCTAAGAGCTCTTATAAGCGCCCATTTTTCCACTGTGTCGAAAACCTTGAGAAAATCTACAAATGTGAGGCACATTGTTATATTATATTCTGTGGACTTCTCGATTAGTATTCTCAATGTGTGCAAGTGCTCAATCGTACTGAAGCCCGATCTGAATCCAGCCTGTTCTATCGATTGGTATAATTCCATTTTGTGTTCCAGTCTGTTTGTTATGATTCGTGAGAACAACTCGTAAACTTGGGAGAGTAAGCTAATTAGCCGGTAGTTTTCTGGGTTTCTAGGTTTTTGGGGTCACCTTTTTTGTATATTAAGATGACTATGGCGTTTTCCAGTCTTCTGGTATATTTCCATATTTGAGGCATTCATTAAAAAGATCTCTTAACTCATTCATTAGGGTTTCACCTCCGAATTTAAGCATTTCAGGTATAATATCATCCTCTCCAGCCGCTCTTCCACTTTTCATCTGTTGTAAGGCTTTTTTAACTTCATCCATTTCTATATTAGGAATTTCTTCTGAGTTGACATTAATTACTCTTTTGTCCAGTCATGAATTTTCTTTTTCAACTAAGATATTTTGGACTTTTGAGCTGTAGAGGTTTTGATAGACAGTTATAATTCTGTTTTGGATATTTTTCTTGTCGTTGACTATGTTTCCTTCTTGGTCCTTCAGTTTAATTATCTCTCTTTTACAGGTGTTTGCTCTTCTAAATACTTTTAATCCTCTGTTGTTCTCTTTAAGATGTTTAACCATATTTTCTTAGTATTTGTTTATATCTTCTTTAACTGCTTTTCGTACTGTCCTATTCAATTCTGCATATTCGACAGTTAATCTCTTTCCTTCGTGTATAAGTTGTCTTCGTTGTTCCAACATTCTTTTTGTTTCTTCACTGAGCTTGTTATTCTTTCACCTGGTAGGTTGGTAAGCTATTTTTTCTGCGGTGGTCATGAGTGTTTCAATTATTTTTCTGTTTCTTTCGTTTATACTTGCTCCTGTAGGTAAGTCATTCTTAGCTATAATCTGCAAATAGCCCCCTGCACAACAATATATTATGCTTCACAAAAAAAGAAACGGATACAAAATTCTTGTCATTCATAAGGCAGAACTATAATTGTAATTCTTTTCTTTCTCTCTCACCCTCTCACCTGACAAATACGAGTAGGAGAAGGAGTCCTGTTGTGTATGACGATGGGAAAAGTTCTATTAATAAAATGTCCTGACTATACTGTCAATAATATAAATTATTTACGTACCATCCTACATTACAATAGTTAAGTATCCTCCTCTTAAAATAAATTATACCTCTATTTTCTCGAGATTTACTCACCTTCGTGTAGTTGCTGACTTTGTTGTTAAATCATCCCGAGAAGGGAGAAATAGAGTAGGAAGCACAGGAAACGATAAGTGTGGCATAAATTTCTAACATATGGTTGAGGCGTGCAACACGAGGTATCAGAAATTGTTAAAAGGTATGTACAGTTTCACCCAAAAAAATAGGCAAGATACAGGAACATGCATTATTTTAAATTTTTCAAAATATAGACAAAAGTCGCTGCAAAAAGAAAAACTGTCTTTTATGGCAGGAAACGATTGCTGTGATGTATCTGTCAGCTCAATAAGTTGACCTAAAAAAATTTAAAGCTTTTTTAGAGCATTATAAAAGTATTTTCTTTAATTTTATTTTAAAGGAATTAAAAAATATTCTGATGTGTCCACAACTATTCTATTATTTCTAGCAAAGAGACTCTAATATTTATTAAGAAAACAATTTAAAGCATTGTACTTACAAATAAAAACAAAAAAATCATAACGCACACCACGTACCAAGTGAGGATTGTTACTTAGTACAGGGTGGGTCAACGATAGAGTAAAGTTCATTATCTCATCTTTTTCGGGAATGACGAAAAAATGTTTTAGGGAATCTTAAGATGCACAGTTTAAAATTATTTTTGATTATACAGGGTACTTCAAAATAGTATGGTTGATATAAAATATATTTTTTTAAATGGAACATCCTATTTTCTAATTTATTTTTAAATTTTGAATAAAACTTTTTTATTAATAATATTATATACCTAAACCTAGCAGTTTTTTCTATTATTTCAATTTTTTTAAAAAAAATACTAATTTTCAGTTTTGCAAAAAAATGCCAGTAGCGCCATTGTTTCTGAAGGTGGAATACTCA
Source organism: Pachyrhynchus sulphureomaculatus (assembly GCA_019049505.1). Taxonomy (NCBI): domain Eukaryota; kingdom Metazoa; phylum Arthropoda; class Insecta; order Coleoptera; family Curculionidae; genus Pachyrhynchus; species Pachyrhynchus sulphureomaculatus. The sequence goes on along the minus strand of CM032449.1, from coordinate 32,704,160 downwards.
TAATTGGTACGAGCGTTCTATAGAGATGACAAAAAAGATATATATAAAGAAATTTGAGTGAGATGCTACAGAGTGTTCAAAATAAATTTATGCATTTCGACTATTTTAAATTGAAAAATCTCAGTTTTTTTTAATGGCACACTCTGTATATATTTTTTTCTGATAGATTTTACAAAACCCTCTAACTTTTATTAAGTATGTCATATACCTCCTTCTAATAGTTTTCGATTTATTTTGAATTTTTCAGTTTTTACCTTTGTTTTTAATTCACTTACGCTATTGTGAAAACATAAACAAATAGTTAATAATAATTTTAATATTGGTTAACTTATCTAATGATTAAATATTATGACGTAATAAATGTTCAAAAGTATGTCCGTCTACTTGAATACACATGTTTAGTCGTTTTAATATATTTTTCTTCACTTTCCTTAGCATAAAGGGCGTTATTGTCCTGCACGCAACCCGTATCCTATTTTCCATATCTACTGATGTTGTAGGGGGATTCACATAAACACCATCTTTAATGTAGCCACGCAAAAAGAAGTCTAAATCTGTTAAGTCGCATATTCGAGGGGTCAATTGAATGAATCCATCCCTACCGATCAATTTTTATGGGTAACGATCGTTTAAAAAATTTCCGAACTTCCCGGTGATAATGAGCAGGAGCTCCGTCTTGTTGAATCCACGTTTCTTCCCTTTCCTCCTTCAAGGAAACTGGGGTAATTCGTTTTGCAAAAAATTTAGATATCTAGGCCTGTTAAGCGGATCGTGGAAAAAATGTGGACCAGTAATTCGAAAATTTAATATTCCACACCATACATTAGGCGACCAATGGTTTTGATTTTGAACTTCCCAGATCCAAAATGGATTAACTGTTGAATAATAATGCATGTTATGGTTGTTAACTGCTCCATTACTGCGAAAATAGCTTCATCAGAAAACATTATTTTGGATAAAAAATTTGGATCGGCCTCTATTATTCCATTCATGGTGGTACAAAAGTTTATTCATCGTTCAAAATCACGGTCTTGAAGTTCTTGGTGTAGTTTCATATGAAAAGGACGATACTTGTATTTTCTCGTGGTGCTATTAACCGTAGCTTGGGATGTGTCAGATAAGTCAGCTAGTTGACGGCTGTTGACCTGGGGATTATCTTCGACATGCAGCAAAATCTCCATTTCTATTTCCTCATTGGTAGCATTCTCGTTTACTACTTTCCGTTTCGTATACTCAACGCTACTACTACCATCAAACCGTTCCATCAAGCACTGAAAAGATTTTCTAGATGGTATACGTCTATTAGGTTCCTTCGCTTCGTGAAGCATTACCGCCAAAAGACAATTTTTTCCCGCCTCACCCATTATAGTCATTTACTACAACAAATTAAAGTATTTTTACTTGCTTAATAGACATGTCAAAATTTGACAATGCCTATATTTTTGTTTTGTCTTGGCAACTATGATGTAATAGCGTAAGTGTATTAAGAATAAGGGTAAAAATTGAGAAATTCAAAATAAATCGAAAGCTATTAGAAATAGGTATATGATATACTTAATAAAAGTTGGAGGGTTTTGTAAAATCTATCGGAAAAAAATAATAATATACAGTGTGTGTCATTAAAAAAATTTGAGATTCTTTAATTTAAAATAGTCGAAATGCATAAATTTATTTTGAACACCCTGTAGCATCTAACTCAAATTTCTTTACATATATCTTTTTTTCATCTCTATAGAATGCTCGTACCAATTTTGAGTATTCCACCTTCAGAAACAATATCGCTACTGGCAATTTTTTACAAAACTCAAAACTAGTAGGTTTAGGTATATAACAGTAAGTAAAAAAGTTATAAAATTTTACGCAAAATTTAAAAATAAATTAGGAAAATAGGTTGTTCCATTAAAAAAAAAAACAAATGTTATATCGGCCGCACTTTTTTGAAGTACTCTGTATACGCAAAAATAATTTTAAACTGTACACCTTAACATTCCCTAAAACTATTGTATTTAACATTTTTTCATCATTCCCGAAACAAATGAGATAATGGACTTTCCTCTATCGTTGACTCACCCTGTACATATAGTCAGATGGCGCGGCGTATCATAATATAACCTATAATACTTAAATACGCTAGGGAACTAACACCAGTTTTTTCTAGATTTTCAACCCATCCTACAGAAAGATGTTGCGGCTTGTGGCCCCGTGGCGTAGTACTTGCTTACGGTGCAGAAGGTCTCGGGTTCCACTCCCGGCAGGTCGGTATACTTATTTATTTAACGTTGACGGGTATAACGACATCCCTGCCGCCGATATCCTCAGGATATTAAGAACGGGTGTTTAAATTAACGTTTCTTTATACCGTTGAATATTTTGTAATTGGCTATTAAGGGGTTTCTCGGGGTACTGATTAAGAATCCGATGACAGATTTGGAAAATTCAGTAATTCAGAATATGCATTTTCAATAACTGTTTTCTTAGTACCTTTAATGAGAACTCAAAATCTCTGGCGACTGAGCTAGGAGCGTTAATTTAGAAGTAAATATGCCTTGGCATGAACACGCGTGCATAACAAAAAGAGCTTTGCAAAAGCTGTTCCACAACAACTGTCAATTCCGTACAAAGTTCAAATTCGACCAATGATTGATGAGGAGTAATACTCCTATATTTTCAAACCTACACCGCATTTGTTGGAACATCGAAGAACAGTTGGCGACTTGAATCTATTCTATAAATATTATCATGGAAAGTGTTCAATGGATGTAGCCGGCCTATTTCCCCCCCCCCATAGTGATTCATGCTAGGAATACACATCATGCTATTACTTCACATCAGTAACAAGTTCAGCTTGTCACTCCTCCGACAACCCTTTTCATATAGTCCTTTATAGAAAAAAACATCATTCATTTGTAATGAATTTCCCATGTCATTATCAATGTTCATTACAAATCCTTGTATGCCAGGGATTTTTTCAAAGGAATTTCGAATTGATTGTATGTAATATATTATTTTCTGATTCTTGATTTAACTCGATTTCTTTTAAAGAGTTGATTGATTGGTCCGTTACTTTCTGAGAGTATATTTTAACAAGAAAATTACTTAATTACTTTGCTAACTGACACTAAATATATATTTTGTAAAGATTTACAAATGCACTAAAACTGATTTTTTTTTTTATTTTTATCTAATGTGGGTAACTTAAATGCTATAAAGTAAAAGACGAAATTTCCGACGTGTACTTGAATATTTTTTAACCTATAAGATGCATTATGCTACGCGAATCTTGTTTTAAAATTCCGACCTGTTTGGAATAAAAAAAATATTCTCTTTTGGTTTAGGTATGTTTGTGGACGACATCTTAGGATGTTTTCATGGAAAAGATATTGAACAAAATTCTACTTTAAATTATCTGAATAATATACACCTCAACATAAAATTCACATTGGAAAAGGAAACAGAAAACAAAATAAATTTCTTAGATGTTACAATTTCACTAAAAATAATTAAAAAAAGAACTGGACAAAATCAACAATACAGCACTTAATAACAGCTTCCAACCTAAAATAATTAATACCCTAATAGACCGTAAACAAAAGCAAATCATCTTCAGCTTAATTTATCCCATAATAAAATGCCAGTAAAGAAAACCACTCTTACCTCTGACCTATTTTAGTCCCGTCTCGGATAAAATATCTTACGTTCTCACATCCGAAAAAACAAGAATAGCATTAGAACCCGCTCAAAAATTATCCAGTGTATTTTTTAATGCCAAAGATAAAACTAATAAATATAATAAATCAGGAGTATATAAACTTAATTGTCAAAAGTCGAATAGCTGTTACGTAAGCCAAACAGGACGGAATTTCAGAACAATATTCACAGAACATAATGTATCTTATAGGTTAAAAAATGAAAAATCACACATTTTTTAGAAACAGGCCATCCATTTCCCAATATTAATTGTTTATCAATACCCCATACGGCACCTAAAGGGTCAAAATTTAACTTCTTGGAATCTATAGAAATTTACAGACATTCAAAGAACCATAATATAAATTTGCTAAATAGTCAAGTAGACGTCGGAAATTCAGTTATTTACCAACTTTTATAGCACTTAATATACACACATATTTTCATTATATAAAAATAAATACAAAAAAATCTATTGCAGTCTTAGTTAAGGGTTTGAAAATTTAGTTATACTACGAAATCGCGATAACGCTTTTGTAAATGTTTACAAAAATATATTTAGTGTCAATTAACAAAGTAATTAAGTAATTTTATTGCTCGATGATGATATGTTTTGACATAGGCGACTTATTGGCCTATAATTTCCAAACTCTTGAGTTATATTCTTTGTGATACAGAAACACGATTACAAGATTTTTCCAGTCCTGAGATATTTTCCTTTTATAATAAAACAGGTTAATATATCAAAAGAATAAATGAAAGCAACAAGAGAGAAAACAAACGAAAAAATCTTGGTTGTCGAAGCGATCATATTGCTGATCCACGTTTACAAACAACAAAAAAAAAATGATACAGTGATTTACCCAGTACTTTTCTTATAACATGTAATACTAAAATTAATACCGAGTTTGACTTTCTCGCAAAAAAATACCTTTATCCAAACACTACAAGTCGATTTTTTAAATAGTAAGTACTTTATGAAAAGGCATTAATAATAAAAAAAAGTTGAGAACAGGAAGAGCTTCAGAGATATTTACAACTGAAATCTGATATTTTCCACTACATTACGTTTCTACTAAAACTGATAATATTAAAAGAATAAACAATTTTCAAATTCCTAGACTATAGAAACCCTAAAAGGGACGTATAATACAATATATAAATAATTAGTAGCCTCTAACCCTCTCCTTTAGCTTCTTAACCTGTTTGATCAGTGGGAAATAATGGAAAAATAATATACTTTTGATATTCGTCGACTTTAAAGAAACTGAAATGGACGTATAAAACGATATACTCTAACCACCTCGTCTAACGCCCTTCCCTATCTCATTAACCCTATACATGTTTGAACAAGTGAAAATATTGAAAAAAAAAAACAACAAAATTTTCAGATTCATTGACTCCAAGAAACCTAAAAAGGACTACTTACACGATATATTCGCAACAACATTTCTACCCCCTCCTCTCTCTATGTTACTAACGCTTTACATGTTCGATTAATTGAAAATAATGAAAAATTAACACAAATTTATAATTCCTTGACTCTAATAACCCTAAAAAATAGCTAAACCTCGATATATAAAAACGAAATCCTCTAATCTCCTACCTGATTAGCCCCTTGCAGATTTAGTCACAAACTATGTTTCTCGTGATTTAGGGAACTTGGAAAGTGAAAAAATAAAAAAATCTTGGGATGTGATTTTTCCACACCCTTTTTCATTTACCTTTAGCAACGAAAGTAAAAAAAAAACAGTTATTTACTTTACATTTTATGTATTTTCTATCTATATTTTTTAGTTAACTAACTGGTTGGAATTTGGTTGGAATAACGCATTGTGTGTCTTTTTGGCTACCTGATGCAGACCTGTCAATCAGAGACATTGAGATTCCTTTGTTCATATTGTTTTTTTGGTGTTCTGTACGGAACACTTATAAAATCACTTCAGTGTCTGTCTGTTGCACCCGATTATCTCGGAAACTATTTAACATAGAAATTTGAAATTTTTCACTAATATGGGAATTGATGGCCTCGTCAGAGCCGTATAGTTTTGAAAGTCAAATTTTGACTTAAGGGGTTAGGTTTGGGGGGTGAAATCGAAAGTGAAAAAAAATTACTGGGTCATCGAGTGAAGTGTCAAATAAAAGCTTGTAAGAACGTGAGTTCAAAAATATATATAATTTAATACTTGCTCTCACTTTTCTTTGTGTTATTTTTAAAAAATTGCGAAAAATCGCTACTTCCTCTTTATCTCGAAAAGTACTGATCAAAAAATTTTGGGAAAATTCTGGAATATTCTCCAGAGAGCGTAAATTAAACGAAAATTATCACGAGTCTATTACCTTTAATAATTTATCTGGTATATAAAAACAAAAATGTCAAGGTCATCAGTTTTCAGTAGAAATCGAAAAAAAAAAAATATAGAAAATTCGTTTTTGGTGTATTTTGTGAAATTATTGATCATTTTAAAAGCAATTGACGTACGGTACATTAATTGCGCAAGTCCGACTTGCACTTGACCAGTTATTTTATTATTAAGGATTGGATTATACGCACGTGTTTTACTTCTTTTCCGTACTCAGGATGAAATACTCACATGAAAAATAAACTACCTTTTAAAACGGGAAGTAACAAAACATTGTTCATTAATCATTAACTGTTTTTGTTTTCCGAACTATTTTCAACAAATCTAATTGGTAGCCAAATCCGAAACTCTCATGATCAGGTTACCAATTAAAAAAGTTCTGTTAGTAGGTAATTTATCTAAGAAATCGGAGGAAATTTACTAATTTCCTTAGGTTGTTTGGATAAGAAATTTAGGCTCGTTATTTTTCCAACAGTAGAATGGATCTTTATTTATTTAAGGTCTGATAATGAATAAAATCTTTGTCTTTTCAAATAACAAGAAGAATCCTGTATTCTTAATATCCCTGCCAGTATTTTAGCTAATTAATAAATTGGAGAAGTGTATTTACGATGTAGTCGAAAAAGTTATTAAAAATATTTCTAAAATGACGTTTTTGCTCATAGGTGTGTTATCAAAGTATCAAGGAAAGTAATATTTCCAAATAAAGATTGTATTTTTTGCTGCGGCCTGTGAAAAACGCTACAAAAGTATTCATACTTTTAGATGAAAATATTATTAAAATTTTTGTAATCTCCAACAGAATATCCAAACCCCCATGGTAGATGATACGTTATCCCAAGAAAGTAGTTTCAGTGTAAAATATCTCTCGTAAACCTGATTTTCTAAGTGATGTCCTGATTTTTTAAGTGATAAACCATTTGGGAAATAATCATGTAGTTAGAGAAGAATAAATGTATATTAACACGTAGGCTGAAAATTTTTTGGGTTAGCTACCTAAAACACGTTTTTTTTGCAAAATTCGACTTTATTCATCAACATAGTCTCCTTCAAGAGCAATATAATCAGTCCAACGCTTTTCTAACATTTCTATACCTTTCTTGTAGAAGGATTTGTCTTTGCCTTCAAAATAGGCCTAAATTTCGGCGATAACTTCTTTACTGGCGCCAAATCTCTTTCCCGCGAGCATTTTTTTTTGAGGTCCGCAAATAGATAATAGTCGCTAGGGGCTAAATCTGGAGAATATGGTGGATGAGGAAGCAATTCGATCTTCAATTCATGCAATTTTGCCATTGTAACCACTGACTTGTGACACGGTGCATTGTCTTGATGAAAGAACACTTTCTTCTTGTTCATTTGGGGCCGTTTCTTTGCAATTTCTGCCTTCGAATGCACTAATAACTTTATGTAATATTCGCTGTTGATGGTTTTTCCCTTCTCAGCATAGTAGATGAAAATTATTCCATGCGCATCGCAAACTACAGAGGTCAAAACATTCCCAACCGACTGTTATGTCTTTGGTCGCTTCGGGCGGCTTTCACCGGCTGCTGTCCACTCAGCTTTCTTATTCCCAAATGTTCATGTAAAATACGACTAACACATTCTTTTAATATCTTTAAGGTGTCAGCTGTCTCATACAATTTCACTTTACGATCATCTAAAACAATTTCGTGGATTTTTTTTATGTTTTCCGTTGTAACCACCTCATTTGGGTGTCCAGAGCATCATTTGTATCTGTACGACCGCGTTTAAATTCAGCTTACCAATAAATGATGAGTGATTTTCCAGGAACAAAGACCCCGTAACACTTATCAAGCCATTACTTGGTTTGAACGATATTTTTTCCCATTAAAAAACAGTGTTTAATCAACACACAAAATTCAATTTTTTTCCATTGTTTTGAAAATATTAAAAGTAGCGTCACTAAAACCACTGTACTTGTAAACTAATCGTCGAAATGTCATGAAATTTTGATACGTATCGTTTAAAGTTTGTTACTTCCTAAAAATCATATAGATTGTTTGAAAAGGGCGACATCTATGTGTAAGATCAAAAACTTTTCAGCCTACGTGTTATATGTTTAAACAACTGTCAACATAAAGGAAGGGTTTATTAAAAATTTATGCTCTTTTTGTACATCATCATCATCATCATCATCATTAGCTTATTTCATCCATAGTCGGATGTAAGCCTCCCAAAGTTGTCTCCAATCAGCTCTATTGTTTGCTTTTTGCATTCAATCGTGTACCGCTAATTTTTTTATGTGGTTCGTCCAACTTTTCTGTGGTCTACCTCTGCATCTTTTATGTTCTCTAGGCCTCCATTCAACCATACTCTTATTATTCATCTTAGCGATATGCCCCTTCCAATTCCACCTTAATATACATATTCGTTGTATTACGTTTGTCACTTTTGATATTCTCTCTATCTCGAAGTTAGGGATGCGATCTTGGAGTTTAATATTTAGCATTCTACTCTCCATTGCTCTTTGGGTTACCTGGAGTTTATATATTATACTTTTATTTATGTTAATACTGGCAGTACATATTGATCGAACACTTTGTCTTTTATTGTATTTAGGATATCTAATTTAATGTGGATTGTAATCTTCCGAAGACAGACCAAGCTAACGAGATTCTTCTATCCAAGTCAGCCTTTAAATTATTTTTTGATATTTCGATTTTTTCTCCTAAATATATGAATGTTTGTACCTTTCCTAGTATTTCACCTTCTATTACTAGTTCCTGGCTGTTATCTTCAGTTTCGTTGTTCAAATATTTAGTTTTGATAAAGTTTTATTTTTAGACCTATTCCTCGAGACTTATTATTTAATTTCATCAGTATGTTATTTCTTGTAATTCTTCTTTTGTGTTGGCGATCAGAGTGACATCATCTGCGAATCTTAAGTGATTTAATAGGTCACCATCTATTAGTATTCCTTTATTTTCCTACTTTAGCGATTTGAATATATCTTCTAGAGTCATCGTGAAAAGCTTTGGGGATATTGAGTCGCCTTGCCTAATTCCTCTTTTAATTTTGATTTTATTTGTATTTTTCTTTAAGCATTATTTGCGATGTGGCATTTTCATATATGTGGTCAAGAAGAATTGTGTCTCTTTCGTCGACTCTGCTATTAATTAAGGCGTTAAGGACTGCCCATATCTCTACCGTATCAAATATTTTTTTATTACCAGCCATGAAGCCATGTCATGAAGATTTTGTATTGGTGAATGTATGACCTCTCTCATGAAATATTCAGTGGTCGTATATTTGAAGATGTGGTTCTGAATTTAAAATTATTTTAGAGGTATTCGTGAAAAGGTAAATACGTGGAAGCTTGAAAGAACGAGCTTCATATACTAAACGCTGCTGTACAAGTAGTTAGTTAAAATATGATTTGAGTCTACTCCTTTCAAGCATATTTATTTCAAAGGGTTGTTGATACCAATTACATTGTGAAAATTTGGCGGAATTTTCTTCGGAGTGATCTAGCGGCAAAACCGTGGAACCTAAATTTTGAACAAATGTAAAATTTAGAGACATAGAAAAATGAAATTCACCAAAAAGGACAAGTGAAAATATATGAATTAGAAAGAACAATGTTTGGTAATAATACTGGTTATATAGTGCTTATAACTATCCTTAATTACATGAGATTATGTTAATCATTTTATTATATTATTTACTGACCAAGTTATTTTAAAGATACAGATCTGTTTTACTATTCAGAGAACTAATAAAGATTAAGGGTAAGGGTGAATGGTTTAAGGGTAAGGGTGAAAGGTTAAAGATTAAGGGTAAGGGTGAATGGTTTAATAATAGATTGAAGTTTTTCCGTTTGTTAATTTCAAGACATTCAAGCATATTCAATTTTTTAGGTTTATTTTCTACATGCAGGGATTTTGAATGTATCATCGAAATTATAGGATTGGTTTATTGTATGGGCTGCGTAATGTGAATTGTTCTTGTTTTTTAATAATTATGTTTATCTTCTTTAATTCGAGTTTCAAAAGATCTACCAGTTAGTCCTACGTAGGTTTTGGAACAAGATCCACATTTTAATAATTAAACTCCAGGTTTTATGTATTTATTAGATTTGGTTTTGTTATTCAAAATTATATTTCCTAAGGTATTACTGGTTTTAAATGCTATTTTATTATTATTTTTTGTTAAATGTTTTGAAATTGTTCTAGTTATTTTTCCTGTGTACGTTAGTGTGCTAAATTTTCTTTTCTTGTCGTTAATGGTGGGATAAATTAGAGAGGTTGCTTGTTTAAACCATTTTTTATAGAAACAAATTATATATATATTACATAATATAATATTAGACTAGTTGTATCTTTTGTTACGGCTCCACCAATCAATTTATTACAAAAACTCACCCCTTTACTACAACAACATTGTAAATTTAAACGGAAATATAGTATATCCAACACACTTATGAACTAATAGATAAAATTAAAAACATTAACTTACCAGAAAATTCTAGAATTATCTCATTAGATGTACAAAACTTATTTCCTAGTGTCCCACCATACGAAGTCATAAAATTAGTAGATAGACTCTTAATCAAGAATAAAATAAATGAAATTATTAAACGGGATATTTTAGATTTACTACGTGCTTGGATCAAAACTATTTTGAACTCAACGATAACTTTTATAATCTAAAGAGGGTCTAATAATGGGTAATCCTTTAAGCCCTTTACTTGCGGAAATTTTCGTGGATCATTTAGAACTAAATATCCATCAAAACAAAATATATTGTTTACTGGCATAGATATGTTGATGATATAATTTCCTGTTTCACGGGAACAGATAGACAATTAACAATCTTCCTTAACTTCCTAAATAATTTGCATCCTAACATTAAATTCAGCTTAGAATTAGAAACCAATAACTCTATAAATTTCTTACACATATCTATATCAAAAGTGAACAATAAACACAACTTTTCGATTTTTCACAAGCCTTTACATACTGACACAGTTATACACAATAGTTCATCCCACTCTTATACTTACAAAATGGCAGCTTTTAACTCATTCATACATAGACTGTTAGCTATTCCTATGACTAAAACTAATTTTAACAAGGAATTCAACATAATCAAACAAATACCAATTAATAATGGATATGACCCTAGCATTATAGATAATATCTTGAATAATAATAATCGTTTGAAACAAGCAATCTCTCTAATTCATCCAACCATTAATGACAAAAAAGGAAAATTTAGCACACTCACGTACACAGGGAAAATAACTAGAATAATTTCAAAACATTTAACAAAAAAGAACAATAAAATAGCATTTAAAACCAGTAATACCTTAGGGAATATAATTTTGAATAACAAAACCAAATCTTATAAATCCATAAAATCATGAGTTTATTTATTAAATTCTGGAACTTGTACTAAAACCTACGTAGGACAAACTGGTAGATCTTTTGAAACTCGCATTAAAGAACACACACATAGTTATTTAAAAAACAAGAACAATTCATATTACGCAACTCATATAATAAACGAATCCCATAATTTTGATGATACATTCAAAATCCTGCATGTAGAAAATAAATTTAAAACATTAACTATGTTTGAATGTCTTAAAATTAACAAACTCCAATCTATTATTAAACGAATAGGTAGACTTAAACCATTCATCCTTACTTAATCTTTATTAATTCTCTGAAATAGTATCACAGATTTGCATCTTTAAAATAACTTGGTCAGTAAATAATATAATAAAACGATTAACATAATCTTATGCAATTAAGGATAGTTTTAAGCACTATATAACCAGTATTATTACCAAATTGTTATTTCTAAATCACTTCTGAAGAAGCCATTGTATGGTGAAACAATTGTCATTTTAAATATATTGAAAATTAAAACATAGTGTTGTTTTTGTATAACTTTCAATAAAACTCTATATTTAGAAAGAAAAGCTTTTTTATCATTGAAACGTTCACCATATATAACAGGAATCCTTTTTTGACGCGTGTTTGCCGGGTAAGAGCATAAGCGGGGAAAGCAAAAAAAATTCCAATTTGACTTTTGTTTCGAGTGTGATAAGAGTTTTCTATTCCTTTTGCTGTTTATGAAGCATAAAATCTTGTCGTGCAGGGAGCTTTTTGCAAATTAGAGCTTAAAATGAAGGAATTCAAAAAATCAGGAAAATATTTCCCTTAATACGAAATTTAAAAAGAAATTAAGCCGGCCACATGTAAATTAGGCACCTTTAGATATATGACTTTAATATACAGTTGATATTAAATTAAAAATAAAATAACTGGCCAAATGCAAGTCGGGCTTGCGCAATTAGTGTTCCGTACGTTGATTGCTTTTAAAATAACATTTTTTTTTTTACGAAGGTATAAATTGATCAATGACTTCACAAAACACACTCCCAATAAGCTTTGCGATTTTTGTTGAAAACTGATGACCTTGAATTTTTTTTTTTCATATATCAATTAAATTATTAAAGGTAATGCAGTCGTGATAATTTTCGTTTAAATCTACACCCTGTGGAGAATATTGCAGAATTTTTTTAAAATTTTTTGATCGGCACTTTTCAAGATAAGGGGGGGACAGCGATCTATGACAATTTTTTAAGAATAAGACAAACAAAAGCATGAGCAAGTATAATATATATATTTTTGACCTCGTCTTTTAACAAGCTTTCGTTTGACATGCCACTCGATGACCTGGTAAATTCTGTTTTTCACTTCTGATTACTAACCATTTAAGTCAAAATTTAACTTTTAAAACTACACAGCTCTGTCAAATAGTTTCGGAAAAAAATCGGGTTGTGACAGACGGACAGATAGACAGACAGACAGATAGAGGGACATACACCGAAGTGGTCTTATAAGTGTTCCGTAGGGAACACTAAAATACACCTTCATTACGTAAAGAACGGCAATTTAACGACATTGACTATGAAGTGCTCAAGAAATGCTGCCAATAGAAGAGGAGAAGAAAATTGCATAAACGAGTCTAACTAAGTACGTATTTACACAATAATTAATTTTAAGGTAATAATCCAACTAAGGGAATGTGGAATCTTTGGCACAATGACACTACTCAGTATATATCACCACTACACCAAACACTTTATTTTTGCCCTCGACGCGCATTTCGCTACCCATATTAGCTTCATTAGGAGCGAAACTCGCGTCCAGTGCAAAAATAAAGTGTTTAGTGTAGTGGTGATATATACTGAGTAGTAATATTTCAGTTGAAAATTTTCATATTAAGTGGACCTTACCGCTTACGGGCTCTGAAAATATAAAAATTATTTCCCTTAAAATATTTCTTGGGTATAAGAAAAACTCAGTTTTGTTCTCACCAATTTGTGAGGTCTATAGTCTTCTAAAGCTCGAACCATAAATCATATTTTTCGTTACAAACTTGAATGAAAAACAACAACAAAAACAAGGTCTTATACTGGACGATAGAACCCCGATAAAGGACTGCGACGACTACAAGTATCTGGGATAAAAATTTCGGAAGACGGAAAACTGGACAGGGCAATAAGAGAGAGGAATACGGCAGGAAGAAAGGCCATTAAACTGCTAAACAGCATTTTATGGGATAAATCTATAAATAAAAGCAACAAAAAGAGGATACATGAAATCATAGTGAGAAGTATCACATTATATACCAGTGAAGTATGGCCCCTGAAGGAAAGAGCATTAGCCACGCTGAGAGCAACGGAAATACACTTCTGGAAAAGAGCAGCAGGAGTATCCAGAAGAGAAACAGTCACCAAAGAACGTATTAAAGAAATCATGGAAATCAAACACAGTGTTATAGACGACATTCGAACCAAAGAACTTATATATGGTTTGGACACATCAATAGAATGAACGAAGATCGAATCTCAAAACAAATACTAAAATGGCAACCAAAAGGCAAGAAACAACGAGAACAAGTTGGAAATAGGAGACCAGTGAAATTGAAGAAAAAAACGTGGAGGATCTATGGAACGAGCGAAAGAGATGGAGACTGGAGGTCGGAAAAGGTCGGAGAACGTTGTAAACCGATGTGTGTCCCAAAGTTTTATACAAATGGAGAAATTGTTTATCTTGCATATTACAGAAAAATTTATTCTTGATAAAAATTTCTGCATTACATCAAAAATTTAAAATATTTGATGGTATACAGGGAAAATAAAAAATAATGATTTATAATGAGGAGTAAAATGTGTTTAAATTTAAATACAGAGCAAAAAATATTAATAGGAACTAAAAAAATTATTCTCACGTTTAGATTTGTGACCTTCCCAGTTAAGAATTGAAAAAAAATCCATTTTCGTTTTCTTTTATTCAATAAACTAGCCGTGCTCGCGGCTCCGCTCGCGTGGACTTGGACACTGCTTGTTCCTTATGTTACCTAACATAATAAAATATCGGATAAGTGGATCTCGAGTGATAAGCGCACAAACAGACAGACAGAGAGACGTTGCATTTTATATAGATTATAGATAATCCAACAATTACTGACTTATTTACTGGAGTTTTTTTGAATCTTTAACTAGGAATCTAATCGTGAGCTTAATTTTTTAGTTCCTATTAACATTTTCAATTAATATTTGGTCTGTATTTAAATTTAAACCCACTTTACGCTTCATTATAAATCATTATTTTTTAGTTTCCTTGTATACCAACAAATATTTTAAACTTTTGATGCTTGATTATGGATTTCCATGTGATGCAGGACTTTTTATCAAGAATTTTTTTTTTTTGTAATATGTAAGATAAATATTTTTGCCATTTCTATAAAACTTTATGGGACACACTCACTCTGTTTTAAAAATGAGTTAAAAAAAAAAATTAAAAAGCCTAATAAATTTCTTTCGGTTTTCAACAAAAAAATTGTGCTTTATAGTTTTCATCTTACTAGACTATAAGCACCACAAACTTATGTTACCCAAATTTTGAATTTTTCTTTTGCTTAGGAAACATTCTCAAAAAATACAATATTTGTATCCTCAGGACATACATGCGGTAAAATGAAAGTGGTTTATAGAATTTTTACAGTCACAAATGCGACCTTCCAATTATAGGACTAAGAGTAACTGCATGTAAATAGGTTAAAAAAAAATAGTAATATCATGGGATGTTGTTAAATAAATACAATCCTTGCTATACGGTAGATAAATTTAGTAGATCATCGTAATACATATAATGAAAGGAGCAGAAAATATCCTTTCTTTCCTCTCTCTACTTTAAAAGGTTAAAAGATAAGCTAAAACATTTTTTTCATTTTCTTTATTAGAAGTTATAGATCTAGGTAAACCTTTGAGCGCGTTCAAGGATGAACCAAAATTTGCCAATTTTTTTTTGAATTAGTCTAAATTTCTTGTTAGTCACTGTTGACAAATCAGGATATATTTCCTTGAATTTTCTGAAAGTACGGCTGACATTCTTATCACCGTACAAATAAATTTATGAGAACTGTATTCGAATAATTATTTCCTTTCATCGTACTAAATATTTTATTTTTTGCTTTATATTTAACAGTGAGAAATACAAAGCGCCAACAACAAATAACGACAAAACGTTCAACTATTGTGGTGACAATTCTGGAGGCTACTTAATCAAAAATCCATTTTAAAACAAGATCGATACGTTTATTAAATAAATGTTTAAAATTCTAAAAATCTTCAAGTTCGATATAGGAACATTTTAAATGAAATAACCGGTCAAGTGCAAGTTGAACTTGCGCAATTAGTGTTCCGTACGTTGATTGCTTTTGAAATAAAATGTTTTGTTACGGAGATATAAAATGATCAGTGGCTTCACAAAACGCACCCCAAATGAGTTTTCAAAAAAGTTTGTTTCCGATCTTTACTGAAAACTGATGAGCTTGAAATTTTTGTTTTTTTTATATACCAGATAAATTACACAGGCGAACAGTTGTTTTGGTGTCGAGGTTTTTTGAGCTGATTCTATATCAATTTGATGTCCTGAATTCAAATAACGTATTCATTTGTACCTAGGAGCTCAAATTTTTAAGATATACAATTTTAGAGAAATATAAGTTACATTATTGTAACTCAAATCCGTAAGTGTAGTAAACAAAAGTAGATACGAAATTTTTATTTTAGTTATACAAAATACAATATTATGTCGTACTTACAAACAAAAAAAAAAACATTGAAGAAATGAAATAGTCACTCAACACTTGGAAAGCTTCTTTTCCGCGACATTCTTGAATGTTTTTTTTTAAACAGTCCCTTTTTAAACTCCAGCAGTAATCTGCCATCATGTGCATGTCCCATCTTCCTTGGTAGCGGTCCTCCATAACTTTAATATCTTGGTGAAATCTTTCCCCTTGTTCCTCACTCATGTCTCCTAAATTTTCTGGAAAACGGTCTAAGTGGCTGTGTAAATAGTGTATTTTAATACTCATATTGCACCCTAAGGATTTGAAACTATTAAGCATCTTGTTAACCATTTCAACATAGTTTTGAGCTTTATGTTTGCCTAGAAAATTTTCTACAACTGCAACAAATGATGTCCAAGCTTCTCGTTCAACTTGATTCATTGAATTTATGAAGGCAGGATCCTTAATTAATTGTCTTATTTGTGGGCCGTCAAATATCCCTGCTTTGAGTTTTTCTGTGCTCAACTGATGCATTTTTACCCCTATATATGCAAAACAAGACCCAGTCTTATCAAGAGCCTTTACGAATTGCTTCATTAAGCCCAACTTTATATGTAATGGAGGAAGTATGATTTTTTCTCTTTCAACCAAAGCGTCGTTAATGACATTCTTTTCCCCAACGTCCATGTTTTCTCTCTGAGGCCAATCTTTTCTAACCCAGTGGTGTGTTTTGTCCCTACTATCCCAGAGGCACAAGAAACACGGATATTTCGTGTAACTACTTTGCTGCCCAAGAAGAAAGTTTACCATTTTTAAGTCTACACAAATCATCCATTGATGTTCGTAATACTTTATCTTCTGCAAGACCAAAGCTATGGTATTATATTCTTCTTTCAGTTTCGTTGAGTGAGCTAGTGGTATTTAACCATATTTATTCCCATTATGTAGAAGGACTCATTTTAAACTTCGCTTTGAACTGTCAATAAATAGGCGCCAATCATCTGGAATATATTCAGACAGTCCCATTTCTTTCATGAGTCCCCTAATTTCGTGACAAAATACAAGATTGTCTTCTTGAGAAAAGAATGGTAGCAGATCTTTTTCTCTTGTACGGTAAAAGGTAATTTTGGTTCCTTGTTCCAGTAAATTTTTGTCGTTCAACCTAGAAGCCAGTACTTCAGAAGCTTTTTTCGATAAATTGAGATCCCTGGTGAGATCATTTAATTCATTTTGATTGAAGCGTTGAGGAACTGATGACGTCCCCTCATAGTCACTGTTAGTTTCATTAGCATCAGAACTTTTATTAGCATCAGAAGAGCGATCAGAGGGAAAATATTCGTCATCAGAGATATGTGGTAGCTGATGAAATGTTGGAATCGGTATTTCATCTGAGTGCGGGATAGGGCGTATTGCCGAGTCTAAATTGGGATAAGTCCACTTACTGCGGTTATTTCGATTGATTCCATTAGTATTTACTAAACAGAAATAACAATCATTGAAGTGGTTTTTTGGTTCTCTCCAAACCATTGGTACGCCGAATTTTAGACATTTTCTTTTCCCGGTAGTCCACTGCCGTAAATGCTCTGTACAAGTTTTACATACGAGATGCAGGGGCCCACGTTTTGTCCTGATCACCAAGCTTAACTCCAAAGTATCCAATATACACTCGCTTTACAAAGTCAGTAATAGTTTGTCTGTTTTGTTGAAACATGTATTCTCCGCATATATAGCAAAACACATCAGGTTGATTTACACAACTTCTTCTTGAACTGGAACCTGAACTCATTTTAATTCTGTTCAATAACACAAAAACACTCTTTTCTTAACATAAAATAACACGCCGAATTCGATCTACTCTCATTAGTAAGAACGCACAAACTGACGAGACTTACCCGAGTTAGGTGATTAAAAGGGTCAGTTCAGGTACCTGATAGGCAATGGTTCCACTATTTATAGATTTACCTGGAATTTACTCAATTACAGACTGACAATAAAACCATTGTACCTACATTAATGAATATATAATAATTTTAGAACTCTCATAAATGAATATACTGAATAAAAACCACATTGGTAGATAAGTTGATGTATCTAAAAAAGTAGAGCTGATAGAGAAAAACCGATTGCATGTATAGATTTAGCGTCCCAAATATAGTTAAAATCAGCTCTAAAATCCCAGGCACCAAAACAAAAATATTTTTTTGTTGCCCTGTGTTATTAAAGGTAATGCACTCGTGATAATTTTCGTTCAATCTACATCCCGTGGTGAATATTCCAGAATTTTTTCAAAATTTTTGGATTAGTACTTTTCGAGATAGAGCGACAGCGATTTTTTGCGATTTTTTCAAAATAATACAAAGAAAAGTGTGCGCATGTACATATATTTTTGAACTTGTGTTTTTACAAGCTTTCATTTGACACCCCACTTGATTATCTAGTAATTTTTTTTTTTCACTTCCGATTTCACCCCCCAAAACTAACTCCTTAAGTCAAAATTTAACTTTCAAAACTACACGGCTCTGCTGAGGTCATCAATTGCTATATTAGTACCAAATTTCAACTTTCTACGTCAAATAGTTTCGGAGAACATCGGCTGTGACAGACGGACAGTCAGACACCGAAGTGATCTTATAAGTATTCCTTACAGAATACTAAAAATAACAAATTCTAGCAGATTTTTTAAAACAAAAATAATATACAAGGTGTTTCATTTTTGCAATTTTGGTAACGAATCAACACAAAGTTGTTTCTGAACAGACCTGTATTCTTTAAATAGGATTTAGTTATGAGATAGGATACCTTTGGACCTACATATGTTAATTTTAACCTGGAGTTGAATTTCTGGAAGTTCTAGAAGCGTAGGTCTGGGTAGGTATGTTTACTTGTAAAACTCAGTAAACTTAAAACATATTTACTTGTTTCTAGCAAATGTTTCAAACTGTTTCATTTTTAAAATATCAGGGCCGCACTTAGAAAATGATGTTTATGACTGATATCTCGCACCGAAACGTTGGGATCTACGGTAAAAAATTAAATAAAAAAATTAAGTTTATGACAGGCGTCAGTAGACGAAACGTCTGAGATGACTAAATTGTTAGATGTTTGTATTAAAGTTTTTTGTAACTCTTATAATTTTTTATTTACTTTGGAAATTAGATTTCGGCTAGCTTCAAATTTTCTTTAAGATCTAACAATGAAAAAAAAAATTGTAAACATTTTTAAGGTATTTATTACGAGACGACAAAGAGAGTATGAAGTTCGAGAAAGACGCGAAATAAGTTGGTTTTCAAAGTGTAATGAATGTGGCAACGTAGCTTCTGGCCGCACGTAATCACGGGTTATTTATAATAACCTTGATACTTTTACATGATATACAATAAAAATTACGGTTAATTAAAATAATACTTTGAATTATTTATTAAAAATATATCAATTATTAAGTATTTATAACTAAATAAATGCCCGTGCGAGGCACACATTTATTCTAGTGTCTTTTAAAAGAAAGTTCGATCAGTACGATGCATATATTAGTCCGGGAGCTCACGACCAAAATACGACCTCATCGAAGAGTGGTAGATAATAGTATCACTTTGTTAATTATGCCCCCCTTAGTCCCTCCAGGTAGTTTGAAGCCTCAAGTCTGGTTCCTGTTCCTGGAAATGCTCTTTAAAGCCGCAAGAAAAATTTGGTAGATGAACCCATCGCTGAATGGCAGATATTCTGGATATAGCTTCATTTCTGTGAAATATGACTGAAAAATGAATATCTGCCATCAATATTGGGTCAATCCAAAGTTGCAGAAAAATGGATCCAACTGAACCCATAGAGGAGCCAATGAAATTTGTTTTAATATGTTCGCTGAGGTTTGTAGATACTATAAATAACATTATCTGCCATGGACTCTGGTTCTTTATTAAAATAAATTAATTTTTTTGCTACAATAATGCATAAGTATTTTTGAAACACGCGCCAGTCCCAAAACGCGCGCGCCCGTCCTGTAACTGGTTTTTCTCTCAAATACTATACACATGCGCCAATGTCTCGA
>CM032449.1:32623952-32678952 GCA_019049505.1 Pachyrhynchus sulphureomaculatus | reverse complement strand
TCTTCTTCCTCGGACGATTCTGTAGTCACTTCCCGTGTTTATTATATTTATAACTATTACATCCTTTACTATATTATATATATATATATATATATATATATATATATATATATACTCGTATATACTTTGCTCAGAATGTATCATGACCTTTTTAATGGTGTTGTAAGCTATAGAATAGTTGCATGGAGCTCTGGATATGATAAACCAATGGGATCTCTTGCACATATTCAGAAAAGACAAGTAAAAATTATTAATAAAGCTAGATCAATAACTGTTAACAAGAAACTATTAAATATAAAACAAACATATGCACTGGAGATCCTTATGCATAATTATGTGAATTTGCGTGATGAGTACACCACCTCAAAAAAGATTACCAGAAACAAAAACATTGCACTAAGAAGGGTTTATCTAGCAGTGGGAAAAAAGAGTAATGTGTATATGGCAACTGAACTTTTCAATAAGCTTTTAAATGAACTTAAAAATATATCTGGGAGTAATAGAGTTATCAAGAACAAACTGAAAAAATGGATTTTAGAAAATTATTAATAAGACAAGTATGGAAAAAAAGGTAAAAATTTGTGTTTGGAACCTGTGTTTCGGAATTTTGGTGCATTTTAAAATACCTCTCTTCTCTCAATTGATATAAATTATTTTACTCATCATGTTTTTAATTTTGTTTAAATTTTTAAATTTTTGTAATGTTTCATTATTAATACTAAGTTTTTGTTATGTTTTTATCCAAGCCTGCATACAGGTTTGTGTTTCGGAATTTTGGTGCATTTTAGAAGTCTTAACACCTCTTTTCTTTCAATTGATATAAATTATTTTACTCATTTTATTTTTAATTTTAAGGTTAAATTTTTTAATTTTGTAATGTTTCATTATTAATAATAAGTTTTTTGTTATGTTTTTATCCAAGCCTGCATACGACCTACTGTGGGCTCCAGGCTTCTGGAGTACTTTGTTTTTGTATTTGAATTATGAATATATAAATAAATAAAATATATATATATATATATATATATATATATATATATATATATATATATATATATATATATATAGAGAGAGAGAGAGAGATAGAAAAAAGATTTTATTTATAAAAAAAAATTTTATCGACACTGTTTTCACTTTCCATTCAAGTGAGAAATAGGGCAATCTAACTTCCGACTCGTAGGAATCAAAAGTCAAGATACGTCATTCTTAAACTTTCGAATATCCAGAAGTTATATACATACATAAATAAATATTTATGTGAACTGGAATCACCAAAGTTACACAAACCCTCAGAAATTGTTCTATTATCATTTTTATCTCCCTTCTTAAAAACAAAAACAGCCAAACCTCTCTTTCATAGTCTGCTTACTTTCACCCTCGAATTTATAAACCTTGTATCCCAAACTGTGATCCTGCGTTCGGAAATTTAAAATGAAAAACATTGAAATGTCATCAAGGGAAACTTAAGAAGATGATTCTACTGGTATCGTAAAACTTTTGCGTTAACTTTTTTGCTTCGAAATTAAAAAGAAAAATTACATGAGATTTTAGAAACTTCACAACTCAAAAAAAAACTTCGGATTATTGTTAATTTTGTTTTAAGCAGTTTTGTGATTTACCATGAAGCAAACAAATTTATTTAACTTGTTTTTGTCTAATTTCCGTAAAAATTTGCGGAGCTTTCACCTTTGCTGATATTTTAACGCCAAAGTTGTAAAATCAAGTTTTATGATTTGGTCCTAAAAGTTGGAAATTCAAAAACTTTTATGCCTTAATTTTTACATTCATACGATCCGACAAGAAATTTTTATTGCTTTCGTTGTACCAACGATAATAATTTTAAAATTACTACATTGTGTAACTGTGTGTACATATAAGTATATTAACCAGAAGGAGTAAACTTCAAAAAATATATAATAAATATACTTCGTGATTCTACCTATAAAACCGAGGGACGCTGGTTCGATTGTGACAGTCGGTTGCGTGTGTATTTTCAGGTACTAGTTAATGCAGTTGTCTTAAAAGTATCGTAAAATACAAATGTGTACGTTTCCGGACCTGGGCAACGTTGAAGGATATTATGACATCCACGTTAATATATCTCATTAAAGATATAGTAGTCAGAGGCAAATTTTGACTAAATGCTCCCATTAAATATTAACAGGCTGCATTTTGGCACATAGGTAGTTTTTTGGACGTAGAATATGATTAGGAAAAAAAGTTTACTACTCTAAAATGTATGCTAAACCTACAAAATCGAAAATAAAATGAAAAATTAGTTTTTTAGTAAATATCTTGTAAATAAAAAAGATATCGAAAAAGTAATATCACGACGTAAAAAAAAATGAGAAATTTTACAAAAAAAAATAGCATATAGACTATTTTTTTTAGTTTTACCGTAATTTAAATAAAATGGCTAGTTTAACTCCATCGGTTGTAGTTGGAATCATGATTCTAAATTCATTTATGATTAAATTAACGTTTCTGTATACCGCTGGAAATTGGCTATTAAGGGGTTTCTCGGGGGGTGTTATTAAGAATCGGATGACAGATTTGAAAAATTCAAAAGGCGGATCCAATATATCGGCCAGAAGGTACATAATTCATTTAATTTTCTAATCAACATTTAATTTACACTTAAAGTTAATTATTTTTCATTGAAAAGTTTATTTACAACAGTATACAAACTACGTGAGCGTCGCACAGATGACAGAAAACAGATCGGCTGGTGGAGCTGCGCGCGCGTTTCTTCTTCAATCGCCATTAACAAAATTCCTACGAGTAATTCAGAATTGGATGTTTAAATGACACATAAAAAATTTAAAACTTAAATATTTATACTTAAATCTTAGACTTTTGTCTTTCATTTCCCACCTTTAAATATTTTTTTTTATTTTAAATTCAAGTTGTATGATTAATAACAAGCAAACAATACATCATGAACACTTTTTAAGAGTAAAATTACAAAAAAAAGAGAATCATGCAAACAAAAATGTCGTTTTAAGTTTTACAAATTATAAAGCAAAAAAAAAAAAAAAACTATTAGTATCATCGGAAAGCTGAAAGTCTTCTTTTGAAGAAGCTATCTTTTAATTTTTTTTTACACCCTGAAAACAAGTAATATCGATTAACCTTTGAAATGTGCGCTTAGACTTTCAAATTAGCTTGTTTGGCGCGCTACACTTTTTGAATCAACTATCCGAATTTTTAATAAATTCTTACGCTAATAAAAAAAATCCGGAAAAAAATCTACATGCTCTTTCTTCACTTGGTGCTCTTAGTTTTTCGATATATTTTTTTATTTTTCGAGATATTATCGAAAAACCGAATTTCTCATTTTATTTTGAATTTTAGGGACTTAGCATACATCATACTCTAGAAAACTTTTTCTTATCGTATTTTACGTCCAAAACACTACCTGTGTGCCAAAATGCAGCTTCTATAATATATATAAAATGCAACGTCTCTCTGTCTGTCTGTCTGCGCCTATCACTCGAGAACTACTTATTCGATTTACGTGCTTTTTTTTTTTTAAACATATATATGTTCTCTGGCCAGGTTACAGGATATATTTTATTACGTTAGGTAACAAAAGGAATAAGCAGTGACGATAAAAGTGAATCAAGTCGGAAAAAAGTTTGCCGCTAGCGCGTTCTCTTGCCATCCACTGCCTAAAGTTTAGATCCTAAACCATTAAATATGGAACAATATCATGTAGAAAAGAATATAATATATATATATATATATATATATATATATATATATATATATATATATATATATATATATATATACATATATATATATATATATATATATATATATAATATATATATATATATATATATATACATATATATATATATATATATATATATATATATATATATATATATATATATATAATGCAACGTATCTCGGTCTACCTGTCTATTTGTCCGTTAATGCTCTCTCTCTCTCTGTCTGTCTGTCTGTTAGTGTGCTTATCACTCAAGAACCACTTATCCGATTTACGTGCTTTTTTTTTAAAAATATATCTATGTTCCCTGGCCGGGTTATAGGATATATTTTATTACGTTAGGTAACATAGCATATATTTTATTACGTTAGATAACATAACATATATTTTATTACGTTAGGTAACACAATAAGCAGTGAGGATAATAGTGAATCAAGTCGGAAAAAAAGTTTACCGCTAGCGCATTCTCTTGCAATATACTACCTAAACCATTAAATATGGAACAATATCATGGTGCAAAGAATATAATATATATAAAATATAACCTCTCTCTGTCTGTCTGTCTGTATGTTCGTTAGTGCGCTTATCACTCGAAAACCACTTATCCGATGTTCGTGTTTTTTTTATTCATACATATGTTCTCCTTCCACGTTATATAATAATAATCTATAGTCTATAATATATATATATATATATATATATATATATATATATATATATATATATATATATATATATATATATATATACATATATATATATATATATATATATATATATATATATATATATATATATATATATGAAATAAGATGTATCCCTGTCTATCTGTCTGTCCGTTAGTACGCTTATCATTCGAGAACCACTTATCCGATTTACGTGTTTTTTTTTAATCTTAACTGAATATTTATCAAAAAAAATCTATAATATATATGAAACGAAACGTCTCTCTGTCTGTCGAAATGTGGGCAATCAGCAACGGCTTGAACGACTGTAGAATTGATTCTAGATACGCTACCCTAAGTAAAGATATATATGAAAATGCAAAGATGTACATAAAACATAGTAGAGAACAAATATGTATTAGAAGAGGTGTAAGACAGAGAGACAAAATCTCTTCTAAGCTAAGAAGAATCAGGCTTGGATGGTGCGCATTCGGGAAATTAAGTTAAAACATGTAGGCTGAAAAATTTTTGGTCTAGCTACTTAAAACACATTTTTTTGCAAAATTCGACTTTATTCATCAACATAGTCTCCTTCAAGAGCAATACAATCAGTCCAATGCTTTTCTAACATTTCTATACCTTTCTTGTAGAAAAATTTGTCTTTGCCTTCAAAATAGGCCTCAGTTTTGGCGATAACTTCTTCATTCGAGCCAAATCTCTTTGCAGCGAACATTTTACCTATTCGCAGGTAATAGTCGCTGGGGGCCAAATCTGGAAAATACGGTGGATGAGGAGGCAATTCGAATTTCAATTCATGCAATTTTGCCATAGTAACCATTGACTTGTGACACGGTGCATTGTCTTGATGAAAGAGTACTTTTTTCTTGTTCATTTGGAGCCGTTTGTTTGCGATTTTTGCCTTTAAACGAACCAGTAACTTTTTATAATATTCGCTATTGATGGTTTTTTCCTTCTTAGCATAGTCAATGCAAATTATTCCATGCGCATTCCAAAATACAGAGGCCAAAACCTTCCCAACCGACTGTTGTGTCTTTGGTCGCTTCGGGCAGCTTTCACCGGCTGTTGTCTACTCAGCTGACTGCCGATTTGCTTCCCGTCTGTAGTGGTGGATCCATGTTTCATCCACTGTTACATATCGCATGAAAAAATATTTTTTATTGCGCTTTAACAGGTTCAAACAGCGCTCAGTATCATCAACGCGTTTTGTTTTTGGTCCACTATGAGCAAACGCTTTACCCATTTCGAACAGAGCTTTCTCATGCCCAAATATTAGTGCAAAATATGACCAACACGTTCTTTTGATACCTTTAGGGTGTCAGCTATCTCACGCAATTTCACTATACGGTCATCCAAAACAATTTTGTAGATTTTTTTTATATTTTCCTGTGTAATCACCTCATTTGGGCGAGTTCAGCATTATTTGTATCTGTACGACCACGATTAAATTCAGCATACCAGTAGATGATGAGTGATCTTCCAGGGGCAGATTCCCCGTAATACTTATCAAACCATTGCTTTTTTTTCAACGGTATTTTCCCCATCAACAAAACAGTGTTTAATCAACACAAGAAATTCGATTTTTCCCAGTATCAAATGTAGTGTCACTAAAACCACTGTAACTTGTAAACTAATAGTCGAAATTTCATGAAATTTTGACACGTATCGTTTGAAGGTTGGTACTTCCTAAATATCATATGGATTCTTTGAAAAGGGCGACATCTATGTGTCAGACTAAAAACTTTTCAGCCTACGTGTTATATTCAAAGATAAAGCCATCCCAAATAAGTTAAAGGCTAAAGTTTACGATCAGTTCATCCTACCCGTAATTACATATGGCGCTGAAGCTTGGACACTGAATATAGCCGAAATATAAAAACTAGCTCGCACCCAGGGAGTACACAAAAGAGAGATAATCCAGATAAAACTTAAAGATAGAAAAAGAAACAAGTGGATACGTTTACAAACGAAAATACAGGATTTACAGAGCACGTAGCAGAAAGAAAGTGGCAATAGGCTGGACATGTAGCACGCACGACCGATGATCGATGGACTAAGCGAACATTAGAATGGAGACCACGAGAACCAAAAAGGAGCGTAATACGTCCCAAAACCAGATTGCGGGTTGATGTATAGAGGGTTAGGAGCATTGGATGGATGACAACAGCTGCAAATAGATAGATTTTTAAATTTATTGCAGTGATTTCAATTTTTGAGCAGTGTAGCTTAAAACAGTGTTTTACATTTTTGAGCAGTTTAATTTAAACCGGCAGTGTGTAACGTGTTGCCGACTTCACTTATTTAGTTTGCATTAAGTTTGCGCCTGGAAGTGAGCCATTTTAAAGACGTGACTTTTGAGAAGGGATAAAAATATTTAAGCGGCCAGATGGAATTTTTAAGGGCTTTTTCCACCATGAAGCAATAACGGCTTTTTTCTGCCAGTAGGCCGTAGTGGCTTTCTTATCCAGCACGCTAGAGTGATTTTGTTTAGTGATGCAGTAGTGCAATAACGATTTTTAGCTCTCAAGTTTAAGGCCTTTTTCCTTTCTTGAAATATCCTGCTCATCCTCAGGCATTTCGGGTCAAAAAGTGTTTAGCTACCCAAATGAAACTGGAATGGTAGTGGCTGAGACAATATTTTTATGAGAATCTCACCAGGAAAGACAAGTAACTTATGGAAAACTCATTAGGAGAAACCAATCAGTACGTCATAAGCACACCAGTCTAAAAATCTCATTTCCTTTCTAGAAGTGTGTCCAATGACTACTCAACACTTGTAATTCGCGGAGTTAATTTCACAAACTTTTTTTTTTTTTAAAAAAAAAAAAAGAGGCAAACCTCTTTTATGGCATTGGAACAAAGCTAACTAGCCAGCATCTCTCTTTATTGAATATATACACATATTTACTTAAACCTAAACTAAACCTAAAGACACACACAAACACCCAGTAGTCCAAGGCGGAATCGAACCGCCGACCCTTCGATTCATAATAGGATTCACTACCTATTCCTCTAAAGGTACCACTCATAAACTTTTAATATCGTGTTTTATCAAGCCTTTTATTAAAAACTTAGTGATCCTGATTTAAAGACTCTCTATAATAGTGTACACTCTTCTAGTTTAAGGGGTTTTTAATTAGTAAGAGTGTAATAAAGTTAGATTTTTTATTTTTTTAGTAATATACCCTTCTTCATTTAAATGTGTAGTGTTTCGCTAAACTCCTGCTCTTTCTTTCAGGACGCAACAGTTATACGTAAATTAATTTTATTTCAACAACTAAATAACTCTTCAGTATTTTTTCATTTTTTGAGCTGAACTTAGATTCTTCTTATTCTAAAATGAATGGTGCCCAAATAGTACAGCAAAGCTTTAAACAACTATAGAGACTATTTTCAAAAGACGTACAAAAATTATCTCTTACCTATATTCTCTACTAAAAAAAAAACGAGCTGGCTGATATCTAATTTTTTTTTGTTCTTTCAGTATTAATATCCACTCAATTCATTCTCAGAAATTAAGAATACGTAAGGGGCAAATAACTGCTTCTATTTAATAAATAAAATATTTATTAAAAATAAAGTTGGGGCTATACAAAATAACACTGCAACAAGAAGCTAAAAAATTAGCGTTCCAACGTGAGGCTATAAAAATGGCCCCACTTCTAGACGTTATAAAATTGCGCCTCAACGTGCCGGACAGTGATATAGTGTTACAGTGATATAGTGTTACACAACCCTTTAAAATAGCACTATGAAGAGTAAATGAAACTGTGGTTGTTAAAATGAAATTTTTTTTGGTATTATCAAACTTCGGAGTGTGAATTACCGTTCATACACTCATACTGTATTTATTAGTTTGTTTAGTAATTCTTGAGAAACTAGAGTAAAAACCATTTACTTGGAAAGCGCTTTTTAACATTCGCAAATAGATAAACACATTTGGCAAACATTTATTATTCCTTTAAAAGCCGAACGTGATTACTTATTTACACGTAAATTAATAATTTTCTTTCGAAATGTGGCTTTTATCCCTGGTGTATTAAACAACAGATTTACAAACCTAGTCACATTCATCGTGTCAAATTTCACCAGCCCTTAGGGAAATTTCACAACTTAACAACAGCCTAGCCTATTGGTCCTTTGTATATAAGAATTGTGTTGCGGTATCCCCTTTTTCGACCCTCCATACTAAATAATGTTTCTTAAATGATATTACCATGTACAATAACCGTTTATGACAAGGGTGGAAAGTACATGTACGGGTATGAAAGTTTATAAATAGAGCGAAGAGAGTTCTCTAATTGAAACGACTATTTGAAAAACATTTTTCACCTTTGTATCATCATACTTTATAGATAAAATATAATTTTTATTATTAATTAAATCGCATATTGTCAAATTTTTAACATGTAGGCTGAAAAGTTTTTGGTCTAGCTACTTAAAACACATTTTTTTTTTGCATAGTTCGACTTTATCCATCAATATAATCTCCTTCAAGAGCGATACAATCAGCCCAACGCTTTTCTAACACTTTTATACTTTTCTTGTAAAAGGATTTGTCTCTGCCTTCAAAGTATACCTCAATTTCGGCGATAACTTCTTCATTGAAGTCAAATCTCTTTCCCGCGAGCATTTTTTTGAGGTCTGCGAATAAATAATAGTCGTTGGGGCTCTAATCTGGAGAATACGGTGGATAAAGAAGCAATCCAAACTTCAATTCATGCAATTTTGCCATCGTAACCATTGATTTATGATACGGTGCATTGCCTTGAAGAAACACCTTTTTTTCTTGTTCATTTGGGGCCGTCTCTTTGCGATATCTGTTTTCAAACGCACCAATAACTTTATATAATATTAGCTATTGGAGGTTTTTCCCTTCCCAACATAGTCGATGAAAATTATTCCAAGCGCATCCCAAAATACAGAGGCCAAAACTTTCCCAGGCGACTGTTGTGTCTTTGGTCTCTTCGGGCCGCTTTCACCGGCTGCTGTTTACTCAGCTGAGGGCCGATTTGATTCCGGTGCGTAGTGGTGGATCCATGTTTCATCCATTGTCACATATTGCATGAAAATTTTTTTTTATTGCGCATACACAGGTCCAAACAGCGCTCAGATTCATCAACACGTTGTTGTTTTTGGTCTACTGTGAGCAAACGTGGTATTCATTTCGAACTGTGCTTTCTCATGCCCAAACGTGCATGCAAAATATGAGCAACACGTTCTTTTGATATCTTTAGAGTGTCAGCTATCTCACACAATTTCACTTTACGATCATCCAAGACAATTTTGTGGATTTTTTTATGTTTTCCGGTGTAACCACCGCCTTTGGGCGTCCAGAGCGTTTAGCATTATTTGTATCTATACGACCGTGTTTAAATTCAGCATACCAACAAGTGATGAGTGATCTTCCATGGTCGGGGTCCCAGTAACATTGCTTTGCTTGAACGGTATTTTTTCCCATCAAAAAATGGTGTTTAAACAACACACGAAATTGGATTTTATACATTATTTTGGAAATATCAACATTATTATCACCAAAACCTCTGTAACTCGTAAACTAATCATCGAAATGTCATGAAATTTTGACACGTATTGTCTGAACGTTGGTACTTCCTAAAAATCATATGCTTTTTTTTTTGTAAAGAGCGACATCTATGTGTCAGACCAAAAACTTTTCTACCTATGTGTTAAATGGGAACTCTAATGGAAATGAATAGAAACATATTATTTGTACAGAGTGTTATAAATACCGTTTAACATATTTAATCTTGTAAATCTTTGTATCAAGAGGGACTGTAGAAAAATACTGATAAATGGCACTATAACTAATAAAAAACCAATCCTAAATATTTTTGGGTTTTCGGCATGTACTCCAATGGTTGTAGCTGATATACACATCAAAACAATTAACGCCAATTTTAATAATAACCTAGATTGTTGCAATATTACTGTGATAAAAATTCATTGTTCATTATTTTATAACGAATTAAAGAAATTTTGCCTTTTCAGTTTTAAAAGAAGCAAAGTATTTTAATGTAACCAGCTACTTCGGAAATTCAGAAGTGTTTTACGAAAACATGAAAATAGTAGATCTGAGGTACATAATAAGAAATATTCTATTCTGTTTTCCTTTTTTGGTTTAAAGGAAGCAACAGATGTTGATCGAACGAACTACTGCGATAACTCACTATTTAAAAATAAAATTATTTACTAGTAAATGTAATCAGGAACGCCAATAACCCAGGCCGACAAAATTGGACGAAACTCCAGACCCTGAGACCAGAGTATGCTTTCCCAAAGGTTTTTGGCATGCTCAATCCGAATCTGATCTGAGAATTGCTCCATCACATCAGGTTTTCGAGATACCCGAACCTAAAAATGCAATTTTTTCGCTATATTCGAGTTTATATTACACCGCGAATTAATTTTTTCCCACATAAACTTGTTACGGCATACGAAAGTACTACTTTTCCCCATTAAAGTGCATTTTGAATCTTTCAGATATCGTTTTTCTTTCTCGGAGAAATCAACATGCTAGTAGCAACATTGTTTATTTGTTATCATACATGGTATGCCATTTTAATGTACCGGACTTCTTAATTCCATTATGTTAACTTTTAGTAAAAAAACTTTCAGGCAATAGTTGAGGAGGTTTGAAGGGGCAATAAAATGATATAATTGTAATGATCTTGGAATATCATTTTGAAGGTCATTTCATGGTCAACATTGATTTTTTTTTAAATGGGAACCCATATTTTTTATGACGGTATCATGTTTTTCTAGCAAAAATACACAACTTTTGTTCGAAAAATCTTTCTCGATAATACTCCGTTCTTTAATACTTCATTGATAAATGACATTACACTCTTAATCCCCAAACAAGCATAAAGGCAAATGAACCTAACATAACCTCAGGCGTCGAGTGAAAATTGATAAAAGATATTACATTCTCAAATCCTAAAAGAATCAAAATTTAACACAACAGAAAGCCAAACGTAAGTTTTATAGAAATTTCTACTCTTCAGAATTCCGACCCGTCATATCGGATCCGCCGTATTGAATTTCTTGAGGTTAGGTACAAACCATGACTCGATAGGATTAAACCGACAACGGATTCGGATTCAACCTCCCAAAAATCATATAATTACACTACTCTCGCCTGCCGGGTCAACTTTTTGTATGGTTGTAACGGAAACGAGAAACTAATTAATTTCAATGGACATTTTCTTCGAGAAAAAATAAAATATCCGACAAATTCAAATGCATTTTGAAGGGAAAGAGCAGTACTTGCAGATGCCGCAACGAGTTTTGTGGAGAATAATTAATTCGCGGTGTAATATAATTCCCAATATAGTGAAAAACCGTGTTTTTTGCATTTTTAGGTTAGCATATCTCGAAAACGCGATGCGATGGAGCAATTCTGAGATCGGATTTGGATTCATTGCACCAAAGACCTTCGAAAAGTATAGTCTGGTCTCAGAGTTTGAAAAATGTCAGCGTGTGTAATTTTCGATTAGAGAATAAAATTACCTTTTTCAAAAATGGTGGATTTGTTTCGTCCACAATGGGAACATCGCAGACCTGCAAAGTCATTTTGATAAAGCCATCATAACTGATTGATATCGCTGTCCTTTTATTATTTTATTGCACTTAAAATACAAAAATTTACGTTCAAAAATATTGATTTCACTTGGTGGATAATTATATATTTGCATCAAAATAGTTTCCATATATTCTATTTCTTTTTCAACTAAATGGCCGAAATACTGCTTAAAAAAGATTTCTTTTACTCTTTTTCTTCACTCTTTACTCAATTTTCACAAAAAAATAAATCGTTTAATGGAATTTTTATATTTGAGTAATTACATGATATACTCGTATATTTATTTTGTTAACAAAAGAACATTAATTTTTCCGTTCCGCAAAATTTCCGCTAAAAGGACGCACTCCGCGTTGCCAACTTCAATGTCAATCAATAGAAATATCCAAACAAAATTTCAAACTGTTTTCTATTAACTTTTCCAATACCGAAATGGTAAACAACTTTCTTATAACAAATCTAAGATTTTTGTAGTGCTGAATTTAAAAAAACAAGGTAGGTTTAAAACCGTGTTTTTGATTATTTTTATTTTTTAATTTAATGTGGAATCCCTCTCGAAAAACTTGTTCACCGAAATTCTCCTATTTGAAGTAAAACAAAATGGCATGAAGATGCGGGAGATATTTTTAGTGTTCCGTACTTATAAGATCACTTCGGTGTCCGTCTGTCTGTCCGTCACACCCGATTTTCTCTAAAACTATTTGACATAGAAAGTTGAGATTTGGCACTAATATAGAAATTGATGACCTCATCAGAGCCGTGTAGTTTTGAAAGTTAAATTTTGACTTAAGAGGTTAGGTTTGGGGAGTAAAATCGAGAGTGAAAAAAATTTTTTTACCAGGTCATCGAGTGGGGTGTCAAATGAAAGCTTGTAAAAAAAGCGAGTTCAAAAATAAATATAATGTAATACCTGTGCACACTTCTCTTTGTATAATTTTTAAAAAATTGCGAAAAATCGCTGTCCCCCCCTTATCTCGAAAAGTACTGATAAAAAAAATTTGAAAAAATTGTGGAATATTCTCTACAGGGTGTAGATTGAACGAAAATTATCTCAACTGCATTACCTTTAATAATTTATCTGATATATTAAAAAAAAAAAAAAAAAAATTAAGGTAATCAGTCTTTTAGTAAAGATCGTAAAAAAACTTTGTTAACAACTCATTTGGGATGAACATTTTATACTTTTTTTTATTTTAAAAGCAATCAACGTACGGAACACTAATAGCGTAAGTTTAACTTGCACTTGACCAATTTTTTTTTATCTAAGTACCCAATGATTTTAGGTGTGTTGCTAAACGTTGTTGTTTTGGAAAGAAAATGTATTAATTAACATACCAACTTAAGTCAATAGGCGTTGGCCAAGACACCGACCAGTGATCAACGCTTTGAAAAAGATAGATGAGATTCCATCGAAACGTCAGCGAAACCGTCCATCAAAGGACTTCAAGCTAACATAGGATACCCGAAAAACTACTACTACATTTCACACCCGTGAGAACATTCGTCAAAACATATATATATATATATATATATATATATATATATATATATATATATATATATATATATATATATATATATATATATATATATATATATGTATATACAGTCGACACTGTTTATAGTGAATCTCTATATAGTGAAAAACTCTTTACAGTGCAATTTTTCAAGACCTAGAATATCTTACATACATAGCAATATATACGGATTTTTTCTTTATATAGTGAAAAACTCTCTATAGTGAAATTTCGGTCAACATTTTGGTCTTTCACTATATAGAGTGTCGACTGTATATAGTATATATATATATATATATATATATATATATATATATATATATATATATATATATATATATATAAACTTAACTGTAACACTGGGGTTGCTCTTTTTTAAGTTGACAGTGCAAATAAAAGTTGTTGTTGCATTATTTCATCGACTGAATTTTATTTTAAATTCTCAAGCTTTCGTTTGTGTTTACAAACTTCTTCAGGAGATCTATAAGAGAAAAACTACCGATCGTGAGGATTAAATTATATCAGTTTATGAACTTCGTTACTGTTATAAAAGTCTTTTTTTACTTACAAAATGTATCAGTGATTGCTCTCCAAGAACATCGGTAAAAAACATAAAGCTCCAACATGCCTCAGTATGCACGTCAACAACCTCGATCACAAGGTGAACTACAACGAGAGTTTTATCCTAGCTACTGAGAATAACTTATTCAAACGCAGCTTTCTAGAAATGTGTTACATACATTGCTGTGATAACAGTCTGAACCACAAAAAGGATATTCAGGGTTTACGTTCTATATATACGTATCTACTTACACAGAATTTAACTAAAGATATTAAAGTTAATTAGGCCTTCAAAAAACGTAATTTAAATGTTTCTCTCTAACAAGTTTAACATTCTGACTATAACAGTTGAGTCTATAAACCTGATTGTTATTTAATTCATATGTAACTTTTCCCTTATAATTTTGATTTTTTGTGTTCTGTGTCTTATTTAGTATTTAAATCTAATGTATTCATTAAATGATGTAAGGATAATTAAAAAAAAAACCGGTCAAGTGCAAGTTGAACTTGCACAATTAGTGTTCCGTACGTTGATTGATTTTAAAATAAAAATTTTTGTTAGGGTGGTATCAAATGATCAGTGACTTCACAAAACACACTCCAAATGAGTTTTCAACAAAGTTTGTTTCCAATCTTTACTGAAAACTGGTGACCTTGAAATTTTTTTATTTTTCTATATACCAAATAAATTATTAAAGGTAATGCACTCGTGATAATTTTCGTTCAATCTATACCCCGTGGAAAATATTCCAGAATTTTTTCAAAATTTTTTGTTCAGTACTTTTCGAGATAAGGTAGGGGACAGCGATTTTTTAAAAGTAATACGAAGAAAAGTGTGCGCAAGTATTTTATTATATATATATATATATATATATATATATATATATATATATATATATATTTTACTCGTGTTTTCACAAGCTTTCATTTCACACCACACTCGATGACCTAGTAAAAAAAAATTTTTTTTTTCACTTCCGATTTCACCCCTCAAAACGAACCCCTTAAGTCAAAATTTATGTTACGGTGGTATAAAATGATCAGTGACTTTACAAAACACACCCCAAATGAGTTTTCAACAAAGTTTGTTTCCAATCTTTACTGAAATCTGATGACCTTGAAATTTTTGTTTTTTTTTATATACCATATAAATTATTAAAGGTAATGCACTCGTGATAATTTTTGTTCAATCTACACCCCGTGGAGAATATTCCAGAATTTTTTCGAAATTTTTTTGATAAGTACTTTTCGAGATAAGGCCCGGGACAGCGATTTTTTCGCGAATTTTTAAAAATAATACAAAGAAAAGTGCGCGCAAGTATAATATTATATGTATATTTTTTACTCGTGTTTTCACAAGCTTTCATTTGACACCACACTCGATGACCTAGTAAAAAAATTTTTTTTTCACTTCCGAATTCACCCCCCAAAACTAACCCCTAAATTCAAAATTTAATTCTCAAAAACTACATGGCTCTGATGAGGCCATCAATTCCTATATTATTACCAAATTTCATCTTTCTATGTCAGATAGTTTCGGAGAAAATCGGGTGTGACAGACAGACAGACAGACAGACAGACAGACAGACAGACAGACAGACACCGAAGTGATCTTATAAGTGTTCCGTACGGAACACTAAAAAAAGATATGAAATTTGGGTACACTGATGTGGGTATGGTACCAAATATCCACCGTTTTAGTACTTCTATCTGTCATTTAGTAAGATTGGTTTGTACATTTCTAAAATGTTGTGAACTGTCCATAACCTTAAAAATTTTAAATTAACGTATTCTATCAAATTAGATATCTATGATGACACGCTTAAAATTTTGTCTTTATAAAAATGTAATCTTGGATCATCTTGCTAATTTTAAAAAAAATTTAATATCTAGAATAGTGCCCTTTCATTGTCTTAATGTGCTACCATGTTGGAGCTTTATGTTTCTTACCGATGTTCTTGGAGAGCAATCACTGATACATTTTGTAAGTAAAAAAAGACTTTTATAACAGTAACGAAGTTCATAAACTGATATAATCTACATAATTTAATCCTCACGATCGGTGGTTTATCTCTTACAGATCTCCTGAAGAAGTTTGTAAACACAAACGAAAGCTTGAGAATTTAAAATAAAATTCAGCCGATGAAATAATGCAACAACAACTTTTATTTGCTCTCTCAACCTAAAAAAGAGCAATCCTAGTGTTATAGTTAAGTTTGTTTGTTACCAATAGCTCTTTTACTGTCCTTCAGTGTAATTGTAGATAGTTATACGGTATATATATATATATATATATATATATATATATATATATATATATATATATATATATATATATATATATGTGTATATATATATATATATATATATATATATATATATATATATATATATATATATATATATGTATATATATATATATATATATATATATATATATATATATATATGTTTGAGTTTTTATAACGTAAAATAATCTAAATAATTACACCCTTAAGCTTTTATTTTTATTTTGTTTACGAGTAGTTAGAATCTTAACATTTTTGTCGAATTGATTACGACACACATTGGGAAAAATAAGGCATTTTTGGACAAAAATCGAGACATGGCTTACGCCTTGACCAACTTGAATAATACTCATGAACACTTCTAGTTTACTTTCCAACTGCAGAATTTTAAGTAAATTGTCTTATTATGATTATATCTGCACATATGTTGGTTATATGAAAAATACATATTTACTCCATATTAGGAATAATACAAAATTCGACTAAATTTGGTATTTTAACGTATATACTTAGATATATTAACCTTCTCAATTCGAATACGAATTTTTTAAAAAAATGTGAATCCCTAACCTCAAAAAATAGCTTCCAGTTGCAAACATTCTTAATTGTAAGAATGGAAGATTTCTTTACTGCACAAATCTATCTGAATATGATAACTTTGTGCATTTTGGTCCAGCTAATAAAGGAGTGACATCAAAATTGTCCCTGTAAATAACTTTCTAACCCCAAAAAAGCTTAAAAACATCAATATTCTTCGTTATAAGTAGGACATTTGTTTTATATAGTTCATAAAAGTATCCAAAATACATTGGCTTTTTATATGGAGATTGTCTGATAGGCCAACAAAAAGCTACATATGGTAAGTTTAAACCTAACCTAATCTAAGTAGGTCGAGTCACGAGCGTGCAGAAAAGCATATACTACAAGCTTTAAAGCTAACATAACCAAATGCATCAGGTTATAAGTGAGCAGAAGGGCATATCCTACAGGCCTTGACCCTAAAATAACCTAATGCATCAAGTCACAAGTGAGCAGATGGGCATATATAACAATATCTAAACCTAACATCTTTTAAAAGACGAAAATGGAGAAAATGTGAAAGATCGAGAAAAAATAACACACATGATTCAAACATACTATTAAAACTTGTATGAACAAAAAAACTGCTCACCAAATGATCTCAAAGAACGTCGAAATAAAAAGATAATCAATGTTTACTCAGAAGAAATACCAGAGACAACAGATGAAGAAACATTAACAACACTATGAAAAACAATAAAACACCAGGACCTAATGGAGTATTAACAGAATTAATTATAGAAGGAGGAGACTTGGTAGTAGCGAAGCTGAAGCTCGTATTCAATAAATATCTAGAAGAAGAGCCTATACCAGAAAATTGGCACACAGCTTCAACAATTTTACCTTTTATAAAAGGTAATAAGACTAAGTTAGACAATTACCGTCCAACATTATTACTTTCACAAATATACAAACTGTTTACCAAATTAATAATTTGTAGATTGGAAAACAAGCTGGAATTGAATGAATCGGTAGGACAGGCTGGCTTCAAAAAGAGTTTTAGTACTTGTGATTATCTCTTAACTATCGGAACCTTAATAGAGAAAGCAACAAAATATAACTTAAAGTTTTTATTTATAGATTATCAAAAGGCTTTTGAGCTGGACCGTCGAAAGAGCCTTGTATAATAGCAGAATAGACTATAGATATACTCAACTCATAAGAATAATTTACAACAAGGCTCAAATGATGGAAACAGATAGAGAAACAAATCCTATACCTATCAAATGCGGAGTAAGAAAGGAAGATTCCATGAGCCCAAAAGTATTTATATTATATTATTAGAAGAAATTTTCAAGAAACTCGAATGGAAAAAAGGGGGATCAGTATAAATGGACAAAAGTTAAATCATCTGCGTTATGCTGATGATGTAGTGCTAATATCTGATAATTTTGATGACATACAGGAAATGATACTGAACTACAAAACAAATCAGAGAGGGGAGGACTACTGCTGAATAGAGATAAGACAAAGGCTATGACAAACGAAGATAGTCCGCGAAACTTGAGAATAGAAGGCAGAACACTTGAATACGTAGAGGAATACATCTACTTAGGGCAAATAATGAAGTGGGGAAAAGCAAATCAAACGGCAGTACAGAGAAGAATCAGACTGGCATGAGCAGCATTTAGCAAACCAAAAAAAATACTAACCAATAAAAGAATTCCTCTGAAACTTAGAAAGTATTCGATCAATGCATTCTACCGGTTCTCACCTACGCGGCCCATACATGGACATTGACTAAGAAAATGGTGGATCAACTGAGTAAAACACAGAGAGCAATGAAACGTCAGATGCTGAATATAAAATTACAAGACAGAATAAGTAAGTATAAGACAAAAGACCAAAGTGATAGACGTAAGAGAACAGATAGCAGGTTTAAAATGGAAATGGGCAGGTCACACAATGAGACAACAAGATGAGAGATGGAATAAAAGAATACAAGAATGGAGGCCATGGGTGGGACAAGGATCCAGAGGAAGGCCTCAAACAAGATGGAAAGATGACCTGAAAAGAACGGCTGGTTTAGAATGGATCAGAAAGACGCAGAATCGAGAGGGATGGAAGAAGGAAGGGTAGGCCTATGTCCAGCACTGGATGGAAGAAGGCTTATTAGATAGATAGACAGAAACCTAACATAACCTAATGTTTAGAGACATAATAGAGCAGAAAGTTATACACCACAAGCTTTAAACGTAACTTAATAGTTAGAGATATAATAGGACAGAGAGGTATAAACCACAAGCTTTACAGGGACATTTTTTATGTCAGTTCTTTATCAGCTGGATCAAAATGCACAAAGTTGTCATATTCAAAGAGATTTGTGCAGTAAAGAACTGTTCTATTCTTACGATTAAGAATGTTTGCAACTGACAGCTATATTTTGAGGTTAGAGTATATTTTTTTTTAAATCATCTTCGACTTCGCATTGAGAGGGTTAATATGTCTAAGTGTATACTTTAAAGTACCAAATTTAGTCTAATTATATACTATTCCTAATATGGGGTAAATATGTTTTTTTCGAATAACTGATATATGATGAGATATAATCACAATAAGTTATTTAAAATTCGGCAGTTGGAGAGTAAACTAGAAGTGTTCACAAGTACTTGAAGAAAAATTATTCATTTTTTTTAAAACGTAAGCCTCGTCTCAATTTTTGTCCAAAAAATATGCCTTATTTTTCCCAATGTGCTACACTGCCAAAAATAAGGATAATTAAGAATCAACATTTGAAAATCCGTCGACTACATTAAGTAAACTAATAAAAAAAGTGAGATTTTAATAGATTTTTCATTTAAAGAAAGTTCAAATCTTGCGAATTTTTCTCAAGAAAGTTTTATAATTAAGCACAAAATTGCTTTTAAACTTTTTGGTTAATTTACATTAAAAAAAGTCGCAGGAAAGGTAACTTTATTATTTCTGTCTAGGTTGAAGACAAAAAGTAATATTAAAGTAGACCGCAAATTTTTTACTTGAAGAGTTTTGCTAATGTAATTAAGTAAAGTTCAATATTACAATTTATTTTTATTCAGTCATTATTAGTCAAATAATATCGTCGACTAATTAAGGCCATCTAAACTTTGTCTCACAGTCTATTAAACCCAACTTGCCTTCTGTCAAAACATTATATGAACAATCGTCTTAAATCAAACAGTATCAGTCTGGTCGCAATAGCATAACTTGGAAACAAAGTTCCCCACACTAATAGTAATCTCACAAGCAAACATTATTCAATAAATTCATATTCTAGTTTCTTCATCTTTAAAACCACACATATATATATATATATATATATATATATATATATATATATATATATATATATATATATATATATATTTATATATGTGTGTATATCAATATATACCTATAAGAATAGCAGATGATATTATTCAGTTCAAAGTTATATCGGATGATTTCAGTAGACATACAGTGATAAACAAGAGATGCAAATGTAAGATCATTCAGGTATATGCACCGATATTAGACAGCAAAGAAGAAGAAATTGACCAGTT
The DNA here is from genome assembly GCA_019049505.1 of Pachyrhynchus sulphureomaculatus. Lineage (NCBI taxonomy): Eukaryota > Metazoa > Arthropoda > Insecta > Coleoptera > Curculionidae > Pachyrhynchus > Pachyrhynchus sulphureomaculatus. Next base: position 32,658,467 of record CM032449.1, on the reverse strand, counting down.
CTACGAAGATATAAACAAAGTATTGCTACACCACAAAACAAGACATAATAAATATAGGCTACTTCGATGCCAACATAGGTAAACGAGCGAATACAAATGAGAGGAGTGCCGGGAAGTTTGGTTTGGGTACGAGGAAAGAGAGAGAAATGTTATCAAATTTTATCAATGAAAATAACTTGTACGTCATAAACACATTTTTCCAAAAGCCACAACATAGACGATGGACATGGCAAAGCCCAGATGGGATAATAAGAAACAAAACTGATTATGTTTTATCAAATAACAAGAATATGGTAATTTACACAACAGTCCTGAATACGATAAGCATTGGCAGTGACCATCGGATGCTAAGAGAAAAAATAAGAATAAATCTGAAGCAGAAGAGAGGTAGATTGATAACTCATACAAAGATAATGACGCCAACAGAAATATTAAAACCAATCACATACGACTATTAACAAGTACTGAAAAACCATATAGAACACATAAACCACCAAATAGAACTTGATAAACTAAACACACAAATAACCAACAGCCTACTTATGACTACAAAACAAATAGCAACATCCGAAAAAAAAAAAAAACATACAAATTAGTAAAGAGAAACAAAATCTAATAAAACAGAGAAGACTCTTAAGAAATGATTCTACAAATGGCTGATTAGAATTGACAGAAATATACAAAAACAATAAAGAAAAAGATTAGAGAAGACGTCAGATAGTGCAGAAAGTCGAAAACAGAAGAGACTCTGAAGGAGGAAAAAAAAGTTTGAAACATCTAAACAAGGAAATGAATGAAGAGACACATTAAACAATAAACTTATAACGATAACCAAGAGATAGCGCAAATTTAAGAGATAATGGAAGCTACAGAAATATATTATCAAACACTATATGACACGAAAATATCGCCACCGCCCGCGAAAGAAGAAGGAAATAGAGTGATGATGAGTAAGAAATGTGGGAACTGAAGAAATTCCCGATATAACAAAGGATGAAATAATTAACGCAATATAACATATGTACAACAACAAAAAACTAGGGGATGTTGAAATAACTACAGAAATGATAAGGTATGTATCGATGATACAATCTCTTCAAGCTCTATTTAACAGGTACCCTATAGAAAGTAAAGTACCAACACTTTGGGTAAGCGCCTTGGTTGTGCTTATTTTTAAGAAGCGGAAGAAATTTAAATCGGTGAATTACAGACCCATGAGCCAGTGATCGATACTAAACAAAATCTTAACGAATAACGAGCAAATTAGACAGTTATCAATCACGGGAACAAGCGGAATTTAGACGGGGATATATCACTTTGGACCATCTTAAAAGAATTGACTATAAGGTCACCTTGAGGATAACAATTCTTTAGAGGTATGGGCAGTTCTTAATGCACTAAGCAATAGCAGAGTCGACGAAAGGTACACAACTCTTCTTGACCATATATATAAATAATGCCTAAAGAAAAAACAAAATCAAAATTAAAAGAGAAATTAGACAAGGCGACTCCAAAGCTGTTCACGTTGGCTCTAGAAGACATATTTAAATCGCTAAAGTGGGAAAATAAAAGAATACTAATGGATGGTGAACGATTAAATTACTTAAGGTTTGCAGATGATGTCACTCTGATCGCTCACATAAAAGAATAATTAGAAGAAATGCAGATGGAAGTAAATAACAAGAACTCTAAAAATAAACTTGGCCAAACATCTGAACAACGAAACTGAATATAACAGCCAGGAACTATTCATAGAAGGTAAAAGAATAGGAAAGGTACCAACATTCATATATTTAGGTAAAAAAATAGAAATACATATATATATATATATATATATATATATATATATATATATATATATATATATATATATATATATATATATAAACCATATATACATATATATATATATATATATATATATATATATATATATATATATATATATATATATATATATATATATATATATATCTCATCTTATAAGCCTTCCGAAGTCCATTCGTGAACATAGGCTTCCCGCATTGATCGCCATCTCTCTTGGCATTACGCAATTCTATACCACATTAATCCCGCTGACCTCTTGATATCGTCTGTCCATCGAGTGAGTGGTCGTCCCCTGGCCACCATTTTAAAATAGTGTGTGGCCATCTTCTCTCTTGACCACAAGCTATATGTCCCGCGTAATTCCATTTCAGTTCCGCCACGGCCTCTGCTACATCTCTGCATTTTGTCAACCCTCGGATCCAGTCATTTCTCTTTCGGTCCCTCACAGATATTCCCACCATCTGCCTCTCCATTGCACTTTGTGTAGCTCTAAGCTTGTGTGTCTGAGCCTTATATGTCAAAATCGGCAGAACACATTGATAGAAGATTTTTGACCGTATACTTATTGGTATATTTTTTATTCCTGAGTGTGTCTCCGAGTCTACCAAATGCACCCCAGGCGAGTCTCCTTTGTCTGTCGATTTCAAACTGTTTGGTTTTCTTTGCCTAATGCAATTGTGTGCCTCAGATACACATAACTCTCCACATTTTCAAGTATTTCGTTGTTTATTGCGATCAACGGATCCGTGCTGCACATGACTTTGGTCTTGGAGATGTTCATGTTGAGGCCTATTTTCGAACATTTGATGTCTAGTTTTATCAGCATCTGTTGGAGATCTTCAGTATTTTCAGCTATGATAACGATATCATCGGCATATCTCAGGTGATTCAGCCGTTTTCCATCTATTAGAATACCTCTATCATGCCAATCTAACCTTTTGAATGCATCTTCAAGAGCCAACGTAAACATCTTTGGTGACAATACATCTCCCTGTCTTATGCCTCGTTTTATTCTAATCGGTCTGGTTTTTTTCATTGATATAAACAGTTGAAATGGCGTTATTATATATATACTTTAAGAGTTCCACATATCTGGAGTCCACCCTCGCATTTTCCAGTTCTCTGAAAAAAGCACAATGTTCCAATGTGTCGAATGCCTTTCGAAAGTCGACAAAAGCTAAGCAAATCTCAAAGTTATACTCTACAGCCTTCTCTATCAAGATTATCATTGTTAGGAGATGCTGCATGTACTATAATCTCTTCTAAAAGCAGCTTGTTCTATTGGTTGATAGTCGTCCAATTTTCTTGTTATTCTATTCGTGAGTATTTTTATAAATAACCTGTAGATCTGGGAAAGAAGGCTGATTGGCCGATAGTTCTCCAAATCAGCACTATCTCCCTTTTTATATTAAAGCGCAATAATTGAGTTGTTCCAACCGTTCGATATCTTCCCCTCTTCTAGGTATTGGTTAAAAAGGTCGCAGAGTCTTATAAGTGTATCGTTGTCTGCAAGTTTCAAAACTTCAATATCCACTCCGTCTTCTCCTGCTGCTTTATGGTTATGTGTATATATATAAATATATATATATATATATATTATATATATATATATATATATATATATATATATATATATATATATATATATATTTATATATATATATGTATATATATATATATATATATATATATATATATATATATATATATATATATATATATATATATGTATATATATATATATATATATCTCATCTTATAAGCCTTCCGAAGTCCATTCGTGAACATAGGCTTCCCGCATTGATCGCCATCTCTCTTGGCATTACGCAATTCTATACCACATTAATCCCGCTGACCTCTTGATATCGTCTGTCCATCGAGTGAGTGGTCGTCCCCTGGCCACCATTTTAAAATAGTGTGTGGCCATCTTCTCTCTTGACCACAAGCTATATGTCCCGCGTAATTCCATTTCAGTTCCGCCACGGCCTCTGCTACATCTCTGCATTTTGTCAACCCTCGGATCCAGTCATTTCTCTTTCGGTCCCTCACAGATATTCCCACCATCTGCCTCTCCATTGCACTTTGTGTAGCTCTAAGCTTGTGTGTCTGAGCCTTATATGTCAAAATCGGCAGAACACATTGATAGAAGATTTTTGACCGTATACTTATTGGTATATTTTTATTCCTGAGTGTGTCTCCGAGTCTACCAAATGCACCCCAGGCGAGTCTCCTTTGTCTGTCGATTTCAACTGTTTGGTTTTCTTTGCCTAATGCAATTGTGTGCCTCAGATACACATAACTCTCCACATTTTCAAGTATTTCGTTGTTTATTGCGATCAACGGATCCGTGCTGCACATGACTTTGGTCTTGGAGATGTTCATGTTGAGGCCTATTTTCGAACATTTGATGTCTAGTTTTATCAGCATCTGTTGGAGATCTTCAGTATTTTCAGCTATGATAACGATATCATCGGCATATCTCAGGTGATTCAGCCGTTTTCCATCTATTAGAATACCTCTATCATGCCAATCTAACCTTTTGAATGCATCTTCAAGAGCCAACGTAAACATCTTTGGTGACAATACATCTCCCTGTCTTATGCCTCGTTTTATTCTAATCGGTCTGGTTTTTTCATTGATATAAACAGTTGAAATGGCGTTATTATATATATACTTTAAGAGTTCCACATATCTGGAGTCCACCCTCGCATTTTCCAGTTCTCTAAAAAAAGCACAATGTTCCAATGTGTCGAATGCCTTTCGAAAGTCGACAAAAGCTAAGCAAATCTCAAAGTTATACTCTACAGCCTTCTCTATCAAGATTATCATTGTTAGGAGATGCTGCATGTACTATAATCTCTTCTAAAAGCAGCTTGTTCTATTGGTTGATAGTCGTCCAATTTTCTTGTTATTCTATTCGTGAGTATTTTTATAAATAACCTGTAGATCTGGGAAAGAAGGCTGATTGGCCGATAGTTCTCCAAATCAGCACTATCTCCCTTTTTATATTAAAGCGCAATAATTGAGTTGTTCCAACCGTTCGATATCTTCCCCTCTTCTAGGTATTGGTTAAAAAGGTCGCAGAGTCTTATAAGTGTATCGTTGTCTGCAAGTTTCAAAACTTCAATATCCACTCCGTCTTCTCCTGCTGCTTTATGGTTATGTGTATATATATAAATATATATATATATATATATATATATATATATATATATATATATATATATATATATATATATATATATATTATATATATTATATATATATATATATATATATATATATATATATATATATATATATATATATATATATATATATATATATGTATATATATATATATATCTCATCTTATAAGCCTTCCGAAGTCCATTCGTGAACATAGGCTTCCCGCATTGATCGCCATCTCTCTTGGCATTACGCAATTCTATACCACATTAATCCCGCTGACCTCTTGATATCGTCTGTCCATCGAGTGAGTGGTCGTCCCCTGGCCACCATTTTAAAATAGTGTGTGGCCATCTTCTCTCTTGACCACAAGCTATATGTCCCGCGTAATTCCATTTCAGTTCCGCCACGGCCTCTGCTACATCTCTGCATTTTGTCAACCCTCGGATCCAGTCATTTCTCTTTCGGTCCCTCACAGATATTCCCACCATCTGCCTCTCCATTGCACTTTGTGTAGCTCTAAGCTTGTGTGTCTGAGCCTTATATGTCAAAATCGGCAGAACACATTGATAGAAGATTTTTGACCGTATACTTATTGGTATATTTTTATTCCTGAGTGTGTCTCCGAGTCTACCAAATGCACCCCAGGCGAGTCTCCTTTGTCTGTCGATTTCAACTGTTTGGTTTTCTTTGCCTAATGCAATTGTGTGCCTCAGATACACATAACTCTCCACATTTTCAAGTATTTCGTTGTTTATTGCGATCAACGGATCCGTGCTGCACATGACTTTGGTCTTGGAGATGTTCATGTTGAGGCCTATTTTCGAACATTTGATGTCTAGTTTTATCAGCATCTGTTGGAGATCTTCAGTATTTTCAGCTATGATAACGATATCATCGGCATATCTCAGGTGATTCAGCCGTTTTCCATCTATTAGAATACCTCTATCATGCCAATCTAACCTTTTGAATGCATCTTCAAGAGCCAACGTAAACATCTTTGGTGACAATACATCTCCCTGTCTTATGCCTCGTTTTATTCTAATCGGTCTGGTTTTTTCATTGATATAAACAGTTGAAATGGCGTTATTATATATATACTTTAAGAGTTCCACATATCTGGAGTCCACCCTCGCATTTTCCAGTTCTCTGAAAAAAGCACAATGTTCCAATGTGTCGAATGCCTTTCGAAAGTCGACAAAAGCTAAGCAAATCTCAAAGTTATACTATACAGCCTTCTCTATCAAGATTATCATTGTTAGGAGATGCTGCATGTACTATAATCTCTTCTAAAAGCAGCTTGTTCTATTGGTTGATAGTCGTCCAATTTTCTTGTTATTCTATTCGTGAGTATTTTTAAATAACCTGTAGATCTGGGAAAGAAGGCTGATTGGCCGATAGTTCTCCAAATCAGCACTATCTCCCTTTTTATATTAAAGCGCAATAATTGAGTTGTTCCAACCGTTCGATATCTTCCCCTCTTCTAGGTATTGGTTAAAAAGGTCGCAGAGTCTTATAAGTGTATCGTTGTCTGCAAGTTTCAAAACTTCAATATCCACTCCGTCTTCTCCTGCTGCTTTATGGTTATGTGTATATATATAAATATATATATATATATATATATATATATATATATATATATATATATATATATATATATATATATTTATATATATATATATGTATATATATATATATATATTATATATATATATATATATATATATATATATGTATATATATATATATATATATATATATATATATATATATATATATATATATATATATATATATATATATATATATATATATATATATATATATATATATATATATATATATATAGTGATAGACAGGAAGTGTGCGACATATACTATATCTAGAAGAAAACGGAATTTATAGTTAGAAATTTATTAAATACATGAATAAGGGTTAAAATTAGACCTGGTGCACCAGCTTTTTCTTTACCCGCCTTTTCGCTATTGCACCTCCATCCCCATGCCTTTCTTCGACTCCTATTATTTTGGAATCTTAAGTCACGGAACTAATTCCCATCATGGCAGTCAAATCACTCCATTTTAACGATATGTAGTTAGTGATACTGATCTACTTCCTTTGGCAAGGGCAGTAAAAACAATAATTTTTTAAATGTATGAACGAAAAAATTAATCTGGGTCATGTAAAAACCAACTGGAAAGAAAGGACGTAAAGGCAATTCAAAATTTTTTGCCGTTCTCCGAGCAGACCTATACATATTTCAATATAAAATTATCCTACTGGAATAAATTTATTTTTTATGGAAAATTTTTTTGAATACAAATATATACAGATGTGATTTTATTTTAAATTATCTAATTCATATTTAGTCCTCTCTTCACGCTAAAAAAATATGTTACATTGGTGAAAGTTATATCCTAAAAAATTCTTAAGGGCTAATTATGTAATTACTCCCGTCGATAAATTACAAACCTAATTAAGTTTGTTGGCAAAAAGTAAACATTTGATGCGAATTAAAATTTTCTAAAATTTGATCCAGTAATAACGAGAGTATAAGTTTATTTTAATAAGGCTTAATTTTAAGAGATTCGCCCTCAAATTTACCATAATTCAGGGTTATTAGGTTGTAACTCTTAACGAAGTTATTTATATGTTTATGTTAACGGCATGTCTTTTGTAATATCTTCCTCGTGTAAAATATGAGGTGAAAAAACAACATGTGTAAAGGAAGGTCAATCAACATGAAAGCATGATTTAAAATTAGCATATAACAGTGAAATTGGGCGATTTTATATTTTCATTTATGTAGTAAACGAAATGTGTATAGGGTGAGTCAACGATAGAGTTAAGTTCATTATCTCATTTGTTTCTGGAATGACGAAAAAAATGTTAAATACAATAGTTTTAGGGAATGTTAAGGTGCACAGTTTAAAATTATTTTTGAGCATACAGGGTACTTCAAAAAAGTGTGGCCGATATAACATATGTTTTTTTAAATGGAACATTCTATTTTCTAATTTAATTTTTAATTCTGCGTAAAATTTTATAACTTTTTTATTAATAATGTTATGTACCTAAACCTAGTATTTTTTTTAATATTTCAATTTTTTTCAAAAAAATACTAGTTTTCAGTTTTGTAAAAAATTGCCAGTAGCGCCATTGTTTCTGAAGATGGAATACTCATAACTGGTATGAGCGTTCTATAGAGATGAAAAAAAAGATATACGTAAAGAAATTTGAGTTAGATGCTACAGGGTGTTCAAAATAAATTTATGCATTTCGACTATTTTAAATTGAAAAATCTCAAATTTTTTAAATAGCACACCCTCTATATTATTATTTTTTCTGATAGATTTTACAAAACCCCCCAACTTTTATTAAGTATGTCATATATTTCTAATATATTTCTAATAGTTTTCGATTTATTTTGAATTTTTACTCTTGTTTTTAATACACTTACGTTATAACATAGTTGCCAAGACAAAACAAAAATGTAGGCATTGTCAAATTTTGACATGTCTATTAAGCAAGAAAAAAAGGTTTAATTTGTTGTAATAAGTGACGTATAAAGGTAATAGTTATGGATCCCCAAGTCAGCAGCCGTCAACTGGCTGACTAATCTGACACATCCCAATCTGCGGCTAAGCGCACCACGAGAAAATACAAGTATCATCCCTTTCATATGGAACTGCACCAAGGACTTCAAAACCGTGATTTTGAACGACTAGTAAACTTTTGTACCTCCATGAATGGAGCAATAGAGGCCGATCCAAATTTTTTATCCAAAATAATGTTTTCTGATGAAGCTACTTTTCCCAGTACTAGAGCAGCTATAACATGCATTATTATTAAACAGTTAATCCATTTTGGGTCCGGGCAGTTAAAAACCAAAACCACTAATAGCTTAATGTATGGTGTGGAATATTAAATTTTCGAATAATTGGTCCATATTTTTTCCGCGAACCGCTTAACGGGCAAGTTTTTTGCAAAACGAATTACCCCAGCTTCTTGAAGAAACTGATAACTTTGAAAGGGAACAAATGTGGATTCAACAAGATGGAGCTTCTGCTCATTACCACCGGGAAGTTTTGGAATTTTTAAATGATCTTTACCCACAAAAATGGATCGGTAGGGATGGATTAATTCAGTGGCCCCCTTGATCATGTGACTTAACACCTTTAGACTTCTTTTTGTGGGGCTACATTAAAGATCGTGTTTATGTGAATCCCCCCCTACAACAACAGTAAATATGGAAAATAGGATACGGGATGCGTGCAGGACAATAACGCCCTTTATGCCAAGGAAAGTGAAGGCAAATATAGTAAAACGACTAAACATGTGTATTCAAGCAAACGGCCATATTTTTGAACATTTATTACATCGTAATAATTAATCATTAGATAAGTTAAACTGTATTAAAATTATCATTAACTATTTGTTTATATTTTCACAATAGTTTAAGTGTGTGGATAAAAATTGAAAAATTCAAAATAAATCGAAAACTGTTAGAAATAGGTATATGAAATACTTATTAAAAGTTGGACGGTTTTGTAAAATCTATCAGAAAAAATAATAATATACAGGGTGTGCAGTTTAAAAAAATTTGAGCTTGTTAAATTTAAAAGAGTCGAAATGCATAAATTTATTTTGAACAGCCTGTAGCATCTAAGTCTTTCTTTTACATATATCTTTTTCTTCATCTCTATAGAACGCTCGTACCAATTATGAGTATTCCACCTTCAGAAACAATGGCGCTACTGACAATTTTTTACAAAACTGAAAACTAGTATTATTTTAAAAAAAGTGAAATATTAGAAACACTACTAGGTTTAAGTATATAACATTATTAATAAAAAAAGTTATAAAATTTTAAGCAGAATTTAAAAATAAATAAGAAAAAATAATAATAAAAAAAACATATAGTATATCGGCCACACTTTTTTGAAGTACCCTGTATACTCAAACATAATTTTATATTGTGCACATTAACATTCCCTAAAACTATTGTATTTAAAATTTTTTCGTCATTCCCGAAACAAATGAGATAATGAACTTTACTATATCGTTGTCTCACCCTGTACGAGTAGTAACATGCACCACTCTGGGAGGAATTAAGCGGGCTTAATTCATCGAACTCTTTCCATGAAAATAAATGAGAATAGATTCAAGTCGCCAACTTTTCTTCAATGTTCCAATGAGTCAAGGTTGCTGACCAGTTCCGGGTCTCTGATCAGGCGAACAGCTCTCTTCTGAGTAGAATCCAACAAATGCAGTGTATGGGAGCAGTATTCCATTGTGGATCAATTTGAGCTTTGTACAGAATTAACAGTTGTTGTGGAGTGTAAAGCTTTCTAGTTCAAAATAATATTCCCAGCTTTTGAGAAGATCTCTTTGCTATGCTTGCAACATGTTCATGCCAAGACATATTTGCTCCCAAATCAACGCCCAGTAAATTAAGTTACGATGCTAGAAGAGTGGAGAAATTATTTTTTTTAGAAAGAAAAAACTGCCTCCTTGGTTTTTATTTCGGCCAAAATATAGCAAGACACTGTTTCAGATAACGTTGCGAAACCCCTCTCTCTTTTCGAAAATAAGCATTTCAGCAAGATACTGCACTAGCAGTCAAAGTTAAAACAACACAAGCATTGCTTTAACAAAATATGCCTTCATTTATTTCTACAGAAGATTGGCCTTCTGCAAGTCCTGATCTAAATCCTTTAGATTATAAACTATGATCCTTCTTCCTTCCCTTCATATTATCTATATATATATATATATATATATATATATATATATATATATATATATATATATATATATATATATATATATATATATATATATATATATATATATATATATATATATATATATATATATATATATATATATTTACTTCCCTTGATATTATTTATAAATCCCTTATCTTCTCAAAGCTTGCATACGGAGATTTTATATACGATGCTGCGAGTCATACCATTAAGAAACAGCTAGATCTTATCCAGAATCAATCTCTCCGATCGATCACAGAGGCCTTGCGTAACTTCCACCCCTCCTCTGAACCTAGCCAGGCAATACTCTCTTCTAAAGTTCTACTCTTCTTCTTTATTCCGACCCAATACCAGGCATTCATTAAACTTATTCAGAGCACATTGTCCAAACCAAGTCTACCCAACAAACTCAATACCGAGCAGAATATCCACCTTGCTTTCACTACACAACATCCAACCACCGAAATATGATTATCCTTTACAAACCACCTTTCCTCCATGGCTCTCTCCTTGCCCACCCATTGATCTTTTCATGCATTCATATAAGAAAACAGAATACTCCAACATCCAATTAAACAAAATGTTTCTAAAAAGAATTGCAGCTAACTATCCGAATTACACCCCCATTTACACAAATAGTTCCAAAACAATAAACGGTGTGGGAGCATCATACATAACTCCAACTGCTACCAAAATGTTTAAACTTCCTTCTTACACTTCAATCTTCGCACTAATAGCTACATCAACAACACGTTGAACATCTACAGTACTTTCAATCAAATCCAGAAATATTGAACATAATTACATTTGCCAAATAATGGATCTTTGCTACACAGCAAAATTAAAGCATCGTCACATATCGTTTCTCTGGATACCTAGCCATACTTGCATTAGAGGTAACGATAAAGCAGATCATCATGCAAAACTAGCAATCGCGAGAAGTATCACCGGGTTAGGAGAGAACCATATAAAAGACTTTAATAGCAATCTCAAATCTACATTCATTTCATTGTTTCAACTCAACTGGGATCTAACTAATCCTGAGAATAAGTTGTGGTCGATCAAACCGTTGGTGAATCCTGGCCTAAAGTCTTAAAAAATTACAAGAAAGTAAAATGTACTTATGCGGAGGTTAGCTATCGGGCATACTTTCTGCACGCACTGTCATCTATTAAAAAATGAACAAGCCCCTACATGTGGATCTCTCTTAACAGTAGCTCACTTATTTGAGGCTATACATTTTAAAACTATCAAAGACAAACATAATATCCCATCCAATTTGACAACAACCATAGACACATTTGAAACAATAAAGGTGAACTTACTAAACTATCTAAGAGAAATTGACTTTACAGCATAATTTTCCCCATCACCAACTACGACGGGAGCTAAATGACCTAGTTGTCGATGCGCTCAGTCCACATAATATCTATCTATCTATCTACCTTCTTAGAAGGTATAGTTTGTCCTAGCTTTAACAAAAGCAGTGAACAATTTTCCGTTGGATCAAATTCGTGCTACCATAGACAAATGATCTAATCGTTTGAGGGCTTGTGTAAAAGCAAGCGGGGGACATTTTGAGTAAATTATAAATTAGTTTTGTCATTATGAATATACTAGCCGTGCCCGCGGCTCCGCTCGCGTTGACTTGATTCACTACTATGGTTACTGCTTATTCCTTATGTTACCTAACGTTATAAAACATCTGCCATTATTTCCCCTTATCTTCCATTATTTCTCCTTATCTCCCATTATTTCTACATGATTGCCATTATCTAGGCTTATCGCTGCTCATCTCCCATTATTTCCCCTTTGCTGCCATTATCTCACCATAACTCCCATTATCTAGACTTATCTCTGCTTATCTCCCATTATTTCCCCTTATCTCCCATTATTTATACTTATCTCTCATTATCTCACCTTATCTTCCATTATCTAGGCTTATATCGAATTATATAGAACATATGTATAAATTTATAAAAACACGTAAATCGGATGAGTGGTTCTCAAGTGATAAGCGCACTAACGGACAGACAGACAGACAGAGAGACCTTGCATTTTATATCTATAATATATATAAAATGCAACGTCTCTCTGTCTGTCTGTCTGTCCGTTAGTGCGCTTATCACTGGAGAACCACTTATCCGATTTACGTACTTTTTTTTAAAACATACATATGTTCTCTAGCCAGGTTATAGGCTATATTTTATTACGATAGGTAGCATAAGGAATGAGCAGTGACGTAAAATAGTGAATGAAGTCGGAAAAAAGTTTTCCGCTAGCGCGTTTCCTTGCAATACACAGCCTAAACCATTAATTATGGAACAATATTATGTAGTAGAGGGTATCTATAATCTACAATATATATAAAATGCAATGTCTCTCTGTTTATCTGTCTGTCCATTAGTGCGTTTATCAGGCGAGAACCACTTATCTGATATACGTGTCTTTTTTTAAATTCATACATATATTTTTTGGCCAGGTAATATAATAATAATAATAATAATCTATATCTATAATATATATAAAATGCAATGTCTCTCTGTCTGTCCGTTAGTGCGCTTATTCCTCGAGAACCACTTATCCGATTTACGTGATTTTTTAACTTCATACATATGTTCTCTGACCAGGTTATAGATATATATTTGATTATATCTATAGTATATATAAAATCCAACGTATCTCTGTCTGTCTGTCCATAAGTGCGCTTATCACTGGAGAACCACTTATCCGATTTTCGTACTTTTTTTTTTTAAAACATACATATGTTCTCCGGCCAGGTTATAGGCTATATTTTATTACGATAGATAGAATAAGGGATGAGCAGTGACGATAATAGTGAATGAAGTCGGAAAAAAGTTTGCCGCTAGCGCGTTCTCTTGCAATACACAATCTAAACCATTAAATATGGAACAATATTATGTAGCAGAGAATATCTGTAATTTATATATATATATAAAATGCAATGTCTCTCTGTCTGTCTGTCTGTCCATTAGTGCGTTTATCATGCGAAAACCACTTATCCGATTTGTGTGTTTTTATAAATTTATACATATGTTCTATATCATTCGATATAAGCCTATATAATGGGAGATAAGGTGAGATAATGGGAGATAAGTATAAATAATGGGAGATAAGTCGAGGTAAGCCTCGATAATGGGAGATAAGGTGAGATAATGGGAGATAAGTATAAATAATGGGAGATAAGGAGAAATAATGAGAGATAAGCAGAGATAAGTCTAGATAATGGGAGTTATGGTGAGATAATGGGAGATAAGGAGAAATAATGGGAGATAAGGAGAAATATTGCGAGATAAGTCGAGATAAGCCTAGATAATGGGAGATAAGGTGAGATAATGGGAGATAAGGTGAGATAATGGGAGATAAGGAGAAATGATGGGAGATAAGGAGAAATAATGGGAGATGAGCAGAGATAAGCCGAGATAATGGAAATTATGTAGAGATAATGGGAGATAAGGAGAAATATTGGGAGATAAGGGGAAATAATGGGAGATATTTTTTTTACGTTGGGTAACATAAGAAATAGGCAGTGACGATAGTAGTGAATCAAGTCCACGCGAGCGGTGCCGCGGGCCCTGCTAGTATATTATATTCTTTGCAACATGATATTGTTCCATATTTAATGATTTAGGCAGTGTATTGCAAGAGAACACACTAACGGTAACCTTTTTTCCGACTTGATTCACTATTATCGTCACTGCTTATTCCTCATGTTACCTAACGTAATAAAATATAGCCTCTAACCTGGTCAGAGAACATATGTATGTTTTAAAAAAAAAACACGTAAATCGAATAAGTGGTTCTTAAGTGATACGCGCACTAACGGACAGACAGACAGACAGACAGACGGAGAGACGTTGCATTTTATATATTATAGATACAGATTATTATTATATAACCTGGCCAAAGAATAAATGTATGAATTTAAAAAAAGACACGTAAATCGGATTAGTGATTCTCGCGTGACAAACGCACTCATGGACAGACAGACAGAGATACATTGAATTTTATATATATTATATATTATAGATTTTCTTTGCTACATAATATTGTTCCATATTTAATGGTTTAGGCTGTATATTGCAAGAGAACGCGCCAGTGACAAACCTATTTCCGACTTCATTCACTGTTATCGTCACTGCTCATTCCTTATGCTACCTATCGAAATAAAATGTAGCCTATAACCTGGCCAGAGAACATATGTATATTTTTTTTAAAAAAAAAAGTACGTAAATCGAATAAGTGGTTCATCAGTGATCAGCGCACTAACGGGCAGATATACAGACAGACAGACAGAGATACATTGCATTTTATATATATTATAGATGTAATAAAATATATATCTATAACCTGGTCAGAGAACATATGTATGAATTAAAAAAATCAAGTAAATCGGATAAGTGGTTCTCCAGGGATAAACGCACTAATGGACAGATAGGCAGACAGAGAGACGTTACATCTTATATATATATATATATATATATATATATATATATATATATATATATATATATATATATATATGTATATATATATATATATATATATATATATATATATATATATATATATATTATAGATATAGATTATTATTAATATTATTATATAACCTGGCCAAAGAATATATGTATGAATTTAAAAAAAGGCCCGTAAATCGGCTAAGTGGTTCTCGCGTTATGAACGCACTAATGGACAGACAGACAGAGAGACATTGCACTTTAGATATATTATAGATTATAGATTATAGATATTCTCTGCTACATAATATTGTTCCATATTTAATGGTTTAGGCTGTGTATTGCAAGGGAACGCGTTAGCGGCACACTTTTTTCCGACTTCATTCACTCTTATCGTTACTGTTGATTCCTTATGCTACCTATCGTAATACAAAATAGCCTATAACTTGGCCAGAGAACATATGTATGTTTAAAAAAAAAGTACGTAAATCGGATAAGTGGTTCTCCAGTGATAAGCGCACTAACGGACAGACAGACAGACAGAGAGACGTTGCATTTTTTATATATATTATAGATGAACTAATTCCATAATAATTTGTTTTAATTTTCATTGAAATTAAATGTTTAGGCAATGTTTTCATTGTAATAGTATTAATGGGGAGTACCTACTAGGTACATACCAAAAACTTTGAAGCCCTAACTTTTGAATATAAAATAGATAAAAAAAATAGGCAATCGGACCTATACAAGGAGGAAAAAATCATTTTTAGTGTATAAAGTCAAATTTTCGCACATACTGTATTGTGTGTTTTAAACCATCATTATACTTGCTGTTTAGAATGTGGAAAATTGTTAAAATCCAGAACTTGTAACAGTGTAATCCAACCCTTGATATAAATAAATAAAAGTCCATTTATACATCTTATGAGGCTTATGGATTTCCTTCTATCTACCTCAGGGCAGTAAAAATCCTTCCCTTGCAACCCACGCGACAACAATAAATAAAAGTAGGAGATTGGAAAACATTTAGGACGAAGGTCGAGCAAAGGTAATAAGTGTCGTTCTCGTAAGGAGATAAACGTTTTTATGCTTCCTGAAGTATTCCTTAATTTCAACAAAAATTTTATCCCATCGCAAACACATACATCATGACCGGACAGCCATAAAGACAAAAATATTTAATTGACTTTGTTAATTCTAGCTACCCAAAAATATCCCGTTTGATATAGTGATAAATGATTGGAGAGTGGAAGTGTATGAGACTGAGACTATATTATTAAATTCTACTTGGTTACTGTCAACCTAAGATAGCATTAGCAGGTTTTTATTGAGTTGAACGATCTCCTGCTGTCTACGAATATTTTCATGAGTGAGCGTTCAAGAGGAATGAAGAGATAAGCATACTATCATCTGCAAAGCAAAGATTGGAGTCCAGGGATCGTTAATGTTAATGAGAAAGAAAGTAGGAGACAGTGTGGAGCCCTGGGACACACCGTTGTTAATAGTGAAGCTATTAGAAAGAAATCCGTCTACTGCCACTCGAAAAAAAACGCTCTTTGAGTAAACATAAGAGCCATAAACAGAACTTTTTAGACATACCAGAAGAGCATAGCTTAGCCAACAATCCATCGTACCAGACACGGTCGAATGCCTTGGATATATTAAGAGCAACCGCTCGAGATTCGCCAGAGAAGTTTGTTTTGAATTCGTTAATTGTGTGCAACTTTGTTTTCGTCGATAATTTCCCTACATTTGTTTCAGGCATGAACAAAGATGCTACGATTTATGATGTAAGGATTTTATGTCATTGTCGGTAGGCAAGATGGTTAGAAGCAACAACTTCTTTTCATTTTCGGTCAAATCAACGCTTGCCGTCGGAAAAGCATTTCTTCGAAAAAGGAATGTAAATGTCCATAGCAGCCAAAATAACATCGGAAACCTCCTTAGCGCAGTCTAGCCAAGAGAATATTCCATGAGGTCTTCCATTTAGCAGATTTGTAGTGCCAAATCTTGCACGGTTTAGGCACCTTTCTATCACTGATTGGTAGGATACTCGATGTCAAAAGCGGTTTATGGTCAGAAGAACCTAACGGTGGATTTAGTAGTAGTATAGAAGTTTGACATATAAATATAAATATGTACACGTTGTCCAGATTTTATAGCGCTATTAAAGTCTGAAAATCAAATATCAATCGATGGTTAAGTATCTCTTTTTGGAGAGACTGTCCGCTATAGAAATTCCATGCTTAATACATTGTTAGAACGCCACTATCAAAAATTGAATTGTGGATTTCATAAGAGGAAGATCCATACTAGAAGACTTGTTACTGTGTTTACCCGAAAAAATGTTGAGGTTTTGCATCGACAAATTAGGCTAAAACGTATAGCAGAAACTCTGAGCATTTCACACAAATGAAAATTAACAGCTTAATGCATCACTGAATGTCTGTACGACGACCACAAAGAGCTGAGATTTACAACTTCCAAGTTAATTTGAAGCCATTTTAAAAAGGATTCGCTTAATTTTTGGGATTGATTGGTAAATATGAATGAAACATGGATGGATTCATCATTATGATATGGAGACAAGTGAGCAGTCGAAAAATGTTGGCTCACCTCGCTTCAAAAGATTTCTCTTACAGGAAAGGGCAGGAGAAGTGTTTACATATTCATCTGATTTAGGTAATACGATTCTCAAATCTTAAAACTTCAGGAAAAAGATAACTCTCATTCATTAACCCAGAAAAATATATAAATAAAAAAGTTACCATATAAATTGACATTGTTTTAATAATTTAAATAAAATATTGGTCTTGTAAATCAAAAATAAGATTCTCAAATCTTTTAAAACTTCAGGAAAAAGATAACTCCCGTTCGTCCGACTAATGCCTATTCTCCAAACTGAGAAAACTCTGATCGAATATAAAATTTTATTCAGTTCAAGGAATCATAAAAGTTGTCAAAAAGTGGTTTGCAAGCCCAGATAAAGATTTTTTTTAAAAGGTTTAGAATTACTTTATACTTACTGCACTAAGTACATAAAGTTGAAAATATTTACTGCTTCTTTCTACCCTGGGCAAAAAACTTGAAGTACGTCTCTGTATTATTATAAATATTATAAGAAACAATTAATTATTGCCCAGTCGCCAGGGGTTTTGAGTCATTAAATGTTAACAGGGTGCATTTTGGCATACAGGTAGGTTTTTGGCCGTAGAATTCGACAAAAAAGTTTGCTAAAATTTGACGTACGTAAGGCCATAAAATCCAAAATAAAATCAAAAATTCAGTTTTTTCGGTAATATCTCGAAAAATAAAAAAGATATCAAAAAAACTAATACAATTGGGTGACAGAGCGGGAAAATTTGCAAAAAATAGTATATACATTTTTTTTTTACACATTTTTTTATTAGCGTGAGAATATTAAAAATTCGGATAGGTAAATCCAAAAGTGTAGCGTTTTTTTTTTTTTTTTTTTTTATGGATCTAGCACACATGCTGCAGGGAGGTCCCAAAAGCGCTACAGGAGCGACACGTGTACGGAAAAAACGATTTAAGTTGTTCTTGAATCGCTGTGAATTGTACTCGGTGGGAAACACAGTCCTGGGCAAATTATTCCAAAGGGATGACGTTCTCCATATAAAAGACTGCTTGAAAAGCGTTGTACGAGGAGTAACAAGCTGTACCTCATACGGATGTGAAGTATCAGCGCGACGTATATTTCTAACATGCACCGCTCTGGGAGAAATTAAACGGGCCACATCCTCCTAGCAATTTCCATGAAAATACTTGTAGAATAGGCTCAAGTCGCCAACCGTTCTTCAATGTTCCAGCGAATTAAAGCCGCCGGTCAGTTCCGGGTCTCCAATTAGACCAACAGTCCTTCTCTGAATAGAATCCAACAAATGCAATGTATGATTGGGAGCGGAGCCCCAAACATGGGAGAAGTATTCCATAGTTGGTCGAATTTGAGCTTTGTAAAGTAGTAACAGTTGTTGTGGAGTGTAAAGCTTTCTGGTTCGAAATAATATTCCCAACTTTTGAGAAGCTCTCCTTGCTATGCCTGCAAGATGCTCATGCCAGGACATATTTGCTCCCAAATTAACGCCCAACAAATTGAATGAAGATGTTAGAGGAATGGAGTACCCCGTCATAACTATGTCGGGTTCAGCAACGTTAACTTTTTTAGAAAAAACTGCCGCCTGGATTTTTGTAGCGTTAAATTCCACTTGGTTACTGTCACTCCAAGAAAGAACTTCTTTCAGGTCTCTGTTAAGTTAAGTAATCGTTATTACTTGTTTTCAGAATGTAAAAAAAAAATTAAAAGCTAGCTTTCAGCTTTCCGATGATACTAATAGTTTTTTATTTTTACTGCTTTATAATTTGTAAAACTTAAAAACTACATTGAGCCCAATATATTTTGTCTAACAAGATTCCAGTTTTTATCGCCCCAGAAAACAAAATTGATTCGAACTATTACTCGTTTATAGCACAGATAATCTCTTCGTTCGGCGAAAATTTCTTCTTCCACGCCAATTTGTTAGTCTGGTAAACCAAAAAACTCACTTGGGACCAAATCTGGGTATCAGGTAGATGGGGAACTATATCGAAGCCCAGCTCATCCACTTTGGCAGTGCAACGACCGGCGGGGTCCAGATGCATTGCCCTGGTCCAATAACGTTGCGTAATAAAAGCCAGCCTCTGTTTTACCCTTTTCCAAATAGTCAATCTTGATCATATTCTGTGAATTCCAAAAAACAGTCGCCATCACTTTTCGCTCCGATAAAACTGTTTTCGCTTTTTTCGTTGTACTTTCATCTTCACAAGCCAACTGTTTTGACTACCGTTTTGTCTCCTGGGTATAATGGTGGTTCCACTTTTCATCTACAGTCACAAAACGATGCCAGAAGGCTGTCGGATTACTCTACAACTTTTCCGAACACAATTTTAAAATGTCCTTTCTCGTGCATTTTTGGTCTAGAGATGCCTACCATCTCAACAGTCTCACGAAGCTTAATGCGACGATCCTCCATCACGATACCGGAATTTTATCGACCATTTCTTTAAAAGAATTCTTAATCGAGTGTCCTTAACGGGCATCATCTCCAGTGCTTGTACAGCCACCTTTAAGTTCATTTATCCAGTAAAAAATGGTCTTGAATGTTGGTATAGAGTTCCCATGAACTTCCTGCTGTTTAGTTTATATCTGGACCGCAGTCCACTTTTTGAAATAAAAATGTTTTACCGCTGCACGACTTTATTCAGTTGTACGAAAGAAGTAACACCGACCACTTACGATAACTGCCAACAAACAATTGCACGTTGCACCTGTTTGAAACATTGAATATAACCGTTACAAGAATCATGCTTACCAACAGTCATGCGGCTTAACAAAATTTCCCACCATTTTATAGAAATTTACTAGACTTATCATTTCACCCTCGTAGATTATGTATTCGTTTACAAACCTAGAAACTTTTTATTTTCTCAGTTTTATACAACAACCGGTTGGACTGATAGAAATTATTGTCAGTTCATTAAGTTATATCGATAATTTGACTTTACGTGAGCGTTGACAATTTAAGATTGATTTATGCTATTACGATCCTGTTAACAATTTGAATTTATAACTTATTACGTAAGTTAATTTTAAATTTGGTAAAATGGAAGTAAAATATTGCCTAATAAGACCAAATTGCGAATGTTGCATGTTCTAGAAAATTGAGTTTGGGCACGAAGAAGCTGTTAAATGGCGATTAAAAGAACCTTCGGGCTTCTATTTCATTTACTTTTAGTGAACAATCTTTTGAGATAAGAACGGTAAGTACGCGTTTTTTAGCGGCATATTTTAATTGTTTTTAATATATGTATTTAGGTATTTCTTTTCGGTTTTATAAAGTTTACCCAAAGAAGGCCGGCAAAAGCCTTTAATAAGTAATTTCTAAGCAGTGCTTTGTTTTAAGAAAAAGACATGATGATGAAAAATAAGATTTCCTAGCTACTGAAGGTACTGTATTCGTAAAAAAATCACTTTCAGAGATTTTTCCTTTCTTGTTGGTCTCAGTTTCATGAAAAAAACATAGTTTCAAATTGCTGTCTGTCTGTCTCTCTATTGAATAGTCCGACCATCTCTCGATAACTCTTGATCGAAATGAAATATCAATTTTAAATTTGCTATACAAAAATTACTTAAAGTATCAAAGAAACTTATACGTTTCAAGCCATGTCACTGTTGATGAAAGAGGTAGAGATTGATAAATTTTAGGTATTATGAGATTTTTTTACGTTTTTTGGTTAAGATAATAAACAGATTTTAGGTATAGCAAAATGTTTAAGGGGGACAAATACATGTAAGGAGATAGTTGGGATTTCTTTGAACATATCATTCTACACGTCATTATCATGACTCTGGGAATCGAGAAATTTGAATGTTACCTTATTTTTCAATATTTTGAATTTTAACCGAAATAGTATATAGGGCGGAATGTCAGTTTTCAGTTGTCTCTAAAGTCACTCTTGATTCAATTTTTTTGAATTATTATCTCACTAAGTTTGACAGGAAAATTCAGTCAGATTTCACTTGAAAACTCAGAAATCTATAGTATTCCATGCAACTGTAATGCAATTTCATTTATTGTAGCTGCGCCTTTTACAGAACCTGTGCTAAACGGTTGCTCTTATGTCGTAGATAATGGGTTGGGGTAGAGAGACAGATAGACAGACAGAGAGACGTTGCATTTTATATATATTATAGATGTAAGATTATAGATAACCTGGCCAGAGAACATAGGTATGTTTTAAAAAAAAAGTTCGTAAATCGGATAAGTGGTTCTCCAGTGATAAGCACACTAACTAACAGACAGACAGAGATACGTTGCATTATATATATATATATATATATATATATATATATATATATATATATCATAGATGTAATAAAATATATATCTATAACCAGGTCAAAGAACATATGTATGAATTTAAAAAATTACGTATATGGGATAAGTGATTCTCGAGGGATAAGCGCACTAACGGACAGACAGACAGACGTTGCATTTTATATATATTATAGATATAGATTATTATTATTATTATATAACCTCTCCGAAGAATATATGTACGAATTTAAAAAAAGACACGTAAATCGGATAAGTGGTTCTCGCGTGATAAACGCACTCATGGACAGACAGACAGACAGACAGAGAGACATTGCATGTTATATATATTATAGATTATAGATATTCTCTGCTACATAATATTGTTCTATATTTAATGGTTTAGGCTGTATTGCAAAGAAACGCGCTAGCGGCAAACTTTTTTCCGACTCCATTGACTATTATCGTCACTGCTTATTCGTTATGCTACCTATCATAATAAAATATAGCCTATAACCTGGCTAGAGAATATATGTATGTTTTAAAAAAAAAGTACGTAAATCGCATAAGTGGTTCTCCAGTGATAAGCGCACTAACGGCCAGACAGACAGACAGAGAGACATTGCATTTTATATATTATATATATATATATATATATATATATATATATATATATATATATATTTATACAGGGTGTTATGAAATTCACTACATATATTAAAATGATTGAGTCGTGGGGCCAGGTAAAAGCATATCCAATACTTTTTTTTTCAAATTGGAAAATTTTTGAAAAATAAAAAAGGGGGCAAAACTGCATTTTACCAAATTATTTACAAAAATAACCCGCCCCTGAATAGCCATTATTGTCCACGCAGGTGTGTTGCCACACCTACGATTTTCTCCAATAATTAGGGATTTTCAAATTTTCGGTACAATTAATACAACAAATCAAAATAATTAGATAATTCACCGTATACGTAGTAAAAATAATATTTAAACATAATTTCTTATCTATTATATCAAAAGAATTTCCTTGATTACAGGCGAAAGCAAGCTCATAATTGACTTGATCATTACGTGATAGAATTCCATCTTATTCAATTCTGATAGTGGACAAACTGAAACATATCATGTACTTTTCACCAATATAATAATCGGAGATTTTTGCAAGTGAAAATCTGAAAAAAAAAGTTTTCCACTATCAGAGTTGAAAGCAAGTTCGTTGATTCTTGAAGTCATTGCCTCTTAACAAGTAGCTCTGACCTTTAAGTGAAGTTAGCTGTTTTATTTTGATGTACTTTAAATAAGCTATTGCTCCCCAAGTAAAATCTCCTAGGTTGTGCGTTACATAATCACTAAACCAATTTAAATTTTCTTATATTTCTTTCTAATTATTTTCTTATTTAGAATTATATATTATAAAGTCTCGCTGCCAAGTAATTTTGAGTTCTAAATTCTGCTTTATAGGCATTTTTAGAATTTCTATTTGACAATGGTTATGATTTAAACTGGAAGCAAAAAATATTTATAAAAATAGTAGAAATTCTAAGAAAAGAATAGTCCAAATGAAAAATTTGGAAAATGTTTTTTTGAAGTTCGTTATTCGTATCGCTCTTATCGTAGGGTCTGTTTAAGAACTAAACCAGGAAAGTATTGGATTTCAAAAATACAAGTAGGTGGAAGTTAAGAAAAGTAACGATAGAGAGAAATGATCTGACATACCACATAAAACAATATGGGAAATGATAAATGAATCGAAAATAAAAATTAAGCCATTTCATAACCTGAACTAACCTGATGATTTTAATGATTATTTTGTCAATGTTGTTTCACAATTTGCCAGGGCATTGTTGGGATCTGATGGAAGCATTCCTGATCCAGTGGCATTGACTGCCTGCTTTGTAAACAGTAGAGACACTGTTTTTCTCATGCCTGTGGTAGAGAATGATGTAAATTAATTTATAAAAAAAAAATAACAAATAGCAGAGCCAAAGATGTTTTTGGTTTAAGCAACACATTAATTAAAGAAATAGGAAAAGGTTTAGTAATACCAATGACAATATTTATCAACAAATGTTTTCTTTTGGAAAAAATTTCCGGAAAAACAAAAATTTCCAGGGTATGTCCAATATATAAAAAAGGTGATCCTAATGAAAATAATAATTATAGGCCCATATCGCTGGTTCCAATTCTATTAAAACTAATAGAAATGGCTATTGCATGTAGATTGATAAACTTTCTTGATAGTAAGCATCTTCTGAATCGAATGCAGTTCGGATTCAAGAAAAATCTTTCTACAACTAATACTTTGATAGAGTTTCTGACGGATAAAGTTGGGGCCTTTGAGGCAGGCGAAATGGTAACCGCCGCTTTCTGCGATCTTTCAAAGGCCTTTGACTGTGTATGTCACAATACTCTACTGGTCAAATTTGGGTATTATGGAGTGAGAGGAAATGCTTATGATTTCCTAAGATCATTCTTAGAAAATAGGAGACAGCTAGTGGACTGTGATGGTGCATGGTCATCAAGCCTACCAACATTAACGGAGGTGCTACAAGGCTCAATATTGGGACCAATCCTGTTTGTGATATATGTCAATGATTTTCCTCACTACTTAGAGGACATTAACATTATACAATATGCAGATGACACTACCCTATACTCTGCTCATAAAAATAAGCAGACATCTGAAAAAAACAATAAATGTTAATTTAAATAAAGCAGAAAAATGGTCATTAGCTCTCAACCTAGGTAAGACTGCCATACTAAACATGTCACTAGTTAAAAATTCAGAAGATAATACTGTTAAGTTTTTGGGGCTTTATATTGATTCAGGGCTCTCCTTTAGATGCCATATTGCAAAACTCAGCTCAAGCCTCTCAAAGGTAATTTATTTCATCCGAAAAATAAAACATTACTCAACAATGGAAACTATAAAACTTGCCTACATGGGCCTTTTCCATAGTCGACTAAATTACGCAATTTTATTATGGGGAAATACGGTTGATTGGCCAGTTATCTTTAAGCAACAAAAGAGGGCTATAAGAGTCATCGTAAATGTGTCACAAAGGCAATCTTTCTGAGAATACTTTGGGAATTAAAGATTATGACAGTGCCAGCATTATATATTTACCAATGCCTGTCTTTTGTTAAAAATAACCTGGATTCCTTAACAACACATGAAGATATCCACGATTATGAAACAAGAAATAAAAATAAGATCATGATTCCTCAGCACAGGCTGACTGCAACTCGTAAGAGTTTTATTGTCTCTGCTGTAAAATTTTACAACCACCTTCCAGATAGTTTCAAAATTCTATCCACGCGTAAATTTAAACATGAAATAAAAAACTATTAAGATCAATACGCCCGTACAATTACAGTGAGTACTTTGGGGCAATTTGAGTATGTATATTGTCTTTCAATATTGTCTGTTTGGTTATCGATTTTATTATTTTTTTTAATTCACTTGCATATATAATTGAATCGTTCATTTCAAAAACCACATAAGTCAAAATTTAGCAAAATTGAGTTTTTGCTAGGAAACGTCTCCTCAAGGGTACCTACACATTATATGCAAAAGCCACGTAAGTCGTATTTACGGTTAACGAATTGCCGCCTATCCACTTCCACCGTTTGTTGCAAAAACCACATTAGTCACATACTTATGTTGTTTTTGCACGGATTTTCTAGCGAGGGTTAGAGTTGAGTGGGAGATAAAAAGTGTTATCTCTGTTCAGATACCAGTCAAATTGATGGCAAACCGATCCCAAACTATCCAACTCATGCGCACTTTGATATGGGGACCCCAAAAAAATAGAAAATATTAAGCAAGTTAGAAATAGTATCCTTGAACAGCATATTCCATTTTATGACGGGATTTTCCACTGGCCTACCGCGGAAGGACAGAACCAGGAAGAATATTATGTCGAAAATGACCACGAGTTTGATTATGTGCCTTAATTAATTATTAAAATCAGGAATATTATTGTTTGTTTGTATTTTGAAGCATTTTTAATAAACCCTTTTGACAGTTTGTTGACTTGTTTTCTTTTAAAGAAGGAAAATGATAACTTCAAAATTATATTCAGTGCAAAAACCACCTAAAATCTCAAGAAAAAAATTTTTTTTTCTTAATAACAACGAAAATAAACTACATGTATTATGTGATAAACTATGTAACTACTTAAATAATTTGAATTAAATTAAATTTTTTCCTCTTATAAAGGATAGTTTTAGTTTAATAAAGTTTTTTTCGTCTACTGAAAATTTTACTTTTTTGACTTATGTGGTTTTTGAAATGAACGATTCAATTATTTTATTTTCAACTGTATTTGACGATGCAAAGACGATGTGCAGGTTAGGTATGCTTAACATGATTTGTACAAGTTATTATGCAAATAAAGTATTATTATTATTATTATTATTCTTTCTCTCCATACAGTTGCATTTTCTGGAAAAGTACTAGTTGTTATACATCAAGTATATTACACTATTTAAAATAAAATTTGAAGTCAATTGCTATTACAACAAGAAAATTTTGAGGTCTACTGCAGCTAAGCTAGGTGATACATACCTATCTATAATTTAACCAATTACCAAGAAAACTATGAATCTAAACTTGGTTTACTTCAATGCGCTACGTAGTGCTTATAGTAGGCAATGTCTTAGTAGCAATATAAAATACATAAATGTCATTAACATTACAAAATAAATGGAAAGGCTTCCAGCCACCAGAGAGCAGCACGCTTCTCACGTAGTAGTTGTCGGTGCAGTATCGTTTTTCTCGTTGTGCTCAGTACGATACCGCACCGACAAATCAAGGAACGGCCTAAGAAGTGGCTTGTTTCCACGTGAAAGACATTTGACGTTTTTGCTCTCAGCTGTTAATCAAGTTTGTTTACCATATACTAACTTTCCAAAATATAGTCCTGAAGACCTAAATAATTATGAAAAAAAACACAACAAAATAGCAAATCAGAATAGCTAAACAAAGGTATTTTAATTTATGCCCTAATTAAAAACATTTTAATCTTTTATTTTTTTTATCGAGGGCCAACTTTGACCATAACAACTGGCAGACTGCTGTAGTACAAGTATATGAAATAGTAACAGATGAAATACCGATTCAGCGAGGAGTTCAGTCCTATGGTTCATATACAAACAATAAGAAACATAATAGGGAAGTGTCAGGAATATAATATTCCATTGCATATGGCTTTCGTTGACGTGCAGAAGGATTTCGATATACTAGAACTATGGGCTATCCTCAAAGGACTGGACGACGCAAGAGTCGATTCTCTACACAGCAACATAATAAAAGACATTTACAATCATGCCTCAAAGCACATAAGAATAGAAGAAGACACCATAACTGGCAAAATTCCATTAAAAAGAGGCGATAGGCAGGGCGATACAGCATCACCGAAACTGTTCACACTCGCCTTGGAAAATGTATTCAAACAATTAAATTGGGAACGAAAGGGAATAAATGTGGATGCAAGATTTTTGAATCATCTGCGGTTCGCCGATGACATAGTCTTCATAAGCCCAGATCCCGAGGAGTTGGAGCTCATGTTAAATGAATTAAATGAAGCCGCAGAACAAGTAGGCCTTGAAATGAACCTTGATAAAACACAAATTATGTCAAATAGCAATAAAAGTTTTAAAATTAATAACACATTAACCAATGTACAGGAATATATATATTTGGAGCATCTTCTTAAATTAGGCAAAACTAACCAACAGACGGAAAATACATAGAAGAATCCGATTGGGCTGGGCTGCGTTTGGCAAAATGTCATGGATCTTGAGAAACAAAGATATCACAAATTCCATAAAAAGAAAAGCATTTGAAAGTTTTATCCTCCAGTTCTAACATATAGAATGGAAATAATCACTTTAACGGAAGACAGTATCAGAAAGTTGAGAGTAGCATAACGTGGAATGGAACGACTAATGCTGGGGGTGAGCTTAAGAAACAGAATCAGAAACGTTGACATAAGGTCCAGAACGGGGGTTACAGATGTCATAGAGAGAACAGCATCCCTCAAATGGTAGTGGGCTGGACATGTGGCCAGTAGAAACCTAGACAAGTGGCCCAACCGAACATCTCATTGGAGGCCAAGAACATCCAGGAGAAGAAGTGTTGGCAGACCGCAAAACGTTGATTGGGCACATGCAGGCAGGCGATGGTATGAGGTGGCACATGACAGGAGAAGATGAAGGAACATGTAAGAGGCCTATGTCCAGCAGTGAGCGTAGAGAGGCTGATGATGATGATGCTAATGACATAATAGGGTGTAATATTTCCTTTTTGTACTCCACTATATATTTAGTGCATCTATGCATATTTTACCTTTTCTAGTTTTCTTTTTCTGCTCGATTTGCAATGGTACTATATAATATACCTTGCTAAACGTTGTATCCATCGCGACGGTTTTCGGCAACACGGGATCAGTTTTTGATAGAGAGGCTCAGTTTTACCTTAATTCTGTGCACTTGTTTTTTAAGACACTGCATCACTAAATCGCAAATATCTCGGTCACTTTTAGTCAGAAAACTTTCTTATGGAAAGCGGGCCGACGCCATTTTGCAGTACCGTATTTCTCCCAAGTACCTCTGACCACATGCTGCGGGTCGATCAGGGAAACTTATTTGAAGAGCCTCATAGCTTTTTTAGGTGGTACACTGTTTTCTTCTCTTTTTAAAGTATTATAACTTTTACTGCCTGTTTTATGACTTTTATGATTTTATGTTTTTTTTTACTTCTACTGCTACTTTTGTCCTCCATAATTTTTACCACCAGTTCCAGTTCCGATTGGAGTTTTTTCTATTAAGAGGTTTTCAATATTTTTTTGCTAACAGTTCCTTGGTCTTTCGGACATTTTCCTTTTCGATTTTTTTTGCCAGGCCTTTTTAGAGTCCTAGAGTGGAGAAGGAACTTTTTTTAATTAGGTAAAAAAAAAGGTAGATGCCGATGCCTAAGCACGAGTAAAGGTTGAGGTACGAGGCCAGCGACCTGCTCCTCGTAAAAACCAAAGTCTGCTCACAGAACGGGTAAACATGCCTTGGATACAGGACGGATAAAATTGATTATGACCATGGCGCGGAATAAGACAAGGAGAAAGGATAAAATACTTCGAACGGCATGCTGAAACATAAAATCATGGACAGCTCGTGATCAGGAAATAATCTTGGAAATGAATACGCACAGTATCGACATTTGTGGCCTGTCAGAAACCAGAAAAAAGGGGAAAGGTATATCAAGATATTCAAACTATTTGTTAATTTAGAGCGGAAGGAACAAGAATAGTACGCAAATTCAGGAGTTGGAATACTAATACACGAAAAATACGAAAAAAGCATAGAAAATATTGTATATATCAATCATAGAATTGTGACAGCGTCGGTTTATACGCTCCGGACATAAGCAAGACAGAAAATGAAACCAACGATTTCTATAATAACCTCCAAGATGTAATAAACAAAATAGACAACAAAGACAAAATTATTATTTTAGGAGACCTAAATGCTAGAATAGAAAATGAAGTCCTGAATGGATTAAAACATCGATTCAACCAAGAGGTACTAAACCGCAACGGAGAGGCTCTGACTCAATTTTGTGCACAAAACATCCTAAGAATAAATAATACATACTTTCCACACAAACAGCAGCACAAGTTTACGTGGACCGAGACGCAGGGCCGTAGATCAACCATAGACTATATCATCACAAATAGAGCAATACACCCTAAGCAAATACTGGATGTAAGAGCTTTGACATCGCCTAATATAGGATCAGATCATATGCTGATGCTAGGTAAAATTGCAACTGATATACCGATAAATAAAAGGACACCCGCTGGACTTGTGGAAAAATGGAACATCGTATCTATAGACGACGAAACAACAAAATGGTTCTATGGGAAACGCTTGGAAGAAAAATTTAAAAAAAAAAACATTACAGAAGCTGCAAAAAAAAGTATCGAAAATAGGAAAGTTAACATTAACGTCATCAAAACCGTGATTTAGTAACAAAGTTAAAGATGTAGCATCTCAGGAACGAAAAACATATCTTAACTATCCCGGTAATCAAACACCAGCACACCGTCAAGAATACATAGCCACAAGAAATCGAACTAACGCAGGCATAAAAGAGTTAAAACGAGAGTACTGGGCAAAATTTACAAGTGATATGGAAAAAGAGATCTTTACGGAAGTCAGTGAAAAGTTTGGAAAATGATTAAAGCCAGAAAGAAGCCAATAACAAATATACCACTGTTGACAAAATAAATCCAGAACGCTGGATGTCTTACATTGCAGAACTCTATTGCTTACAGGATATCAGCCCTAGGACTGACAATCTCGATAATTCGAATGGTCGACTAATGACATAAGACATCGACGACTACGAAAAACAAATAAAAATAACAAAAGAATAAGTTAAAGTTAATATAACAAAGTTAAAGAACAGAAAGGATTCTGGTCCCGATACCGTACCAAACGAACTGATCAAATATGGGGGGAGAGACAATAATCAATAATATAAGACATCTTTTTCAGAAGATTTTTGACGACGAGCAAATGCCAACGAAGTAGAAAAAGAGCATCATCATTCCTATTTACAAAAAAGAAGACACAGGTGATACTTCTAACTATCGCACTATTACTTTACTAAACACAGCACTTAAATTACTGACAAAAGTAATAACTAATATGATTGGTGATATCTATGTCAGTACCGAAGCAACAAGGGTTTCGACAAAATGGGTCAACAACGGATGCGATATTTATTGTCAGACAGATAGCAGAAAAAACAACAGAATTCAACACTCCCACTTATATATGCTTTATAGACCACACAAAAGCTTTCGATTATGGTAGACTGGCAGATGTACTCGCGAGGAAAATATACCTCAAAAAATCATAAATGTGATCCCAAACATTAATACTGAAAATAAATTTGGAATAAAACTGAAAAACAAACTAACACCAGAAGTAGAAATCAAGTCAGGCATACGTCCAGGTGCCCATCTCTATTCAACTTAATAATGGACAAATTAATTCGTAAAGTAAAAACTGTGGGCTCCGGCTACAAGATGGGAAGAAACGAAGTAAAAATAGTATGCTACGCAGATGACGCCGTTATAATATCAAGCGATGAGAGTAATCTAAACGAATAGTCCATATCTTCAAAACAACAGCAGAAGACTACATGACAATATCTACTTCTAAAACAATATCATCTTAGTAACATCTAGAGAACCGAGAAGATGCAAGCTATTTATAAACGAGAAAATTATACAAGAACTAAAGTTCGATTATCTAGGTGTAGCTATGGTGACATTAGAGAAACAGTTCGAAGGCAGGCGAATAAAGCAACATTTGCATCAGGGTCTTTACGAGATGTGGTAAGGAGAAACCAGAATATGAGACTGGGGGGAAAGGTTCGTGTGTACAAATCATGTGTGGGATCAATTTTGACCTACGTGATAGAGACAAGATCAGTCACCGCAGAGAGAAAGGAAATAATTCGAATAACAGAGATGAGAACCCTAAGATTAATAGTGGGGAAGTCACTGATTGATAGAGTGCCGAATAAAGACGTTAGAGATATGTGCCGAATCCAAGATGTCATTAGATGGGGCCGACAAAGAAGGCGCGAATGGAAACATGTCAGTAGAATGGGAGCTGAACGCCTTGCTCTACTAACAAAATACAACATACCACCAAGAAATAGAAGAGCTGGAAGATCCCCGAAAAGATGGCGCGTTAGTTGTCAGTTAACAACTCAAGACCAACAATAGCGAAAACACCGGAATAACAGGCCCTAAGCCTAAAATAAGAATAAGAAGAAGAAGAAAAAAAAGATGTTATTAATTCTATTTTTTAATTAGATTGGTATTCTCGTCATCTCCAGCTAAAAATATAGATAAGACAAAATAATGATTTATTGGAAACTTATCATTTTCCTGAACACACGTTAGTATTAGCATACAAAACATGCTTTTATGTGAGTTTTATTTTATGTTTTAACTTTAACCTTTCAAGTTATTGAAAAACATTTGACCTTTAAAGTATGTCACCGAAATAGATTGATAAATTAAAAAAGTTATAAAAACTAACCTTGAAGCTCAAAAAATTATTCTGTTGCAAAACTATGTTTAGAAAGTTGTCAGCAAGTCAAAAAAAAGTTTCTTAAAGTTTAACGTCGCAAAGTCATAAATAAAAATCAGAAATTTTTGCTTAACCTTAGTGGTATGTTTTTCTCATATAGGGACAAAAGAAAGGGCAGGATTATTTATTTGAAGCAACTGACGTTATTGTAGATGAGTAAAAACAAATCCGAGGATGGAAAAAACGTGAAGTATATATTTTTAGGTCACAGTTACCAATTCATTTAACAACACAAACTTACTGCCAACTTCGATTTTCTTTTAATTGAGAAAACGGGACATAATTAGAATGTACAAAAATATAAACAAAAATATTCAGAACTTCATGAAGTTTAAAGGTATTTGTATCATTTACTCAAAGGACAATACCAAATCGATTACCACAAAATAATAACAATTAATTAGCAAAAATTGTAAAACTTTATAGGACAGATCTGAGATCTTTTAAGATTTTTTTTTCAGCGACAGAGCGGCAAACCAGGGATTTTCACATTAATATGCAAACTCACCAATATGAAATAACATCGCTAATAGTCATTTTCCGAATTTCCGTTTGATTGAAAATAGCAATATTTTAGTTACATATATATATATATATATATATATATATATATATATATATATATATATATATATATATATATATATATATTTATATATATATATATATATATATATATATATATATATATTAGTTATTTATTTATATATATATATATATATATATATATATATATATATATATATATATATATATATATATATATATATATATAATATAGCTGAAAAGTCTTTGGTTTGAGACATAGATATCGCCCTTTTCAAAAAATTCATATGATTTTTAGGAAATACCAACCTTCAAATGATACGTGTCAAAATTTCATGATATTTCGATTATTAGTTTACAAGTTACAGTGGTTTTAGTGACTCTACTTTTGATAGTTTCAAAACAATGGAAAAAATCGAATTTCATTTGTTGATTAAACACTATTTTGTGATGGGAACAAATACCGTTCAAGCAAAGCAATGGCTTGATAAGTGTTACAGGGACTTTCTCCCTAGAAAATCACTAATCATTTAGTGGTATGCTGTAAGAACGTGTTGGTCATATTTTGCATGAACATTTTGGCGTGAGAAAGTTCTGTTCAAAATAGGTACTGCGTTTGCTCACAGTGGACCAAAAACAACAACGTCTTGATGATTCTGAGCGCTGTTTGGACCGACCTGTTTAAACGCAATAAAAAGGATTTCTTCATGCGATATGTGACAATGAATGAAACACGGATCCACCACTACACACCGGAATCAAATCGGCAGTCAGCTGAGTGGACAGCAGTCGGTGAAAGCCGTCTGAAGCGACCAAAGACATAACAGTCGACTGGGAAGGTTTTGGCCTCTGTATTTTAGAATGCGCATGGGATAATTTTTATCGACTATGCAGAGAAGGGAAAACCATCAATAGCGAATATTATATAAAGTTATTGATGCGTTTGAAGGCAGCAATCGCAAAGAAGGGGCCCCAAATGAACAAGAAAAAAGTACTCTTTCATCAAGACAATGCACCGTGTAACAACTCAATGTTTACGATAGCAAAATTGTATGAATTTAAGTTCGAATTGCTTCCCCGTTCACCATATTCTCCAGATTTGGCCGCCAGCGACTATTATCTATTCACAGACCTCAAAAAAAATCCACGCGGGAAAGAGATTTGAAGGCAAAGGTATAAAAATGTTAGAAAAGCGTTGAACTGATTGTATCGCTATTGAAAGGGACTAAAATGATGAATAAAGCCGAATTTTGCAAAAAAAGTGGATACGTGAACAAACGAAAGTAGTATTATAAAGCATGTAGTAGAAAGAAAGCCATAAAAGGTTGGACATGTAGCACGCACAACTGGTGATCGACAGACCAAACGAATAATAGAATGGAGACCATAAGAACAGAAAAGGAGCAAAGGACGTCTCAAAACAAGATGGCGGGATGATATACAGACGGTTGCGGTTGCGGGAATTTAACGGTTGACAATAATTAGAAATAGATTGAGAAGGAAATTCAGAGGGTAGGCCTACATCCAGCATTGGATAGAAGTAGGCTTATATACATACATATATATATATATATATATATATATATATATATATATATATATATATATATATATTTATACATTTATATATATACATATATATATATATATATATATATATATATATATAATCGA
>CM032449.1:32601452-32618952 GCA_019049505.1 Pachyrhynchus sulphureomaculatus | reverse complement strand
GAGAATATTCCAGAATTTTTTCAAAATTTTTTTGATCAGTACTTTTCGAGATAATGTAGGGGACAGCGATTTTTTAAAAGTAATACGAGGAAAAGTGTGCGCAAGTATTACATTATATATATATTTTTTACTCGTGTTTTCACAAGCTTTTATTTGACACCACACTCGATGACCTAGTAAAAAAAATTTTTTTTCTCTTCCGATTTCACCCCTCAAAACGAACCCCTTAAGTCAAAATTTATATACGATGGTATAAAATGATCAGTGACTTCACAAAACACACCCCAAATGAGTTTTCAACAAAGTTTGTTTCCAATCTTTACTGAAATCTGATGACCTTGAAATTTTTGTTTTTTTTTTATATACCATATAAATTATTAAAGGTAATGCACTCGTGATAATTTTCGTTCAATCTACACCCCGTGGAGAATATTCCAGAGTTTTTTCGAAATTTTTTGATAAGTACTTTGCGAGATAAGGCCCGGGACAGCGATTTTTCGCGAATTTTTAAAAATAATACAAAGAAAAGTGCGCGCAAGTATAATATTATATATATATTTTTTACTCGTGTTTTCACAAGCTTTCATTTGACACCACACTCGATGACCTAGTAAAAAAAATTTTTTTTTCACTTCCGACTTCACCCCCCAAAACTAACCCCTTAAGTCAAAATTTAGTTCTCAAAACTACATGGCTCTGATAAGGCCATCAATTCCTATATTATTACCAAATTTCACCTTTCTATGTCAAATAGTTTCGGAGAAAATCAAGTGTGACAGACAGACAGACAGACAGACAGACAGACAGACACCGAAGTGATCTTATAAGTGTTCCGTATGGAACACTAAAAAAAGAAACAAATAACCTGAGGCAAATATGTATGGCAGTATACATGTTGTGTTCGTCCCAATTTTTGAATTAAAATAAAATAAATGACAATGAAAACTAATTAACATATGGTTCGTGTAACGAAAAATGAAAAAAAAGAGTACGTTGTGATTCAGTAAAATGGGCAAAGATAAATATTAACCTTAACATCCACGTCCAAGGTAAGAACAGTCATAAAGTTAATTATTTAGTATTAATAAATTAATAATATGCATTTTCAAATAGCATTTTACGGATAAAATATGTACAAACCCGACAAAAAAAAAAATAAAAAATTTTGAGGAAGGCAAACTGTGCCGAAGCGTCAATAATCATCAGAGTCATGTAGTATTGAAAGTTAAATTTTGACTTTAGGGGTTAGTTTTTGGGGATGCAATCGGAAGTGAAAAAAAAATTTACTAGGTCATCGAGTGTGGTGTCAAATGAAAGTTTGTGAACACACGAGTAATATATAAATATATATATATATATATATATATATATATATATATATATATATATATATATATATATATATATATATTACTCGTGTGTTCAAGTCAAAATTTAACTTTCAATACTACATGACTCTGATGAGGCCATCAATTCCTGTATTATTACCAAATTTCAACTTTCTATGACAAATAGTTTCGGAGAAAATCGGGTGTGACGGACAGACAGACAAACGGACACCGAAGTCATCTTATAAGTGTTCCGTACAGAACATTAAAAATAACATTTTTAATGTTCTGTATATATATGTTATGTTGCTTTAATTTGACAATTCAGTTATTTATTTCGTAGAAAGAAATCCTACAAATGTCAAAAAACGGTTATTATTTATTATTATGATTTCTTTATGAAGTCGGCGCCAATTTTTTGTGTCAATGTCAATTTTTTACCCCACACAAAAAATTGGCGCCGACTTCAAAAGTTATCTTTTTATAAAGAAATTATAATAATAAATAATAGCTACTTTTAACATTTTTGAGATTTGTTTATACGGACTTAATAACTGAATTTTCAAATTAAAGCAATATCTTATCTTAAAGGTATTTTACGAGTACTTCAAAAACATTATTTTTTTCTTTATAGTGGCAAAATTTTGTGTGTTGGTTTTTTGAAATCGACTTTTTTTTTGTTAAAAAGTTTTTATTTTTTACTTTTTTAATAGTAGTTTTTTCAAGGTCGCATAATTTTGTTAACTATTAGTTTTAAGAAAATAATTTTCTTATTTCTGTCTTTTTTAAAAGCTTCTGTGAAAACACGAGGAAAAAATATCATAGTATAGTAATATACTTTGCGCGCCACCTTTTCTTAGTATTTAATTTTTTTTAAAAATTTGCGAAAAAATCGCTGACCCGGGCCATATCTCGAAAAGTACTTATCGAGAAAAATTCGAAAAAATTCTGAAATAATTCTCCACGGGGTTTAGATTGAACGAAAAGAAATCGACGAGAGCATTAACCTTTAATAATTCTATATGGGAATATAAAAAAAACAAAAATTTCAAGGACCATCAGATTTCAGTAAAGATTGGGAGATCAAACCATTGTTGAAAACTCTCCTTTGGGGTTGTGTTTTTTTTGGTGAAAGTTCCATCTGAATCATTTGATATACCACCGTAACATAAATTATAGACTTAAGGGATTTCGGTTGAGGGGTGCAACAACATCGGAATGTGAAAAAAAATTTATTTCCTATGTCATCGAGTGTGGTGTCAAATGACAGCTCGTTGAAAACACGAGTAAAAATATATGTATAAATATAATATATATATATAAATATAATATAAATATATAAATATAAAACAATATATATATAAATATATATATGGTATAGTATATATACAAATATATATGATATATATAAAGAGAAATATATATATATATATATATATAAGATACTAATATATAAATAATATAATACTTGCACACTACTTTTCCTTCGTATTACTTTTAAAAAATCGCTGTCCCCAACCTTATCTCGAAAAGTACCTGGATCAAAACATTTTGAAAAAAATTTCTGGAATAATTTTCCAACGGGGTATAGGATTATAAACGAAAATTATCACGTTGTGCATTACCTTTCTAATAATTTTATTTGGGGTATATAAAAAAAAAAAAAAAAATTCACAAGGACAACCAGTTTTCAGTAAAGAGTGCGGAAACAAACTTTTATTAGAAAACTCATACTTGGTGTGGTGTTTTGTGAAGTCACAGATCATTTTTTAAACCACCCTAACATAAATTTTGAGAGATTTTAAAAACAATCAACGTAACGGAACACTACGTGTGCAAGTTCAACTTGCACATGACCGTGTTTTTTTATATCTACGTCGTTTATAGGTGATAATACTGCCATTATTTTGTTTTCAGTTAAATTTTTAAAGATTGCGAAATTAATCTTGGGTCGACCAACGAAATGTACTGCTCGCCAAAGAAAATTTCATTCTCAGAAAGCCGAAAAAGAATTGGAGTTTCGGGTTGATAAGAATGCTAATCAAAACGCAATATCACGCTCTCAAGAAACTCAAGAAGCTCGTCAAGTTTGTTTACTGCAATCGGTCACGTTTTCAGACAAGAAACTTCTGCAGAATATGAATATATATACATATCCATTTAAGTAGAGAATCCGCTGTGTAACGGGAGCATCGACTCGGCTTAATTCATGAGCGTCTTTCTACAGAGTCTCCTGAGACTCGCGTGCATAGACTAGGATTTGGGAGAGTATTACATCATAATACCTGTTAATTTTTTTTTCCGCTTCTGATTTCATCCCCAAAACTAACCCATTAAGTCAAAATTTAACTTTCATAGCAGACGTACAGATGGACACCGAAGTTATCCCATAAGTGTTTCGTACGAAATACTAAAAAGAATCATCCAAATCGGTACATATTGCCAGAGTTATCGATGTTTTATTACAGAAATTTAAGTTTTTCAGGATTTTTTCAGAAACTGAGCAACCAATTACAATAAAATTTATGTGGGAGTTTTTCAGAATTTTTTTAGAAACTACGTAACCAATTTCAATAAAATTTATGTGGGACCATATCAAAAAAATAATCATCCAAATCGGTATATATTTGCAAGACTTATGCGAGATCATACATTAAAAAAAATACATACGCATCGAATTGAGA
Organism: Pachyrhynchus sulphureomaculatus; assembly: GCA_019049505.1. Lineage (NCBI taxonomy): Eukaryota > Metazoa > Arthropoda > Insecta > Coleoptera > Curculionidae > Pachyrhynchus > Pachyrhynchus sulphureomaculatus. Next base: position 32,614,940 of record CM032449.1, on the reverse strand, counting down.
ACCTCTTCATTTTTGAAATCGATTAAAAATTAACACTTCCTGTCTCCATTCGGTAAAATATACGAATTACTGACAATATAATAAATTGACTGGAATAACATAATACAGGATGGGCTGAAGATATAAAAAGCAAGCTACAAAAGTAAGAGTGACATTGGGAGAAAGGTCGTTGGGATGGTCGTTAAGATTTGAGGAAACTCAGATTTGTGAGCGTACAATCGTAATATTTCCCAGAATGTCCAGGCTTTTACATTTATTTTGAGATTGAAAAGATTTAAAATTTCAGAAGTTTCGCCTTCGATGTTGTCAAAAAGCATTTAAAAAAAAAAGCAATTTTATGTCTAAAGGGAGATTAGAGAGATTGATTCGTATATAACGCCTTATATAACCTTTTTAGAGTTTTTGAAATCGAGAAATCCAAAAATTAAGTTGATTTTTTTTTCATTTCTGTTGGGAATGTGGAATCTTTGGTACAAAGACTCTACTCAGTATATATCACCAAACACTTTATTTTGACACTCGACGCGCGTTTCGCTAACCGTGTTAGCTTCATCAGGAGCGTTGATTAACTTAGCCTAGGTAAAGTTTTTATTTTATTTTAAAATCAGTCACACGAACACTAATTGCGCAAGTCCAACTTGCACTTGGCCGATTATTTTATTATAAAAAGAGATTCCAGTTTAAATAAAAAGAATAGTGATAAAGTATGCATGGATTCGTATAAAAAGAATTGCAAAAGCAACAAAAACTTGAGAATACTTTATCAAAATAATTCCAAGTTCAAAAAATGTCGATATTATCTATAAATTTAGTTGGAATGTTCGTTAATATTTTCAGCAGACTCATTGCGAGAACATATTCTAAATATTTTCCAAATTATCGGATCTTTTACTCTTATTATAAAGGCGAAGAGGTTTCTAAATTACGGTTTTTTTTTAGTTGATATTGAAATTCGATTTCTTTACCTAGGCTAAGCCAGTCATCGCTCTTAATGAAGCTAACATGGTTAACGAAACGCGCGCGTCGAGTGCAAAAATAAAGTGTTTGGTGTAGTGGTGATATATACTGAGTAGTCGTTTTTCATTGCTTTCAATTTTAATCCAAAAAAGGGATGAAGGGGGGGGCGGGGATGTGTTTTATTAATGTAAAATTTAAACAGTAATCTAAAACATTTAGCAGTCAATTTACTGATTTTTTTTTTGTAATCTTTTTACATCAAATTCGTTCATTGGAAGGAGTTGTTTTCCAAACCTTTGCCTTTCTTAAAAAAAGATCTAAAATTATTCATAGGATTCTAGAGAAATTAAATAATAATATTAGAATTTGTTATAAGTGGGTCGACATGACGGTCCAATCTTATTTCTGTCTGAAAGACGAATTAAATAATTTGGATACGGGCGAGGGTTTATTGGTAGTCGCGAGTCTCATGTCCTGCCGAATATATAGAAAACATTGACAAATCTTCTTAAAATTAGAATCAAAGGATATTTGAGATCCAGCCAGATTGACAATAAATCGATTTCTAGGATACATTTCAATGTAAAACTAACATAATTTAGAAACCTCTTCGCCTTTATAATAAGAGTAAAAGATCGGATAATATGGAAAATATTTAGAATACGTTCTCGCAATGAGTCTACTAAAAATCTTAATGACCATTCCAACTAAACTTATAGATAGTATCGACATTCTGTGAACACAAGCCCAGAAAATCCTGGATACCTCTGAAACAAAAATTATCCGTATATGCTTGCCGCACAGACTCCCCTAAATAACAAAGAACCAAACGAGAGGAAGATACCAACAACCTCATCCGAAGAAGCCCAACACAGTTCTACCGGAAAACTATGCACAGCAAACAGACAGCAGTGACCGAACCACCAAATAAACAAGAACTCACAGATCATTGGAAAAGTATCTGGTCAGAACCCAAACTAGACGCCAATAATAACACCCCCCTGGATCAAAGCCAAAGAAGGCAAAGATAAACATGTGACAGAACAGGAAAATTCCACATTAACTACTGTGGGACCAAAGAGCATGATGAGCGCCCTGGATGCAAGAAGTTCCGGAGGGTAGAGAATGGTCCCCCCGTTTCGGATCTCCGGGTGGGCCTGTTTGGAGGCGTCGACATTGCAGACATCATAATTTTAAGATAGATTTTTGCAACATACGAGGTATAAACTCGAAACATAAATTTTCAGTGCATCAACACCTGCAATCAAATAAACCGTATGGTACTCGCTCTAATGTGAAACCAAGGTCAGTCCATCGACCAGCACGGTCAACTATCTTTATCCTGGGGTAACGACTTCTAATCCCGATTTAGGCGTAACTTTGAATATCTGTCTTTTTTGTCAGAAGCGACCTCTCTTGTCAACGATGAAAGAAGCTCTGGAGCCCCCAAACTGTTGATGTTATGGGTGATTAAAAATAACGACTCAACTAACCACAAGGTTCATCTGTATCTTTATCGACCACCAAGTGATACCAATTTTCGAACACTTTTCGCTTCTCTTTTGCAGACACCAACGATCATTTTTCCACAAAGTAACTATCCCATGTGCCGAAATTGCCATCCCTGGCGACTTTAATGTCCACAATATCAACTGGCTTAAATATTCAACTACTACCGACGAACAAGGTCGTGAAGCTGAATCATTCTCAATCAGTTATGGCTTAACTCAGCTTAATTGACGAACCAACACGGATACCTGATCGAGACGGGGAGTTCGCCAGTCTTCTTCGTGATCTGGTTTTTAACTACCAATCCGGAGATTTACACGGTCCCACCGTAAATCCGCCGTTAGGTTTTTCCGACCATAAACTGCTTTCGACATCGAGTATCCTGCCAATCAGTGACAGAGAGGCGCCTAGGCCGCGCAAGATTTGGCACTACAAATCTGCTAAATGGGAAGATCTCATGGAATACTTTCGAACTTTCCCTTGGATGGACGTTTGTTTTCGATCCGAAACCCATCTGACTGCGCCAGGGAGGTCTCCGATGTTATTTGGCTGGTATGGAAGCTTACATCCCTTTTTTCGAAGAAATGCTCCTCCAACGGCAAGCCTTGGTTCGACCGAAAATGCAAAGAAGCTGTTGCTTCTAAACATATTGCCTACCGATAATGGCATGAAAATCCTGACACCGTAAATCGTAACATCTTTGTTCATGCCCGGAACAGATGCAAGGGAATTATCGACGAAACCAAGGAGGCACACAATCAACGAATTAGAAACAAACTTCTCGCTTGTCCCAACAATTCCAGGCCCTTTTGGGCAGTCGCTAAGGCAGTTAGGCAAAATTTTACCAAATCCACCATACCACCATTCACACGGCCAGATAATTCCATTGCAACCACACCTGTTGAGAGAGCGAACTTGTTGGCTGAACTCTTTGCTTCACATTCTACTGTCGATTTCCAAGGAAAAACACCACCTACTATTCCCATATTGCAGTCAAGGATGCCCGATGTTGTCTTCAGACAGCGCATCATAAAGCGTATTTTAATGAAGCTAGACACCAAGAAGGCTTCTGGCGCTGACGGAATACCTGCCATAGTTCTCAAAAACTGTGCAAGGGAACTAACACCAGTTTTTCTGCAGACTTTTTAACCTATCCTACAGAAAGGAAATATTTCCGTCCTGCTGGAAATGTGCCACGGTTCAGCCGATACCTAAAAAAGGTAAGAAGAAACCTTGCCAAATAACTACCGACCAGTTGCACTGCTTTCAATAATATCGAAAGTCATGGAAAAGGTTATCAATGAGCATCTTCTAAAATATCTTAACGATTCAATATTATTAGCGATCACCAATATGGTTTTCGTAAACATAGATTAACAGGAGATCTTCTGACTTATGTAACACATGTTTGGAACAACGCAATTGAACACTTTGGAGAATCTCGAGCGGTTGCTCTTGACATATCCAAGGCATTCGACCGTGTTTGGCACGATGGACTGTTGGCTAAGTTACGCTCTTATGGTATGTCTGAAAGGTCTGTTTGTGGTTCTCATGTTTCCTCAGAGCGTTCTTTACGAGTGGCAGTCGACTGATTTCTTTCTAACACCCTCACTATCAACGCCGTGTGCCCCAGGGCTCCATACTGTCTCCGACTCTCTTTCTCATTTACTTAACGATCTGCTGGAAAAGACCGGGAATCCAATCTATAGCTTTGCAGATGACAGTACGCTTGTCTCTTCATTCACCTTGAACGCTCGGACATCGGCTGCTCAGGCGAATATCCGCAGACAGCAGGAGGTCGTTCAACTTAACAAAGACCTGGAAGAAATTCTATCTTGGGGTGACAGTAACCAAGTGGAATTTAAACGCTACAAAAATCCAAGCGGCAGTTTTTTTCTAAAAAAGTTAACGTTGCTGAACCCGACATAGTTATGTCGGGGCACTCCATGCCCCTAGCATCGTCGCTCAATTTGTTGGGGTTAGTTTGGGAGCAAATATGTCTTGGCATGAACATGTTGCAGGCATAGCAAGGAGAGCTTCTCAAAATTGGGAATATTATTTAGAAACGAGAAAGCTTTACACCCCACAGCAACTGTTAATTCTTTACAAAGCCCAAATTCGACCAACTATGGAATACTGCTCCCACGTTTGGGGCTCCGCTCCCAAACATACACTGCATTTGTTGGATTCTGTTCAGAGAAGAGCGGTCCGTCTGATTGGGGACCCGGAATTGACCGGCGGCCTTGATTCGCTGGAACATCGAAGAACGGTTGGCGACTTGAGTCTGTTCTATAAGTATTTTCATGGAAAGTGTTCGAAGGATGTAGCCCGCTTAATTCCTCCAAAAGCGGTGCATGTTAGAAATACACGTCGCGCTGGTGCTTCGCATCCGTATGAGGTTCAGCTTGTTACTCCGCGTACAACGCTTTTCAAGCAATCTTTTATATGGAGAACATCATCCCTTTGGAATAATTTGCCCAGCGCTGTGTTTCCCACCGAGTACAATTTACAGCGATTCAAAAACAACGTGAATCGCTTTTTTTTTTTTCCGCACTCGTGCCGCTTCTGGAGCGCTTTAGGGACTTCCCTGCAGCACGTGTGCTAGACCCATAAAAAAAAAAAAAAAACTTTATAACACGTAGGCTGAAAAGTTTATGGTCTGACACGTAGATGTCGCCCTTTTCAAAAAATCCATATGACTTTTAGGAAGTACCAACCTTCAAACGATACGTGTCAAGAGTTCATGACATTTCGACTATTAGTTTACAAGTTACAGTGGTTTTAGTGACGCTACTATTGATATTTTCGAAACAATGGAAAAAATCGAATTTCGTGTGTTGATTAAACATTGTTTTTTTTTTGATGGGAAAAAATACCGTTCAAGCAAAGCAATGGCTCGGGGACTCTGCCCTTGACAAAATCACTCATCATTTACTGGTATGCTGAATTTAAATGCGGTCGTACAGATACAAATGATGCTGAACACTCTGGACATCCAAATAAAGTAGTTACACCGGAAAACACAAAATTGTTTTGGATGACCGTAAAGTGAAATTGCGTGAGATAACTGACACTCTAGGTATATCAAAAGAACGTGTTGGTCATATTTTGCATGAGCATTTTGGCATGAAAAAAATCTGTTCGAAATGGGTACCGCGTTTGCTCACAGTGAACCAAAAACGACAACCTATTGATGATTCTAAACGCTGTTTGGACCTGTTTAAGAGCAATAGAATGGATTTTTTCATACGATATATGACAACGAATGAAACATGGATCCACCACTACACACCGGAATTAAATCGGCAGTCAGCTGAGTGGACAGCAGCCGATGGAAGCCACCCGAAGCGACCAAAGACACAATAGTTTTTGGCCTCTGTATTTTAGGATGCACATGGAATAATTGTCATCAACTATGCTGAGAAGGGAAAAGCCATTAATAGCGAATATTATATAAAGTTTGTGCGTTTGAAATCGCAAAAAACGGCCACAAATGAATAAGAAAAGGTGCTCTTTTATCAAGACAATGCACCGTGTCACAAGTCAATGGTTACGACGGCAAAATTGCATGAATTAAAGTTCGAATTGCTCCCTCAGCCATCGTATTCTCCAGATTTGGCCCCCAGCGACTATTATCTATTAGCGGACCTCAGCTCTCAGGAAAGAGAGAAGAGAACTTATAGCCGAAACGGAGGCCTATCTTGAAGGCAAAGACAAATCGTTCTACAGGAAAGGTCTAGAAATATTAGAAAAGCGTTGGACTGATTGTGTCGCTCTTGAAGGAGACTATATTGATGAATAAAGTCGAATTTTCCAAAAAAAAAACGTGTTTTAATTAGTTAGACTAAAACTTTTCAGCCTATGTGATAGAATTGTTTTGATTAAATATTCTCCAATTTTTGTTCCTTTTGCAATTCTTTTGGAATAAATCCATGCGTACCTTAATAGTGGAATTTCTTTTTATACTAAAAAACCCGGCCAAGGGCAAGTCGGACTTACGTAATTAGTGTACCGGTGATTGCTTTTAAAATAAAATAAAATCTTTATCTAGGCTAATTTAGTTAGGTCCCTGACATGTATATATCTTAAGATTCAATACGTATTTTCACGTTTCTTCTTTAGTCAATAATATATAATATAGTATCTTAACTACCTAATAGCCAATAATCTAACTCAATACAAAATCTAGTAATAAAATTGTAAAACAAATATTTACTACCTAAATATTTATTTAATTATAAACAAATAAAATAAAATTATTCTCTCGATACAGCAGCGACCCGCGACTCGGTACGAGTAATGTACTGATAAGTATCTTAAAGAACATTCACCAATTGTCAAGGCGCATAGTTTAAATTCTTATTTTTTTTAAACGACAAAAATTATCAACACTTTATGGAGAATAGGCCAGAATTTTTTGATCAGTACTTTTCTGAAATAGGGCCAACGATTTTTGGCGCAAGTACTACACTAAATATATTTTTGAACTTATATTTTTACAAGCTTTCATTTGATACCCAAGTCGATGACCAGGTAAAAAAAAATTTTTCATTTCCAATTTCCACCCCGCAAAACTAAGCCCTTAAGCTAAAATTTGACTTTCAAAACTACACTGCTCTGATTGAACCATCAGTTCCTATATTTATGCCAAATTTCAACTTTATATGTCAAATAGTTCCGAAGAAAATCGGGTGTGACAGATGGACAGAACGACAGACGCCGAAATGATCCCATAACTATTTCGTACGAAACACTAAAATTTATACAATACACACTCATCTTTTACGTACAAACAATTAATCTTCAACGTGATGCTTTCAAGAACTCAAGGACTGAAACTCACTAAACTGTAACTATATAAAGATCATTTACAGGGCTTTTTTACTTTTATTTTCTTCGTCACTTTAACAACGCTTCCGAAAAGAAGTGACAATTATTGTTTGAGCACCCAGTTTTTTTTTATTATATTTCTTAATAGTAACAGTAACTGCAGAAAATCTTCTTCAAATGTTTTGGTGAGTTCCACCAGAAACATGACAGTTTAAATCATCATTTTTTATTTTTTATTGTTCAAACGGTTAAAATTCTTAAAGAAATCTACCAAAAATATATAATTTTATGCAATCTATTATCTACGAAAAATAATTTAGGAGACATTGTGACCGCTTATCTGGCTAAAACCTTTGAATTTAGATAAATAATAGTCTCAGATATTTAAACCAATAAATCTGCAAAAACAAACTATTAATTTGTTTTAGACTGTTGTTGGTGTTTGGATGCTACCATCAATAAACAGTCAATAAAATCAATACTTCCTGATAAAAATTTTATTTTTGGGATGTTAAACCAAGCCACATACTAAATTTTATTACAGTCGAAGACTTTGACTGATGGAATGACCCATCTGTGCTTTCATTTGAATGGACGAGGTGTACTTTGCACTGGAATTTAATCTGTTAGTCCTGCTAAAGCCATTCAGAATCTTGTCATTCAAAAATAACCGAGTGTTCTTTATAAATTGTATAATAATCTTTAACTGTAATGATCTCTTGGAGCATATAAATTTCGTACCTTTTTTTCATAGTAAGTCAAGTTAGTCACTCATGATTTTACATTCAATTTAAGCAATTCAATAATGTTTTGTTTATTTGAGTGCTTTTTTTCCATAGTTCAGAATAATCTTAATAAAACTGATCCATTAAATGAGCTGGCAAAATGAAATGATTTTGTGGCTTAGTCTTTTAGCATTTTCTAATCTCTATTTATAAGTTTATTTTTAATGAGAATAGGCATATTACATTGCTACTATTTATTTTTGTTGTCCTTAAGAATATTAAATTGTGAGGCATTGTTTTTGGTAGTTTAATATCAGTCAGTCACTAAATTTTGAAAGCGATACCTATGAAGCATCACTTGAATCAATATTAAACACCATCTTGAAGCTTCATCTATCATATGAACACACCCTAAATTTCAAGTCGATCTGTCAAGTCATTCATTTTATATCAGCTGGTTAAAGTAGACGTGTCTGAGTATTTTTCAAAAATAGAAAAAATCGAATATCGTGCAGTGATAAAATTCTTTATTTTAGAAGGTTTATCGGCAACTGAAATCCATGCTAAGTTTGTGAAAATGTTAAATGAGTCTGCTCCTTCATTTCCAACTGTTCATAGATGAACTCTAGAGCTTAAACGTGGTCGTACAAGCGTCAATGATGATCCACATTCAGGAGGTCTAAAAAACTGCAACAACTGAAGAAACTGCTGTGCAAGTACAAGAAGACCGTCAATTAACCGTTGATAATTTAGCTGAGGCTACAGGCATCTCACATGGATCAGTATATAAGATCTTAACTAATGTTTTTGGCATGAGGAACCTATTCACAAGATGGGACCGAATTTGCTAACATCGGAACAAAAACGCAATCAGGAGAAACTTTCTAAACAACATTTAGCTCGTTTCACAGAGAATAAAACTGATTTTGTGCATCGATTTCTAACTATGGATAAGACTTTGGTTTAACAGTATGATCCTGAACTGTGATAACAAACCGCACAGTGGACTGAGCTCGGTTATTCAGCTTCAAAGCAGCCAAAGTGGTCAAAGTTGTTCAAAAAAATTATGGCATCAGTTTTCTGGGATGTAAAAGGAATTTTGTTAATTGATAACCTTCAGACCGGTAAAAACAATCACAGGAGAGTGTTACTGCAACCTTTTAGATCAGCTAGATGAAAAAATTCGTGAGAAGAGGATCGGTTTGCAGAAGAAAAAAATCGTCTTCCATCACGACTACGCACCTGCTCACACACGGCAAAACTGACCAGAGTAAAGTACGAATTCCAGCCTTTTCGCCAGATTTGACTCCATGTGACTTCCATCTATTCCTAAACCTCAAAAGATTTCTACGTGGAAAGCGTTTTTCAACAAATGATATGAGGTGATATCATCCGTAGGTGGATATTTTGAAGGTCTTCCGGAAAACCACTTCAGAGATGAGATAAATGAATTTTAAAATCACTGGAAAAAATGTATTGAGCTTAAGAGAGATTATACTGAAGAATAAATGTATTTCGACTCATTAATTCATCTTGTTTCATTCCCGCTTTCAAAACTTATTGACTGACCAGTATTTTGTAATGCAGATATCTCCAAATCAATATTTTATTGATTCAAGGTTTAGAAAATGTAGGAAATAGAACAGTTTTTAGGAAAATTCCTTATCTTAGTTTGCAAATCAATCTCCGATCACATTTTTTTACTTTTTCATTTAAATGAAATTTGTATCTTCTCAACTGTTTTTTTTTTTCAATTTTGGGAATAGATACGATTCTGAAGGAACTAAATCAAGGAAATATGGGGCATGATCAATCAATTCAAAAGCTAGTTCATTTATTTTTTGCAAAAAGTAACGGTGATTTTTTAAACAGATGTAAAATCAACGCACCTTTGGATACTGTTTGTCAACATTTTTCAACGATTTTTTCTCAAAGTTCAGTTAATAGTAGCGAATAATATTGTGAGAGAACACAGTCGAAAGCTGTGTTTCTAAAAATCCTAATCTTTGACATTGATAACGTATATGACTCTAGAAGTATGGCCACATTTGTATATTTAGCTTGTCTATAGGAATTAAATAACTTGTTATAGCAGACAAAAGTACTCTACGTTGAGCATCAGTGTTAAATCTAAAATGTGTTAATAAACTTTATTCTACAGTCTTTACTTACCATGCCCGGACTTTATTCCAAATACTGGATCTTTGCGGGCTGTCCGGGGCACTTCTGTGGATACTACTGAGAACGTAAGGGGTATAATCGCGTAACTCCTATAAAAATGGTTTTGCCAATATTTTAGCTAGAGAAAAAAAAACATTTTTTTTTAAAGAACGCTTAAGAGCATTTATGAAAAAATTTACTAAAAAGAAAAGAAGGTTTAACAAATTAGGAAAACAAGGTCTAATATTTACAATTCTAAGAATTAAAGCTTTATATATCATAATTTGGAAGAAACAAAATAGACGGAAAGAAATTTAAAATCAAAAGACAAAAAATTGAAATTCAAATTTTAATAGTAAGAAACTCTTTAGCATAGGATAATCCTCTGTTCCCAAATAAAATATCAGTAAAAGCCCTAAAAAAAATAGAACATTATTTAAATTAGCAAAAACCTTTAAAAACACTAAACGAAAATCAACTAAAGTAAAATAGTCCTAAAACGAGTCTAAATTCTTAACATTTTCAGAGGGCGAAAGTCGCCTTCGGTACCATTTCTTAGTGGTTAATCTTATACAAAACGACCCTTTAGCAAATGGCGATACGAGTTTCATTCTTAAAGCAATCCCTCTTATTCGGTGGTTTCCTAGTACTTCCTAAAGTTTCTTCTTTAGAGACTAGGTATCACCATAAGTAATAAATTAGAAATAATTTTAATTTACAGAAATTTTGGTCATTCTCTTCTAAAATTTAGATAATATTTGATTAATAAGCCTAAACTAAAACCTTATACTAAAAGAATCCGAAGAGTGGTTAAAAAAAATCATTATATTCTTTTTTCTGTTCTTTTCTCAATTTTCCAGTGGGTCAAAGAGAAACAAGACACCTTCGAGCTCCCCTTTACAACTATGGCAAAATTGATGGATATATCACAGTAATATATTGACAATTTTCTTCCTTTCCTCTAATTTTTCTATATTGTACGGGAAAATGGCTTGAAAAGGTATTTGGTGTATTCTTACGATTTGTGGCGATGGTCTTAAATATGTCCATTCATGAGTACAGTGTTATTGCATATTTCTTATAACTTTAGGGAAGCATAATTTTTGGCCGTTATTGGACTCGGAAACTTTGAAATTTATAAGCCTTTTAATTTTCATGACTTGTATATTTTACTGAATCTAAATATATAAACAAAAAGAAATAAGGTATTTCTTTCTACTATTTAGTATCATGTGTCTCCCAGAACCTGTTGTGAGTGGCTGTAGCCATTGTTTTGCCATGCTCCAAGTAACTTGCAAAATCTTTTCTCGGAAGGTACACAGTAGTTATTTCTTTAAGCTTAACTTCTAGAAGCGAGGTGAGCATGCTTGTGTCCACTCCTTCGACCGTTCCTGCGTCTCTCGATCAAACTGTTAAACTCAGTGCAACTCCAAGAAGTTATATGAATCCGCCGCAAAACCTCAACATCAACTTAAACGTTGTGACTCTAGGTCATTTTTGGTTGGCGTTAGGACATTTAGCGATCCATTTAGCCAATAATTTTTTTCATACCGAAATCGGAATGGACAATGTACAAAATACATTCGTATGAAATATCTCTGAGACTCTGCTCTAATCGTGTGTTTCAGACCAATTCGCCATTTCTCGAAAATCAGTTCACGCACAGCCTTAACATTCTCTCAAGTAGATACAAAAATGGATCTTCTAGCATGATGTTCATCACTAAAGTCGGCTCTTCCTCTCTTGAAATCCGTTACCCAGATTTTGATAGTGGCGTAGAAAGGACATTGTTGTTGGATAGCCCTTTTAAAAAAAATACTCTATCACCAATCGATGTTCCATTTTACTGAATTCAAAATTTTTGTCGGTAATATCTTATTCAAAAATTCACTATAAATAACCCAATCAAATCTGGACCAGCGAAATTTGTGCATGTATTTGCTAAATATTAAACTACTAACCATAATAAATATATTTGTTTCTGGCAATGGAAAGTGATCTAGGCTAACTAATTCTCAATACTCAAATCCTTAATTTGCCAAAACTTGTTTAATGAATTACTTAGCAAATACTTTATCTTTATATTTGTGATTCATAATCATCATCATCATCATCATTAGCTTATTCCATCTATAGTCGGATGTAAGCCTCCCTAAGTTGTCATCAATGAACTCTGTTTGCTTTTTGTATCCAATCGTGTCCCGATAATCTTTTTATGTCGTCCATCCATCTTCTCTGTGGTCTACCTCTGCGTCTTTTGTGTTCTTTAGGCCTCCATTCAACTGCGGCGTGTCCATTTGTTATCATTCATCCTTGCGATATGCCCCGCCCAGTTCCACCTTAATATACATATCTGTCACTTTTGATGTTCTTCGAAACTCGATGTTAATATTTAGGGGTTATCTGGAGATTTTTTATTATACTTTTATTTAAAGCCCACGTTTCAGTACCACATATTAATACTGGCAGTACATATTGATCGAATACTCTGACTTTTATTGTATTTGGGATGTCCAATTTAAATATAGATTTTAACCCTCCGAACGCAGACTAAGCTAACGAGACTATCCAAGGCAGCTTTTAAATTATTTTTTGATATTTCGATTTTCTGTCCTAAACATATGAATGTTGATACCTTTGCTATTCTTTCACCGCCTATTAATAGTTTCTGGCTGTTACCTCCACTTAGCGACATCTTCTGCGAACGTTAAGTGATTTAGCGTTCACCGTCCATTATTCTTTTGGTTTCCCACTTTAACGATTTAACATGTCTTTTAGAAGCAACGTAAACAGCTTCAAGGATATCCAATCGCCTTGTCTTTATATATGTATTCAAGAAGAGTTGTGTATTTTTCATCAACTCTTCTGTTTCTTAAGGCGTTAAAGACTGCAAATCAAATTGTTTTCGTATTCAACCATTGCTATCTACAAGGTGATCTTATATTCATTTGCTTTTTCCACTAGTAATCTAATTGTTTGAAGATGGTCCAAAGTGCTGTATCCCCGTCTAAATCCCGCTTGATCACGTAGTTGATAACTGTCTAATTTGTTCGTTAATCTATACGTTATAATTCTAGTGAGTATTTTGTATAGTACCGATAATAAGCTGATGGGGATGTAATTCTCATATATATATATATATATATATATATATATATATATATATATATATATATATATATATATATATATATATATATACTTAAATATAAAATTAGCTGGGGAACTCGGCAAAGGGCGTGATAAATGTTCACACAATGTTCATTTAGCCAATATTTCGGTCCTTGGTTAGGACCTTCTTCAGGGT
>CM032449.1:32537436-32601352 GCA_019049505.1 Pachyrhynchus sulphureomaculatus | reverse complement strand
AATTATTACTGGCATTCGTATTTGCTTCAGAGTTTTCGCTGTCAACTCACGCTCCCAGGAATGTTGTCAGTTGTGAAAATATCAGATGTCGTCCAAGCTTTTCGATTATTCTCGTAATCTACTGCTAATCACTGCACACCTTTGATACATCTTGGGCGTTAAGACTTCCCGAATTACCGACTTTTTTTTTATCGTGCCACTCATGTTCGCTCCAATCATAACCAGCACACGTTTTTCCTTTAAATTTTAAAGTTTTATCTCGCGTTAGTCTATTAATCAGCTGTCTCATCAGCATTAAAAATCTGTAAATCTTGTACGAAAAACTGCCATCATTTTGTCTCACCGATAATGATTCTTTACTTCTCTTACCGGCGACAACATTGTGTCTAGTTTTGAATCGGTGGATCTAATTTGGTGTACATGTGAAAATTCGGAACATTAAAACTGCGAAGTAAAGAAATGGGCTTTTTCCTATAAAATAGTACCATTGTAACAATGCTTGTTCTCCTTTTTTCTGGGTAGATTTTTTAATCCATTTAGAATTCAAAACACCAGCATTAAATAAGTTTTCAATCTTGCTTTTGCTGTTCTGTCTTGTCGAAATGGTGGAATCAAATTCACTCTTTCACAAGTGTTACATTTGATTCATCTGCTTTCAAATGTTGAATTACTGCACTCTTTTCTTCCATAGAGAAACCCTTTCGACGTTTAGGAGTTCCCATCTTTTCGCGAGTAAATTGCCAGAATTATCACACATAGCGCGTGACGATTATAAAAAAATTAATGATCGCGTCCCGAGCGATCAACAAGTGCACGGAGGAGCGGAAGTACCTCTCAGAAATAGGGGAAAAAGAATTATTGTTTGTAAACTAATTTCTGACGCTTCGTTATAACCGGACAAATCAGAACGTAATTACGTCGCTTTAAGCGGTTGATCGTGTTATCCGGAGTCGTTATAAGCGAATTTATCGTAATACTATTTTAGAAGAAACCAAACAAATTTTCACACTTAAGTCGCTATAAGCGGTTGGTCGTTTTAACTAAAGTCGTAATAAGCGGACGCCACTGTATATACACATATATATATATATATATATATATATATATATATATATATATATATATTATACAGTGAAATTTTGCTTCGCGGACACCCCTCTTACACGGACACCTCCCTTGAACGGACAGTTTCTCATGGTCCCGACCGACTCTCATATAATTGGCATTGTGGTAACTCCCTATTGGACGGACATTCTCTTGAACGGATCAACGGACGAGGACACAAAAAAAATGTTCTCTTTACCATACAAAAAACAATAAAAAATTAATGCCTTATCTCATTTTTCTGTGGCGAGTATGGCTGTTGCGTTTCCCAATCGCCCCGCGCGCCAACGTCGCTGCCTGCCTCTACTGAGTAAACCGGGGATTTATTGATCTCAATTTTTCGGTACAGGCGGGAATTTAATATTTGTCTGACGCCTATGTGAAAAAGAGACACAGTGAACGACACATTCATTGTAAAAATGGCTCCAAATAGAAAAATTCTCAAGCTTAAATAAAAAATCGAGATTGTTAAAGTTCACAATAAGGAAAAGTTAGGTGTAAGGGACTTATCCAAGTGTTTTAATATCGGAAAAACACAAGCTGCTGATATAATTAAACATGAAGAAATCCTTTTGAACAAGTGCATGTCGAACAGCAATTTGAATAAAAAAGAAGCTTTTTGACTGGTAATGGTAACAAAATTAAGAAGTTGTGTTATAACTGGTTTATAGCAGCTCGCCATAAGGGGATTCCTTTGACAGGTATGCACATGAATTATTTTTTTAGATAAGGTTTTCTGGAATTAGTGCGTTGATTTTCTTTTCATATCAATTCAAAGAATGGATAAAAGGGGTGAGAGTATCAGTAGGCTTGTCGTGACAAAAATGCAAAAAAAATATTGTTATTTTTTTTTTCAGGTCCGCTAATACGATGCAAAGCAAAAGGAATAGCTGAGTCTCTGGGACATTCTACATTCAGTGTTTCTTCTGGTTGGCTTAATAAATTTAGAATCCGATACAACATAAATTTTAAAACGATTTCACGAGAAGCAGCTTCGGTTATTGCTAAAGATGCTTTATCATTCTGGGAAAAATTTCCTTCTTTAATTAAGGGATATTTACCTAGAGACATCTATAATGCCGATGAGACAGGCCTGTATTTTAGGGCTCTACCCAACAAAACGCTAACATTGAAAAAAGAAAAATGTGTTGGTGGTAAATATACCAAAGAGAGGTTTACAATTTTGCATTGTTCAAATATGGCGGGAGAAAAAGAAAAACTCTGAGTCACTGATAAGGCAGCTAATTAACATAAACAACCTGCCAGTAACTTGGAAATATAAAAAAGTTTGGATGACAGGAGAAATTATGACAGAGTGGTTGCAAGATCTTGGCTGAAATATCACAAAAGAAAAAAGAAACATTGTGTTATTTTTTAGACAATCCAGGATCTCATCCAAAGACGTCCCCTTAAAAAATATAAAAATCTTGTTTCTACCCCCTAACTGTACACCAACCTGTCAACCACTTGATCAGAGAATGACAAAAAATTTTAAAATTACCGAAGTCTAATTCTAAAACACCTGATAATAAACATTGAAACTGCTGGTACAGCTTTTGAGTTAATTAGGAAAATTACGTCACTGGATGCAGTTGACTTTGCAAAAACCGCTTGCGAACAAGTAACCAAGAAAATTTATTTTAATTTTAAATTTAAGCACGAAAAATTCAAAGTGAAGACCAGTTGACTGAAGCTGTAACATCTGATCCAGAAGATGACTTACCACTTAACGTACTTGCAGATATTCTTAAAAATAAGAATTTGTTGGAGTTGACTGATAATAAAAACCTTAATGATTTTTTGAACATAGATAAAAATTTGTATGTTGAAAATCCAGATTCAGAACAAGAAATTGAAAATTCTGTTGAAATACAAGGACTTTTCGAGGATTTTGATGTCGATGAGGTTCCTGTACCAACAGATGCTATACCAAATTATAGTGCCGAAGATCATGGAGACGCAGAATCTTTAGAGCTTCTTTCCAAATTAAAAATATGATGTGTAGACGCCCTTTTTAAAGAAAAAGAGGAGACAAACAACAATATATGAATTTTTGCGTCATTAAAGTGACCTTTCATTTCATATGTATGACTCTGTCCTATTATATTTCATATGTATCTAAAGGTAACAAATTTTTAATTTTTCCTTGAGTTTTTGGTTTATTTTAAAAATATGTATGTACATACATAAGTATACGTTTTAAGTGTCCCAAATTCTTCAATTACAGTTTTCATTAAAAAAAGGCTTTTTTTTGTATTCTTTTAAACCACATCCTTCTTGAACGGACACTTTCGGTCGGTCCCGTTGGTGTCCGCCCAAGGGAGATTTCACTGTATATATATATATATATATATATATATATATATATATATATATATATATATATATATATATATATATATATATATATATATATATCTATATATATATATATATATATATATATATATATATATATATATATATACATACATAAATAAAATATATATACGAGGCTGGTTTGAAAAGTCCGTGCAAAGTCCGAGAGATGGCACCACCGGCGCGTATCGAGGTCATGTTTAGTTTGTAGCATCTCTTGAATGAACACACACCAAGTTTTAGCCATATTGGTATATTTCTTTGTGTTTGGCATTCGTGTGAATCAAGGAAGTCGAGTGATTTTCAAGAAATGGACGAAAAAGAATTTCGTGTGGTGATTAAACATTACTTTATGAAAGGCAAAACGCCTCAGGAGACTAAAGAGAAGCTTAATAAACATTATGGTGACTCTGCACCTTCGATTAGAACAGTTTATAAGTGGTTTCAAAATTTTCGGACTGGCCATATGGGCACAAGTGACGCTGAACGTTCTGGACGGCCTGTGGAGGTTACGACTCCAGAAATCATTGATCAAATCCATGATATGGTGATGGATGACAGAAGAGTTAAGGTGCGTGAGATTGCTAGTGCTGTGGGCATCTCGACTGAACGGGTACATAATATTTTGCATAAACATTTGGACATGAGAAAGCTATCCGCAAGATGGGTGCCGCGATTGCTCACGCTTGACCAAAAACGGAATCGTGTGAAGTGTTGCAAGGATGGTTTGCAGCTGTTCCAGAAGAATTCGGAGGACTTTAAGCGTCGTTTCGTCACTGTAGATGAAAGATGGATACATTACTATACTCCTGAGACCAAACAACAATCTAAACAATGGGTTACCAAGGGGGAATCTGCACCAAAAAAGGCGAAGACCGTTCCTTTGGCCGGAAAGGTTATGGCGAATGTCTTTTGGGATTCGCAAGGGATAATCCTCATCGACTATCTGGAAAAGGGTAAAACTATTACAGGTGAATATTATTCATCGTTATTGGACCGTTTAAAAACCGAGCTGCAAGAAACACGCCCGCGATTGGCCCACAAGAAAGTCCTTTTCCATTACGACAACGCACCAGCACACACCTCAGCAGTTGTGGTCGCAAAATTAATGGAAATAGGATTCCAACTCGTTTTACATCCCTCCTATTCTCCAGACTTGGCTCCCTCGGACTACTATTTGTTCCGCAATTTGAAGAAATGACTGGCGGGACAAAGATTTTATCAAACGAGGAGGTGATTGCAGACACTAATGGATATTTTGCAGACTATATATATATATATATATATATATATATATATATATATATATATATATAAAATATATATATATATATATATATATATATATATATATATATATATATATATATATAAATATATATATATATATATATATATATATATATATATATATATATAAATATATATATATATATATATATATATATATATATATATATAACATTCTTATTTTAAATATGTAATTTAGTTACCTCTTTTCGTTATCTGTAGAGTAGAAACAACCATTATTGGTCCGCTCCAGATCAAACTTGCAATCCAGACAAAGGCAATCATCTTCGAAGCGTGGTTTCGTGTTTGCCATCTTCTCGACTTTAGTGGTCTACATATGGCGAAATACCGTTCCAGAGATATAGCCACTAATGTCCAAACGGCAACAGAAACAGCAACGGCTGAAACAATTTGAGTTTATTGGTTATTCACGGAATGCATGAAAAACTTGAACGAATGCAGTGTAACAAATATAGCTTAGGATTTTTAATTGTTTTTAAGAAAACATATCTAATACAAGGAAAATTTCTTTTTATTGAAGCAACAAATTATTTAAATTTATTAGTTATTAAGTGTTTCATTTTATCGAATTGTATCCTGCAGGATCATGGAGACTAATAAGGTAATTTGTACCTCCTTCTCTGAAGGGTGATGGGTACAAAGGGGATTTAGTTAAATTCGGCTTAGAGACAAGTTTAGACAAAAGGAGCATACCCCCTGGCCGTAGATTTAGTCTAGACAAGGTTAGTATCATTGAATGTCCTGATGCCATTAGCAAAACATATTTATACGGTGACCGGCAAAGTTCGCAATATATGCGAAAATTTGTATTATTAAAGGAACCAAATTTCTTTTCTGGTAGTCAGTTCTGCATGTCCGATAACCTAGAAGTTGACTTTGACATACATTATGTGTTACGTCATATGTGACGTGGTTTTTTTTTTTATGGGTCTAGCACACGTGCTGCAGGGAAGTCCTTAAAGCCCTACAGGAGCGACACGTGTACGGAAAAGGCGACTCACGTTATTCTTGAATCGCAGTAAATTATACTCGGTGGGAAACACAGTCCTGGGCAAATTATTCCAAAGGGATGATGTTCTCCATATAAAAGACTGCTTGAAAAGTATTGTACGAGGAGTAACAAGCTGAACCTCAAACGGATGTAAAATATTAGCGCGACGTGTATTTCTAAGATGCATCGCTCTGGGAGGAATTAAGTGGGCTACACTTTCCATGAAAATACTTGTAGAATAGGCTCAAGTCGCCAACCGTTCTTCGATGTACCAGAGAATCAAGGCCGGGTCTCCAATCAGACGGACAGCTCTTCTCTGAATAGAATCCAACAAATGCAATGTATGTTTAGAGCAGAGCCCCAAACATGGGAACAGTATTCCATAGTTGGTCGAATTTAAGCTTTGTAAAGAATTAACAGTTGTTGTGGAGTGTAAAGCTTTCTGGTTCGAAATAATATTCCCAACTTTTGAAAAGCTCTCCTTGCTATGCCTGCGACATGTTTATTCCAGGACATATTTTCTCCCAAATTAACGCCCAACAAATTGAGTGACGATGTTAGAGGAGTTGAGTGCTCCGCCATAACTCTCTCTCTAACTGTCGGGTTCAGCAACGTTAACTTTTTTAGAAAAAACTGTCCACTTGGTTACTGTCACCCCAAGATAAAATTTCTTCCAGGTCTTTGTTTGTTGTTGGATATTCGTCTGAGTAGCCGATGTCCTAGCGTTCAAAGTGAATGAAGAGATAAACGTACTGTCATCTGCAAAGCTGTAGATTGGGTTTCCAGTCTTTTCCAGCAGATCGTTAATGTAAATGGTGGTGGTATGGTGGGACACTTGAATAAACTGATGTGGAACCATGAAAAGCCGGGTTAACTGACAAAATATCGGAAAAACTCGAGAAGTAATAAGTATTTAGAATTTAATTTAAACCCTACTTACAAGGTTCTGAGTACCGACATAAAAAAATTAAAATTATGTTTCATAATTAGAAATATTTTTTTGCTTTTTTAACAAATGGGAAAAATAATTCAAAGAATAAGCTTACATTTGAACTCCGGCTGTGCAATGATTTGTATATAAATACTATTTCGGTGTTTACCACAAAAAAGTGTGTTAAAAAAAAAAAATTTCTGATCCTTATCAAGTTTCACGTAAATTTAAAACATACATTTTTCAGTTGCTGTTACGATAATTTGTATCTCAATAGCCTTATCAATCAATTATATCCTCTATAAAAGTACGTACTAGTTACTAAACGATTCCGTTAGTAATAATAAAATCAACAAAATGAACTTAATTTAATGCCAAAAGTGTTTTAAAACTCCGTATGTTCGCCATTTCGCTCCAAACATGAGAGTACGTTTATCTCATCATTCACTTTGAACGCTCGAACATCGGCTACGCTCTTGGGTATGTCTGAAAAGTGTTGTTTGTGGCTCTCAAGTTTCCTCAAAGAGCATTCTTTACAAGTGGCAATCGACGGGTTTCTTTCTAACACCTTCACTATCAACGCCGGTGTACCCCAAGGCTCCATACTGTCTCCTACTCTCTTTCTCATTTACATTAACTATCTGCTGGAAAAGACCGAGAATCCAATTTACAGCTTTGCAGATGACAGTACGCTTATTTCATCATTCATATTGAATGCTCAAATATCGGCTACTCATACAAAATATCCACAGGGTAGGTGCGGTACCGTGTTTGCTCACAGTGGACCAAAAACAACAAAGTTTTGATGATTCTGAGCGCTGTTTGGACCTGTTTAAGCGGAATAAAAAGGACTTTTTCATGCGATATGTGACAATGAATGAAACATGGATCTACCACTACACATTGGAATCAAGTCGGCAGTCAACTAAGTAGACAGCAGACGGTGTAAGCCACCAGTCGGCTGGGAAGGTTTTAGCCTCTGTATTTTGGGGTAGTACTTCAACTTAACAATCGAAGAAATTGTATCTTAGGGTGATAGTACTCAAGTAGAATTTAACATTACAAAAATCGAGGCGGCAGTTTTTTCTAAAAAAGTTAACGTTGCTCAACCCGACATAGTTATGTCGGATCACTCCATTCCTCTCTAGCATCGTCACTCAATTTGTTGGGCGTTAATTTGAGAGCAAATATGTCTTGGCATGAACATGTTGAATGCACAGCACAGAGAGGTTCTTCCATGCTTGGAGCTCTGTTCCCAAACATACATTGCATTTGTTGGATTTTATTCAGAAGAGAACTGTTTATCTGACTGGCAGTCTTTTGGATGAGATCCTGCATTGTCTAAAAATAAAAAAAATGTTTCTTTTTTCTTTTGTCATTTTCAAGTCAAGATCTTGCAACCACTCTGTCATAATTTCTCTCCTGTCATCCAAGCTTTCTTATTATATTTCCAAGTTACAGGCAGGTTGTTTATGTTAATATTTTTAAATGCTTTGGGTTTAGCTGCCTTACCAATGACTAACAGTTTTTCTTTCGCCATATTTGCACAATGCAAAATTGTAAACCTCTTTTTGGGATATTTACCACTAACACATTTTTCTTTTTTTAATGTTAGAGTTTTATTAAGTAGAGCCCTAAAATACAGGCCTGTCTCATCGGCATTATAGATATCTCTTGGTGAATATCCTCTAATTAAAGAAGGACATTTTTCCTAGAAAGATGAAACATTTATGTTTAATTATATCAGCAGCTTGTGTTTTTTCCGATATTAAAACGCTTGGATAAGTCCCTCACATTTAAGTTTCCTTATTGTCCGCGAAGGGAAATTTCACTGTGTATGTGTATATATATATATATATATATATATATATATATATATATATATATAGTATATAATAATATATATATATATATATATATATAGTATATAATAATATATATATATATATATATATATATATATATATAATATATATATATATATATATATATAGTATATAATAATATATATATATATATATATATATATATATATAGTATATATATATATATATATATATATATATATATATATATATATATATATATGGTAATGATTTTTTCTTGGCTTTAAGGTTACGTGAATAAAAACTTCAATTTACATGTATGTTTACGTTTCGATCAACCTAGTGATCTTTTTCAAAACATTTATTTTATTAATACAACCGGTAACAATGTCCATATGTATCGAGTACCCTAAAAATTATAACATTTTTATTGCATAGATAATCATGGTTTGTTTTTTTAGGGTGCTCGATACATATAGACATTGTTACCGGTTGTATTAATAAAATTAAATGTTTTGAAGAAGATCACTAGGTTGATCGAAACGTAAAAATACATGTAAATTGAAGTTTTTATTCACGTAACCTTAAATCCAAGAAAAAATCATTACCATATAAATATAAAAAGAGGGTTAAAGAAAAAATTGATTTAAAATATATATAAATATATATATATATATATATATATATATATATATATATATATATATATATATATATATATATATATATATATATATATATATATATATATATATATATATATATATATATATATATATATATATATATGTATATATATATATATATATATATATATATATATATATATATATATATATATATATATATATATATATATATATATATATTTATATATATATATATACACAATACAATAGTCTCAAGTTGCCAACCGTTCTTCGATGTTTTAAGGAATCAAAGTTGTTGCTGGGTATGTATGTATATATATATATATATATATATATATATATATATATATATATATATATATATATATATACATATATATATATATATATATATATATATATATATATATATACATACATACCCAGCAACAACTTTGATTCCTTAAAACATCGAAGAACGGTTGGCGACTTGAGACTATTGTACAAGTTTTTTTCTGAAATGTTTTTGATGGATGTAGCCCGCTTAATTCCTCCCAGAGCAGTGCACACCAGGAATACACGTCGCGCAAATACTTTACATCCGCATGAGGTTCAGCGTCAGTTACTCCTCGTAAATCTCTGTTCAAGTAGTCTTTTATATGGAGAATCCCAAACCTTTGGAATGATAGCATAGCAAGAAGAGCCTCTCGAAAGCTGGGGATATTATTTCGAACTAGAAGGCTTTACACTCCACAACAACTGTTACTTCTGTACAAAGCTCAAATTTGACCGACGATGGAATACTACTTCCATCTTTGGGGCTTTGCTCCCATTTGCTGAAATTTATTCAGAAGAGAGCTGTTCGCCGATTGGAGACCCGGAAATTGCCAGCAACCTTGATGTGTTGGAACATAGAAGAGCGGCTAGCGACTTGAGTCTATTCTATAACTATTTTCATGGAAAGTATGTGATGAATGTAACCCGCTTAATTCCTTCCAGAGCGGTGCATGCTAAAAATAAACGCCGCACTAATATTTCACATCCATATGAGGTTCAACTTGTTCCAAATCTTCATATTTTTTAAAAGGCCGTTTTTTATAAACGGCATGTTTTAAGTACCCCCTATGAAAAGAGTCTAAGGGTGAGAGGTTGGGGGATCTCACAGGCCAGGGCCTGTCTGCCAATCGGCCTATCAACTTTTTGCCAAATTCCTCGTGTAATCAGTTCCTTACAGCAATGGTGGAGTCAACATTAGCGCCATCCTTCTTTCTATTAATGAGAAATTATTTAGAAATTTAGGCAAATCTGTTTGTAATAATAATAAGTATCTGCCAGATTTAAATTATCCATTAGAAAAAAGTTCCTTTATTTTCGTATCCAAAATTCCACAGCACACATTGACTTTAAAATTGTACTGGTCTACCTCCAACTATAAAGTCTGGATTTTCAATGGCCTATCACCTACAATATTGCGAACTTACGGTCCCGTTTGAAGTGAATGTTTTTCGGCTGAAAATATTTTTTTTTTTAGGAAATTAAAGCCATGCCCTGAAGTCATGTACACAAGTGTGTTACTTGCACAAATTTATTCCTTTTCCTACTACTCGTTTTTCAATATTTGTCAACCGCGAAATATGAGCAACCGACACTTCCGGCGTTTTAAACCACTTGAAGAAATTTTTTGTCATGAAACACCGAAAAAGCAATTAGATACATTTTATTGCCACAGAGAGCGTTTAAGGGTAAACTCATTTTTTAAACCATTTTAAAAAAAGATCGACAGCTAGATAATGAAATATTAATTGGCAATTTTTTTTTATGAAGATGCTGGCAAGTAAGGTTTAAATCAAATTTTAAATACTTTTTATTCTTTGAGTTGTTTCGATATTCTGTCAATTAACCCGACATTTCATGATTTCATATCAGTTTATTCAAATCTCCCGCCATGCCAACAGCCACGTGACCTATGTCAACATCGATTTTTTATGTTATCAAACATGTGAAACCATAGACATAGAGGATGGACTATGCATTAACCTCACAAAATTGACCACTCTCTAGAAAGAGACAAAGCAACTGTGCGGCCAATACCTGTCTCTTCTCTGTAAGCCTGTAATAAACAAGACGAGAAAAGCTCCCACCCGATTTCAGTTCAAAGAGAACACTTAGAAATATTATTTTCAAGAGCGTCGTAGTTTAGCGACATTCTAGAAAGAGACAGCTACTGACCACTCATTGGCTTTGTCTCTCTCACACTTTTGCGTCCATATTTACTTCACAGAGGGATACGGAACACTCAGTCCATCTTCTATGTCTATGTGTAAAAACTGATTACGCTAAAAAGAAATTTGGATCCTCTAATAATAAACATTTTCCCATATCTTACGAACGAACTCTGCCGATCACTGCTTATATATATATATATATATATATATATATATATATATATATATATATATATATATATATATATATATATATATATGTATGTATATATATATTTCACGGATGATTAAAATTCCGGGTGTCAATCCGTTCGTTTAACGATGAGTTTTACACGACGTTTCGCCAATATCTCATTTGACATTTTCAAGTGCGCTTGCTGCCGCTACTACTCGATACTGTGATCTTGTTTGCTGCCGCCGCTCTAAGCTAACTTAACTAGTTAGCAGCAATTGAAAATGTTAAATGCCAAATGAGATTTTGGCGAAACGTCGTGCAAATTATATATATATATATATATATATATATATATATATATATATATATATATATATATATATATATATATATGCGGTCATGAGCGAGTTGCATCCACGATGCGCCCACATACCGCTTTATATCATCCCGCCAACGGAGCTGGCGTCGTTCTGCTATCTGTGCAGATATTCTTTGAGGTCAACACAGAAGCCGCTTTGCCCATTTGTAGTTACGACCTCGAGCTATGTGTCCCGCCCACTGCCATTTTAGTCTGGCTGCTCCCTCGATCACATCGGTGATCCCAGTCTTGGCTCTGATGTCCTCATTCCTTACTCAGTCCCTTAAGCTAATGCCGAGCATCTTTCTCTCCATCGATTTCTGCGTTGTTTTCAACTTGTTAACACTTCTATAAGACAAAGTCACTATCTCAGTAACACAAGTCATCACTGGCAGTATGCACGTATCAAATACTATCCTCCTTAGGTTAATGGGAATTCTGGTGTCCTTCTGAATGTGACTCAACTTTCTGAATGCAGCCCAAGCTAAGCTTATTATTCGTCCGATCTCCGAAGCCTGGTTCTGGCGTCAAAGTGCCATCATATGTCCCAGATATACATATTCGTCTACCACCTCTATGTTTGCATTGTCCGCACAAACTTGACTAGGAGCCAGTGCCATTATCTTGGTTTTGTCAAGGTTCATAGTCAAACCTACTCTCTTTGATGCATCAATCAATGGTTGAGACATTTCGTCGAGATCGTTACTTACCAGCACTAAGTCGTTGGCAAAACGAAGGTGATTAAGGTAAGTTCCGTCTACAGAGATTCCTTTTGCGTCCCGCCAACTTCCTTAAACACATTCTTCAGTACAAGGGTCAAAATTTTGGAGAGATTGGATCTCCCTACCGGACTCCCCTTTTTACAACTGGTTCCGTTCGCCAGCTATCATTTATCGTGACATGCAGGTCGTCGGTAGTCTACATGAGCCAAGTACAGCGGTATGTTGTATTCAGTACTCTTTTCGACGAGCGTTCGAACTGTATGAAAGTGATCTATGGTGCTAAAACCTCCCTTGAATCCGACCTGTTTGTTAGGCTGATAGAAATCAAGTTTAAGAGAGCCTTTTCGTATTGATCTTGGTGAGTAGCTTGCAAATCACGTTGAGGATGCTTATAGGGTGATAATTCTTGACTGAAGCTGGGTCACCCTTTTTGAACAATAAACTGATCTATGCATTTCGCCATCCACTAGGTATTTGGCCTTCTTCCAAGTATAGATATATATATATATATATATATATATATATATATATATATATATATATATATATATATATATATACATATATATATATATATATATATATATATATATATATATATATATATATATATATATACATATATATATATATATATATATATATATATATATATATATATATATATACATATATATATATATATATATATATATATATATATATATATATATATATATATATATATATACATATATATATATATATATATATATATATAATACATTAAAATTTCGGGTTTCAATCCATTCGTCTAACAATGAATTTGCACGATGTTTCGCCAAAATCTCATTTGGCATTTTCAAGTGCTCATGCTGCTGCTGCTCCATACTGTGATCTTGCTGCTGCTGCCGCTCGAAGCTAACTTAGTAGCAGCAGCAAGAGTACTTGAAAATGCCAAATAAGATTTTGGCGAAACGTTGTGCAAATTCATTGTTAGACGAACGGATTGAAAGCCGGAATCTTATTTCATTCAGGTCAACGGTCCAAGAAATAAATACACAGATCCTCCTCTCATCTGTCCTATTGCCCTTAGCAGGGCGTGGTAGCTACTCATGACCTGGTTCTTCTTACTTGATCCGTCCAGATCTCTCGGTCTAAGGTCATTTGGCCTGCCTCATGTAGAGTTTTTCTAACAAAGGGTTGCAGTTGGTGTATCCATCTGGTAATAGATCTGCCTCTTGAACTTCGGCCGTGGCCTTTATAGATAAATTTGATACACAAATAGACTGACGGAAATTGGAAACTATGTCTTTCGTAATGAAAAAACATAAAAATATGAAAAAGTGATTTTTTTATAGAATAAAGTCCATTATCAAAGGAAGTAAAAATAAACTTTTATAAACAGTTATTTTACAACAATTTCTGGATAAATGTTCCAAAAATAGGGGTGGTACATAATAAAAATTTTATTAATGACTTTTTTTTCCTGGTTTTTAATTTGTTAATTACTTTTAGGTGTAAAGTTGCCATTAGTAAACAATTCGCTGTTCTTAATTAGAAATGTAGGGGTTGTATTAATCATCAAACTTTAGGTAAGTCATATTGTCCTACTTTTCCCTAATTATTTCCCAAAAAAGTTATTTCACCAGAAGTGGGCGTTTGAAAGCCAACAATGTCAAATAAGTAATCGTCGGTCCCAAATGACTGTTGTGTAAGGGACAAAATTTAATTACCCTAATTAAGATAAAGTTTTCTGCATCGTTTTTTTTTTAGCTCCAGAGTTTCTTGAATTAATAAATAAAAAGTTTTCCTCTTACTAATTCACAATATAAATCGAAAGTAATAGATTAATTATTTATTTCCTCCATTTAGTCAGTGATTTAATTATTTATTAATATATTAATTTAGTTCTTTATTTGACAAAAGTATTACTTTTTATTTAAGCATTTATTTTTGCAGCTATTTAGTGACACATTCATCTATTCTTCTATCTTACATTTGGTCATTGTGGTTCCATGTTTGGCTGACGGGCCTAAGACAAGTCAGTACAAACGCTATTGCCACTGTGCATTAAGGAATGAGCTGACAATGTTACATGTTTTTCAAAATCACTGACTTTTTGTGTATATTTGTGTTGAGTCCTAATTGTATTAAGTGTGATGTGAATGTTGTTGGTGCAAGGCCTGTGGCTGATATGACGAGAGGAACAATTGGTGGCTGTGTAGTAACAGCGCGTCACTGTTCTGTTCATTTCATCTGTCCACTTTAACCGCTGTCTTGGTTTGCTAGCCTTGGTAGTTGCATATTGTCCTTGCAAAACATACGTGGCTTGGATTGGCCGTGGTGGTTGTATTTGTCCCGTATGTGTGTCGCAACGCAAGACGTGTTCATTGAGTTCTATGGTGTAACTCATGCGTTGCTTTGATTTTCCCGCCTTGGTGGGTGTCGGCTTACTCGCCAGCAAAACACTTTTGGCAGGTTCATTTTTTTTTTTGCCCGGTTTTCATCGTTTTGGTCGAGCCGCCATTACCCGCGACGTCCTCGACCGTTACGTCGCTCACTCGATGTTTCTTTCAATGGTTTACTGTATACATTCATTATTATTATTATTATTATTCTTATTATTATCTTCAGACAGCGTATCATGAAATGTATTTTAATGAAGCGAGACACCAAAAGAGGGAAGTAACACCAGTTTTCTTTAGACTTTTCAACCTATCCTACAGAACGGGGAATATTTCCTTCCTGCTGGAAACGCGCCACAGTTCAGGTTACCGAAAAAAGATAAAAAGACCTTGCCAAACAACTACAGACCAGATGCATTGCTTTCAATAACATCGAAAGTCATGGAAAAGGGTATCAATCAGCATCTTCTAAAATATCTTGAAGGATTCAATATTATTGGCGACCATCAATATAGCTCCCGTAAACCTAGATCAACAGGAGATCTTCTAACTTATGTAGCACATGTTTGGAATAACGCAATTGAATACTCGAGAATCTTAAGCGGTTACTCTTAATATATCCAAGGCATACGGCCTTGCTTGGAACGATGGATTGTTGGCTAAGAGCATTCTTTACGAGTGCTAATCGACGGGTTTCGTTTTAATACCTTCACTATCCACGCTGGTGTGCCCCAGGGCACTATACTGATTCCTACTCTCTTTCTCATTTACATTAACGATCTGCTGGAAAAGACCAGGAATCCAATCTACAGCTCTACAGATGACAGTACGCTTATCTCATCATTCAATTTAAACGCGCAAACATCGGCTACTCATGCAAATATCCGCAGACAGTAGGAGGTCGTCCAACTTAACAAAGACCTGGAAGAAATTCTATCTTGAGGTGACAATAACCAAGTAGAATTTAACACTACAAAAACCCATGCCAGCTTTTTCTAAAAATATTTACCCAACATAGTTAGGTTGGAGCACTCCATTCCTCTCTAGCATCGTCACTCAATTTGATGGGCGTTAATTTGGGAGCAAATATGTCTTGGCATGAACATGTTGCAATCTTAGCAAAGAGAGCTTCTCAAAAGTTGGGAAAATTACTTCGAACTAAAAAGCTTCACACTCCACAATAACTGTTAATTCTGTACAGAGCTCAAATACGGCCAACGATGGAATACTGCTCCCACGTTTGGGACTCTGCTCCCAAGAACATACACTGCATTTGTTGGATTATATTCGGAAGATAGCTGTTTGCCTGACTGAAGATCCGGAACTGGCCAGCAACCTTGATTTGTTAGAACATCAAAGAACGGTTAGCGCCTTGAGTCTATTCTACAAGTATTTTCATGGAAAGTGTTCGATGGATGTAGCCCGGTTAACTCCTCCAAAAGCGATGCATACTAGAAATGCACATTGCGCTAATACTTCACGTCCGTATGAGGTTCAGATTTTTTACTCCTCGTACAACCCAGTCTTTTATATGTAGAACGTCATACCTTTGGAATAATTTACCCAGGATTGTGTTTCCAATCGACTACAATTTACAGCGATTCAAGACGAACCTGAATCACTTTTTCCGCACACGTGTCGCTCCTGTGGAGCTTTAAGGATTTCCTTGCAACGCGTGGACTAGGCCCATAAAAAAAATATATTATATATATGAATAAAATATATATTAAATTTTATAAAAACAAAGCGCATGTCAGCTACAACCTGATGGCGGCCTATCACAGATACGTCTTGCAAAGTAAAAGGCACAGCAAAAAGAAATTAAACAAGGGGTTCAAAAGAAGTACAACAGGATGAAGACGGAGGTATGAGGCGGATGGCAATATGAGTGTATGAACGAGAATCTTTCTCAAAATCGAGCGGAATTCATACAACGAATAACAGTACGTACGGTCAGCAAAACGAGGACAAACGATCCCGTTAATCACGGCACTTAGGTAAGACAACGTTGGCAGCAGGTGTCGATGCGACGAACGGATAGACCGCGGCTTGTACCGCTAACGGCGCACAGAAGAAAAATGTCCCGAAACGCTGGCCAAAATATGAAGATATTATTTGATTTCGACAAAACTCGGCATATCGGGGTTTTCAGGACTGCTGATTACGAATATGAAGTTCAAATTTCAAAAAACAAATGGCGAACTATTTTTGGAAAAATCTGAATTATCTTTATGAATACATGAGTTTTTGGGGTCGTTGAATACAAATATGACATACAAATTTCAAAACACAGAAAGTCGGTTCTAAAATGGCGGATTATTTTTGGAAAAACGTGAGTTATTTTTATGAAACTCTGTATATATAGGTTTTCGCTGTTGCGGATTACGAATATGAAATTTAAATTTCAAAAGACAAAATGGCGGCTCCTAAATGATCATCCCAACCCAATAAAGGATGCACTGAGTTGTTTATTCTTGTTTGTGTTTTTCTATTCATACTTATTTGTCAGCGTCATACAAAAGTTGAGCTTGATAAACATCAAGCTTTGCGAAGAATTATGTCTGGATTCTGTGAACTTTTTGCCATCTATTTCGGAATTCTGTTCTCAATTTGAAAATGGTTTCTTCAAATTTTCTAACAAAACATATATATGCGAAGTTTTTTTTTTATCTCTTCCGCTTAGTGGCAATAATTACATTATTTTTAACAAGTAAGAAATTGTCTTTTCTTGTAAAAGAAATTTTCATTTTGTGTAAAATTAAAAAAATATATACTTTTTAGTTCAATATTTTCCTATTTTCCATTAATTTTGGGTAATTGTTGTAAATAGTTTAATAAAAAGGAAAAAATTTGCAACAATGTACTGAATTTTGAAAGCATTTTTTCCATTTTGCAACTTTCTTTCGCATTTGTCAATAATTTTTACCATTTTACAACAGCTTGAAGAATTTTTAAATAATTTCCAGAGTTTTAAATTTATTTTTTTTTTCCAATTTAGTAACATGTTATTGAAATTTTCAAGTATTTTTTAATTTTGGCATTAATTTCCCGAAGTTGTAAACAACTTGAGACTTGAGACATGTTGCAACATCTTCCCGAATTGTTTAACTAATTTTATCATTTTGCAACAATTTACAGAATTTTTAAAATATTTTTCCCATTTTGCAACATTTGCCCGAATTTGTTAATTATTTTTCATATTTTGCAACGATTTCTCTAATTTTCAAATAATTGGTTGAATTTTGTCACATTATCCCGAATTTCTTAACATTTTTTTTAGGTTTCCAACACTTTACCGAATTTTAGCAAAAAGCCATCATGGGCGTAAAATTGAGGCATCCATGGCGTCCACGCACACCTTCGCACAAAAGCTAACTAACACAGATACCAAACTTGCGATATCTAGCTCTCAATTTTTCGATATTTTGGCAAGAAATGTCTAGTAAAAAACCTCCAACTGATTTCGCGTTAGAGTTCAATGGCGTTTTTTACTTATTGCTTGTTGGTTTAAAGATTTTTGGTAATACTTCCTTAAAAGAACTCGATAATTGAACAGTTAATTACGCGTTTAACATTAAGTTGATATGAAATCCCAGAAACACAATAAAATTGTACCCACCTTCAAGGACAGAATTCATTTTCCACAATTAAAATTCGTTCACTTCTGCACATTCTATAATAGTTTAAACTTAATGACGTCTGACGTGCTTCACGAGAGATGATGCATGGCACTCGACGTTTCGAAATCAAATAAGAGTTATGAGACAGGTGCAAGCGGAAGATGCACCATCTTAAATCATAGTAGAGGAATTAGCAAAAATATTCAAACACGTAAAAATCCTTAAATAGAACCGTTTGTTTCTTACATTTTGGCCAGCTTTTCGGGGCATTTTTCTATTGTGCGACACCAGACTTTCTCTTTTGGTTGTTAGAGTAATACCAGAATGTCTGACTACAGCAATTTCGGCAACACTCTATCTCGTACAAAACACATCGAGCCTTGTCACGAAACTCTGTGGATGTAAATAAACTGGACAACGGTAGGCAGAATACGATGAAGTCTATTGATTCCCATGGGTCGCGACTTATTACAAAGAAGTATTGGATAAGCAACAGTCAGACTTGTCGATAAAATTGAGGAGTGGATTCTTAATAACGACCCAAAACCAGTGACCCGATGCACACCCAATCGAGAATGTGTGTACATACAATAGCATTGTAGTAAAAAGGTGTACAGGGTGAGTCAACGATAGAGTAAAGTTCATTACCTCATTTGTTTCGGAAATGACGAAAAAATGTTAAATACAATAGTTATAGGGAATGTTAAGGTGCAAGTTTGAAATTATTTTTGAGTGTACATGGTACTTCAAAAAAGTGTGGCCGATATAACATATGTTTTTTAATTTATTTTTAAATTCTGTAAAATTTTATAACTTTTAAATTAATAATGTTATATAACTAAACCTAATAGTTTTTTCAAATATTTAAATTTTTTTAAAAAAATACTAGTTTCCAGTTTTGTAAAAAATTGCTAGTAGCGCCATTGTTTCTGAAGGTGGAATACTCATAATTGGTACGCGTGTTCTATAGAGATGAAAAAAAAGATATATGTAAAGAAATTTGAGTTAGATGCAACAGGGTGTTCAAAATAGATTTATGCATTTCGACTATTTTATATTAAAAAATCTCAAATGTTTTAAATGGCACACCCTGTATAATATTATTTTTTCTGATAGATTTTATAAAACCCTCTAACTTTTATTAAGTACGTCATATACCTGTTTCTAATAGTTTTCGATTTATTTTGAATTTTTCAATTTTTACCTTTGTTTTTAATACACTCACGCTATAACATCATAGTTGCCAAGACAAAACAAAAATGTAGGAATTGTCAAATTTTGACATGTCTATTAAGCAAGTAGAAATAGTTTAGTTTGTTGTAGTAAGTGACGTATAAGGGTAATAGTTACGGATTTTTCTAAGAATTAATTAATTGATATGGTTTATATACTGGGCGAGGCGAGAAAAAATTGTCTTTTGGCAGTAAGGCTTTACGGAGCGAAATACTATCTAGAAAATTTCTAATAGATTTCGATTTATTTTGAATTTTTCAATTTTGACCCTTGTTTTTAATACACTTACGCTATTGTGAAAACATAAACAAATAGTTAAAATAATTTTAATATAGTTTAACTTATTTAATGATTAATTATTATGACGTAATTAAAGTTCAAAAATATGCCCGTTTACTTGAGTACACATGTTTAGTTGTTTTACTATATTTTCTTTCATTTTCCTTAGCATAAAGGGCGTTATTGTCTTGCACGCATTCCGTATCCCAATTTCCATAGCTACTGGTGTTGTAGGGGGATTCACATAAACATGTTCTTTAATGTAGCCCCACAAAAAGAAGTCTAAAGGTGTTAAGTCACATGATCGAGGGGGCTAC
Source organism: Pachyrhynchus sulphureomaculatus (assembly GCA_019049505.1). Taxonomy (NCBI): domain Eukaryota; kingdom Metazoa; phylum Arthropoda; class Insecta; order Coleoptera; family Curculionidae; genus Pachyrhynchus; species Pachyrhynchus sulphureomaculatus. Next base: position 32,580,886 of record CM032449.1, on the reverse strand, counting down.
TTAATGAATCCATCCCTACCGATCCATTTTTGTGGGTAACGATCGTTTAAAAATTCCCGAACTTCCCGGTAGTAATGAGAAGGAGCTCCGTCTTGTTGAATCCACATTTGTGTCCTTTCAAAATTAAAAACAATTTCAAGGAGCTGGGGTAATTCGTTTTGGAAAAAATTTAGATATCTAGGCACGTTAAGCGGTTCGCGGAAAAAATATGGACCAATAATTCGAAAATTTAATATACCACAACATACAATAAGCGACCAATGGTTTTGGTTTTGAATTTCCAGGACCCAAAATGGATTAACTGTTGAATAATAATGCATGTTATGGCTGTTAACGGCTCCATTACTGCGAAAAGTAGCTTTATCAGAAAACATTATTTTGGACAAAAAATTTGGATCGGCCTCTATTGCTCCATTCAAGGTGGTACAAAAGTTTACTCGTAGTTCAAAACCACGGTCTTGAAGTTCTTGGTGTAGTTCCATATGAAAGGGATGATACTTGTATCTTCTCGTGGTGCGATTAGCCGCAGGTTAGGATGTGTCAGATAAGTCAGCTAGTTGACGGCTGTTGATCTGGGGATTATCTTCAACATGAAATAAAATCTCCATTTCTTTTTCCTCATTGGTAACATTTTGATTTACTACTTTCCGTTTCGCATACTCAACGCTACCACTACCATCAAACCGTTCCATTAGGCACTGAAAAGATTTTCTAGATGGTATACGTCTATTAGGGTACTTCGCTCCGTAAAGCCTTACTGCCAAAAAACAATTTTATCCCGCCTCGCCCAGTATATAAACCATACCAATTAATTAATTTTTAGAAAAATCTATAACTATTACCTTTATACCTCTTTTACTACAACAAATTAAACTATTTTTACTTGGTTAATAGACATGTCAAAATTTGACAATGCCTACATTTTTGTTTTGTCTTGGCAACTATGATGTTATAGCGTAAGTGTATTAAAAACAAGGGTAAAAACGGAAAAATCAAAATAAATCTAAAGACTATTAGAAATAGGTATATGACATACTTAATAAAAGTTGGAGGATTTTGTAAAATCGATTAGAAAAAATAATAATATACAGGGTGTGCCATTTAAAAAATTGAGATTTTTCAGTTTAAAATAGTCGAAGTGCCCAAATTTATTTTGAACACCCTGTGGCATCTAACTCAAATTTCTTTACATATATCTTTTTTTTTTCATCTCTATAGAACGCTCGTACCAATTATCAGTATTTCACCTTCAGAAATAATGGCGCTACTGGCAATTTTTTTACAAAACTGATAACTAGTATTTTTTTTTTAAAAAATTGGAATATTAGAAAAAGTACTAGGTTTAGGTATATAACATTATTAATAAGAAAGTTATAAAATTTTACGCAAAATTTAAAAATAAATTAGAAAATAGGATTTCCCATTTAAAAAAACACATGTTATATCGGCCTTAACTTTCAAAACTACATGGCTCTGATGAGGCCATCAATTCCTATATTATTACCAAATTTCAAGTTTCTATGACAAATAGTTTCGGAGAAAAGAAAATCGGGTGTGACAGACAGACAGGCACCGAAGTGATCTTATAAGTGTTCCGTACGGAACACTAAAAATGAGTTGTGTTGCCTCTTTCGGTATTCTGGCCTTTTTTCAAGCAGCAAACGGTTCAAATCGGTTAATTGTTGTTGGTAACGTTTAGTATTAACCGTTTCCCCAGATTTTACAGCTCATAATAGACCACGTCCCTCTGATCTCACCAAACATAGAGCATAGTCTTTCGGCCAAAGCGATTCGGTATTACGGTCGATGTGGATGGTGCGCCTGGGTCTACCCATGATTTTTTGCGCTTGGGATTCTCAAAATAAATCCACTTTTCATCCGCTGTAACTATACGATGCAAAAACGACTTCCGTTTGTACCGAGCGAGCAAAATGTCACACGTGTTTTTGCGCTTTTCCTTTTGCCTGCCGTTCAACTCATGTGGTACCCACCTACCGGTCTTCTGAATCTTTTCTATCTCTCGTAACCGATTGGAAACAGCTTGCTGACTGACGCCCAATTGCTCGTTTCGTTGTTACAATCGTTGTTTTATTTTTTCTTAATTTGTACATATTTATAATAAAAATATTTATTCTAAGTTGCATGCTAGCACTCCGTCTCACATACGAAAGGTTGGAGGTTCGTATCCCAATTACTGAGGACTTTTCTTAATTTAAATAAAATACTTAAGGCCCCAAAAAGAAGGGGTAAGAGTTACCTTCATAAAAAGATATTTTATTTTGCCTTTTTTACATCATACCAGAACTACCCCTAAAAACCACCCTCCTGGCAAAGCCTTTTTGACACCCACCCCCAATCCTCTAAATAAGGCTTTTTTGACACCTTTTTTACCCCCTCATATAAACAATGCCTTTTTGATCCCTTTTTTACCTGTGTAAAAACAATTACGTACTTCTTAAGACAGGTATTACCTCTTCACACAGGTTACACAGGTACAGATTATGGCCCTTCTGACATTACACCTGGCTTTTACCTGTACTTATCTGTCTACCTCTGTTTACTACCTATTTACATCTGCTAGAAAACACCTTTTTCAGTATTTCACGATAAAGCCTTTTTGGTAATTCTATTATAAAGCCCCATTCCCTAAAACTATTGTATTTAACATTTTTTCGTCATTCCCGAAACAAATGAGATAATGAACTTTACTCTATCGTTGACTCACCCTGTACACAGTAAAGAAGCTGTCACGACAAATTTGGGTAATTTGGAAATCTTTGCCCCAAGAATATGTGAAACATCACGTTGAAAACATGCTCTGAAGATGCCAGGCGATCATCGACGCTGATGGGGACTGGACGAACTCCTGAATCATAGCATTTTAATGGCAATCCTCTACTGTTGAATGATGTAAAAAACTTTTGAATAAATACTTTTTTTAATGAGTCAAATGGTGAAAATATTTGTTAATATTTAAACATACTCAAATAAACACTCAGTATTTAAAAATATAATTTAACGAAAATAAAATGAAAAGATCAGAAATATGTTTCAAAATGTCTTAAAAAACTAGGGTCATGAGCCGCCACTGTGTTTAATAGCTTAACTCTTAGTCGAACTCAAAGTTTCCTGAAATTTAAAAATTAGCAGTTAAAAACAATGAACTTCCTTAACCTTTACAAAAATAACCAAACGGTTCTCTTAAAGTCGCTAGGTACAATGTTTCATTTTTGAATCGGTATTAACCGCCGTAAAGTTAGCAATTTTCTGAGATCTCAGTCTTGATATTTTCCTAAGTTGTGTTAAACTGTTCGTTGAGTTGAGAGAATTGCCACCGATAACTAAGAACCGTTTATTTTTAATCTTTATAATTTATGGAGCTTGTTAAACGCTACAAAAGGAGAAAAGCTATTAAGGTACAATATAAATTATGTTAGTTGGTCGTAAAAATCTTTTAAAAAAGGCTATCACTTCAATTTGCACATTTGGTTACAATTAAATGTATTTTTTTTTTATGGATCTAGCACACGTGCTGCAGGGAAGAAGTCCCTAAAGCGCTACAGGAGCGACACGTGTGCGGAAAAAGCGATTCACGTTGTTCTTGAATCGCTGTAAATTGCACTCGATGGGAAACACAGTCCTGGGCAAATTATTCCAAAGGGATGATATTCTCCATATAAAAGACTGTTTGAAAAGCGTTGCACGAGGAGTAACAAGCTGAAGCTCATACGGATGTGAAGTATTAGCGCGACGTGTACTTCTAACTTGCACCGCTCTGGGAGGAATTAAGCAGGCCACATCCTTCGAACACTTTCCATGAAAATACTTGTAAAATAGGATCAAGTCGCCAACTGTTCTTCGATGTTCCAGCGAATCAAGGCCGCCGGTCAGTTCCGGGTCTCCAATCAGACGAACAGCTCTTCTCTGAATAGAATCCAACAAATGCAGTGTATGTTTGGGGGCGGAGCCCTAAACATGAGATCAGTATTCCATAGTTAGTCAAATTTGAGCTTTGTAAAGAATTAACAGTTGTTGTGAAGTGTAAAGCTTTCTGGTTCGAAATAATATTCCCAACTTTTGAGAAGCTCTCCTTGCTATGCCTGCAGCATGTTCATGCCAGGACATATTTGTTCCCATATTAACGCCCAACAAATTGAGTGACAATGTTAGAGGAATGGAGTGCCCCGACATAACTATGTCGGGTTCAGCAACGTTAACTTTTTTAGAAAAAACTGCCGCCTGGGTTTTTGTAGCGTTAAATTCCACTTGGTTTCTGTCACCCCAAGATAAAATTTCTTCCAGGTCTTTGTTAAGTTGAATGACTTCCTGCTGTCTGCGGATATTCGTCTGAGTAGCCGAGGTCCGAGCGTTCAAAGTGAATAAAGAGATAAGCGTACTTTCATCTGCAAAGCTATAGATTAGATTCTCGGTCTTTTCCAGCAGATCATTAATGTAAATGAGAAAAAGAGTAGGAGACAGTATGGAGGTGTTAGAAAGAAATCCGTCGGATGCCACTCGTAAAGAACGCTCTCTGAGGAAACATGAGAGTCACAAACAGAACTTTTTAGACGTACCATAGGAGCGTAGCTTAGCCAACAGCTCATCGTGCCAAACATGGTCGAATGCCTTGGATATGTCAAAAGCGACCGCTCGATATTCTCCAAAGTGTTCAATTGCGTTGTTCCAAACGTGTGTTAAATAAGTCAGAAGATCTCCTGTTGATCTATTTTTACGAACGCCATATTGATGATCGCTAATAATGTTGAATCCTTCAAGATATTTTAGAAGATGCTGATTGATAGCCTTTTCCATGACTTTCGATATTATTGAAAGCAGTGCGATTGGTCGGTAGTTATTTGGCAAGGTTTTCTTGCCTTTTTTAGGTATCGGCTGAACTGTGGCACATTTCCAGCACGAAGGAACTATTCCCTTTCTGTAGGATAGGTTGAAAAGTCTACAGAAAACTGGTGATAGTTCCCTCGCACAGTTTTTGAGAACTATGGCAGGTATTCCGTCAGCGCCAGAAGTTTTTTGGTGTCTAGCTTTATTCGAATTTAAAAAAGATTAAGTAAAATTTGAATTTTTCTTAGCTGAAGAGCCTTACAAATTCTTTTCTCAAGTCAATAAAACGATATAAATATCGTAAAGATAATTTAAATAAATAAAATAAATAAATATGGTCTTTATTTCCAATTATGAAAGAGAAAACAAAACATCATAAACTAAATAAACAAAATGCTACATTAAATTGGAAAATGCCGAAGGTCAGCTGGGAATGTAAGACCATGAAGGTACAAACATTCCCCCTGTTCTTTACCTTAAGCATCCTAATACTAAAGTTTAGGATGTTTAAAATTTTCTTTCTCTAAATATCTCCCAAGTTAAATCACAGTATAAAATATATTTAACATACTATCCATGCATATTCAGTAACGTTGTGTTCTCTATTCGATTTTGAGTCGACTCTAGCGACACGCCTAGTCTGATAAAACCCAAATTTAAACAAAAACTCTGACATTGTATTGAAATTCGCCTTCGATGACATTAGGCAATTTTGAAACGGTATTTATGGAGTTAATATGGTTTCGTACATCAAATATTTCAATTTTTTTTTTGCACAAAGTCTATCAATTCATTTTGAGTAAATTTTATTTCATGTTAAACCTGTGACAGCTCTAGCCGGTAGTATACCAAGTGTACAAGTATGAAATGCGGATTATTTTTTTTAAAAAAACATGTTAAATTCGGAAGAATGTTAAAGAGTGCTTTATTCAAAGTATGCTCCATCGCTTGTTATACATTTTTTCCCCATCTTTCGGGCAATTTGTGAATACTCTTCTTCTTCTTCATGTGCCATATCCGGTCGCCCGGACGTTGGCGATCACTATGGAGAGTGCTTGTCTGTCTTCGGCCAATCTAAAAAGATCTCCAGCGCTTTGGATTCCTGTCCACTCTCTGATGTTCTTTAGCCAGGACATTTGTTTTCTACCAACTCCGCGCCTTCCCTCAATTTTTCCTTTCATGATGAGCTGGAGAAGACCGTACTTTTCTCCACGTAGTATATGTCCGAGATAAGCAATTTTGCGACACTTTATAGTATTGATCAACAGTCTTTCAGAGTTTGCTCTACGCAAGACTTCCTCATTTGTCAGCAAGTCAGTCCACGGTATTCGAAGCATTCTACGGTGGATCCACATTTCAAAAGCTTCCAGTCGGTTCAATGTGCTTATTTTTATGGTCCAGCACTCCACTCCATACAACAACCCTGACCAGATATAGCATTTGGCCATCCGTTGCCTCAGTTTGAGGTTCAAATTGTCATTGCATAGAAGAGTGCTCATTTTTCTGAATGTTGTACGAGCTGTTTCAATTCTGCATCTTATCTCTATGTCGGGATCCAAGTCATCTGTTATTATACTTCCGAGATATTTAAATTTATGAACCCGCTCTATCGGTGAGTTGTTGAGTGTCAGCTTCGCATCATCATATTGGCTTCGACTAAACACCATAAACTTGGTTTTGCCAACGTTGACATTCAGGCCCAGACCCCGTCCAGCCTCATCAATTCTGTTTACCATAGTTTGCAGACCGTCCAGTCTATCGCACATAATGAGGGTGTCATCAGCATATCTTATTGTGCTCAGCACAACCCCATTAACCTTAACACCCAGCTCCACATCCTCTAATGCTTCCTTGAAAATCCTGTCCGAGTATAGGTTGAACAAGAGTGGAGACAGGACACAGCCCTGTCGGACCCCGCGCTTAATTTTTATGTTATTTGTTTTCAACTCTCCTATGCGGACTTCGGCTGTTTGTCCCCAGTATAGATTTTTCAATTATTCGAATGTCCCTGTCATCCAACTGTAGTTGTTGTAGTATTGATATTAGTTTGTCGTGTCTAACCTTATCGAAAGCCTTCTCATAGTCGACAAAGCAGACGAACACATCCTTACGCTGATCCCGACATTTCTGCAAGAGCACATTGACACCGAACAAGGCTTCGCGCGTCCCGAATGCATTTCTGAACCCCATCTGACTATTATCTAGATCGAACTCACACTTTGTACGAATTCTGGAATGGATGATCCGTAGAAAAACCTTTAAGAGGTGACTCATTAAGCTGATTAAGCGCTAATCACTACACTTTTTGGGATGTGATTTTTTGGGGATTTTGATGAATGTTGATTTTAACCATTATTCTGGTATAGTGCCTGTGCTGTATATTAGATTAAACAGTTTTGCAATTTGTCCTATATTTTCCTCTGCTATAAGTTTGATTACTTCAATGGGAATTTCGTCAGGTCCTGTGGCTTTCTTATTCTGTGTAATAGAGATTGCGTGAAGGATTTCTTCCTTTAAGATTTCGGGCCCATTTAAACAGTTGTCATTATTTCCTTTGGAAGCTCTGTTGTCATCAAAAAGTTCGTTGATATATGTTTCCCAAGCTTCTTTGATTTCTTCATCCCGTATAATAGGTTGATTGGATGAATCGAATAATACATGGGCTGGTTGTTTTCGATACATACCAGTTATATCTCTCACCTTTCGGTGCATTTGGAAAATATCATGTTTCTTTTCCATTTCTTCCATCTCTCTCATCCATCGCTCTTTTGCCATTTTTACTTCCTTTCGAATCACTTTACTAAGTCTTTTATATTCTTCCCTATTTGCTTTAACCAGTCTCCTCTTCTCCATTAAGCTTGTGAATACTACGCCAGTAAAAATCTTTCCCTTTTGCTGCGAACCATTCATCGAGCCATTTTTTTCACATCTTCGTACGAACCAAAACGCTGCTCAGCAAGTGCGTGACCCATCGATGCAAACAAGTGGTAATCGGAAGAAGCCAAGTCTGGTGAGTAAGCCGCATGGGGTAGAACTTCCCAGCCGAGTGCTTCCTACGTGTCGCGAACTGATTTTGCCGTGTTTTTGCGCTTTTCCATTTGCCTGTCGTTCAACTCATGTGGTACCCATCTACCGGTCTTCTGAATCTTTCCCATCTGTCGTAGCCGATTGGAAACAGCTTGTTGACTAACGCCCAATTGCTCGGCGAGTTGTTTTTGTGTTTGCGAATCATCTTCGTCCAACAATGCTTGCAATTCCAAATCTTCGTATTTTTTTGGTGGTTTTCCACGTTCCTTGTCTGCAACATCGAAGTCACCACTTTTGAAATGCCGAAACCATCGTTCACACGTATCTTGCGATGGAGCATGTTCACCATAAGCTTCTCGGTATGATTCAACAGCAGTTTTCTTCAAATGAAAACAAAAAATTAATACTGTCCGCGAATGCCCTTTGTTCGGTATAAATTTCGACATATTGAACACAACACAACACTATGCACACACTTTTCCAATTTATCACTCGTGCGCGTCTGACACTTGTTGATGACATAACAAAATGGCGCAGTGTCAAATCTTTATAGCGCAAACAACATTGGTGCACCATCTGTTGTCTGAAATCTGCATTTCATACTTGTACACCTGGTTCACGGTTAATGCTTTACTCGTAATTTGCTTTTCTCTGTATCGATCCGAGCTCGGCTGATAGGTTGTGATACAACCAAACGCGTCCAAAAATGGTTTAAAAAATGAAAAAGAAAAAATAACTGTTAATATTGATTTTTATTAGTGTTCCGTACGGAACACTTATAAGATCACTTCGATGTATGTCCGTCTGTCACACACGATTTTCTCCGAAATTATTTGACATAGAAAGTTGAAATTTGGTACTGATATAGGAATTGATGGCCTCATCAGAGCCGTGTAGATTTGAAAGTTAAATTTTGACGTATAGGGTTAGTTTTTGGGGGCGAAATCGGAAGTGAAAAAAAAAATACCAGGTCATCGAGTGCGGCGTCAAATGAAAGCTTGTAAAAACACGAGTTCAAAATATTATAAAATCGCGAAAAATCGCTGCTCCCTCCCCCTTATCTCGAAAAGCACTGATCAAAAAATTTTGAAAAAATTCTGGAATATTCCCCAGAGGGTGTAGATTGGACCAAAATTATCACGAATGCATTTACCTTTAATAACGCAGAATCACAAAAAAAAAAGTTGTGTAGTGGAAAGGTGAGATACTATACCATATGTCTTTTGATGTGCTGAAAACGAATCCGAGCCAGAATTGACTGATCAGAAATAATCTCAAAAAACACCTTGAAAATGAGTAAAAATACTTTTAAAAATTAACTAAAAATGTAAACGAGCAAACCATCATATCTATACGTATTTTGGGATGCTAAAATCGAATCTAAGGTTAGAATTCACCCATCACGTCAGCATTTTGACATAACCCCAAGAAACACGTCTGTAAGTAAATTAAAAAATTAAATGTACAGACCACCATATCTATATGTATTTTGGGGTGCTTAAACCGATTATGCCAAAAAAAATTGACCTAATAAGTCAAGATCATGAAATAACCTCAAAAAGTCCAGTCTTTTCACTCGCAAATTGCTGGAGGTAAGTCCCTCGCCCACTGGTTGCTTTATTAAAGTGATTTCCCTCACACCCTCGTAATACTAGGTAACAGTGAGCCCCTAGCCTCTCACCACAATGTAAGAACTTTACATCCAGAATTCTAAACTTAACACAACCTAATGCAAAAACTGTACACCAAACATCCTAAACCTAACATAGCCTAATGTAAAAAACTTACCCCAAGATCTTTACTCCAGGAATTCTAAACCTAACACAGCAATATGCAAGAATTTTACACCAAGAACACTAAACTTAACATAGCCTAAAGCAAGCAACTTTTACCAAAATTTTTACACCAAAAACTCTAAACCTAACATAGCCTAATGCAAAAAACTTACACCAAGAACTCCAAACCAAACCTAACCTAATAGAAGAAACTTACATCAAGAACATTAAACTATAACCATAACATAACCTAATGCAAAAAAACGAGCAGCGCTGAAGGCAGATATGTCAACAGAATTGACCTTAATAGGTCAGGATCTTGAAATACCCTCAATTATACCAGTCCTTTCATTCACAGGATGCTGAATTATGGTGAGTTCCATCGCTTTTCACCCTCTTGATGCTTTTTTTAAAGGGAGTCCCATGCCCTCTTATCCACAATGTTCCTTAGTATGGTAATTCCCCTCGCTTCTTACCCTTGTAGTGCTTTATTTAAGTGAGTCCCCTCGCCTCTCACCATCGGAGAATCACTTTAATAAAGAATCCAGTGGGCGAGAAGCGAGGGGACTTACCTTAATCCAGCAACCTATGCATGAAAGGACGAGACTTTTTGAGGTTAGTTCAAGATTTTGACGTAATATTTCAATTCTTTTAGCCTATTCGGTTTAAATACCCAAAAATACATATAGATCCGGTGGCCTGTCTGAATAAATTTTTTGATTTATTTGCAGACGTTATTCCATATTATACCAAAATACTGACGTGATGATTGAATTCTGTCCTTGGATTCGATTTCAGCACCCAAAAATAGGTATATATTTGATGGTTTGCTTCTTTACAATTTAAATTTATTAATAAAAGTATTTTTGGATATTTTTAAGGTGTTTTTTGAAGTTATGTCAAAATCCTTGAGTGATGAGTCAATTTTGACCTCAGATTCGTTTTCAGCACACCAAAAAACATATGGTATGGTATCTCAACTGCAAAGTATTTTTTTGTGGTCCTGTGTAATTTATCTGGCATATCAAAAAAAAAATTTCAAAGTCATCAGTTTTCAGTAAAGATCGGAAAAAACCTTTGCTAAAAACTCATATGGGGTGTTTTTTGGGCAGTCACTGATCATTTTATAACTCCGAAACAACAATTTTTATTTTAAAAGCGATCAACAGACGAAACACTAGTTGCGCAAGCCCAACTTTCACTTCACCAGTTATATACTTGACTAGCCGGGCCCGCCGCTCCGCTCGCGTGGACTTGATTCACTACTATTGTCACTGCTTATTCCTTATGTTACCCAACGTAATAAAATATCTCCAATTATTTCTCCTTATCTCCCAATATTTATCCTTATTTCCCATTATCTCTACATAATTTCCATTATCTAGGCTTATCTCTGCTCATCTCCCATTATTTCCCCTTATCTCCCATTATTTCTCCTTATCTCCCATTATTTCTCCTTATCTCCCATTATCTCACCTTGTTTCCCATTATCTAGGCTTATCTCGACTTATCTCCCATTATTTTTCCTTATCTCCCATTATTTCTCCTTATCTCCCATTATCTAGACTTATATCTGCTTATCTCCCATTATCTCTCCTTATCTCCCATTATTTATACTTAACTCCCATTATCTCACCTTATCTCCCATTATCGAGGCTTATCTCGACTTACTCCCATTATTTCTCCTTATCTCCCATTATCTCACCTTATCTCCCATTATCTAGGCTTATATCGAATTATATAGAACATATGTATAAATTTATAAAAACACGTAAATCGGATAAGTGGTTCTCGAGTGATAAGCGCACTAACGGACAGACAGACAAACAGAGAGACGTTGCATTTTATATATATTGTATTCTTTGTTACATGATATTGTTCCATATTTAATGCTTTAGGGAGTGTATTGCAAGAGAACGCGCTAGCGGCAAACTTTTCTCCGACTTGATTCACTATTATCGTCACTTATGTCACCCAATAAAATATATCCTATAACCTGGCCAGAGAACATACGTATGTTCAAAAAAAAAAGCACGTAAATCGGATAAGTGGTTCTTCAGTGATAAGCACACTAACCGACGGACAGACAGACAGACAGACAGACGGACAGAGAGATATTGCATTTTATATATATTATAGATATTCTCTGCTCCATAATATTGTTCCATAATGGTTTGGACTGTGTATTGCAAGAGAACGCGCTAGCGGCAAACTTTGTCCGACTTCATTTACTATTATTGTCACTGCTTATTCCTTATGCTACCTATCGTAATAAAATATAGCCTATAACCTGGCCGGAGAACATATGTATGTTTTTTAAAAAAAAAAGTACGAAAATCGGATAAGTGGTTCTCCAGTGATAAGCGCACTAACGGGCAGACAGACAGACAGAGATACGTTGCATTTTATATATATTATAGATGTAATAAAATATATACCTATAACCTGGTCAGAGAACATATGTATGAATTTAAAAAAAGACAAACATTGCATTTTATATATATTATAGATATAGATTATTATTATTATTATTATATAACCTGGCCAAAGAATATATGTATGAATTTAAAAAAGACAGGTAAATCGGATAAGTGGTTCTCGCGTGATAAACGCACTAATGGACAGACAGACAGATAGAGAGACATTGCATTTTATATATATTATAGATTATACAATACAGATATTCTTTGCTCCATAATATTGTTCTATATTTAATGGTTGAGGCTGTGTATTGCAAAGGTACGCGCTAGCGGCAAACTTATTTCCGACATCATTCACTATTTTACGTCACTGCTCATTCCTTATGCTACCTATCGTAATAAAATATAGCCTATAACCTGGCCAGAGAACATATGTATGTTTTAAAAAGTACGTAAATCGGATAAGTGGTTCTTCAGTGATAGGCGCACTAACGGACGGACAGACAGACAGAGAGACGTTACATTTTATATATATTATAGATTAACCCGTAATAAACCTTCCGCGCGGTGATTTTTAGCAGCTTTGATGGTGTGTGGCTTGATAGGCGGTTGGTACAATTCAGGTGTACTTTTAATACTAGGCTTACACCTGTCTACCATCTCTACGAAAGTTTTTTAAAAATGAGTTCCAAAATTTTTGCAAAATATTGAGAACTAAATACTTTACAATTTATTTATCAAAAAAAGAAATATAATCAATAAATAAAAATGGAATTAATGAAAGTCAGATCATTAATCTTCGTCTTTACGGCTACACCACGCTTGTGGGTAATTTATAGCTGGATCAATCTTGGCATGTACTATTCCTAGTATTTATTGCTGGAAAAAGCAGGAAGTATAACATGCATGCGATATGTTCATCGTTAATCTTTAATATACAAGGTAAGCCAATATTAGAATACATGTTGATAATGGATATTTCTATGAATAATAGTTTTTATAGGGGAGTATATTTTTTTATCAATATAGGTCTTAAGATTGCAGATCATTCTCGCGCCTAAAAGAGGACTTTTTACACTGTTCGAGTTCAGAGAATCATTTCTCTAGAAAAATATGAATCGCAAACGCTTTGACAACACTGGTCTACTGCTTCTCGGGCATACGCAAAGCGAAAGTAAGACTATTATTTCTTTAATTGCCTGTATGCTGTATTATGAGTTCATAATATAGCAATTCATTTTAAAAAAATCAAAAGATAAAAATTTGTCGATAATATCCTTAGTCTGACGTACAGAACACTTTTTAAGATCACATCGGTGTCTATCTGTCCATCTGTCCGTCTGTCTGTCCGTCTGTCTGTCCATCTGCCTGTCCGTCTGCCTATCCGTCTGTCTGTCTGTGTGTCCGTCTGTCTATCCATCTGTCTATCCGTCTGTCACATCCCGATTTTCTTCGAAACTATTTGACATAGAAAGTTGAAGTTTGGCACTAATATAAGAATTGCTGGCCTCATCAAAGCCGTGTAGGTTTGAAAGATAAATTTTGACTTAAGGGGTTAGTTTTGGGGGGTAAAATCGTGAACAAGTGAAACAGACATTTTTTTTACCAGTTCAGTGGGGTGTTAAATGGAAGCTTGAAAAAAAAAGATCAAAAATATATACAGTGTGTCCTAGACAGTTTTATACAAATGGAGAAAAAGTTTATCTCACATATTACAAAAAAATTTATTCTTGATAAAAAGGTCTGCATCACATGAAAATCCATAATCTAGCATCATATTTGATGGTATACAGAAAAAATAAAAACTAATGATTTCTAATGAAGAGTAAAGTATGTTTAAATTTAAATACGGAGCAAAATATTAATTGAAAATATTAATAGAAACTAAAAAATTATGCTCACGTTTCGATTTCTTCCTAGTTAAAGATTAAAAACAACTTCAGTAAACACGTCAAGAATTATGGGATTATTTATTGAATAAAGTAAAACGAAATTAATTAAATTTTATTATTAAATAGGGAGGCACATTTTCGGTTAATATTTTCCCCCGTTATTAAAATTTAAACACACTTCATTATAAATGATTATTTTGTATTTTCCCTGTATACCATCTATATCTAAACTTTTTATGCTTGATTATGGATTTCCATGTGATGCATAACTTTGTATCAAGAATAAATTTTCTTGTAATATTTACGTATTACAAAAAAATTTATTTTTGATAAAAATTTACCGACATCAGTTTTGCGAAAATGGGAAACGTAATATAGAGATCCTGAAAAGTGAAAAAATGCAAATATCTCAGAGAGCTATTTTTTTACGAATACAATTCTTAATTTTAATAAACGACAAAAAACTTAAAATTGCCCACCAACTGATTAAAATTTTTTAGAGTACCCTCCAGTTTGTTAAAGATTTTATTTTAATGAAGTTATTTACAAGGAACCATCAAGGAACTTGTTTTCTTCCTTGTCCAAATATTTTTCTAGTTGTAATTTTCAGGTTAACATAGTGTATATTAAAACTACACCAATTCCTTTTTATCTTTACCACAGGAAATTATATACATTATGATCATAAGTTTTCTATAAGTAAAACGTAAGAATACATTTTTTCTTGGTGAATTTAAGATATTGAAGTCATAACTACTAGGAAAAATTGATAAATTTCTAACAATTTACTGAAATTTTTTAATTTTCTGGTAATTCTATCTAATTTTGAAAAAATAGACTCATGTTATGGATGACTGAAACAGCTGTTGCTTGATGAAAATTCATAATAATAGGTATGATGACTAATTTTGAAAAACTATTCCACGATGTTCTTATGGAACTACTATTTCCAAAAAAATATATATTTCTGAAGAAATTAGAGGTTTCCTAGCATAAAATTGGCAGGTGTCATGGCGTCTGCTCGTGACGTCACTCCATATCAACAACAGCGCAGTATTTTTTTTTTTGGATCTAGCCCACGTGCTACAGGGAAGTCCCTAAAGCGCTACAGGAGCGACACGTGTGCGGAGAAAGCGATTCACGTTGTTATTGAATCGCTGTAGATTGTACTCGGTGGGAAACACAGTCCTGGGCAAATTATTCCAAAGGGATGATGTTCTCCATATAGAAGACTGCTTGAAAAGCGTTGTACGAGGAGTAACAAGCTAAAACTCATACGGATGTGAAGAATTGGCGCGACGTGAATTTCTAACATACACCGCTCTGGAAGGAATTAAGCGGGCCACATCCTTCAAACACTTTCCATGAAAGTACTTGTCGCCAACCGTTCTTCGATGTTCCAGCGAATCAAGGCCGACGGTCAGTTCCGGGTCTCCAATGAGACGAACAGCTCTTCTCTGAATAGAATCCAACAAATGCAGTGTATGTTTGGGAGCGGAGCTACAAACATGGGAGCAGTATTCCATAGTTGGTCGAATTTGAGCTTTGTAAAGAATTAACAGTTGTTGTGGAGTGTAAAGCTTTCTGGTTCAAAATAATATTCCCAACTTTTGAGAAGCTCTCCTTGCTATGCCTGCAACATGTTCATGCCAGGAAATATTTGCTCCCAAATTAACGCCCAACAAATTGAGTGACGATGTTAGAGGAATGGAGTGCCCCGACATAACTATGTCGGGTTCAGCAACGTTAACTTTTTTAGAAAAAACTGCCGCCTGGGTTTTTATAGCGTTAAATTCCACTTGGTTACTGTCACCCCAAGATAGAATTTCTTCCAGGTCTTTGTTAAGTTGAATGACTTCTTGCTGTCTGCGGATATTCGTCTGAGTAGTCGATGTCCGAGCGTTCAAAGTGAATGAAGAGATAAGTGTACTGTCATCTGCAAAGCTGTAGATTGGATTCTCGGTCTTTTCCAGCAGATCGTTAATGTAAATGAGAAAGAAAGTAGGAGACAGTATGGAACCTTGGGGTACACCGGCGTTGATAGTGAAGGTGTTAGAAAGAAATCCGTCGACTGCCACTCGTAAAGAACGCTCTCTGAGGAAACATGAGAGCCACAAACAGAACTTTTTTCCGACATACTATAAGAACGTGGCTTAGCCAACAGCCCATCGTGCCAAACACAATCGAATACCTTGGATAAGTCAAGGGCAACCGCTCGAGATTCTCCAAAGTGTTCAATTGCATTGTTCCAAACATATGTTACATAAGTCAGAAGATCTCCTGTTGATCTATTTTTACGAAAGCCATATTGGTGATCGTTAATAATGTTGAATCCATCAAAATATTTTAGAAGATGCTGATTGATAGCCTTTTCCGTGACTTTCGATGTTATTGAAAGCAGTGCGATTGGTCGGTAGTTATTTGGCAAGATCTACTTGCCTTTTTAGGTATCGGCTGAACTGTAGCACATTTCCAGCAGGAAGGAAATATTCCCTTTCTATAGGTTAGGTTGAAAAGTCTACAGAAAACTGGTGTTAGTTCCCTCGCACAGATTTTAAGAACTATGGCAGGTATTCCGTCAGCGCCAGAAGCCTTTTTGGTGTCTAGCTTCACCAGAATACGCTTTATGATACTCTGTCTGAAGACAACATCGGGCATCCTTGACTGCACTATGGGAATAGTAGGTGGTGTTTTTCCTTGGAAATCGACAGTAGAATGTGAAGCAAAGAGTTCAGCCAACAAGTTCGCTTTCTCAACGGGTGTCGTTGCAATTATCTGGCCGTGTGAGTGGTGGTATGGTGGATTTGGTGAAATTTTGACTAACTGCCTTAGCGACCGATCAAAAGGATCTTAAATTGCCGAGACAGGCGAGAAGTTTGTTTCTAATCCGTTGATCGTGTACCTCCTTGGTTTCGTCGATAATTTCTTTGCATCTGTTCCTAGCACGAACAAATGTGTTACGATTTATGGTGTTAGGATTTTCGCGCCATTGTCGGTATGCAAGATGTTTAGAAGCAACAGCTTCTTTGCATTTTCGGTCAAACCAAGGCTTGCCATTGGAAGGGCATTTCTTCGAAAAAGGGATGTAAGCCTCCATACCGGCCAAAATAACATCGGAAACCTCCCTGGCGTAGTCAGATGGGTTGTCGGATCGAAAATAAACGTCTAACCAAGGGAAAGTTCGAAAATATTCCATGAGGTCTTCCCATTTAGCAGACTTGTAGTGCCAAATCTTGCGCGGTTTAGGCGCCTCTCTGTCATTGATTGGTAGAATACTCGATGTCGAAAGTAGTTTATGGTCGGAAGAACCTAAAGGCGGATTTACGCTGACTGTGTAAATCTCCGGATTGGTGGTTAAAAAGAGATCAAGAAGACTGGCAAACTCTCCGTCTCGATCAGGGATCCGTGTTGTTTCGTCAATAAGCTGAGTTAAGCCACAACTGATTGAAAATGATTCGGCTTCACGACCTTGTACGTCGGTAGTATTTGAATATTTAAGCAAGTTGATGTTGTGAACATTAAAGTCGCCCAGGATGGCAATTTCGGCATTTGGATAGTTAATTTGTAAATGATCGATGGTGCCTGCAAGAGAAGCGAAAAGTGTTCTAAAGTTAGTATCACTTGGTGGTCGATAGAGGATATAGATGAACCTGGTTGAGTCGTTATTTTTAACCACATAACATCAAAGTTTGGGGGCTCCAGAGCCTCTTCTCGTTGGCAAGAGAGGTCGCTTCTGACATAAAGACAGATTCCAAAGTTACGCCTAAATCGGGAATAGAAATCGTTCCCAGGATAAAGATAGTTTACTGTGCTGGTCGATGAACTGACCTTAGTTTCACAGAGAGCGAGTACATGAGGTTTATTTGATTGCAGGTGTTGGTGCACTGAATTTATGCTCGTGTTTAAACCTCGTATGTCGCAAAAATCCATTTTGAAATTCTGATCTCTGCATGTCGACGCCCCTGAACCAGCCCCCACCCGGAGATCCGAACGGGGGGCGATTTTACCTCCGGAATTTTTTGTATCCAGGTGCCTCATCATGCTATTTGGTCCCACAGTCCGGGACATCGACACAGCCACGAAACGTTAAGCAACTTCACGCAGCCTAAGCCGATGCGATGGTATCACACCGGGCGATGCTGGTGGGATCTGAGCATCTACCATCTAGGTTGTTCTTTAAGTCGCCTCCTACGACAGGCAGAACATACCGGGGGAGATATTCTATCCCGCTCCCCCACGGGTACAGTGAAGTATACAGTGTCTACACAACAATTTTGTTATTTTGTGTATTTAAAATGGATTCTAAAGTGTATAAGTGGTGTGCAGTCCCTCCAGCACATCGATAGAAATTCCTAACAAGTGATTTGTTTACGTTTAAAACAAGAAAACAATAAGAAGTAAGTGGTTAACTGCACGGCAAGACCCAGCAGTTATTTCTCCAAATTCTTCCATTTATTTCTGTGAAGACCATTTTGATGTAAGTTTTAACTTAATATTTTATTATTGTAAATGAGGTGTGTCATAATAATCTTGTTTCAGAAATGGTTAATTATCTAAATAATACCTTTAGATAGTCACATGACTATTGAGGTTAGGTTTTATCTCTTTAATGTTATCATCCACTGCTGTTTATTTAATGGATACTCTATTCTTGTTCCAGATGCCAAATGATATAGAGAATTACATTCAGTATATGTCAACATTTTAGTAACGATCGTAACATAATCTAAAACTAATAAAACCATGACGTAGAAATAAAGTGCAGTTTTTATAGATTTATGAGTTTTAAATTGTAGTTTTAATACAGATTACTCACATACTTACATAGAAGTTTTGATATTTCTAAATTCTGTTGAGCAAAAGCCTTTGATTGACGCAAGAAACTCTCCAAGCATCAACAAATCAATTCTAGATAAATTAGAGCTATTTGCCTTAATAAATCCTTCTTTCATCGCTAACGTTTCTTGGTTCTAGTTCTTGTAACACAAAACTAGGCAACTCGATAGTTTCAGATTCATCGTTACTGTCATCACGCCTATTGGAATAAACACTTATGTTGGTTCTAAATCTCCACTATATATAATATTTTATAAAAATGACAAACTTTTTCTACATTTGTATAAAACTTTTTGGGACACATTCTATAATGTAATACTTGCGCACAGTTTTCTTTATATTATTTTTAAAAAATTACAAAAAATCGCTCTCCCCAACTTATCTGGAAAAGTACTGATCAAAAAATTTTGAAAAAACTCTGGAATATTTTCCACAGGGTGTAGATTGAACGAAAATTATCACGAGTGCATTACGTTTAGTAATTTATCTGGTATATAAAAAAGCCAAAAATTTCAAGGTCATCAGTTTTCAGTAAAGATTGGAAACAAACTTTGTTGAAAACTCATTTGGGGTGTGTTTTGTGAAGTCACTGATCATTTTATTCGACCCTAACAAAAATTTTTATTTCAAAGAGCTACATACACCCGGTCGCTGCAAAAAGGATGTATATTTTCTAACATTCATTTTTTCCTAGATTTTAAGAGCATGTAATGTTACTGATTTTTGGCTTTATAAAGTACTTTTTTTCATTTTTGTATCGAGCAGTGTATTTCGCCGGAATTTCTAGCCGCTCATGGTACAGTGTGCAGTGCGGGTTTCCGACCGAAATTATTCAATTCGTGGTACGTCGCGATTGGTCAAATGTTTGTTTCCCGGAAGCAGGCCATCTTAGAGACGTAGTTCCTACGGATTATTTAAGGGTCTGCAGAACGCAGATCGAGGCTTTTTTCCATCAAGCCGCTGCCGAGGCTTTTTTCCATCCAGCCGCAGTCGAGGCTTTTTCCCATCAAGCCGCCGCCGAGGCTTATTTCCAACATGTAGTGGCAGAAGGCTGTTCTGCAACCAGTAGCCGTAGTTGGCTTTTCTCCGATCAAGCCGCAGCCAGGCTTTGTCCATCCAGCCGCAGTAGAGGCTTCGTCAATTTTATTGAGAGCCAAGTCGAGTACGAGTTTTTTTTAAAGTGAAGCCGTAGTGGGCTTTGTTTTTTAACATGAAGTAGCCGTTGTAGGCTCTTCTCGTCATGCAGCAGTATCGATAAATTAGTGATGGAATGTGTGAAAGCAGTTTTAAGTGTTCAATTTAAGGCCTAGAAGCCCGTAGGAAAACCGTAAGTCACCAAAATATACATCAGTAGACCTATTTCCCGCAGATAAGTGATTTAACACCGAATTGAACTGATAAATCGTGGAGTGAACGTCACGAATCTTCAATATCGGGTGTAGCAAAATTTTAAAAGTAAAATGTCTGATTTAAGAACTCTATTTAGTAATAACTACCTTTTAGGCTAAAGTTTTTGTAATTACTAAACTGCAAGAGTTAGAACTTTTAATTTAAATCATTAATAAATTTTCTTTTTGTTGATTAAAGCTAGTGTTTCACTGTACACCTATCTTACTTTTCAGGATAAAAGGGTTGTACCAGACAAATTCTTTTTCTTAACAACTGCATAACACTTCAGTATTTTTTCATTTTTTTAGCTGAAAGTAGATCCTTTCTATTTTAAAATGAATGGTGCCCAAAAATTAGTACAACCAAAAATTTTTTAACAACGATAGAAACTAATTCCAAAAAGACGTACAAAAATTATCTCTTACCCATATTACTCTACCAAGAAACACTGAGCTAGTGTATGTTTAATTTCTTTAGTTCTTTTAAAATCAGTATTCACTCAATCCATTCTCAGAAATTAAAACGGGGCTGTAAAAGGTGCGCCTCAAGGTGCGGGCGAAGTGAAAATTGACACCCCACAAATTGACGCTGTCAATTCGGGGCGAAGTGCACACGTTACAATTTAAAAAAAATATATTGAAGGTTATTAAGTGAATAATCCAAAAGAATGGTGATTATATACTTTCATTGTACTTTAGATTATAAGAAATTTTTTTTTATAAGTATGTTTTAAATGTTAACAATATTTTTTTTATCAGGGTGACTCCTACTAGTGTGCAGGATAATTTCATAAAAAATATTCAAACTTGAAAAAATAAACATTAATCTTGTAAAATAATGTAGCACTTAAAAATTGTCGAAGGGTTTTTTTTTCAAAAATAAAAAATTTACGGTGTTTCAAACTTTAGCATGCAATTTTCGACCAAAAAAATTTGTGTTTAATTATTTATAAAAAACCTCTCGACATTTTGTAGAAAAAGTAATTACAGTACAACCTCGATTATCCGAGGTAACGTGGGGGGACACCCTCCTCGGATAATCCGGATTTGTTTTTTATTCATTCAAAAAACGTTTTTAACATATAAATAGGTACATACATTATAAAACAGTAAAATAGGTATCTATGCGCTTCTGTTTCATATTGCATCTTCTTTTTCTCGCTGCCTCGGGTTGCCTCTGGTTGTTGTTCGATATACCTCAAAGCTTTTTCCAAAGAAGCAAAACCTTCTTGATGAGAGATCTTAGTGAGAGACTGTTCATCCACCGCCGCTTCGTCATCGTCATCGTCATCTTATTTTTCGGTTTCCTGAAAAGCATTCGTTATTTCTTCAGTACTCATTTCTTCTTCTAATTCATTTGCTGTAGTCCATGCAACAACATCTTCTCTTGTCACATTTTCGCAACCTTTTAATTTTTGCATTAATTCAAATAAACTTTTTTCTTTTTCTTCTATCTCGCTGTCAAAATTTGAACATGGCTTCTCCATTTCAAAGCTAATTCATTTAATGGAGTATCATCTTCACTGTAATTATAGTCCTCAAAATCAATAACTTTTGTCCAAGATTTTTAAATAGTGGTAGTACGCACAGAATCCCAAGCTTAACTTACCCAGTAAATAACATTTTTCAGTGTAACCTTTCTCATCCCATTGATAATATCCCCCTTTTCTGTGTATTCTAACAGATGTTAAAGATATAAACGCCTATAATTTTTTTTAATGTTTTCGAGGATGCCTTGATCCATTGGTTGCATTATGCTGGTTACATTTGGAGGAAAAAATTTTACAACAATTTCGCCCACATGAAGTCCTTCTCCAGGGTGAGAGGGGGCATTATCCATTAACAAAATTTCCTTAATAGGAAGACGGTTTCTGTTCAAAAATTTAGTCACAGATGGCACGAACTCTTCTTCAAACCAGTTAGTAAATAAGGTCGCATTCATCCATGCGCTCTTCTGACTTTTGTAATAGACTGGTAGGGCTTTGGGTGAGATGTCTTTTAAAGCTCTTGGACGTGCAGACTTGCCAATCACCATCAGTGGGATTTTGTGTTATTATAGTTAATCTTTTCTTACTTCGTTTGCGCCCAGGAGCTGATTTTTCTTGTCGAGATGCCAATGTTTTTGATGGAAGCATTTTATAATTCAGACCAGTTTTCGTCACAGTTGTAAATTTGATCACATGTGTATCCACAATCTTCGATTTGCTTTTTAAAGTTCCGCTTAAACTTCTCAATTGATGACATATCAGCAGAAAGTTTTTCACCACATACAGTCAGTTGTCGTACACCGTACCGTTTTTTCCAGCGGTCAAGCCATCCAGAACTGTCGATCAACTGATCTATCTTTGGGAATTGCCTACTAATCATTATTGCTTTCTGTTGAACCTGACAGAGGCACACCTTTTGATCTCTGTTGATTAAACCACATGAATAAAGCTTCGTTAACCTTTTCATAGTCGCCGGTTTTCATTAATTTTCTCCCTGAGGACGAAGAGGCTTGATTTATACACCACTCTTCTATTTTTGTGCCTCGGATAATCAGGTTCTTCGATTGGCTCGGTTAATCCGGAGCTCGGATAATCGCGACTCGGTTAATCCGGAGCTCGGATAATCGCGACTCGGTTAATCGGGGTTCTATTTTATCAAGATTTAAAAAAAAGTTAAAAAAATATCAAATATTGACTGAATAATATTGCAGACAGTTCACTGAGACAGGTAGAGGTCCCTATCCGATGCCAGGTCTCATTTAATACTATAACTTTGTAATGGAATGGAATTTTCTTAATTTTTTTTCTTTTGAATTATTCTTAGAAGTATAGAGAATAAAAATCCGTAAAAAATAGAATTTTTTAAAATTCCAGGTGTGTGTAACCCTTTAAAAGCAATAATAATGATTTGTTAAAATTAGTTTGGAATTTTGCTTATATTTTACTGACAAATCATAAACTGTTACCTAAAATGCAAATAATAAGAAATAGTGATTTATTAAACTTGAGAACATTGCTAGGTTTTTTTACGCAGCTTGTATTTTATGTATTAACTTTCACCTTTTAAGTCATCGAAAACCATTTAACTTTCAGAGTATATAAGGTTGTTATATTGGATAAGAAAGAATACTTTAAACGTGTAGATAATCTTATCGAATCTCGCTCTTATGAAAAGGTAATAAGAAATCCATTACCGAAAATGATAATGGAGGTTAAAAATTCTTTAAAGAAATGTAAGACTTTATCTCCGATTCGCTAAAATTTAAATTAAATGTGAGTAATACGACCATACCAAAGTTGTATTGCTCACCCAAAATTCACAAACCTGGAAAAGCAATGCGACCCATTGTTTCATCGGTTGGATCACCCACATATTCAATATCCAAATGGTTATCAAAAGAACTTGATAAGTTATCATTAAATACTTTCGCAGTGAAGAATTCTTTAGAATTCATTAAAAAAACAAAAGATCTAGTTCTTCATCAAGGTGAAATCTTAATTTCTTTTGATGTCAGTTCTTTGTTTCTAAGTTACAATATCTCGAAGAATTATTTAGGATGAATAACTTGGAGAACGAAATTATTCATGAATACTTAACATTATCTAAACTTTGTATGGAACAAAATTATTTTCAATATAACTATCAATTTTATATTCAGAAAGAAGGAACAGCTATGAATAATTGCTTATCACCTGTCATAACCAATTTATTCATGAGTAAGTTTGAAACCGAAGCCCGTCAAGAATTTGAGTATTTCCCAAGGGTATGGTATAGATATGTGAATGATGTTTTCGCGATTTTTAATACAAAGAAAGCAAATATAGATGATTTTGCTTCCAAGCTAAAGAGCCGATTTGATTTCATTAAATTCGCTTACGAAATTGAGAACAAAGGACAACTGCCTTTTCTAGATATTTTAAATATTAAAAATAATAATAGGTTAGAATTTGATATCTATAGAAAAGACACAATAACAGATACCATAGATATATTCATAATGATTCATTTCATTAGAAGCAACACAAATTAGCCGCATTATATTTTTTAGTTCATCGTTTAGTCACTTTTCCTCTGAATAGAGTAATCTTCAATAATGAAAGGAATAGAATTAACGGTTACGATGATGACTTAGTAAACAAGTTAATAAATAGACATAAGTTCAGGCTAAATATTCAGAATTCCACCTTTTTTACACGCGAAGAAAATAAGAGTAAGTCCATGCCATATAATCCGAAATATAGCAAAGGCCTCAATAAGGTATTTAATAAGGTAGGCCTCACCTTAGTCTATAAGTCATCAGACAATCTGAGGAATATCTTAGGAAATCCCAAAGATAAGATTCCCAATTGTGAGAAAAGTGAAATATATGAAATTAGTTGTAACAATTGCGACAAAAAGTATGGTGGGCAAACTAAAAGGTCAATTAAAATACGATTTAAAGAACATTTAGCATAAAAGGTCAATTAAAATACGATTTAAAGAACATTTAGCATATCTAAAACATAGTAGAACAGAAAAGTCTGGCATTGCCGAACATGCCCTTGAAGCTGATCATAATGTAACATTAGATAATCTAAGATTAATTAAAAATATATCTGATAGGAGATTGTTGAACGCATACGAAAGTATGGAAATTATAAAATGTAAAAGTAGTTTAAATAAAGACAGAGGCCTATTCCTTATAGTCCCCTCTGCTGGTTTCTTGACCGGAACCGATGGCCTCGCCATTAGTTCCGCTTGGGTTATCCAGGTGTTAGGCTAAGTATAAATAGGGTAGATGTGTAGTTAATCATCACTCCTGATGAAGCTAACATGGTTAGCGAAACGCGCGTCGAGTGCTAAAATAAAGTGTTTGGTGTAGTGGTGATATATACTGAGTTATGCTGCCAACAGAGATTGATAGAGATAAAAAAGTTATTGAAAGTAAAATGTGAGCCACAAAAACTGCAAATTTTTTTGAACGGTTGTCAACTATGAAAAAGATTTTTAAAATATAACGTCTCAAATGTCATAAATAAGGTTATAGTGGTATATTTCTCACGTACACATACGTTATAATTGTACATTTGTATTGTACGTACTGTATTGTCTTGTTGTAAGTCGTAGTTGCATTAAAAGGTTACAAGAAAACACAGCTTAATTTATTTGTATACGTTTCAGTAAAGATAGTGTAGGACGCATTTTTATGTACAGATAGGTCTTGTTACCACATTTAATTACCGGTAGGACCAAAACTGAAGAAATTGACGATTCTATAATGGTATTGTAGGTACATCAAAGCACAAATCAATGGTCTGTGGATACAAAAATACACAACATAATATGAAGTGCGTTTTTTATGATCTAATCAATTTAAAAACACACAATTATTGTCATTTATTTGCCGAATTTACAAAATTTTTATTAATTTATCAAACAAAGCATGGCGTTTAAAGAATCATTTTTTTAGAAAAATATGAATACTAAAAGCTTCGACAAAACTGATCTGCTGCAATCATAATACTAGTATTCATTTTGAAAAAAATCAAGAGTTAACAATTTATTGAAAATATTTTTTTAATTCCAAAAATAATTAATCTGTGGACTAATTAATTGTGCAAAAAAAACGTAATTAATAGTTATTTGTTAAAATTAGTTTGGAATATTGCTTATATTTTACTGACAAATCATAAACTGTTGCCTAAAATGCAAATAATATGAGAGAGTAATTTATTAAAGTTGAAAACATGGCTGAGTTTTTTTTTAAGCGGCTTGTATTTTATGTTTTAACTTTCACCTTTTAAGTCATCGAAAACCATTTAACTTTCCAAGTATGCTACCGACACAGATTAATAGAGATAAAAAAAGTTATTGAAACAAAGATGTGAGCCACAAAAATTTATTCTCTTGCTAATTTTTTTGAACTATTGACAACAATAAAAAAAGTTTCTTAAAGTATAAAGTCCCAAATAACGTTATAGTGGTATATTTATTACGTACAGATACGGTATAATTGTACGTTTGTATTGTACGAAATCTATTGTCTGGTTGTACGAAGACTTCAGGTTGATCAGTCTCATGAAAGTCTCTTTGAAAGATTTATTAAGAGCTCTACAAAATAGAATCTACAAGAAATGTGAAGAATAACTGGACAGTTCACAATTTGGGTTTAGGGATGGCATGGGAACAAGAAAAGCACTTCAAAAAAGGAAACAGTACAATAAGACCATCTATACAGGGTGCCCCATATGTATGGAATAATGATTCCGCAGCATTTATTAATCACTGTATCAAAAAAATATTTAACGACGCACATGCTGACGTTGACGATAAAATGTTTTAAACTGTCAGTTCGAAGAAATTACGCCATCTTAAATTTTTTTTAAAAGAATAGCCCTGTATATTATTTTATTTTTGAGTCCTATTAAAAATTCTAGATATTATTTGTCTAACATACCACATATCTAAATTGAACTGTTTTGGACTTCATATTTCAAAGTAAGGAGAATAAATTAAAAAATTAAACTAGCTTTTGTCAAACATTTACTGTCGGGTAACGACTTAACGGGCCAAAAAATGATTTACTGGCGAAAATGTTTATTGCTGAATTTTGTGAAACTGCAAATTTGAGCGTAATATCATAACGGTACATTTAACAGAAACTAAAAGAATTACTTTGTTAATGATGGTTTGTGACGGAGACCGTAGGAGAACACGAACAGGAGGTGTGTGATATTTTTAACGCAGAATATCCGAATCGAGAACCTATTACTCAATCCGTAGTTAGCAAAACATTAAAACGATTTAGATAATCAGGTCATGTTAAGGAAATTACAGAAAATCCTCATACAGCCACTCGTCAGCTTTGCTTAGACCACAACATAACTAAAGGTATCTTAAGTCGTATACTGACTGAAGAAAAATTGCATCCATACAAACCTATTCTATTGCAAGAATTATCTGAAGATGACTACGCGTTGAAGTTTGCGAGGTCATGATGGAACGAATCAATAATGATCCTAACCTAGATCATAATATTATTTTTTCTGGCGATGCCACATTTTGTCTTAACAGAAGAGTTAACAGGTATAACTGCCGGTACTGGTATACTGAGAATCTCTACTGTATAATCGACAGTCATTCTCAAAGACCACAAAAGATAAACGTGTGGGCAGGGATCTGTGGACGTCATATCATTGATCCCTTTTTTATCTATCAAAATCTTATGGGACAGCGGTATTTATAGTTACTCCAATATCAAGTTATTCCAACTTGTGCAGGTCTTTTTCCCGAAGAAAATAATTTGGGTACACCTAACAGGTACCCCATACCTCCTCAGTATGAAATCAATGTTCGTAGATATTTGGATGCGTTTTTTCTAATCGATGGATAGGCAGAAGAGGTGCTGTAGAACGGCCTACAAGGAGTCCCGACCCTTAATGATAGAATAGACAATGAAATAGAAGATGCAAATATTTAGAGAGTTTTAATATAGACTCCTCGGATTCTCTGCAAAACTCTGTTTAGGCTGTTGTTTAAATTTCAAACGACAATAATTCCAAAACAGTTCAATTTAGACATACGCTATGTTAGACAAATAATATCTAGAATTTTTAGTGGGACTCAAAAATAAACTAATACAGTATTTAGGGCTTTCTATTTAAACAAAATCAACATGGAGTAGTTTCTTCAAATTGACAGTTCAAATCATTTTAGGGTCAACGTCAGCATGTGCGCCGTATAACACCCTATAACTTTTATTTAAACATACGCTGATTAATAAATGCTGTGGAATCATTATTCCATAAATATGGGGCACCCTGTATATGATTTCTAGTCTATCAAAAGCATTTAATAAAGTACAGCACATCAGAATGATAGAAGAATTAAAGAACATCCAACTTTACCAGAAAGGGTTGGAGATAATAAAACACATCTATTGGAATCAAATGGATGTAGTAAAAGGAAATGAAATAGTAACAGATGAAATTAAAATGAATGACATGAAATACCGATGAAATGATAATTACCGATTTAGCGAGTAGTGAAATGAATACCGATGAAATAACGATTTAGCGAGTAGTCAGGCAAAGCTGCGTACTGTCATCTGTATTGTTTAACTTATATTCCCAAGTCATCTTCAAGAAAGCATTATGGGAACGAACTGAAGGAATCAAGATATTGGGTATTTTCGACACGGTAGACAAAGAAATTTTATGCCAGCCGAAAAAGTTTAAATATGAAGAATTGGAAGACCCGTGTCAAATGGAAAAAGAACCTGCAGAACCATTAGACGTTTCTCGCGCAACCATTTCCACTTACATGCACTGGAAATGATTCAAAAGCAAGGCAGTTGGGTGCCGTACGAATTGAAACCGAGAGAACGTTTTTTTTTCACCTGTGAACAACTGTTTCGACAGCACAATCGGACAGGTCGTATCGTAACTGATGATGAAAATATACATATACATATACATATACATATATAAATATATAATATATATATATATATATATATATATATATATATATATATATATATACTCTACGATAATTCAAAATGCAAAAAATCATTAATGAAGCCCGGTGAACCATCAACGCCCTCGCCAAAGCCGAATATTCATGGCTCCAATCATATGCTGTGTATCTGGTGGGATCAGCTGCGTGTAGTGTTTTATAAGCTGCTCCAACCCAACGAAAATATTAATGGAGAACATTAACGACAAAAACTGATGCAATTCAACCGAGCGTTTGAAGAAAAGACTGCCGCAATATGCCAAAAGACAGGACAAAGTAATTTTTCAACATGAAAACTGCCAAAACGTTGTAAAATCCATTAAGGAAACGCTAAAAATGTTTGGATGGGATGTCCTACCTCACCCGCCATATTTACCTTTTGATTATCACT
This sequence comes from Pachyrhynchus sulphureomaculatus, assembly GCA_019049505.1. Taxonomy (NCBI): domain Eukaryota; kingdom Metazoa; phylum Arthropoda; class Insecta; order Coleoptera; family Curculionidae; genus Pachyrhynchus; species Pachyrhynchus sulphureomaculatus. The sequence goes on along the minus strand of CM032449.1, from coordinate 32,551,831 downwards.
TGTTCCAATCGATGACGCACGACCTGTATGAACAGCACTTCCATTCTTATGAGGATACCAACAAATGGGTCGATTAGTGGATAGCCATAAAAGATGAGTCGTTCTTTCTACATGATATTACATATGCTGCCACAAAGATGGGAGGAAGTAGTGACTAGCGATGGACAATACTTTGAATAATCAATTTGTAACCATTTTTTTACAATAAAGCGATATTTTTACCGAAAATTCCCTCAAAATTAATTCACGCACCCAATATTTAACAAAAACAATATATAATTTTTTCCCTTGTCTTTCTCTGCGAACGCCATTCAAAATATATACTTTTCCAATTTTTATTTTACTTGGCATTTTCCCCCCCCCTTCGAAATTCTCTAAATTTATACGTTGTACATCTGCCTTAAAAGTATTTTGGCGTTTAAATAAAATCAAAAACATGATTCAATTTTTTGCTCTATTATATTGTCAAGATTTATTCATCAATCAAAAAATACTCTATAAATTCCTGTGTAGGTGAACGAGAATATTTATGTCTTTATTCAGGTATGGATGTAATTAATTTGGTCTGTGGTACTAGTAAGGTTGTAGAAATTATTTTTTGTATATTCGCCCGTAAGATTGTTACTTTTCATTACGTTTTTTTAAACTGAAAATAAAGTCTCTCGCTTACTAATGCGGAAAATAATTTTTTTCTTGCGGTTTCATTAAGGGTTTTCTTAAAAAATTATATTTTAATATAATAGTCTATTTCTTTAAGAAATTTGAGAATGTTTTTAATTATATTCGATTCAGTTTTTCATATCTGATTTATTGGGTATTTCCTTTTCAAGGGGAGAAATTCTTGATAGGAGAAAATGTGTTTTATGGCTAAAGGTGAGTGACAGATAGGAAAGAGGGTTGTTCGTTAGAACGTGAAAGTCGTTTAAATGGAAATGACGGACGGAAACTCTTCTCTAGATAGAATTTTCCCTACGTGAATGGTAGAGAAAATGGAGAGATGAAAAAGTAAGACTCTGTTTTGTTTTTAAATCTTCCTGGAGATCCCACTTAAGTTAAAATAATTTGTCCAATATTTTTTTAAAGTGTTTTTTAAAGTCACGAATTGAGTCAAAGTAGTTAACAGAATCTCCTGTTTGCGTGGCATCTGTGACATTTATGTCTGGTAGGTATTTCCATTAATACCGATGTGACTGAGAATCCCAAAGGAATACGAATGTCACATCTCCTCAGAGTTATTATTCAGTAAGTTAAGACATTAAGTTACTTTGTTTGGGAGTAATCAGAGAATCGGGTGAAAATGAAGTTTCCCGCAGTTTTGGAATTGAGTGCCATCTTCAAGGTTTCTCTGATTATCAATAATTCTGGAGGGAGAATGAAACTAAATAGGTTTAATTTATATATTTTGATGTAGTTGCCCATGATCACTGCTGAGGCAGCTCCGTTTGAGATTTCGAGCCGTCGGTATAAATTTGTAAGTATATTTATTATTTATTAATGAACGGACGGTCGAAGTGGATGGAGATTTGGGAAAGTAAGATTTGTTCAATGTAATTAACCTAAGATTGAATTTGAGTGTTGATGATGTTCAAAAAGGGAAAGTTAGAGATAGGGGATGAACGAAAGATGGAATGTTTTAAAGTCTCGGAGGTAGAGGAGATCGTGGTTGATAAGTGTAAGTGATGTAGGTTTAAGTTGAATCTAGCGTGGGGCACAGTGTAAGGAGGAGAGAAAGTACGTCATAAGTCAAATGTTATAGAGAAAAGGGAGAGCAAGGCGGTGGTAGGTACCAAAAGCGCCTGTAGCAATACGTAAAGCCTCGTTTTGGATGGAACTCGAAAAGTTTTTTATGTAGCCGAATCACATTCAAATTTTCCGTACTTAGTTTTGAGAGAGTAGTGGTCTTTCTAATGTAATTTGCTATCAAAGGACTTAACTAAAAAATTGAGACCGTTTAAAGTTTTTGGAGTCAAAGAATTTAAAAATGAGGTTTTTTCATTTTTTTTTTTTAAATTTCATCCCACAAAGAGAGTGAAATGGGTGGGATCGCTAAATATTACATAGTTTTAATAGTATTTTCAGAATTTTTTAGGTTTTTTGATGATGTAACTATAATATAAATATAAAATTATTTATAGTTAAATATATAGGAGGCTGATAGGGTAAGGTGGGGGTTAGAAGGGTTGCTGTATATGTATCACTAGCCATGCTCGCGGCTCCGCTCGCGTGGACTTGATTCACTACTATCGTCACTGCTTATTCCTTATGTTACCTAACGTAATAAAAATATCAGTCATTATTTCCCCTTATCTCCCATTATTTCTCCTTATCTCCCATTTTCTCTACATAATTTCCATTATCTAGGCTTATCTCTGCTCATCTCTCATTATTTCTCCTTATCTCCCATTATTTCTCCCCATTATCTCACCATAACTCCCATCTAGACTTATCTCTGCTTATCTCCCATTATTTCTCGTTATCTCTCATTATTTATACTTATCTCCCATTATCTCACTTTATCTCCCATTATCTAGGTTTATATCGAATTATATAGAACATATGTATAAATTTATAAAAACACATAAATCGGATAAGTGGTTCTCAAGTGATAAGCGCACTAACGGACAGACAGACAGAGAGAGAGACGTTGCATTTTATATATATTATATTCTTTGCAACATGATATTGTTCCATATTTAATGGTTTAGGCAGTGTATTGCAAGAGAACGCGCTAACGGTAACCTTTTTTCCGACTTGATTCACTATTATCGTCACTGCTTATTCTTTATGTTACCAAACGCAATAAAATATATCCTATAACCTGGCTAGAGAACATATGTATGTCTTAAAAAAGCACGTAACGCACTAACGGACAGACAGAGAGACGTTGCATTTTATATAAATTATAGATAGATAACCTGGCCAGAGAATATATGTATGTTTAAAAAAAAGCGCGTAAATCGGATAAATGGTTTTCCACTGATAAGCTCACTAACGGACAGACAGACAGAGAGACGTTGCATTTTATATATATTATAGATATAGATTATTATTATTATTATATAACCTGGCCAAAGAATATATGTATGCATTTAAAAAAAGACACGTAAATCGGATAAGTAGTTCTCGCGTGATAAACGCTCTAATGGACAGACAGATAGACAGAGAGACATTGCATTTTATATATATTATAGATTATAGATTATAGATATTCTCTGCAATATAATATTGTTCCATATTTAATGGTTTAGGCTGGGTATTGCAAGGGAACGCGATAGCGGCAAACTTTTTCCGACTTCATTCACTATTATCGTCACTGCTCATTCCTTACGCTACCTATCGTAATAAAATATAGCCTATAACCTGGCCAGAGAACATATGTATGTTTTTTAAAAAAAGTACGTAAATCGGATAAGTGGTTCTCCAGTGATAAGCGCACTAACGGATAGACAGACAGACAGACAGAGAGACGTTGCATTTTATATATATTATAGATGCTATGAGTCCTTTGCAAGGTTCTTAGATTATAGAAATTAAGGTTTTTTTTATTATTTTGTAATAGAGTAAGGAATCAAGAGAGATATGAGAAACTTCTATAGTTTCAATATCATTAATGAGAATTGTTCCAAGATTTTTTTAGATGAGAGAATGGTCAAATTTAGAGTATAATCATTTATTATAAAACGCAGTAGATGCAAAAAGGAGGTTGAAGAGTGACTTCGTATTGTCTTTTTATAGCTCTATTTCGAGGGTGTTTTTCAATCAAAAATAGCGAGACAATACATTTTTTTCCTTATTTTCATTATTAACATGGGATGGGGAGTCAAGATACGTTATTCAAAACAACAGCCAAAAGGTGTTTCAGTTGCTTTCGTTCTGAAAATTTCGATGTCAAAATTGCTCCTCGCATGGGCCACTCATTGACAGAAAAAGTTAATAGAATTTTGGCAAAAGTTGAGGAGGACCGGCACATAAGTAGCTATAACATCGCCAAGAAACTAAACATCCATCACAGAACGGTTCTAAATCATTTGTAGAAAGCTGGTTACAATAAGAAACTTGATGTTTTGGGGCCACATGATTTGATGCTAAAAAAAATTACCCAGCAACTTTTCATCAGCGAATCTCTACAAAAACATAATGAAATCAAGCTATTTCTGAAGCGGTTAATTATAGACAACAAGAAGTGGATCACGTCCGATAATAATGTTTGAAAAAAATTGTGGTCGAAGAAAGATAAAGTTCCACGAACGATCGCAAAGCCCGTGTTGACGCCAAAAAGGTAATACAGCGTGTATGGTGGAATTGGACCGGAACCATGCATCAAAAACTGCTGCAGCCTGGCCAGACGATTGATTCTGCCCGCATCTTTGATGACTCAGCAAAAACTGATAGAGCTTTGCTGGTAAGTTTTAAGGCAACCATCATATAGCCCGGATCTTACACAGTCGGACTACCATCGTTTCGGTTTCTGTAGAACCTCCTGGATGGTGTTAAGTTTAGTCTGAAAAGAAGCCTATGAAAACCACTTGTCACAATCTTTTCCTCAGAAATCACAAAAGTTCTACAGTGGCGGGATTATTGTGTTGCCAGAAAAATGGCAGAAAACCATAGAATATAATGGCATATTAGAGTGGTCACAAAAAATCAATGTTCGAATTTTTTTGGGAGGGACGCTCCTAAAAGTTGCCAGTTGACTACGACATGAGACTGGTAAAGTTTCAGCTCATTTAGATAACGTTAACCTGTGCCCCAGTAAGGTTGAAGTTTTGACTTTTTATGAAAACTGATTTTCTATGAAAATGTCTAGAAACATTCCAAGATTCAATTACATCGGCTCTCTAGATTTTACTTTATTTATTTTTTAAATATGTACATAAAAAAGGGTTTAGGAGAAAAGAAAAGCAAAAAGGTATAAGAATGAGAAGAAAATAATGTCCAAATACATTTTTTATTTAAATTTTAGTTATAAAAAGGAAAGCATTATAAATGAAAGAAATTATTATTATTATTTACATTTACAATTTATTATAAGATCAAGGTGGTAATGGCTTGGATAAGGTGGCCTTTGAAGAGTCAGAACAAATTTTCCTGCATTCAGATACGAGTTGTAACAGAAACTTCCGTTGTCTTGAATTAATTTTACACCTCTTTCAGCTGTGTTATGGGCAACCTTAAAACTGTTTACTATTTTGTTAGCTCTTAAATAGTGTGAATTGCCACACCATTCGTCGGGATTAGTATTTAAAATGTTTGTATCAATTTCAAATCTCTTGGAAAAATTTAGAGTCTGATGAGACACAAAATAATCAATTTTTTTGTCCAATAAATCATCCACTTGTTCGAGATTGAATCTTGCTTTTACATTCGTATCATCGTAACTTTTTTCTTCAATGGAAATTAATTTTAGACATTTTGCAACCATACTAGTTTTGACATTTTTTTCTAAAATTTCATCAAAAAATTAAAACGCGATTAGCTCCGAATTGAGATACTACAGATGATTTATCATTTTAGACAGTGCCTTGTCTGCAAGTTCTTTATGAATTTGTCTATATTTCACAAAAGATTTTAACAATTGTAGATCTTGGTTGGGGGACAGAGTGGGCCTAGGAGCGTTAAACCAGGCTTTTACATAAATATTGATTATAAATAAACAAATGTCTGTTACTTGAATGACTTGAAAACTTCTACTTTTTTATTTTGCTCTGTGCTTTTAGATCTTTTAGCGTTTTTTTTTTTGTTTGCATGTTTCTCCCGTCTTCGTACAGTTTTTCTAATTTTGTAATACAATCTTTCAGGTGTCTGTTTGGTTATCTTAGCTTTCCTCCAACAAATTTAAACGTCCTCTGTTGTAAGTTTTGCAACTTTTCTGGTGTTTAGTTTCACTTGCCGTATATTATAAAATAAACTGCGTAAAACTTGACAATTAGATGGTAATTTGCTAAACGAACATTGTTGAAATGTTCACTGCTTGAAAGGCAAACGTAAACTAAAACTGTCTGACTTCTCCCCGGGCATCCCAGACAAGGAACAAAAAAGAAGGGGTGTGGATTATGACACACACATTCTCTGATAAAAGAGTCCTTAGCAATAGCTTATTTATAACAAAAACAAACCTTTTAAAGAATAGAACTAAATATCAGGTAGGTACCCACTACCTTGCAATTTGTAAAATTATTTGTAAAGTTAAAACAAATGATAATGGTAAGTCTTATTATATATTGTATAATAATGTATTTGAATAAATATTTATAATACAAAGGGAATAAAAAATGGTCAAAAGTATTTAAGTTAGGTAACTTTGTTGCCATTTTTCACTTTCGTTTTCTAAATAGGTCAAAGGTCGAATTTAAGAATTCTGATCATGTCCGGTCTCTGACATCGTAGGAGTAAAACTTTAAGATAACGATATTTTCTATAAAATAAAACAAGGGTCAAAAAAATCGAACTTTACAGCTTTAACCTCGATTAGGCACGGGTTAACGTCATCTAATCAAGCTAAAACTGTGCAAACCTTATTTTTTAGACAAACGGCAAATTTTAGGGGGATCCCGCCAGCATTACGATGAAAATATTTCCCCCCCCCCCCCCTATACCTTGTGACCACCTTAATGGCACATATTTGGTTTAATAAAGTTCTTTCAAAATATAAAAACGATTGTCACAAATTTGACTTTATAAGAAGATTCTTTTTCGACAACCCTTTATACTGATTATTCATAAATTCTAGAATATTCTCGAGAATTGTTGATATTTCCCAACACATATATTTTTATTTTTAATTGAATATTCTACATATTTTCTATGTAGAACAGCTTATAAACAAGAAATATGTTCAAAATATAAACTTGATATATAGAACTAAAAATAAAATTCGCCTTAAAATACTTGAAATTATTATAATTACCTTGAAAATATGGTATGAGCTTACACATCGTAGCACCAAATATGAAATTTCGTAATACTTGTCCAACAAGAGTAAATGGCATGCAAAATACTCCTAAAAGAAGATCTGCTACTGCCTGAAACAAAGAAAATACATTATCTCTATCTCTTTTATTTAGAATTAGAGTGATGTTTATTATAGTTTGCATTGTCAACTTTTTGTTCATAAGCCGAAATGTTGTTTCATGTATATTTTAAAGTACATATTAAAATCAAAAGCGTAGCCAAGATAAATGCAAAGGCGATTACTTCAAGGATAAAAAGAATACTATTTATGAAGCTGCTTATAAAGAGGGAAGGAGTAATCGACAACTGATGAGCAGAGACTCTTCAAAAAAAACCTTTCTTGCATTGGCACTCTAAAAGCTAAACAATTCCAAACACAGCACATTTAAAATCGATGATTCGGGGGCTGGGAGATCATTGACATTTATTTAATTCAATGTAACTTTCAGACTGTAGGTCCAATTTAAAATCGATGACCGAGGGTTGCAAACTTTTCACATAAGATAACCTTTTCGTACAATGCAACTCTACAAACTTTCCTTAATCTATATATATATATATATATATATATATATATATATATATATATATATATATATATATATACAGTGCGACCTCGATAATTAAAATTAAATTAATTTTAGTTTTAAAAATTAATTAAAACCTCAGTGATCCGCATTAGTAAATAATTCGAATTACTGAAGCAGAACATTATTTATAATAAAAAACGAATCATTTAATACGAAACAACTAAAAAATAGCACATATATAGAATAATATTTAAAATAGAAGCATATCTTATCAAGTTTTATCTTATTTTGTAAAAAAAATTGTAATTTTTGTTTGCTTGACCCTTCTCTGGTTCATCATAAAAGCAATTTCTTTTAATCTTTGAAGTACAAGAACATCACTTAGAGGGATATCATTTTCTTCTGCCCATCTCATGCACACATTGAAGCTTTTAACTGCCTCATCATTCTTCACAGTGTTCTTAACAGTCTGGTTTGTATTAATATTTAACTCTGAACCTTCATTATCACTCTCGTGTTGTTCATCTGTATCATCTATGTCTTCCAGTGGTAACAAATCTTCATCATTTTCAAGCCAATTACATATTTCCACGTTCGTGAGATTCTGCTCAGTGAGAACATTCAGCATATCTGAAATATCTGTTAAATATTTACGAATTAACCAAAAAAATATTAAAAGAAAAATTTCAGGCTTTACCTTTCATTTCTTCATTCGTGGAAAGCAAATGGTGCTGCAATTCACTCAGAGGAATCAGATCTTCAGCATAATATTCAGTGTGTGGCTTGGTATCTGCCATATAAGCCATAATCTTGTGCCAGCACTTTTTTGGAAGACTTCAGGGGAGACTTTTTCCTATGAATTGCATAGTAGATATACAGTATCTTTTAGGTTTAATGCTTTTTAATAACCTAACAAGGCTCTCTTCATTATTTGATAAAATATGGGCTAAATCACTTTTTCTAATAAAATAATTTTGTCAGTCTGATTGCATTCTGGTCCATAGGCTGTAAAAGTGCAGTACAATTTATTGGAAGAAATAATGTTGTAAACTGTCCATGCTCACTAGTCAGCTGCTCTATAGTTCCATGGCTCAAAGCGTTATCAACGATTAGCAGGGCTCTTTCAGGCAAGTCGAGACTTCTTAAATGACTTTTGACTTGACGAATAAAAGAATGATGAAACCAGTCTAAGAAAATTGCTGTAGTCATCCATGCATTGGCAGATGATTTGTACTCAACAGGTATGTTAACATTTTTAAAAGCCCTCGGATTTTTTGCCTTTCCTATCACTAACAACTTTAATTTTTGTGATCCATCAACATTGTAACATGCTAGAAAGGCGGCTTTTCGTAAGGTTTTTCTGACGCCAGGACCGGAATCACATTTGGAAATAAATCTAAAAGAAGTTACACGTCCATAGTGAGTGTCCAAAATTATCTTTAAAATAAATCATATTTACATACCTTTTGATTTTCCCTTGCTTTTTTTATATCCGAAATTGTGGATGTTCCTACTCCGTATTCATTTGCCTACACTTTTTCACAAGAACTAGTCTTTCTAATATATCGGACTTTTGTTTTATTGTTAGTGTAATATGTTTTCTTTTAGAAGGCATTTTAATACGTAGGTACATACATGTAAAAAAAACGTTTACATACTTATATGAACCACATAAAGTAAAATAGAACGTAGGTAATGTTGTACTTGTGGCAATAAACAAACAACCACAAAGTCCTTAACCTTTAGACGCGATACGCGATGCGTTGTAGGCAAATCAAAGGCATCTACAGTTTGTGTGAATCCCAGATGTATTAGACTGGAAGTTAGGGGAATCCCCTCACTATCGATTTCAGTTTTCCCATGTAGTTTAAATTAAGTAGATATCTAAAAACGCAGGTCCGGATTACCTAGTACTATCAAATCCGGATTATAAAGTACACAATGCAATAGAAATGTTTATCCGGATTATTAAATAATCCGGTTTAATGGAGATCCGGATTATCGAAGTGGCAGTATATATATATATATATATATATATATATATATATATATATATATATATATATATATATATATATATATATATATATATATGTATATATATATATATATATATATTATATATATATATATATATATATATATAATATATATATACATACAGTGCCACCTCGATAATCCGGATCAATGTTTTTGCCAAAAATCGATATTATTCTTTAACATAGCTTCCTTCAAGAGCAATACACTTATTCCAACGATCTTTTAAAATTTGGATATCTTTTATATAGTACGATTTGTCGAGCTCTCTAACATAATTCTCAGTTTTCTCATTCGATTTCTTCATTTGAGCCAAATCTCTCTCCTCGGATCACATTTTACAAATTTAGAAAGAGATAATATTCGCTGGGGGACAGATCTGGTGAATACGGGGAATGAGGAAGGAATTTGTAGTCCAACTAGTCCAATTTCACAATCAATATTATGAAGTTGTGAGCTGGTACATTATCTTGGTGAAACAACACTTTTTTGATCCTTCAGACGGTCCAATAAGTCAACATAATAGTCTCTGGTGATTGTTCGCCCCTTCCCAGTCTTTCAATATTATTTCGTCACATCCCAAAAAATATTTGCCAAAACCTTCCCAGCTGATGTTTATATTTTCGGACGTTTCGATCAGCTTTTCATATGGTTCCAGCCACTCTGCAGACAGCCTCTTGGACACAGACGTGTGATGATGGATCCATGTTTTGTCTAATATTACGAATCCAGCCGAAATAGTAGCAAACAGCGTTCTGAAGCTTTGACACGTTGCGCTGTTTTGATTGAACGAGAGAGTGTGCGGCACCCATCGAGCACATAGTTTTTTTCAACTGTAAATATTCATGCAAGATATACTCCACGTATTTTGTTGACATCTTAACGATGTCAGCCATCTCCCTCACTTCACTTTTGGATCATTCAGAAAAATATGGTGGATTTTGTTGTGTTTTTTTGGGGTGACATGAGTGCTTATGCGGCCGCATTTAAGTTCACTAAACCATCGATGTATAGTTACTTTCGACGGAGCAGATGTGCCTTAATACTTCTCAAGCCATTGTTGGATTCTGACTGTATTATTTCCCATGAAAAAGCAATGTTTAACCAACACTCGAAATTCTTCTTGTTCCATCATTTTTGCGAAAGTAGCGGCAGATATAACTCACCAACTAATAGATAAAATGTCATAAAAATTTAACAAGAATCCTCTGAGGGCTAATACTCTCGGAAAGTCTCCGAATTTTTGAGCCCATATAAATATTATATATATATATATATATATATATATATATATATATATACTAAGCCGTGCCCGCGGCTCCGCTCGCGTGGACTTGATTCACTACTATCGTTACTGCTTATTCCATATGTTACCTAACGTAATGAAATATCTGCCATTATTTCCCCTTATCTCCCATTATTTCTCCTTATCTCCCATTATTTCTACATAATTTCTATTATCTAGGCTTATCTCTGCTCATCTCCCATTATTTCTCCTTATCTCTCCCATTATTTTCTCCTTATCTCCCATTATCTAGGCTTATCTCGATTTATCTCGCATATATTTATACTCCTTATCTCCCCTATTATTTCACTTATATCTCCCATTATCTCACCATAACTCCCATTACCTAGACTTATCTCTGCTTATCTCCCATTATTTCTCCTTATCTCACATTATTTCACCTTATCTCCCATTACTAGGCTCTAGGCTTATATTTTCGAATTATATAGAACATATCGAATTATATAGAACATATAAATTTATAAAAAAACGTAAATCGGATAAGTGGTTCTCAAGTGATAAGCGCACTAACGGACAGACAGACATACAGAGAGACGTTGCATTTTATATATATTATATTCTTTTCAACATGATATTGTTCCATATTTAATGGTTTAGGCAGTGTATTGCAAGAGAACGCTCTAACGGTAAACCTTTTTTTCCGACTTGATTCACTATTATCGTCACTGCTTATCCTTTATGTAACCTAACGCAATAAAATATATCCTATAACCTGGAGAGAGAACATATGTATGTTTAAAAAAAAAGCACGTAACGCACTAACGGACAGACAGAGAGATGTTGCATTATATATATATATATATATATATATATATATATATATATATATATATATATATATATATATATAAATATATATATATTATAGATAGATAACCTGGCCAGAGAACAAATGTATGCTTAAAAAAAAAAACACGTAAATCGGATAAGTGGTTCTCCAGTGATAAGCGGACTAACGGACAGACAGACAGAGAGACGCTGCATTTTATATATATTATAGATATACATTATTATTATTATTATATAACCTGGCCAAAGAATATATGTATGAATTTAAAAAAAGGCACGTAAATCGGATAAGTGGTTCTCGCGTGATAAACGCACTAATTGACAGACAGACAGACGGAGAGACATTGCATTTTATATATATTATAGATTATAGATATTCTCTGCTACATAATATTGTTCCATATTTAATGGTTTAGGCTGTGTATTGCAAGGGAACGCGACAGCGGCAAACTTTTTTCCGACTTCATTCACTGTTATCGTCACTGCTCATTCCTTATGGTACCTATCGTAATAAAATATAGCCTATAACCTGGCCAGAGAACATATGTATGTTTTAAAAAAAAAGTACGTAAATCTGATAAGTGGTTCTACAGTGATAAGTGCACTAACGGACAGACAGACAGACAGACAGACAGAGAGACGTTGCATTTTCTATATATTAATTAATAACATATTATATATATATATATATATATATATATATATATATATATAGGGACGGAGGGACGGCATATGACTCACCTGCCCCCCCGCCGCCGCCCCTCTGTTTACGCCACAGATTAAAACCATTACGTATCGAAGTGAGTCAATATTATTCGTTGTAATTGGACTGTTACAATAAAGTCATATACTGATTTTTGAACATCGGGCTTAATAAAATTGGGCAATTTAGATTAGCCATCACAGGAGAAGAAAAATATATAAAAATTAACACCTTAAGTTTGTAGTATGTTTGTCCCTTAACCGGAGAATAGCTTTGACACAAAGTTGGATAAATTGGAGGCAAAACTATTTTTTGTCTGTTCAAGCTTAAAAGTCTCACTACGTCAGTGGACAAAAATACTATTAGAATAACTGATTTGCAGAATAAATTTGATTACCTTGAAGCATTCTGGGCGTAATTGCTACCAGATTAATGGTATTGACGAGGAAGTAGGTATAGGCTTGGCTAATATTGTAACAAATGTAATTGCTAAGGATAATAGGAATTCAGCTTCAACTTCCAAAGTTACCAATTTTGAATTTTGAAAAAAGATATCCAAAGTTACTTTTTGAACAGCATTAATTATCGATGTAGACAATTAAGTATTAAATGTAAAAGAAAAACACATTTTAATATGTCATCTGCGAAGATTTAATGCGAATCCACATGAGTTACGGATGAGTGCTAAAAAGAGTGCTGCAAAATTATGCATGCTCTTCAGGAGGTAAATTATACGTCATGAACTCCCTAAAGAACAATTCAAAATTAATATAATTTATTTGTATTCAACTCTCGTCTTGGTTATTGTTGTTTTCAGTTGTCAGAATCTAGGAAATACAGATACTACTGCTATTTTTTAAAAATCATGGGGACTAATTTCTTTGAGAATATGGAAACTAATGGTATCTACTAAATTATTTAATTTGTAGGTTTCTGACAAAAATTTTCATATTTCAGATTAGAAATAAAAGTGTGTTTTGTTGTCTTTTGTCACGATTGTTAAACTAAATGAACTTATTGAGCAAAGCATGTTCGTTAAATTTTGTTTTAAAAACCAAATTTGTTGTTTGTATGAAAATATTGACGAACGATCGGCAAGATCCAAAGTGGTTATAAATCGCTTAAGAAACTTAGACTAGCAGTTGAAGACGAATGTGGTTCTGGAAGGCCATCCACGAAGAACAAAAAGACAACATTATTAAAATCATTGGTGTTTTACTCAGTAATCGCTATTTAATTCTTGGAGATCTTGTAGACCTTTTGATCAGGTCTCCAGTGTAATGTGTATACATATTAAGAACTCGTTTTTACTATTTTTTTTTGGGCCTAGCACACGTGCTGCGGGGAAGTCCTTAAAGCGCTACAGGAGCGACACATGTATCGAAAAAGCGATTCCCTTCAGTCTTGAATTATTCCAAAGAGTTCTCTATATAAAAGACTTCTTGAAAAGGGTTGTAGGAGGAGTAGCAAGCTGAACTTAGTACGGATATGTATTATTAGTGCGACGTGTATTTCTAGCATGCACCGCTTTGGGAGGAATTAAACGAGTTACATTCATAGAATACTTTCCATGAAAATACTTGTAGAGTAGATTCAAGTCGCCATCAAGGTTGCTGGCCAGTTCTGAATTTTCAATCAGGCGAACAGCTCTCTTCTGAATAGAATCCAATAAATGCAGTGTATGTTTGGGAGCAGAGCCCCAAACATAGGAGCAGAATGCCATCTTTGGTCGAATTTGGAGCTTTATACAGAATTAATAGTTGTTGTGGAGTATAAAGCTTTCTAGTTCGAATTAATATTCCTGGCTTTTGAGGAGCTCTCTATGCTATGATTGCAACCTGTTTATGCCAAGTCATATTTGCTCCCAACGTCCAGCAAATTAAGTGACGATACTACAGGAACAGAGTGCCCCAATATAACTATGGTTGGGTTCCAAAACGTTAACTTTTTTAGAAAAAATTGTCGCCTGGGTTTTTGTAGCGTTAAATTCTACTTGGTTACTGTCACCCCAAAATAGAATTTCTTCCAAGTCTTTGTTAAGTTGAACGACCTCCTGCAGATACTTGCATGAGTAGCGGA
>CM032449.1:32455837-32537336 GCA_019049505.1 Pachyrhynchus sulphureomaculatus | reverse complement strand
TAAGAAGTAAGTGGTTAACTGCACGGCAAGACCCAGCAGTTATTTCTCCAAATTCTTCCATTTATTTCTGTGAAGACCATTTTGATGTAAGTTTTAACTTAATATTTTATTATTGTAAATGAGGTGTGTCATAATAATCTTGTTTCAGAAATGGTTAATTATCTAAATAATACCTTTAGATAGTCACATGACTATTGAGGTTAGGTTTTATCTCTTTAATGTTATCATCCACTGCTGTTTATTTAATGGATACTCTATTCTTGTTCCAGATGCCAAATGATATAGAGAATTACATTCAGTATATGTCAACATTTTAGTAACGATCGTAACATAATCTAAAACTAATAAAACCATGACGTAGAAATAAAGTGCAGTTTTTATAGATTTATGAGTTTTAAATTGTAGTTTTAATACAGATTACTCACATACTTACATAGAAGTTTTGATATTTCTAAATTCTGTTGAGCAAAAGCCTTTGATTGACGCAAGAAACTCTCCAAGCATCAACAAATCAATTCTAGATAAATTAGAGCTATTTGCCTTAATAAATCCTTCTTTCATCGCTAACGTTTCTTGGTTCTAGTTCTTGTAACACAAAACTAGGCAACTCGATAGTTTCAGATTCATCGTTACTGTCATCACGCCTATTGGAATAAACACTTATGTTGGTTCTAAATCTCCACTATATATAATATTTTATAAAAATGACAAACTTTTTCTACATTTGTATAAAACTTTTTGGGACACATTCTATAATGTAATACTTGCGCACAGTTTTCTTTATATTATTTTTAAAAAATTACAAAAAATCGCTCTCCCCAACTTATCTGGAAAAGTACTGATCAAAAAATTTTGAAAAAACTCTGGAATATTTTCCACAGGGTGTAGATTGAACGAAAATTATCACGAGTGCATTACGTTTAGTAATTTATCTGGTATATAAAAAAGCCAAAAATTTCAAGGTCATCAGTTTTCAGTAAAGATTGGAAACAAACTTTGTTGAAAACTCATTTGTGGGTGTGGTTTTTGTGAAGTCAACTGATCATTTTATTCGATCCCTAACAAAAATTTTTATTTTCAAAAAGAGCTACAATTACACCCGCGGTTCTGCTGATCGCAAAAACAGAGATGTATATTTGTTTTCTAACATATGCATTTTTTTCCCTAGAGTTTTAAGAGCATGTAATGTTACTGATTTTTGGTCTATAAAGTACTTTTTTATCTTTGTGTATCGAGCAGTGTACTTTTCGACCCTGGAATTCCCCCCCTTCTAGCCGCTCAATGGTACAGTGTGCAGTGCGGGTTTACACCGACCGAAATTATTCAATTCGTGGTACGTCGCGATTGGTCTAAATGACTTTGTTTCCCGGAAGCAGGCCATCTTAGAGACGTAGTTCTACTACGGATTATTTAAGGGTCTGCAGAACGCAGAGATCGAGGCTTTTTTCCATCAAGCCGCTGCCAGAGGCTTTTTTTTTTCCATTCCCCCCCAGCCGCAGGTCGAGGGCTTCATTTTTTCTCCATCAAGCCGCGCCGAGGCTTACATTTTCCATACACTGTAGTGCAAGAAAGGCCTGTTCTGCAAACCAGTAGCCGTAGTTGGCTTTTTCCTTTTCTCTCCGATCAAGCCGCAGCCTAGGCTTTGTCCATGCCAGGCCGCAGTATGAGGCTGTTTCGTCAATTTTATTGAGAGCCAAGGTGTCGAGTACGAGTTTTTTTTAAAGTGAAGCCGTAGTGGGCTTTGTTTTTTTAACATGAAGTTAAAGGCCGTTGGTAGGCTCTTCTCGTCATGTCAGCAGTATTCGATAAATTAGTGATGGAAATGTGTGAAAGCGCGGTTTTTTAAGTGTTCATTTAAGGCCTAGAAGCCCGTAGGAAAACTTTTTGTATGTAAGTCACCAAATATACAATTACATCAGTAGACCTATTTCCCCGCAGATAGAAAGTGATTTAAACCACGAAAACCGAATTGAACTGATAAATCGTGGAGTGAACGTCAGGGGGGGGGGGGGGGGGGCGAATCTTCAATATCGGGTGTAGCAAAATTTTAAAAGTAAAATGTCTGATTTAAGAACTCTATTTAGTAATAACTACCTTTTAGGCTAAAGTTTTATGTAATTACTAAACTGCAAGAAGTAGAAAACTATTTAATTTAAAAATCATTAAATAAATTTTCTTTTTGTTGATTAAAGCTAGTGTTCAATCACTAGTAACACCTATCTTACATTTTTCAGGATAAAAAGGGTGAACCAAAACAGTACCAGACAAATTCTTTTACTTAACAACTGCATAACACTTCAGTATTTTTTTTTCATTTTTTTTAGCTGAAAGTAGATCCTTTCTATTTTAAAATGAATGGTGCCCCAAAAATTAGTACAACCAAAAATTTTTTTAACAACGATAAGAAACTAAATTCCAAAAAGACGTACAAAAATTATCTCTTACCCATATTACTCTACCAAGAAACACTGAGCTAGTGTATGTTTAATTTTTCTTTAGTTCTTTTTAAAATCAGTATTCACTCAATCCATTCTCAGAAATTAAAACGGGGCTGTAAAAGGTGCGCCTCAAGGTGCGGGCGAAGTGAAAATTGACACCCCACAAATTGACGCTGTCAATTCGGGGCGAAGTGCACACGTTACAATTTAAAAAAATATATTGAAAGGTTATTAAGTGAATAATCCCAAAAGAATGGTGATTATATACTTTCATTGTACTTTAGATTATAAGAAATTTTTTTTTATAAGTATGTTTTAAAAAGTGTAACAATATTTTTTTTATCAGGGGTGACTCCTACTAGTGTGCAGGATAATTTCATAAAAAATATTCAAAACTTTGAAAAAATAAACATAAATCTTGTAAAATAATGTAGCACTTAAAAATTGTCGAAGGGTTTTTTTTTCAGAAAATAAAAAATTTACGGTGTTTCAAACTTTACAGCATGCAAATTTTCGACAAAAAAATTTGTGTTTAATTATTTTTATATAAAAAACCTCTCGACATTTTGTAGAAAAAGTAATTACAGTACAACCTCGATTATCCGAGGTAACGTGGGGGGACACCCTCTCCTCGGATAATCCGGATTTGTTTTTTATTCATTCAAAAAACGTTTTTTAACATATAAATAGGTAACAATAACATTATAAAACAGTGAAAATAAGGTATCTATGCGCTTCTGTTTCATATTGCATCTTCTTTTTCCCTCGCTGCCGTCGGGTTGCCCTCTGGTTGTTGTTCGATATACCTCAAAGCTTTTTTCCAAAGAAGCAAAACCTTCTTGATGAGAGATCTTAGTTGAGAGACTGTTCATTCCACCGCTCCCGCTTCGTCATCGTCATCGTCATCTTATTTTTCGGTTTTCCTGAAAAGCATTCGTGTTATTTCTTCAGTACTCATTCTTCTTCTAAATTCATTTGCTGTAGTCCATGCAATCAACATCTTCTCTTGTCACATTTTTCGCAACCTTTTTAATTGTTTTTGCAGTTTAATTCAAAATAAACTTTTTTTCTATTTTCTTCTATCTCGCTGTCAAAATTTGAACATGGCTTCTCCATTTCAAAGCTAATTCATTTAATGGAGTATCATCTTCAACTGGAATTTATAGTCCTCAAAATCAATAACTTTTGTCCAAGATTTTTAAATAGTGGTAGTACGCACAGAAAATCCCAAGCTTAACTTACCCAGTAAATAACATTTTTCAGTGTAACCATTTCTGAGCATCTCCCATTGATAATATCCCCCTTTTCTGTTATTCTAACAGATGTTAAAGATATTAAACGCCTATAATTTTTTTTAATGTTTTCTCGAGGATGCCCCTTGATCCATTGGTTGCATTATTATGCTGGTTACATTTGGAGGAAAAAATTTTTACAACAATTTCGCCCACATGAAGTCCTTCTCCAGGGTGAGAGGGGGCCTTAATACCATTAACAAAATTTCCTTAATAGGAAGACGGTTTCTGATTGTTCAAAAATTTAGTCACAGATGGCACGAACTCTTCTTCAAACGCAGTTATAGTTAAATAAGGTCGCATTCATCATGCGCTCTGCTATCTGACTTTTTGTAATAGAACTGGATAGGGCATTGGGTGAGATGTCTCATAAAAACAGGCTCTTTGGACGTGTCCGGTACATTGCCAATCATCTCATCAGTGGTGATTTTGTGTTATATAAAGTTAACTTTTCTTACCGTTTCGTTTGCGTCCCTATGCACAGATTTTTTCTTGTCGAGATGAGCCAATGTATTTTGATGGTGAAGCATTTTATAATTCAGTACCCCATTCGTCACAGTTGTAAATTGTGATCACATGTTGTATTCGCACAATTCTCGAATTTGCTTTTTTAAGTTCCGCCTTACAAAAACTTCTCAATTTGATGACATATCGCGCAGGGAAGAAGATGTTTTTTCACCAGTCACTACAGTTCAGTTGTCGTACACACGTTTACCGTTTTTTTCAGCGGTTCAAGCATCCAGATAACATTTAACTGTCGATCAACTGATCTATCTTTTTGGGAATTTGCGCTACTAAATGCAATTCTATTAGCTTTCTGTTGAAAACCTGAACAGAGGCCCACACCGTTTTGATCTCTGTTGGATTAAACCACATGAATAAAGCTTCGTATAATACCTTTTCATAGTCGCCGTGTTTTCTATTAATTTTCTCCCTGAGATGGAACGAATGAAGGCTTAATTTGTAATACACTTCAACTCTTCTATTTTTGTGCCTCGGATAATATTTCAGGTCTTCTTAATAATTGGGAGCTCGGTTAATCCTGGAGTCTGCGGGGGGACACAACCTAAATCGTCCGACTCGTTAATCGTGTAGTCGGAATAATCGTACGACTCGTTTTAGAGTTCGGGGTTCTTTTATTTTTTTATGGATATTGCTTGATGGATTTAAAAAAAAGTTAATAAAATATCAAATATTGACTGAAATAATATTGCAGACAGTTCACTGAGACAGGTTATCAGGTTCCCTATCCGCGATTGCCAGGTCCTCATTTAATAACTATAAAACTTTGTTAATGGAATGGAATTTTCTTAAATTTTTTTTCATTTTTGAATTATTCTTAGAAGTATAAGAATAAAACATCGTAAAAAATAGAATTTTATAAAAAAATTCCAGGTGTGTGTAACCTTTTTAAAAGCAATAATAATGATTTGGTTAAAATTAGTTAAGGAATTTTGCTTATATTATAAACAGACAAATCATAAACTGTTACCTAAAATTGCAAATAATAATGAAGTAGTTAGTGTATTTATTAGAAAACTTGAGAGACATTGCTAGGTTTTTATTACGCAGCTTGTATTTTTTGTATTAACTTTCACCTTTTAAGTCATCGAAAAACACATTTAACTTTCAGTAGTATATAAGGTTGTTATACATTGGATAAGAGAAGAATACTTTAAACGTGTAGATAACCTTATCGAATCTCGCTCTTATGAAAAGGTAATAAGAAATCCATGTGACACGAAAATGATAATGGAGGTTTAAAAATTCTTTAAAGAAATGTAAGACTTATATCTCCGATTCGCTAAAATTTAAATTAAATGTGAGTAATACGGACCATACCAAAGTTGTATTGCTCACGTTGTATTGATATCCAAAATTCACAACTGGAAAAGCAATGCGACCCATTGTTTCATCGGTCGGATCACCACATATTCAAATATCCAAAAGGGTTATCAAATAGAACTTGATAAGTTATCATTAAAATACTTTCGCAGTTGAAGAATTCTTTCAGAATTCATTAAAAAAACAAAGATCTAGTTCTTCATGGCAAGGTGTGAAATCTTAATTTCTTTTGATTGTCAGTTCTTTGTTTCCTAAGTGTTCAATAAGTTACAATATCTCGAAGAATTATTTTTAGGATGAATAACTTGGAGAACGAAAAATTATTCATGAATAGACTTAACCATTAATCTAAACTTTGTATGGAACAAAATTATTTTCAATATAACACTATCAATTTTATATTCAGAAAAGAAGGAACAGCTATGAATAATTGCTTATCACCTGTCATAACCAATTTATTCATGAGTAAGTTGAAAACCCGAAGCCCGTCAAGAATTTGAGTATGTTCCCAAGTGGTATGGTATAGATATGTATGAATGATGTTTTCGCGATTTTTAATACAAAGAGAAAGCAAATATAGATGATTTGCTTCCAAGCTAAAGAGCCGATTTGATTTCATTAAATTCGCTTACGAATTGAGAACAAAGGACAACTGCCTTTTTCTAGATATTTTAAATATTAAAAAATAATAATAGGTTAGAATTTGATATCTATAGGAAAAGACACAATAAAACCGATACCATAGATATATTCAGTAATGATTTCCATTTCATTAGAAGAAGCCAACACAAATTAGCCCGCATTATATTTTTTAGTTCATCGGTTTAGTCACTATTTCTCTGAAATAGAGTTAATCTTCAATAATGAAAGGAAATAGAATTAACGGTTATACGATGATGACTTAGTAAACAAGTTAATTAAATAGACATAAGTTACAGGCTAAATATTCAGAATACCACCTTTTTTTACACGCGAAGAAAATAAGAGTAAGTCCATGGAATATAATCCGAAATATAGCAAAGGCCTCATTTAAGGTATTTAATAAGGTAGGCCTAACACTTAGTTATAAGTCATCAGACAATCTGAGGAATATCCCTTAGGCAACTCCCAAAAGATAAGATTTCCCAATTGTGAGAATAAGTGAAATATATGAAATTAGTTGTAAACAATTGCGACCACATAAAAGTATGGTGGGCAAGCTAAAAGGTCATTTACAAATACGATTTTAAAGAACATATACAACCAAAAAAAAAGCATAAAAGGTAAATTTAAAAATACGATTTTAAAGAACCAATTTAGCATAATCTAAAACATAGTAGAACAGAAAAGGCTAGGCATTGCGAACATGCCCTTGAAGCTGATCATAATGTAACATTAGATATCTAAGATTAATTAAAAATATATCTGATAGGAGATTTGTTGAAGCATACGAAAGTATGGAAATTATTAAAATGTAAAAGTAGTTTAAATAAAGACAGAGGCCTATTCCTTATAGTCCCTCTGCTGGTTTCTTGACCGGAACCGATGGCGCTCGTCCATTAGTTCCGCTTGGGTTATCCAGGTGTTAGGCTAAGTTTAAATAGGGTAGATGTGTAGTTAATCATCATTCTCCTGATGAAGACTAACATGGTTAGCGAAATGCGCGTCGAGTGCTAAAATAAAGTGTTTGGTGTAGTGGTGATATATACTGAGTTATGCTGCCAACAGAGATTGGATAGAGATAAAAAAGTTATTGAAGAGTAAAATGTGAAGCCAGCACAAAAACTGCAAATTTTTTTTGAACGGTTGTCAGCTATGAAAAAGATTTTTAAATATATACGTCTCAAATGGTCATAATAAGGTTTAGAGTGGTATATTTTCTCACCGTACACATTACGTTATATATTGTACATTTGTATTGTACGTACATAGTATTGTCTTGTTGTAAGTCGTAGTGCATTAAAAGGTTTACAAGGAAAACAAGCTTTAATTTATTTGTATACGTTCAGTAAAGAATAGTGTATGACGCATTTTTATGTACAAGATAGGTCTTGTGATTACCACATTTAATTACGGTAGGACACCAAAACTGAAGAAATTGACGATTCTATAATGGTATTGTAGGTAGCAATGCAAAGCACAAATCAATCGGTCTGTGGATACAAAAATACACAGACATAATATGAAGATTGCGTTTTTATTGATCTAATCAATTTATAAAAACACACTAATTATTGTCATTATTTGCCGAATTTACAAAAATTTTTATTAAATTTATCAAACAAAGCATGGAGTTTAAAGTATTATTTTTTTTATGAAAACTATGAATATAAAATAATAAATAGCTTCGACAAGGCCTAAACAGATGCTATAATATTGTAATCATTTGAAAAAATATCAATAGAGTTAACCAATTTATTGAAAATTTAATTTTTTAATTCCAAAAATAATTAATCTTGTGGACTAATTAATGTGCAAAAAAAAACGTAATTAATAGTTATTTGTTAAAATTAGTTTGGAATATTGCTTTATATTTTACATGACAACAAATCATAAACTGTTGCCTAAAATGCAAGATAATATGAGAGAGTAATTTATTAAAGTTGAAAACATGGCTGAGTTTTTTTTTAAGCGGCTTGTATTTTATGTTTTAACTTTTCACCTTTTAAGTCATCGAAAACCATTTAACTTTTCCAAGTATTGCTACCGACACAGATTAATAGAGAAAAAAAAGTTATTGAAACAAAGATGTGAGCCAAAAAAATTTATTCTCTTGCTAATTTTTTTGAACTATTTGACAACAATAAAAAAAAGTTTCTTAAGTATAAAGTCCCAAATAACGTTATAGTGGTATATTTATTACGTACAGATTACGGTATAATTGTACGTTTGTATTGTACGAAATCTATTGTCTGGTTGTACGAAGACTTCAGGTTGATCAGTCTCATGAAAGTCTCTTTGAAAGATTTATTAAGAGCTCTACAAAATAGAATCTACAAGAAATGTGAAGAATAACTGGACAGTTCACAATTTGGGTTTAAGGGGATGGCATGGGAACAAGAAAAGCACTTCAAAAAGGAAACAGTACAATAAGACCATCTATACAGGGTGCCCCATATGTATGGATAATGATTCCGCAGCATTTATTAATCACTGTATCAAAAAAATATTTAACGGCGCACATGCTGACGTTGACGATAAAATGTTTTAAAACTGTCAGTTCGAAGAAATTACGCCATCTTAAATTTTTTTTTAAAAGAATAGCCCTGTATATTATTTTATTTTTTGAGTCCTATTAAAAATTCTAGATATTATTTGTCTAACATACCATATATCTAAATTGAACTGTTTTGGACTTCATATTTCAAAGTAAGGAGAATAAATTAAAAAATTAAACTAGCTTTTGTCAAACATTTACTGTCGTGTCGGTCGGGTAACGACTTTAACGGGCCAAAAAATGATTTACTGGCGAAAATGTTTATTGCTGAATTTTGTGAAACTGCAATTTGAGCGTAATATCATAACGGTACATTTAACAGAAACTAAAAGAATTACTTTGTTAATGATGGTTTGTGACGGAGACCGTAGGAGAACACAACAGGAGGTGTGTGATATTTTTAAACGCAGAATATCCGAATCGAGAACCTATTACTCAATCCGTAGTTAGCAAAACATTAAAACGATTTAGATAATCAGGTCATGTTAAGGAAATTACAGAAAATCCTCATACAGCCACTCGTCAGCTTTGCTTAGACCACAACATAACTAAAGGTATCTTAAGTCGTATACTGACTGAAGAAAAAATTGCATCCATACAAACCTATTCTATTGCAAGAATTATCTGAAGATGACTACGCGTTGAAGTTTGCGAGGTCATGATGGAACGAATCAATAATGATCCTAACCTAGATCATAATATTGTTTTTTCTGGCGATGCCACATTTTGTCTTAACAGAAGAGTTAACAGGTATAACTGCCGGTACTGTATACTGAGAATCTCTACTGTATAATCGACAGTCATTCTCAAAGACCACAAAAGATAAACGTGTGGGCAGGGATCTGTGGACGTCATATCATTGATCCCTTTTTTATCTATGAAAATCTTATGGGACAGCGGTATTTATAGTTACTCCAATATCAAGTTATTCCAACTTGTGCAGGTCTTTTTCCCGAAGAAAATAATTTGGGTACACCTAACAGGTACCCCATACCTCCTCAGTATGAAATCAATGTTCGTAGATATTTGGATGCGTTTTTTCTAATCGATGGATAGGCAGAAGAGGTGCTGTAGAACGGCCTACAAGGAGTCCCGACCCTTAATGATAGAATAGACAATGAAATAGAAGATATAGAATATTTAGAGAGTTTAATATAGACTCCTCGGATTCTCTGCAAAACTCTGTTTAGGCTGTTGTTTAAATTTCAAACGACAATAATTCCAAAACAGTTCAATTTAGACATACGCTATGTTAGACAAATAATATCTAGAATTTTTAGTGGGACTCAAAAATAAACTAATACAGTATTTAGGGCTTTTCTATTTAAACAAAATCAACATGGAGTAGTTTCTTCAAATTGACAGTTCAAATCATTTTAGGGTCAACGTCAGCATGTGCGCCGTATAACACCCTATAACTTTTATTTAAACATACGCTGATTAATAAATGCTGTGGAATCATTATTCCATAAATATGGGGCACCCTGTATATGATTTCTAGCCTATCAAAAGCATTTAATAAAGTACAGCACATCAGAATGATAGAAGAATTAAAGAACATCCAACTTTACCAGAAAGGGTTGGAGATAATAAAACACATCTATTGGAATCAAATGGATGTAGTAAAAGGAAATGAAATAGTAACAGATGAATTAAAATGAATGACATAAAATACCGATGAAATGATAATTACCGATTTAGCGAGTAGTGAAATGAATACCGATGAAATAACGATTTAGCTAGTAGTCAGGCAAAGCTGCGTACTGTCATCTGTATTGTTTAACTTATATTCCCAAGTCATCTTCAAGAAAGCATTATGGGAACGAACTGAAGGAATCAAGATATTGGGTATTTCGACACGGTAGACAAAGAAATTTTATGCCAGCCGAAAAAGTTTAAATATGAAGAATTGGAAGACCCGTGTCAAATGGAAAAAGAACCTGCAGAACCATTAGACGTTTCTCGCGCAAAACCATTTCCACTTACATGCACTGGAAATGATTCAAAAGCAAGGCAGTTGGGTGCCGTACGAATTGAAACCGAGAGAGACGTTTTTTTCACCTGTGAACAACTGTTTCGACAGCACAATCGGACAGGTCGTATCGTAACTGATGATGAAAATATACATATACATATACATATACATATATAAAATATATATATATATATATATATATATATATATATATAATATATATATATATATATATACTCTACGATAATTCAAAATGCAAAAAAAAATTAATGAAGCCGGTGAACCATCAACGCCCTCGCCAAAGCCGAATATTCATGGCTCCAATCATATGCTGTGTATCTGGTGGGATCAGCTGCGTGTAGTGTTTTATAAGCTGCTCCAACCCAACGAAAATATTAATGGAGAACATTAACGACAAAAACTGATGCAATTCAACCGAGCGTTGAAGAAAAGACTGCCGCAATATGCCAAAAGACAGGACAAAGTAATTTTTCAACATGAAAACTGCCAAACGTTGTAAAATCCATTAAGGAAACGCTAAAAATGTTTGGATGGGATGTCCCTACCTCACCCGCCATATTTACCTTTTGATTATCACTTGTTCCAATCGATGACGCACGACCTGTATGAACAGCACTTCCATTCTTATGAGGATACCAACAAATGGGTCGATTAGTGGATAGCCATAAAAGATGAGTCGTTCTTTCTACATGATATTCATATGCTGCCACAAAGATGGGAGGAAGTAGTGACTAGCGATGAACAATACTTTGAATAATCAATTTGTAACCATTTTTTTACAATAAAGCGATATTTTTAACCGAAAATTCCCTCAAAATTAATTCACGCATCCAATATTTAACAAAAACAATATATAATTTTTTCCCTTGTCTTTCTCTGCGAACGCCATTCAAAATATATACTTTTCCAATTTTATTTTACTTGGCATTTTCCCCCTTCGAAATTCTCTAAATTTATACGTTGTACATCTGCCTTAAAAGTATTTTGGCGTTTAAATAAAATCAAAAACATGATTCAATTTTTTGCTCTATTATATTGTCAAGATTTATTCATCAATCAAAAAATACTCTATAAATTCCTGTGTAGGGTGAACGAGAATATTTATGTCTTTATTCAGGTATGGATGTAATTAATTTGGTCTGTGGTACTAGTAAGGTTGTAGAAATTATTTTTTGTATATTCGCCCGTAAGATTGTTACTTTTCATTACGTTTTTTTAAACTGAAAATAAGTCTCTCGCTTACTAATGCGGAAAATAATTTTTTTCTTGCGGTTTCATTAAGGGTTTTCTTAAAAATTATATTTTAATATAATAGTCTATTTCTTTAAGAAATTTGAGAATGTTTTTAATTATATTCGATTCAGTTTTTCATATCTGATTTATTGGGTATTTCCTTTTCAAGGGGAGAAATTCTTGATAGGAGAAAATGTGTTTTATGGCTAAAGGTGAGTGACAGATAGGAAAGAGGGTTGTTCGTTAGAACGTGAAAGTCGTTTTTAATGGAAATGACGGACGGAAACTCTTCTCTAGATAGAATTTTCCCTACGTGAATGGTAGAGAAAATGGAGAGATGAAAAAGTAAGACTCTGTTTTGTTTTTAAATCTTCCTGGAGATCCCACTTAAGTTAAAATAATTTGTCCAATATTTTTTTAAAGTGTTTTTAAAAGTCAAGAATTGAGTCAAAGTAGTTAACAGAATCTCCTGTTTGCGTGGCATCTGTGACATTTATGTCTGGTAGGTATTTCCATTAATACCGATGTGACTGAGAATCCAAAGGAATACGAATGTCACATCTCCTCAGAGTTATTATTCAGTAAGTTAAGACATTAAGTTACTTTGTTTGGGAGTAATCAGAGAATCGGGTGAAAATGAAGTTTCCCGCAGTTTGGATTGAGTGCCATCTTCAAGGTTTCTCTGATTATCAATAATTCTGGAGGGAGAATGAAACTAAATAGGTTTAATTTATATATTTTGATGTAGTTGCCCATGATCACTGCTGAGGCAGCTCCGTTCTGAGATTTCGAGCCGTCGGTATAAATTTGTAAGTATATTTATTATTTATTAATGAACAGACGGTCGAAGTGGATGGAGATTTGGGAAAGTAAGATTTGTTCAATGTAATTAACCTAAGATTGAATTTGAGTGTTGATGATGTTCAAAAAGGGAAAGTTAGAGATAGGGGATGAACGAAAGATGGAATGTTTTAAAGTCTCGGAGGTAGAGGAGATCGTGGTTGATAAGTGTAAGTGATGTTAGGTTTAAGTTGAATCTAGCGTGGGCACAGTGTAAGGAGGAGAGAAAGTACGTCATAAGTCAATGTTATAGAGAAAAGGGAGAGCAAGGCGGTGGTAGGTACCAAAAGCGCCTGTAGCAATACGTAAAGCCTCGTTTTGGATGAACTCGAAAAGTTTTTTATGTAGCCGAATCACATTCAAATTTTCCGTACTTAGTTTTGAGAGAGTAGTGGTCTTTCTAATGTAATTTGCTATCAAAGGACTTAACTAAAAAATTGAGACCGTTTAAAGTTTTTGGAGTCAAAGAATTTAAAAATGAGGTTTTTTTTCATTTTTTTTTTTTTTTAAATTTCATCCCACAAAGAGAGTGAAATGGGTGGGATCGCTAAATATTACATAGTTTTAATAGTATTTTCAGAATTTTTTAGGTTTTTTGATTGATGTAACTATAATATAAATATAAAATTATTTATAGTTAAATATATAGGAGGCTGATAGGATAAGGTGGGGGTTAGAAGGGTTGCTGTATATGTATCACTAGCCATGCTCGCGGCTCCGCTCGCGTGGACTTGATTCACTACTATCGTCACTGCTTATTCCTTATGTTACCTAACGTAATAAAATATCAGTCATTATTTCCCCTTATCTCCCATTATTTCTCCTTATCTCCCATTTTCTCTACATAATTTCCATTATCTAGGCTTATCTCTGCTCATCTCTCATTATTTCTCCTTATCTCCCATTATTTCTCCCATTATCTCACCATAACTCCCATCTAGACTTATCTCTGCTTATCTCCCATTATTTCTCGTTATCTCTCATTATTTATACTTATCTCCCATTATCTCACTTTATCTCCCATTATCTAGGTTTATATCGAATTATATAGAACATATGTATAAATTTATAAAAAACACATAAATCGGATAAGTGGTTCTCAAGTGATAAGCGCACTAACGGACAGACAGACAGAGAGAGAGACGTTGCATTTTATATATATTATATTCTTTGCAACATGATATTGTTCCATATTTAATGGTTTAGGCAGTGTATTGCAAGAGAACGCGCTAACGGTAACCTTTTTTTCCGACTTGATTCACTATTATCGTCACTGCTTATTCTTTATGTTACCAAACGCAATAAAATATATCCTATAACCTGGCTAGAGAACATATGTATGTCTTAAAAAAGCACGTAACGCACTAACGGACAGACAGAGAGACGTTGCATTTTATATAAATTATAGATAGATAACCTGGCCAGAGAATATATGTATGTTTAAAAAAAAGCGCGTAAATCGGATAAGTGGTTTTCCACTGATAAGCTCACTAACGGACAGACAGACAGAGAGACGTTGCATTTTATATATATTATAGATATAGATTATTATTATTATTATATAACCTGGCCAAAGAATATATGTATGCATTTAAAAAAAGACACGTAAATCGGATAAGTAGTTCTCGCGTGATAAACGCTCTAATGGACAGACAGATAGACAGAGAGACATTGCATTTTATATATATTATAGATTATAGATTATAGATATTCTCTGCTATATAATATCGTTCCATATTTAATGGTTTAGGCTGGGTATTGCAAGGGAACGCGATAGCGGCAAACTTTTTCCGACTTCATTCACTATTATCGTCACTGCTCATTCCTTACGCTACCTATCGTAATAAAATATAGCCTATAACCTGGCCAGAGAACATATGTATGTTTTTTAAAAAAAGTACGTAAATCGGATAAGTGGTTCTCCAGTGATAAGCGCACTAACGGATAGACAGACAGACAGACAGAGAGACGTTGCATTTTATATATATTATAGATGCTATGAGTCCTTTGCAAGGTTCTTAGATTATAGAAATTAAGGTTTTTTTTATTATTTTGTAATAGAGTAAGGAATCAAGAGAGATATGAGAAACTTCTATAGTTTCAATATCATTATGAGAATTGTTCCAAGATTTTTTTAGATGAGAGAATGGTCAAATTTAGAGTATAATCATTTATTATAAAACGCAGTAGATGCAAAAAGGAGGTTGAAGAGTGACTTCGTATTTGTCTTTTTATAGCTCTATTTCGAGGGTGTTTTCAATCAAAAATATCGAGACAATACATTTTTTCCTTATTTTCATTATTAACATGGGATGAGGGAGTCAAGATACGTTATTCAAAACAACAGCCAAAAGGTTGCTTTCGTTCTGAAAATTTCGATGTCAAAATTGCTCCTCGCATGGGCCACTCATTGACAGAAAAAGTTAATAGAATTTTGGCAAAAGTTGAGGAGGACCGGCACATAAGTAGCTATAACATCGCCAAGAAACTAAACATCCATCACAGAACGGTTCTAAATCATTTGTAGAAAGCTGGTTACAATAAGAAACTTGATATTTTGGGGCCACATGATTTGATGCTAAAAAAATTACCCAGCAACTTTTCATCAGCGAATCTCTACAAAAACATAATGAAATCAAGCTATTTCTGAAGCGGTTAATTATAGACAACAAGAAGTGGATCACGTCCGATAATAATGTTTGAAAAAAATTGTGGTCGAAGAAAGATAAAGTTCCACGAACGATCGCAAAGCCCGTGTTGACGCCAAAAAGGTAATACAGCGTGTATGGTGGAATTGGACCGGAACCATGCATCAAAAACTGCTGCAGCCTGGCCAGACGATTGATTCTGCCCGCATCTTTGATGACTCGGCAAAAACTGATAGAGCTTTGCTGGTAAGTTTTAAGGCAACCATCATATAGCCCGGATCTTACACAGTCGGACTACCATCGTTTCGGTTTCTGTAGAACCTCCTGGATGGTGTTAAGTTAGTCTGAAAAGAAGCCTATGAAAACCACTTGTCACAATCTTTTCCTCAGAAATCACAAAAGTTCTACAGTGGCGGGATTATTGTGTTGCCAGAAAAATAGCAGAAAACCATAGAATATAATGGCATATTAGAGTGGTCACAAAAAATCAATGTTCGCATTTTTTGGGGGGGACGATCCTAAAAGTTGCCAGTTGACTACGACATGAGACTGGTAAAGTTTCAGCTCATTTAGATAACGTTAACCTGTGCCCCAGTAAGGTTGAAGTTTTGACTTTTTATGAAAACTGATTTTCTATGAAAATGTCTAGAAACATTCCAAGATTCAATTACATCGGCTCTCTAGATTTTACTTTATTTATTTTTTAAATATGTACATAAAAAAGGGTTTAGGAGAAAAGAAAAGCAAAAAGGTATAAGAATGAGAAGAAATAATGTCCAAATGCATTTTTTTATTTAAATTTTAGTTATAAAAAGGAAAGCATTATAAATGAAAGAAATTATTATTATTATTTACATTTACAATTTATTATAAGATCAAGGTGGTAATGGCTTGGATAAGGTGGCCTTTGAAGAGTCAGAACAAATTTTCCTGCATTCAGATACGAGTTGTAACAGAAACTTCCGTTGTCTTGAATTAATTTTACACCTCTTTCAACTGTGTTATGGGCAACCTTAAAACTGTTTACTATTTTGTTAGCTCTTAAATAGTGTGAATTGCCACACCATTCGTCGGGATTAGTATTTAAAATGTTTGTATCAATTTCAAATCTCTTGGAAAAATTTAGAGTCTGATGAGACACAAAATAATCAATTTTTTTTGTCCAATAAATCATCCACTTGTTCGAGATTGAATCTTGCTTTTACATTCGTATCATCGTAACTTTTTTCTTCAATGGAAATTAATTTTAGACATTTTGCAACCATACTAGTTTTGACATTTTTTTCTAAAATTTCATCAAAAAATTAAAACGCGATTAGCTCCGAATTGAGATACTACAGATGATTTATCATTTTAGACAGTGCCTTGTCTGCAAGTTCTTTATGAATTTGTCTATATTTCACAAAAGATTTTAACAATTGTAGATCTTGGTTGGGGGACAGAGTGGGCCTAGGAGCGTTAAACCAGGCTTTTACATAAATATTGATTATAAATAAACAAATGTCTGTTACTTGAATGACTTGAAAACTTCTACTTTTTTATTTTGCTCTGTGCTTTTAGATCTTTTAGCGTTTTTTTTGCAGGTTTCTCCCCTCTTCGTACAGTTTTTCTAATTTTGTAATACAATCTTTCAGGTGTCTGTTTGGTATCTTAGCTTTCCTCCAAAAAATTTAAACGTCCTCTGTTGTAAGTTTTGCAGCTTTTCTGGTGTTTAGTTTCACTTGCCGTATATTATAAAATAAACTGCGTAAAACTTGACAATTAGATGGTAATTTGCTAAACGAACGTTGTTGAAATGTTCACTGCTTGAAAGGCAAACGTAAACTAAAACTGTCTGACTTCTCCCCGGGCATCCCAGACAAGGAACAAAAAAGAAGGGGTGTGGATTATGACACACACATTCTCTGATAAAAGAGTCCTTAGCAATAGCTTATTTATAACAAAAACAAACCTTTTAAAGAATAGAACTAAATATCAGGTAGGTACCCACTACCTTGCAATTCGTAAAATTATTTGTAAAGTTAAAACAAATGATAATTGTAAGTCTTATTATATATTGTATAATAATGTATTTGAATAAATATTTATAATACAAAGGGAATAAAAAATGGTCAAAAGTATTTAAGTTAGGTAACTTTGTTGCCATTTTTCACTTTCGTTTTCTAAATAGGTCAAAGGTCGAATTTAAGAATTCTGATCATGTCCGGTCTCTGACATCGTAGGAGTAAAACTTTAAGATAACAATATTTTCTATAAAATAAAACAAGGGTCAAAAAAATCGAACTTTACAGCTTTAACCTCGATGAGGCACGGGTTAACGTCATCTAATCAAGCTAAAACTGTGCAAACCTTATTTTTTAGACAAACGGCAAATTTTAGGGGGATCCCGCCAGCATTACGATGAAAATATTTCCCCCCCTATACCTTGTGACCACCTTAATGGCACATATTTGGTTTAATAAAGTTCTTTCAAAATATAAAAACAATTGTCACAAATTTGACTTTATAAGAAGATTCTTTTTCGACAACCCTTTATACTGATTATTCATAAATTCTAGAATATTCTCGAGAATTGCTGATATTTCCCAACACATATATTTTTATTTTTAATTGAATATTCTACATATTTTCTATGTAGAACAGCTTATAAACAAGAAATATGTTCAAAATATAAACTTGATATATAGAACTAAAAATAAAATTCGCCTTAAAATACTTGAAATTATTATAATTACCTTGAAAATATGGTATGAGCTTACACATCGTAGCACCAAATATGAAATTTCGTAATACTTGTCCAACAAGAGTAAATGGCATGCAAAATACTCCTAAAAGAAGATCTGCTACTGCCTGAAACAAAGAAAATACATTATCTCTATCTCTTTTATTTAGAATTAGAGTGATGTTTATTATAGTTTGCATTGTCAACTTTTTGTTCATAAGCCGAAATGTTGTTTCATGTATATTTTAAAGTACATATTAAAATCAAAAGCGTAGCCAAGATAAATGCAAAGGCGATTACTTCAAGGATAAAAAGAATACTATTTATGAAGCTGCTTATAAAGAGGGAAGAAGTAATCGACAACTGATGAGCAGAGACTCTTCAAAAAAAACCTTTCTTGCATTGGCACTCTAAAAGCTAAACAATTCCAAACACAGCACATTTAAAATCGATGATTCGGGGGCTGGGAGATCATTGACATTTATTTAATTCAATGTAACTTTCAGACTGTAGGTCCAATTTAAAATCGATGACCGAGGGTTGCAAACTTTTCACATAAGATAACCTTTTCGTACAATGCAACTC
Source organism: Pachyrhynchus sulphureomaculatus (assembly GCA_019049505.1). NCBI lineage: Eukaryota > Metazoa > Arthropoda > Insecta > Coleoptera > Curculionidae > Pachyrhynchus > Pachyrhynchus sulphureomaculatus. The sequence continues at coordinate 32,518,541 of CM032449.1, read as the reverse complement.
TACAAACTTTCCTTAATCTATATATATATATATATATATATATATATATATATATATATATATATATATATATATATATATATATATACAGTGCGACCTCGATAATTAAAATTAAATTAATTTTAGTTTTAAAAATTAATTAAAACCTCAGTGATCCGCATTAGTAAATAATTCGAATTACTGAAGCAGAACATTATTTATAATAAAAAACGAATCATTTAATACGAAACAACTAAAAAATAGCACATATATAGAATAATATTTAAAATAGAAGCATATCTTATCAAGTTTTATCTTATTTTGTAAAAAAAATTGTAATTTTTGTTTGCTTGACCCTTCTCTGGTTCATCATAAAAGCAATTTCTATTAATCTTTGAAGTACAAGAACATCACTTAGAGGGATATCATTTTCTTCTGCCCATCTCATGCACACATTGAAGCTTTTAACTGCCTCATCATTCTTCACAGTGTTCTTAACAGTCTGGTTTGTATTAATATTTAACTCTGAATCTTCATTATCACTCTCGTGTTGTTCATCTGTATCATCTATGTCTTCCAGTGGTAACAAATCTTCATCATTTTCAAGCCAATTACATATTTCCACGTTCGTGAGATTCTGCTCAGTGAGAACATTCAGCATATCTGAAATATCTGTTAAATATTTACGAATTAACCAAAAAAATATTAAAAGAAAAATTTCAGCCTTTACCTTTCATTTCTTCATTCGTGGAAAGCAAATGGTGCCGCAATTCACTCAGAGGAATCAGATCTTCAGCATAATATTCAGTGTGTGGCTTGGTATCTGCCATATAAGCCATAATCTTGTGCCAGCACTTTTTCAAGACTTCAGGGCAGACTTTTTCCTATGAATTGCATAGTAGATATACAGTATCTTTTAGGTTAATGCTTTTTAATAACCTAACAAGGCTCTCTTCATTATTTGATAAAATATGGGCTAAATCACTTTTCTAATAAAATAATTTTGTCAGTCTGATTGCATTCTGGTCCATAGGCTGTAAAAGTGCAGTACAATTTATTGGAAGAAATAATGTTCCATGCTCACTAGTCAGCTGCTCTATAGTTCCATGGCTCAAAGCGTTATCAACGATTAGCAGGGCTCTTTCAGGCAAGTTGAGACTTCTTAAATGACTTTTGACTTGACGAATAAAAGAATGATGAAACCAGTCTAAGAAAATTGCTGAAGTCATCCATGCATTGGCAGATGATTTGTACTCAACAGGTATGTTAACATTTTTAAAAGCCCTCGGATTTTTTGCCTTTCCTATCACTAACAACTTTAATTTTTGTGATCCATCAACATTGTAACATGCTAGAAAGGCGGCTTTTCGTAAGGTTTTTCTGACGCCAGGACCGGAATCACATTTGGAAATAAATCTAAAAGAAGTTACACGTCCATAGTGAGTGTCCAAAATTATCTTTAAAATAAATCATATTTACATACCTTTTGATTTTCCCTTGCCTTTTTTTATATCCGAAATTGTGGATGTTCCTACTCCGTACTCATTTGCCTACACTTTTTCACAAGAACTAGTCTTTCTAAATATATCGGACTTTTGTTTTATTGTTAGTGTAATATGTTTTCTTTTAGAAGGCATTTTAATACGTAGGTACATACATGTAAAAAAAAAACGTTTACATACTTATATGAACCACATAAAGTAAAATAGAACGTAGGTAATGTTGTACTTGTGGCAATAAACAAACAACCACAAAGTCCTTAACCTTTAGACGCGATACGCGATGCGTTGTAGGCAAATCAAAAGGCATCTACAGTTTGTGTGAATCCCAGATGTATTAGACTGGAAGTTAGGGGAATCCCCTCACTATCGATTTCAGTTTTCCCATGTAGTTTAAATTAAGTAGATGTCTAAAAACGCAGGTCCGGATTACCTAGTACTATCAAATCCGGATTATAAAGTACACAATGCAATAGAAATGTTTATCCGGATTATTAAATAATCCGGTTTAATGGAGATCCGGATTATCGAAGTGGCAGTATATATATATATATATATATATATATATATATATATATATATATATATATATATATATATATATATATATATATATATATATATATATATATATATATATATATATATACATACAGTGCCACCTCGATAATCCGGATCAATGTTTTTGCCAAAAATCGATATTATTCTTTAACATAGCTTCCTTCAAGAGCAATGCACTTATTCCAACGATCTTTTAAAATTTGGATATCTTTTATATAGTACGATTTGTCGAGCTCTCTAACATAATTCTCAGTTTCTCATTCGATTTCTTCATTTGAGCCAAATCTCTCTCCTCGGATCACATTTTACAAATTTAGAAAGAGATAATATTCGCTGGGGGACAGATCTGGTGAATACGGGGAATGAGGAAGGAATTTGTAGTCCAACTAGTCCAATTTCACAATCAATATTATGAAGTTGTGAGCTGGTACATTATCTTGGTGAAACAACACTTTTTTGATCCTTCAGACGGTCCAATAAGTCAACATAATAGTCTCTGGTGATTGTTCGCCCCTTTCCCAGTCTTTCAATATTATTTCGTCACATCCCAAAAAATATTTGCCAAAACCTTCCCAGCTGATGTTTATATTTTCGGACGTTTCGATCAGCTTTCATATGGTTCCAGCCACTCTGCAGACAGCCTCTTGGACACAGACGTGTGATGATGGATCCATGTTTTGTCTAATATTACGAATCCAGCCGAAATAGTAGCAAACAGCGTTCTGAAGCTTTGACACGTTGCTGTTTTTGATTGAACGAGAGAGTCTGCGGCACCCATCGAGCACATAGTTTTTTCAACTGTAAATATTCATGCAAGATATACTCCACGTATTTTGTTGACATCTTAACGATGTCAGCCATCTCCCTCACTTTCACTTTTGGATCATTCAGAAAAATATGGTGGATTTTGTTGTGTTTTTTGGGGTGACATGAGTGCTTATGCGGCCGCATTTAAGTTCACTAAACCATCGATGTATAGTTACTTTCGACGGAGCAGATGTGCCTTAATACTTCTCAAGCCATTGTTGGATTCTGACTGTATTATTTCCCATGAAAAAGCAATGTTTAACCAACACTCGAAATTCTTCTTGTTCCATCATTTTTGCGAAAGTAGCGGCAGATATAACTCACCAACTAATAGATAAAATGTCATAAAAATTTAACAAGAATCCTCTGAGGGCTAGTACTCTCGGAAGGTCTCCGAATTTTTGAGCCCATATATATATATATATATATATATATATATATATATATATATATATATATATATATACTAGCCGTGCCCGCGGCTCCGCTCGCGTGGACTTGATTCACTACTATCGTTACTGCTTATTCCATATGTTACCTAACGTAATGAAATATCTGCCATTATTTCCCCTTATCTCCCATTATTTCTCCTTATCTCCCATTATTTCTACATAATTTCTATTATCTAGGCTTATCTCTGCTCATCTCCCATTATTTCTCCTTATCTCCCATTATTTCTCCTTATCTCCCATTATCTAGGCTTATCTCGATTTATCTCGCAATATTTCTCCTTATCTCCCATTATTTCACATTTTATCTCCCATTATCTCACCATAACTCCCATTACCTAGACTTATCTCTGCTTATCTCCCATTATTTCTCCTTATCTCACATTATTTCACCTTATCTCCCACTATCTAGGCTTATATCGAATTATATAGAACATATGTATAAATTTATGCAAAAAAAAAAACGTAAATCGGATAAGTGGTTCTCAAGTGATAAGCGCACTAACGGACAGACAGACATACAAAGAGACGTTGCATTTTATATATATTATATTCTTTTCAACATGATATTGTTCCATATTTAATGGTTTAGGCAGTGTATTGCAAGAGAACGCTCTAACGGTAACCTTTTTTCCGACTTGATTCACTATTATCGTCACTGCTTATCCTTTATGTAACCTAACGCAATAAAATATATCCTATAACCTGGAGAGAGAACATATGTATGTTTAAAAAAAAAGCACGTAACGCACAACGGACAGACAGAGAGATGTTGCATTATATATATATATATATATATATATATATATATATATATATATATATATATATATATATATATATATATATATATTATAGATAGATAACCTGGCCAGAGAACAAATGTATGCTTAAAAAAAAAAACACGTAAATCGGATAAGTGGTTCTCCAGTGATAAGCGGACTAACGGACAGACAGACAGAGAGACGCTGCATTTTATATATATTATAGATATACATTATTATTATTATTATATAACCTGGCCAAAGAATATATGTATGAATTTAAAAAAAGGCACGTAAATCGGATAAGTGGTTCTCGCGTGATAAACGCACTAATTGACAGACAGACAGACGGAGAGACATTGCATTTTATATATATTATAGATTATAGATATTCTCTGCTACATAATATTGTTCCATATTTAATGGTTTAGGCTGTGTATTGCAAGGGAACGCGACAGCGGCAAACTTTTTTCCGACTTCATTCACTGTTATCGTCACTGCTCATTCCTTATGGTACCTATCGTAATAAAATATAGCCTATAACCTGGCCAGAGAACATATGTATGTTTTAAAAAAAAAGTACGTAAATCTGATAAGTGGTTCTACAGTGATAAATGCACTAACGGACAGACAGACAGACAGACAGACAGAGAGACGTTGCATTTTCTATATATTAATTAATAACATATATATATATATATATATATATATATATATATATATATATATAGGGACGGAGGGACGGCATATGACTCACCTGCCCCCCCGCCGCCGCCCCTCTGTTTACGCCACAGATTAAAACCATTACGTATCGAAGTGAGTCAATATTATTCGTTGTAATTGGACTGTTACAATAAAGTCATATACTGATTTTTGAACATCGGGCTTAATAAAATTGGGCAATTTAGATTAGCCATCACAGGAGAAGAAAATATATAAAAATTAACACCTTAAGTTTGTAGTATGTTTGTCCCTTAACCGGAGAATAGCTTTGACACAAAGTTGGATAAATTGGAGGCAAAACTATTTTTTGTCTGTTCAAGCTTAAAAGTCTCACTACGTCAGTGGACAAAAATACTATTAGAATAACTGATTTGCAGAATAAATTTGATTACCTTGAAGCATTCTGGGCGTAATTGTTACCAGATTAATGGTATTGACGAGGAAGTAGGTATAGGCTTGGCTAATATTGTAACAAATGTAATTGCTAAGGATAATAGGAATTCAGCTTCAACTTCCAAAGTTACCAATTTTGAATTTTGAACTGAAAAGATATCCAAAGTTACTTTTTGAACAGCATTAATTATCGATGTAGACAATTAAGTATTAAATGTAAAAGAAAAACACATTTAATATGTCATCTGCGAAGATTTAATGCGAATCGACATGAGTTACGGATGAGTGCTAAAAAAGAGTGCTGCAAAATTATGCATGCTCTTCAGGAGGTAAATTATACGTCATGAACTCCCTAAAGAACAATTCAAAATTAATATAATTTATTTGTATTCAACTCTCGTCTTGGTTATTGTTGTTTTCAGTTGTCAGAATCTAGGAAATACAGATACTACTGCTATTTTTAAAAATCATGGGGACTAATTTCTTTGAGAATATGGAAACTAATGGTATCTACTAAATTATTTAATTTGTAGGTTTCTGACAAAAATTTTCATATTTCAGATTAGAAATAAAAGTGTGTTTTGTTGTCTTTTGTCACGATTGTTAAACTAAATGAATTTATTGAGCAAAGCATGTTCGTTAAATTTTGTTTTAAAAACCAAATTTGTTGTTTGTATGAAAATATTGACGAACGATCGGCAAGATCCAAAGTGGTATAAATCGCTTAAGAAACTTAGACTAGCAGTTGAAGACGAATGTGGTTCTGGAAGGCCATCCACGAAGAACAAAAAGACAACATTATTAAAATCATTGGTGTTTTTACTCAGTAATCGCTATTTAATTCTTGGAGATCTTGTAGACCTTTTGATCAGGTCTCCAGTGTAATGTGTATACATATTAAGAACTCGTTTTACTATTTTTTTTTTGGGCCTAGCACACGTGCTGCGGGGAAGTCCTTAAAGCGCTACAGGAGCGACACATGTATCGAAAAAGCGATTCCCTTCAGTCTTGAATTATTCCAAAGAGTTCTCTATATAAAAGACTTCTTGAAAAGGGTTGTAGGAGGAGTAGCAAGCTGAACTTAGTACGGATATGTATTATTAGTGCGACGTGTATTTCTAGCATGCACCGCTTTGGGAGGAATTAAACGAGTTACATTCATAGAATACTTTCCATGAAAATACTTGTAGAGTAGATTCAAGTCGCCATCAAGGTTGCTGGCCAGTTCTGAATTTTCAATCAGGCGAGCAGCTCTCTTCTGAATAGAATCCAATAAATGCAGTGTATGTTTGGGAGCAGAGCCCCAAACATAGGAGCAGAATGCCATCTTTGGTCGAATTTGGAGCTTTATACAGAATTAATAGTTTTTGTGGAGTATAAAGCTTTCTAGTTCGAATTAATATTCCTGGCTTTTGAGGAGCTCTCTATGCTATGATTGCAACCTGTTTATGCCAAGTCATATTTGCTCTCAACGTCCAGCAAATTAAGTGACGATACTACAGGAACAGAGTGCCCCAATATAACTATGTTGGGTTCCAAAACGTTAACTTTTTTAGAAAAAATTGTCGCCTGGGTTTTTGTAGCGTTAAATTCTACTTGGTTACTGTCACCCCAAAATAGAATTTCTTCCAAGTCTTTGTTAAGTTGAACGACCTCCTGCAGATACTTGCATGAGTAGCGGATGTTCGAGCATTCAAAAAGAATGATGAGATAAGCGTACTGTCATCTGCAAAGCTTGGATTCCTGGTCTTTTTCAGCAGACCGTTAATGTAAATGAGAAAGATAGTAGGAGACAGTATGGAGCCCTGGGGCACACCGGCGTTGATAGTGAAGGTGTGTTAGAAAGAAACTCGTCGATTACCACTCGTATAAAGAACTCTCTTTGAGGAAACTTGAGAGCCATAAATTGAACTTTTTAGACATACCAGGAGAGCATAGCTTAGCCAACGATCTATCGTGCCAAACACGATCGAATGCCTTGGATATGTCGAGAGCAACCGCTCAAGATTCTCCACAGTGTTCAATTGCGTTGTTCCAAACATGTGTTATATAAGGAACATAAATAAGAAGATCTTCTATTGATCTATATTTAAGAAACTCATATTGATGGTTTAATCCTTTAAGATGTTTTAGAAGATGCTGATTGATAGCCTTTTCCATGAATTTTGATATTATTGAAAGCAGTGCGACTGGTCGGTAATTGTTTGGCTATTATGCTATGCCGATTATATTTCTCATTAACGTTTCGTTGTATTTTCTATAATACGTAAATGCGCGTAGTATTATCTTTTTGTAGTTTACTATAGGGTCGGAAGGTCCTTTTATATATCAATATTTTGCCTGTAGCCTTTACAGGGTAAAACAAAGGATATGTAAAACGTACAAATGGAGTGAACGAATGAAAACAATATCGATTTAGGGCCAACGAAAATATTTATTAATTTTATTTAGCTTAAAAGTTTGTTTCATGCCCAATAATTAATATCAAATAATATTAAGTGCTAACATTAAACATAAATCATTTACTGTTCATCCATTTACCAAACCATTTCGCCAATTTCATCAGTTAATATAACTTTTCATGCACTTGGATTGACGGATCCTGAACAATTTCGCTACCTCTCGGTGATTGTTAACAAACTCTGACTTTGTCCTTGTCAAGAATTTCTCTGCTGATAATTGGTATGAACGGTCCACGGTACAGGGTCGGTATGCTTTTCATATTAAACTTACAACAGCCAAAGTTACTAATTGTTTTATCTTACTGCTAGTCTTTATTACGTATAAGTATAAGCCAAGAGCCGGTTAAATTAGATTCATTCAAAAACATTATTTTGTAAATTTAAAGCTTTATATATATTTTAAGTTAATAATCACTTTGTCTTATCATCAAAGAAAATGTAATAATAAAGAAACATCCTTTGTTGTCACGTTCTCATGGTAGAAAAAGTTTAATATCCGAAAGAACGTTGATCGAAAGGAAGTTCTTTTTATCGAAAATTGGTTATAAAAAGAGAATAAAAAAGAGAAGAGCCAAAAATGTAAAAAGGATTTTGTTAGAATGGGTTACTCCTTATTTTTTTTTTAAATCTCTTACAAGAATTTATTCAAACCAAAAGTAACCCAAAAATGTAACCACATATCGTCTTTAGGGATGACCTCAGCTTTATGTTTAAAAATATTTTACTTCTTTATTGAGCCGTATTTTAGGTATGGTTAGAGTTTGTAGGTTTTATTAGTTTTATTTTGTTTGTTTTATATTGTTTCTGACCCGTATGTCATTATGCTTTGTATTATTGATTTGTATATGCGTGTGGGACAAGCACATTACAAAGAGAAACAAACTCTTTGTAATGTGCTTGTCCCACAGGATCGAATTTAATTGTCTTATGCATGTTCGCGTTTGTCCTAATCTAGCTTTAATCTCTTCTTCTGATGTTGCGTTTTTTGAAATGATGGTTTCTAGATATTTAAATCTATTGGTTCCTTTGATTATTGTTTTGTTATCTACTTCTAGATTCTCCACGTTTCCCTCCTTTGTTGTTAGATATTCCGTTTTATCAAAATTTATTGCTAATCCTGCTTTAGTGTATTCTTCTTTCAGTTTTCTTACCATATAACTGAGGTGTTCCTCATCTTGCACTATGATTACTTGGTCGTCTGCGAAACTTAGAGTATATAAGTAATCTTCTCGTTTTGGGACTCCCATTCCATTACATTTTTGCTTCCATTTTTTTAATGTTTTTTCGAGGTATATTTTGAATAGTGTTGGGGATGTAGAGCATCCTTGCAATAGGCCTTTTTATGTTTGGAGTCTCTTCCCTATTTTATGTCCTATTTTTATGTTCACTGTGTTGTTTTCGTAGCGAGCTTTTACTGCGTATATTAGTTCTTTGTCAATGCCTATTTCTTTCATTGCGTTCCATAACTTTGTATTGGTACTGAGTCATAGGCCTTTCTTATGTCTATAAAGGCTAGATGAACTTCTCTATTCTTTGCCAGTTTTTTTTTTTCCATTGTTTGTTTTATAGTGTATATGCGGTCTATACATGATTTTCAGGCCGTAAAGCCTGCTTGGTCTTTTCCAATTTTTCCTTCCATATTTTCCTCCATGATATTCTTAATAATTTTTCCATACAAGCGTCCCATACTCGATATTATGCTTAGGCCTCTATAGTTTGTGCATTTTCTGCGGTCTCCCTTTTTAAATATAAATACTATATAAGCTTTTGACCATTCCTCTGGTATTTTTTCTCCATTTATCGGTCTTTGGAACATGTTTCTCAGCATTCGATGTAATTTATTAGACCCGTACTTAATCATTTCATTTACCACACCCCCAGAGCCTGCAGATTTATTATTTTTGAGTGTTTTTGTTGTCTTCTTTACTTCTTCATAGCTTAGTTCTATCTCTTTTATTTCTTTATTCTGTTCTTCTTCAAGGTTCTCTTCTTGGAATTCTTGTCTATCTTCTGTTAGCAGCTTCTTATAATATTCTTCTTCTTCTTATAAAATTAACGCGGTAGAGATGGAGTATTGGAGAAGATGTTGTAGAGTGACACGTATGGAGAGAATAACAAATGAAGGAATAAGAAAGAAGCAGAATGAACATCAAAGAGAACGCAATAAACACCATTGAAGAAAAACGATTAAAATGGTATGGACACATAAGACGAAGCGAGATAATAGGTGGATAAAGAAAATAACGGAGTGGAGCCCTATAGGGAGAAGAAAAAGAGGAACACCCAGACGATCATGGAGAGACGATGTGGACGAGGCTATGGAGGACAGGGGTCTAACAGATGGGAAGATAGAAACGGATGGAATCAGAGGCTGAGAGAAGGAAGACAGCGGCAGCTGTAGAAAATCCTTGTTATATATATATATATATATATATATATATATATATATATATATATATATATATATATATATATATATATTGTTATTTTGTTTCGTGTTTATAGGTAGACGCTTTTTATTAAGATTTTCTTAGATATGGGATTTTTTACTCACTTAAAAAGAAAAAGATTATAAGATAGTTATATTTCCATATTCTTACAATTTGTATATTCCGGAACAACCGTTTATAAAAATTGTAAGATGTTTAAAATAATAAATTTTTTAGAAATAGAGCAGTTATCCTGCTCTATTTATTTCATCCATTCTTATTGGATAATACTTATTTCTTAGGATATCTAATTATTAGTGTTCTGTACTTATATGATAACTTTTACAACTTCGGTGTCCGTCCGTCCGTCCGTCCGTCCGTCTGTCCGATTTTCTCCGAAACTATTTGGCATAAAAAATTGAAATTTGGAACTAATTTAGGAATTGATGACCACATCAGAGAGCCGTGTAGTTTCGAAAGTTAAATTTTGACTTAAGGGGTTAGTTTTGGGAGGTGAAATCAAAAGTGGGGTTTCAAATGAAAGCTTACAAAAACGCGAGTTCAAAAATATATATAATGTGATGTTTTTAAACACTTTTCTTGGTATTATTTTTAAAAAATCGCGTAAAATCGCTGTTCCCCATCACTTATTTTGAAAAATATTAATCAAAAAATTTTGAAAAAATTAGGTTGAGCGAAAATTATCACTAGTGCATTACCATCAATAATTTATTTGGAATATAAAAAAAAAGAAAAATATCAGGGTCATAAGTTCTTGGTTAAGATCGGAAAAAACATTGTTGAAAACTCATTTGTGGTGTGTCTTGTGAAGTCACTGATCATTTTATACCTTCGTAACAAAAATTTTTATTTTAAAAGTAATTAACGTACGGAACACTAATTGCGCAAGTTCAACTTGCACTTGACCGGTTATTTTATAAATAAGGTTTCAGCAACTAAAATTGTACATTATATTATCTAAGGTGTTATTTAAGTAGGTAGAACACCTTCGAGATGTGACTTCTTGTATGATATTAATGTGTACAATAACCGGTCAAGTGCAAGTTGAAGTTGCGCAATTAGTGATCCGAACGTTGATTGCATCTGAAATAAAAATTTTTGTTACGGAGGTATAAAATGATCAGTGACTTCACAAAACACACCCCAATGAGTTTTCAACAAAGTGTGTTTCTAATCTTTACTGAAAATTGATGACCTCGAAATTTTTGTTTTCTTTTTATATATCAGTTAAATTATTAAAGGTAATGAAATCGTGATAATTTTCGTTCAATCTACACCCCGTGGAGAATATTCCAGACTTTTTTCAAAATAATACAAAGGAAAGTGTGCGCATGTAAGACATTATATATATTTTTGAACTCGTGTTTTTACAAGCTTTCGTTTGACACCCCACTCGATGATCTAGTAATTTTTTTTTCTTTCGATTCCACCCCTTAAAACTAACCCCTTAAGTCAAAATTTAACTTTTAAAACTACACAGCTCTGATGAGGCCATCAATTTCTATGTTAATACCAAATTTCAACTTTCTACGTCAAATAGTTTCGAAGAAAACCGATTATGACAGACGGACAGACAGACGGACACACCAAAAACAGACGAACAGACAGACACCGAAGTGATCTTATAAGTGTTCCGTACGAAACACTAAGAATATATAATATAATATAAGACCTATAAAATGATCGACCTTAGTCCTAATGTTTACATAGAAGCATTTAAAAAAATGTTGTTTTAGACATACTATATATTTTAATTATTTTTGTGTCACTAATAAAAATAATACTAATTAAACGAATATATATATATATATATATATATATATATATATATATATATATATATATATATATATATAGAGGGGAAGGTTAGTTTTGACCGACTAGCTAAACTAAACAGCAAACTTGAAATTCAAGTAAGCGGTCATGGGAATAGGGTTAAAAGGTTCTTAACACCATTTTAGCTCCGCGAAGCTTTCGAAAATATTTTATTTTCTTCTTCAGGGCTACAAATACAGTAGACTATAAGTATTCTAAGATTTAAAACAGAAAGCAAGTCAAATTATTAACATTAAAACTACTTACTGCTAGGCAGTGCTTTTTAGGTAAATTTCGAACAAAAATACTTTTAAAGAATATGAAAACAGTTTACTCCATTTTGTTATGTATGATACGAACAACTGTGTGCATCTAAGATGCTTTTATTCAAATTTTTTTTTTATATATTTTACATTCCTGTTAAGGCTATCGTATTTTTACCTCCTGGTAAAGTAGTGGTTGATATATTCTAAGGAAGGTAAAGACCTAGATATTTTGTTTAATTTTTCAAAAGTTTGTAGAAGTAAAAATTGACAATAGGTTATTGTTTCAGAGATATGTCTGATACATGTTGTGTATTTTCATATAATCATCATATGATCTGCAATAGATTAGAGAAAACTGAGCTTAAATCCTCAAAGTCATTTTTTATATTAATATAATTAGGTTTTAGGTGGATTTCCACCATTTCCCTAAAGATTCTTTTGTTTACGCTTCTGTCCTTGCACAAGATTTTGGTTTCATTGAAATTAAATTCATGTGAAAATTGATTAATATGTGAAGCAAATGCGAATGAGTTTTTATTAAGTCTACAATCGCTTTTGTCAGAAATGATTCTGTCTATTAGGACCCTATACATACTTTCTCACACTGAGTGTAAGGTAGTATACAGCATCCCAGTGAGAATGCTGTTGTTACTAATTCTGCCCAACCAACTGATTTTAAGCAGTCAGTCAGTCAGTTAGCGTCTACACTTCCATGCCGTACAAGAAAACCGGAAAGATATCGCAGCCTATCATTTTCGTCTGTGGTCGTGACTAATTAAGATTTTTTGTTCTTCATAAATGTGGCTCGAGCCTTCTCTATTTGAATTTTGACTTCCACCGTCGGATCCCAGTGGTCGTTGATATTGCTACCGAAAAACATCAATTTATCAACTCTCTCTACCTGCGTGCCACTGACTGTAATATCACCATCATCAATATTGAATTCTTTGCTTATAATCATATATTTTGTTTTATTTGCATTGAGTCTTAAACCAAACTGTGTACAAGTGTCAATTATTTTACTCATAAGTTTTTGTAGATCTTTTCCGTTATTAGTGTTAAGTAATGTATGATTGGCGTATCTAATGTTATTTATGTTAACGCCGTTGATGTTGATTCCTTCAGTAGTACCATTGAGTGCTTCACTGGATATCACCTTCGAATAAAGGTTGAACAACAAGGCCGATACTTGTTTCATAATCAATAACTAAAAAAATTCTGATTTTTGTAAAACAACGCCCCCTAGTTATCGACAACAACCTAATTCTGTATCAAAAGGTATCATATTCGATGAATCGGTATCAGCCACAGGCAAAGGCGAGAGGATCGCTTGCGTCCGTATCCGATATGGTACTTCAAAAGAAGATACCCGGTACTAAATATATTTGTAAAATTTTTCTTGAGAAAACATGACGAAACTGTATTTTATGAAAAAATTACGCAGATATGATATATAAATATGGGCAAGGGCTTAGAGTCAAATCAGAAAATTATTTTCTTCGATCCAAAATAGGAATATTAAGGAATACGAGAACCTGTGCTTTTGGCCGGCAGTTTTTTATGTCAAATAATAAATGAAAATGTTAATAGTAAACTAAAAAAAAATATGTATTGTGCCAAGGAGTACACTTTTAAGAGTCTGTCAAGTAAAAACGTGGCAGCTCGTATTTTTTAAAAAATGTGTTTCGAAAAATTTTTTTGCTATCAGTGTATTTTCTGGTGTGCTAGCAATAGCACAATCACCTTAGTAAGTTGTCCAATCGCCTCCTGCATGAAAAATCGCCTGACATCTTCGGGGCATGCTATCGAATGGTCTCATGGGACACATTCAAACTGGATTTTCTTAATTTTGCTGCTCCTTGACGCAGTATCAAATCAAGACACGATTCGTTTTTGAAATTTTGGAGTGATTTTGCCTACCGAGCCACGTTTTGGCATATCGTCGACATTTTTCGTCTCGTTAAAATGATTTACTCATTTTTTAACAAACGATACCGACTCACTGTAGATCAGTGATTCCCAAAGTGGTTCAGGTGGACCCCCAGGGGTCCACGGGAGACTCGACGGGGGTCTACGTTGGCGTGAAAAAAAATGGGGGTTCACAAATTGTAAGTGGGGGTCCACGAAAATTTATCTGGTTTCGATAGTAAAGAATAAAAATGTTGGCTTGGCTTTACCTAGCAATGTAGGCAGATAATACACTACTCAAAAAAATTAAGGTAGCAAAAAAAAATTCCAAATTTTTCGGTGATTTTTGACAGGCTGTATTTCGGTGAAAAATGGTCGCATTGAGGCTTTAGAAAAAAGCGTTTTGAAGCTTTAAGGTTCTAATTTTCAGATTTTTTGGCTAAAATTTTTTACGAGCTACGGTTCTCATGCAATCCTAACACGGGCTTGAAAAAAATTTTTTCAGTTAGGCCGGCATATGGATCAGATAACCTGTTTATTTAGCATTAATTTCCTTGTTTTAAAACCTCCCTTAATTTTTTTGAGTAGTGTATTTTAAGAAGGTCAGCAAGTGTTACTTGTAAAAACTTGCATATTCGATATTCAGTACAACGCGCGTCGAGACTTGCAAAGCGCCGCCCGCCCGGCCGCAACGCAACCCGTTCAGACGTGCAAAGGGACGAAATACGACTTGTGTTGTGCTTGCAATCTTGCATAAACTTGTTTGATTCTTCACCAATATAAATACGAATGCCAAGGACAAACGTTACTCATTTGTTTCCGAAATTTTGAAAAGAAAAGTGTGAGTGAATCGATGTCAGTGTATGCCAGTGCCGGAAAAAGTAAGTATCTGCCTATTTGTTATTCATACTTTAATTTTATAATGTAATAATATTATATTTGTAATACTCGCGTGTAGTAAATACGTAATAAAAATTAAATACTGAACAGGGCCATTATTCGATACTTCTATAAAAGAACAGAAAGCCGAGAAAGATTGAACTTTTAATACTTTTTATTATAAAATTATTTATTTACACGACTGTGGTGATTCAATATAGGAGAGATATATGATTGACCTGCATGTTTGTACATATTTCAGTGCCCTCGTACTTGCTAATGCTAAATGACTAAAAATATTTTCATAAATTGTACGTGTCTTTATGTACCACTCGTAACGTACATCAAAGTAATAAATAAATCATTAAAATCGCGAAGTTTTGATGTCAAAATATTCTTTAAAAGCATTTTCTCCCGAATTTACAGAAATGTATTAAAATATAATTAATCAAAAAATATTTTATAATACATTAAAATAGGTTCAGCCGTTTTGGTTTTTTCATTGCAATAGCCTTATCCTGTTAAAGTCGCCTTATGATTACTAAAACAAACATTTTTTTCTTTACAGGTAGGTAACTGATACGAAACATGGCTGATTCTAAGAAAAAATGTCGACAGTACAGTGTGGATTATTTGAAATTTGGTTTTCTTCCGTCAAAGGCAGACAAACGATTGCCCATATGCCTTTTATGCAACAAAGTTTTAAGCAATGACTCTATGAAACCATCGAAGCTCGAAGATCATCTAAGAAGGTGTCATCCTGATAAAATAGTAAAGATTTAAAATATTTTCAAACATTGAAGGAAAAATATGAAAAGAGACCCACCATGCACAGTATGTTCACTTCAACGTCTCAAGGTAACGATGATGGCTTGCGGGCATCTTACAATATCTCATTGCTTATAGCGAAATCTGGAAAATCGCACACCATCGGAGAACAGTTAATTTTACCCGCTGTTGAAGAGGTTTTAAAAACTGTTCTGCACAAACCTCCATTTGACGTACTCAAAAGAATTCCTTTGAGTAACAACATTGTACAAAGACGTATTGATGAAATGAGCTCTGAAATTGAAAGCTTCTTGTGTAATTATCTGCAAACAACTCATTTTTCTATTCAACTGCACGAGTCAACTTTACCTGGTAATGAAGCATTATTATTGGCATATGTTCGATTTGTTATGAACGAAGAAATCCATGAAGAGCTGCTATGCGCGAAAACTTTGGAAACGGACACTAAAGGCGAATCAATATTTAATGTC
Organism: Pachyrhynchus sulphureomaculatus; assembly: GCA_019049505.1. NCBI lineage: Eukaryota > Metazoa > Arthropoda > Insecta > Coleoptera > Curculionidae > Pachyrhynchus > Pachyrhynchus sulphureomaculatus. The sequence goes on along the minus strand of CM032449.1, from coordinate 32,502,327 downwards.
TTGAGTGATTTTTTTAAGGAAAAATCGATTCCATTTACAAACATTATTTCGGTGGCAGCAGATGGAGCTCCTGCCATCTTCGGGCGATATAGTGGGTTTATAAACCATCTTAAAAGAATTATACCAGGAGTAACTGCAATTCACTGTGTCATCCACCGACAACACCTGGTAGCCAAAAATTTGAGTGATAGATTGCACCAATCGCTTCAGTTTGTGATTAAAGCAGTTAACGAAATAAGAAGCAATGCGTTGAATACCCGTTTTTATTTGCACAATTGTGCGACGAAAATGATGAAGACTTCCAACGATTGCTCTTACATACTGAAGTACGCTGGTTGTCGAAAGGTGCATGTTTAACAAGATTTTACTCACTTTTTGAATCAGTTTTAGAGTTTCTGGAAAGTAAAGATCCAGATTTAAAAGAAAACCTGATCAAATTAAAAGCACTTGTCGCGTATTTGACAGATTTGTTCAAAAAATTTAATGACATTAACTTGCAGTTAGAAGGGGACAGCCTAAATTTAATAAAAACAAAGGGTATAATTTCGGCTTTTCTTGGCAAATTGAAATTTATGAAGCAAAATATTAGTCGGCGCGAATTCTCCCAGTTTCCAAACTTGTCATAGGCAGAATGTCTTGATGAGGATTTTCAGACATACATTCAACATTTAAATGCCCTGCATGATGACTTCAAAAATAGATTCGAAGATATCCTGATGACGGAAATACCACCATGGATCATAAATCCATTTGATGAAACGGAAGTGGCGAATGTGGTATTACAAGAGGAGCTACTCGAGCTTAGCACCAATGAGGAGCTGAAGGTGAAATTTAAAAAAGGCTATCAAACATTTTGGCTGCAGGCAGAAATACCTGAAAACTATCTTGGGCTGTGGGAAATTGCGAGAAAACTTTTGATAACGTTTCCCTCGTCATACCTTGTCGAAAAAGTTTTAGTGTCGTTACAAACCTATTAACAAAAAAAAAGGAGCAGATTGAACATCACAGAACGGGGAGATTTGCAGTTGTTCCTTACAAAACTGAAGCCAAATATTGATAATTTGCTGTCAATCCATCAAGTACATCCCTCCCATTAAAATTATGACTATTTTTTTTTTAATTGTTGATTTGCATTGTTGAAGTTACGGTACGTTATTAATGTTTAATTTTAAGTCTGTAATCATATTATTTTAATAAATAGAACACATTTTTACCACTCTGAATTTAGGGTTGGAACTCAGCCACGACGCAAATTTCCATCGTTAATCTTCACATTTTTTGACGAGTTTTGGGAATATGGTAGAAATGTAGCAGCAGGGGGTCCACCGAAACCAGTAAAATTTTGAAAGTGGTCTACGAGAAAAAAAAGTTTGGGAACCTCTGCTGTAGATGGAATAACACAAAAGCTTTTTGGTAATTAAATTTATTGTATTATGTTTTGATATATATCCTATAAAAATAAGGGGAAATATTCGGTGTATTTCTATCATTTGCGGGTACAATACCCACAGATTTTATCAAAAAAATTTCACCCTTTATATTTGAAAAAACGCTCTCTATCTTGTGAAGGCAATAATTTTTTGTAATTCTGATTAAAGGAAAAAGCTAATTAATAATTTTAAGCCTCGAGAAGAATGAAATCGTAAATTAGAATAATTTTCTCAAGTATATTAGATATTTTTTCATAGTAAAGATGGAAAATTATATAAGCCGGCCAATTAAAATCTAAGTTACAGATAAACAAAGAAAGTTATGGTATGACGTCAACATCCCTTAGTTTAAGCAGTCATAACTAAATTATCCCGCGTCAAATTACTTGTATACCACTGTATAACGAACGATCTCTAGTCTAGAGTAGAGCAGCTCGCGTTAAAATACATTTTGTAATTAAATGTTCGCCCTATCGCCGGTTTAAATTAGGTAGAACTATCATTTTACAACACTGTAAACAAAAGAGCGTTGGAAAGATGTTTTTAGCAACCAAAATTTGGGGGGATTAATTCTCTGCTTGTAACGAACTTTTTGCTATCGTATTTGGTTTCCTCACAAAAAACTAAGTTTGCTAGTAAGCGAATTTCTTGTTGTGCCAAATAGAAAGATTGTAAATTGAGTAAGCCTCTTAATGGTTAAAATTCCGTTTCAAGACTTGAATGCCTCTTATACCGGTGACGACTTAAAATTTATTTGGTTTTGGTTTGATATTTAATCAAAAGTTCTATGCATATTTTGGTAAACGCACTGAAAAATGCTATTTAATGTGTTACGTAGAAGGTGCCATTTAAACAAAAAAAACCTAGTTGGCTTTGGAATCTGTCAGATTTAAAGTAACAAATTTTTGGTTTTCATGTTTAACTTCCTCATAAAAAAATATTTTGATTGGTCAAAATAAAATTTTTGTCCAGGTGATCATAAAATGCAATTCTAAATTCATTGTCCCAATAAACATTTTTAATAATTTAACAACCAGAACGACTTTGGGACTTTAACTTTAGAAAATTAAAATTTCTTGCCAAACAACAATCGGCATTGTAAAATCATTTTTTGGGCTTCAAGTGATGCTGAATCTACCTATAAATTCACTTTTTTTTCTAAATTTAGTAATAAAAAAATCTCATATGTCGCACACTTCCTGCCCCTCACTGTACATATATATATATATATATATATATATATATATATATATATATATATATATATATATATATATATATATATATATATATATATATACAGATATATATATATATATATATATATATATATATATATATATATATATATACAGATATATATATATATATATATATATATATATATATATATATATATATATATATATATATATATATATATATATATATATATACAGGGTTACAGGGAAAGTCGTCCTAGATAATTAAGGACGTTATAGTTTAGGTCGTTTCTGATCGATTTGACTCTATGACATGATGTCCTAAACCTAACCGTTTTCGAGATATTGAAGTTTAAAAATTTTTCTAAAAAAACATGTTTTTTTGCTTTTATATCGATTTTTTTTTTATTAGAGGTTCTCGAGTGCGATTTTTTGGTTATTTTTAGTTAGTCTGTATGTCAAGTATCAAAAATCATCAAAAAAATTTGAACTAGTTACTAACAGTTTCAATGGCGGCTTGTTAATATTTCTAAATTACGAATTTTTACCAAGTGTTTCCTACTTTAAATCAATAAAGAGAAAAAAAAATGTATGGAAGTTATTCTGCAAATTATTTTAAAAACTTTTACGTCTTTTTAGCTATCAAAAAAGGTATAATACTAAGAGTTTAATAGGAAAACTGTACACAGAATGACACCTAAAGCGGGCTCGGGTAGCAAAAGGTAAATTTTTAGTTCTAGGTGAAAATACGAAAAATACACAAATAAAACAAAAAACTACTAATATTTCTTATTAATTATAATTCATGTTCTATATGGTCGCCCCTATTTCTAACACAAATTCTCATTCTTTTTCTTAAATTACTTTTCACAACGCTGGTTGTGAGGTGCTGCCTCATTTCGTCAGCCGCATCAATTATTTTTTGTCTTAGGACATCCACGTTTTCGATAGGAGTCATCTGGTCGTATACGAGACTTTTCATGTGACCCCACACATAAAAATCCATCGGTGTTAGGTCTGGGCTTCTCGCCGGCCAAGGTATGGGTCCGTCTCTTCCAATCCATTTGTTGGGATAATTGTCATTGAGCCATGCACGAACACTTCCTCTGTAGTGAGCTGGGCAGCCATCGTGTTGAAAGTACATGTTTTGTCTCAAACCAATAGGTAGGTCTTCCATCAAATTAGGTAAATCGTTCCGCAAAAAATTGTCGTATTCCTCGCCATTCAAATTATCTGGCAGGAAGAATGGCTCAACCAAATAATTTGAAATTATACCCATCCACACATTTAAGCTGAATCTTGTTTGTGATCCTTTCGTTCTTTTTTGTTTTGGGTTGCCTTCCTCTTTAGAAGCTCAATAGTGGGCATTGTGGTAGTTTGTAAGACCGTCTTTGTCGAATTTCGACTCGTCAGTCCATAGTATTTTCTTAAAAAAAGATGCATCTTCGACATCGGTATTGAGCATAAATGTGCAGAATTCTAATCGTCGTAGCGGATCCCCTTTTTCAATGACTTGCACGGGCGTATAGTGGTAAGGGTGATGTCCAACAGTATGCATTACAAACCATGCCTTCCACTGCGAAATACCAAGCTGTTGTGCGACAACATTTGTAGATGTGGTTGGGTCCACCTCAAAGAGACGTCGTATTTCGTTTTCTTCGTCTTCGTCAAAGATACGTGGTCGTCCCATGTCAGTCCGCCGTCTTTGTACGGAACCAGTTTCTCGTAGTCTTCGATAAGTTCCATCAAATATGCTAACATCAGGTACACGACGAGTAGGATATCGCAGTATGTATTAATCACGTGTACGCGACGACACTCCTTCGCAAAATCCGTAACAGATTAGGATGTCAGCATATTCCTCGTTGGTATACGTTGCCATATTCACAAGCAAAGATCAAAATTCAGTTACGAGCCAATTCACACAGTCCCAAGATGAAACACAGATATTTTTGAAAAGCACGGTATAGCACATCTACCACGGACGAATCGCATGAGCAGACTAAAAATCATTCAATAATGTTTAGTGAACAGAAAATGTCACTCGCACAGAGAGTACCCCGACCGGAAAAAATGCTTACCCAACCCTCTTTATTGTTTGAAGGTGCAGGTAGTAAACCGGTAATTGGTAGTATCTAAATTCTATTATTATGTTACTCTACATTTGGGCCTATTGAAATATCATTTTCTTAGAATTTTCAATAGATCCAGTAGATATTATACCGTTTTAGATAGCTGAAAAGTCGCAAAAGTTTTTAAAATAATTTGCAGAATATCTTCCATACATTTTTTTTTCTGTTTATTGATTTAAAGTAGGAAACACTTGGAAAAAATTCGTAATTTAGAAACATTAACAAGCCGCCATTTGAAACTGTTAGTAACTAGTTCAAATTTTTTTGATGATTTTTGATACTTGACATACAGACTAACTAAAAATAACCAAAAAATCGCACTCGAGAACCTCTAATAAAAAAAAATCGATATAAAAAAAAAAAAACATTTTTTTTTTAGAAAATCTTTAATGTTCAATATCTCGAAAACGGTTAAGTTTAGGACATCATGTTATAGAGTCAAATCGGTCAGAAACGACCTAAACTATAACGTCCTTAATTATCTAGGACGACTTTCCCTGTAACCCTGTATATATATATATATATATATATATATATATATATATATATATATATATATATATATATATATATATATATATATATATATATATATATATATATATATATATATATATATATGTATATACATATAAATATACTACTGTGATCAAAAATAGTAAGACTTTTAAATTTAAATCACCCGGGCATTTCCAAATCGGATTAATTTTTTTTCGTTAGGTTGGCAGGGCCTTAACTGCCATCTGTGTCAAATTTTAAGACCATAGCGTCAGTAGTTAATAAGATTCGCTTGCATTTGTTCAACAACAAAAGTGTGTTTTTCAATTTTTAACATGAGTGAAAAAATTCAGCAAAGAAGTTGCATTAAATTTTGTTTTAAAAATGGTTTTTCGGCTTCCCAAACGTTCGAAATGATAAAAAAGTCATTTGGTGATGATGCTCTATCCAAAGCAAGTATTTTTGATTGATATAAATTGTTTAAAGAAGACAGAGAACATGTGGAGGACGATGAACGTCCTGGTCGTCCTTCAATATCTACCGATGAGAACCACGTCAAGCAATCAAAAATCGTTTTCGAGTGCTAACGGTGAGGCCAGACCGAAGAAACCACGCCAAAGTAAGTCGAAAATCAAGATGATGTTAACAGTTTTCTTCGATTATTGTGATGTTCATTATGAATTCCTTCCGCCTGGCCAAACAGTCAACAAGGAATATTATTTGAGTGTTATGCGTCGTTTGCGTGAAACTATTCGTCTCAAGAGACCGGAATTATGGGCCGATAACTCTTGATTTTTTCATCACGATAATGCGCCTCCTCACACAGCATTGGTTCTTCGCGACATTTTCATCAAAAATTCAACTCATATCATTCCGCAATCGCCCTATTCTCCTGATGTAGCTCCGTCGGAGTTCTGGCTATTCCCTAAACTCAAAAAACCGCTTCGAGGACCGCTTTGAGTCCACTGAGGAGATTAAAACCGAATCGAAGAAGGCGTTAAAGGCCATTCCAAAAATCAAATTTAACAACTGTTTAGAAGACTGGAAAAAACGTTGGCATAAATGCATTGTATCCAAGGGGGATTACTTTGAAGGGGACGAAATTAATTTGGAAAAATAAATAACCCGTTTGCGTTTTATTTTAAAAGTCTTATTATTTTTTGATCACAGTAGTATATATATATATATATATATATATATATATATATATATATATATATATATATATATATATATATATATATATATATATATATATATACATACATACATACATACATACATACATACATACATACATATCGGTTTACAACTTTCTCCAACGTTTTCCGACCTCCAATTTCCATATCTTTCGGTCGTTCCATAGATCTTCCAGGTTTCCTTCTTCAATTTCCCTGTCTATCCCCTCTCGCCAACTTGTTCTTGGTCTACTTCGCTTTTTCCTGCCTGCCGGTTGTCATTTCAGTATTTGTTTTGGGATTCGATCTTCATCCATTTTTTGGATGTGCCAAAACCATAAAAATTGTTTGGTTAGAATGTCCTTTGTAATACTGTGTTTGATTCCCATGATTTCTTTAACACGTTTATTAATGACTCTTTCTCTTCTGGATATCCCCGCTGCTTTGCTCCAGAAGTCCATTTCCTCATTGCTCTCAGCGTGGCTAATGCTCTTTCCTTCTGAGGCCATACTTCACAGGTATGTAAGGTGATACTTTTAACTATGGTTTCGTACATCCTCTTTTTGCTGGTTTTATTTCTAGATTTATTCCATAAAATGCTGTTTAGCAATTTAATAGCCTTTCTTCCTGCAGTATTTCTCTCTCTTTCTCTTATTACCCTGTCGAGTTTTCGATCCTTCGAAATTTTTATGCCCAGTTACTTGTAGTCGGCGCAGTGTTTTATCATATCCCTGTACATAAAATAATTTGTGCCTAAGTATTAATTACAATAACCTATTTTTGTGTTGTACTACTTCATAAGTTTCACTTCCCGGTTTTAGCTTCTTAAATATTAATTTTAAAAGTCATTATTTTTATTCTTTTTAAAGTCACTACTTTTTACTACAACAGAGCAATTAACCAATAAAATTAGTAAGATTTCTTATGTGTTTTTGGATCTATTGTTTTATGAAACAAAATTAAAAAAAATAAAAAATAATATTTTCAAAATTTATATGTCACTAGTGGCTCTGGTGGCAGGTTGTTTGAAGGGGTTTTATTTGGAAGATATGACTTGGATAAAGAAGTTATATAGACAAAAACAGAATAAATGATATGTTTATGTTTTTTATGTAGATAGCGTGACGGTTTTTATATATTTGTCGGCGTTTTTTTGCCGTTTTTCAATAAATCACGCATAATATTAAAAGAAATTAGCTGAAATCAACTATGGGGAAATACGTTAAACCAAAAATGAACTAATGGAAATTTTTAGAATAAGTGAAGATTATGTTGCCATGAACACATTCTCTTACGACTGGTTTTAGATATAACTAGAAATAAAAATTTAAACAACTGTTTAAGATCACCACTTATGTTTATTATATTATTGCTGACAATTGTTTCGACACACTGTGTCTTCTTCTGGAGCACGATGTAGATTAACTAACAAAGTATGTTACAGGTTTTAGATGGATTGCAGTGGTGTAATATTACAGTTATTCTTAGAAAAACAAACTCTTCCGAGAGAAATGGGTTAACATTTTTCGTAAGTGATGCAACTCTACAAAAACTCATCTTAGAATAAAAGACTTAAAAATAATTTTATAGTGCTCCGTCGATAGTTTAGAATATTGAAATATAAAAAAAGTGTAATTAATTGTTGACTGTCAGTAATTAATTACTTTGAAAGATAACAATTTTTATTATTTTATTTATTAAATTTGTTGTGCAAGGCTTAGTTACTTCCTCCTTAACAATCAACCACGTTGTTTATTTTTTGTTGTTTACCGGTGGCAGAGCGAAAACAATATTGTCATTTTATTAATGAATTAATTTCTTTAGGGTCAATTTTTTACTTTATTATTAAGATCCGCCTTTTAAGATGAATTTTCTGCAATCGGTCTTACTACAAGGATGTACGAATTTTAATATATTAAATGATTTTCATAAAACCCTGGAGTCAACAAATATGGCATCCACCATGCACTAAACTTTCCATTTTTAGAACTTCATGTAGTCGTTCATATGAGATGCTTACTGCTTAGTGTGACGATCTACCATCACGGTACCAAGAATTGTATCTACCATTTCTGGAGCGCTCATCCGGCCACGTTTAAATTCATTTATCCAGTAATAAGGGGCCTTTAGTGCTGGTGCAAAGTCTCCATGAACTTCCCTCAGTTCAGTTTCTATCTGGGCAGCAATCCACTTTTTTAAATAAAAATGTTTCATTACTGCACGGTACTAGGCTTAATTCATTTCTACAAGAGTTGTAAGACCAATCACTTACGATAGCTCTCAACAAACAACTGCGCGATGCATCTATTTGAAACTTTGAACACAACCGTTACAAGAATCACGCTTATTACCGTTACAATTATGCCTCTTAATAAAATTTCCCGCCATTTTATAGGGATTTACCAGATTTATCAATGAAGATTTATACTTTTCAGTTAGATAAGGTCACTCTATGATTCTTCAAACCAGTGGCGATTTGTCTACCAAATTATTCCTCTCTTACATCCCTGAACATATTTTCTGTAATTTTTCTCAAATATTCTTTTCTGTATCCATTGTGTCTTGAATATCCTGGCCTTATACGAGGCTGGTTTGAAAAGTCCGTGCAAAGTCCGAGAGATGGCACCACCGGCGCGTATCGAGGTCATGTTTAGTTAGTAGCATCTCTTGAATGAACGCACACCAAGTGTGCCATATTGGTCTATTTCTTTGTGTTTGGCATTCGTGTGAATGAAATGGACGAAAAAGAATTTCGTGTGGTGATTAAACATTACTTTATGAAAGGCAAAACGTCTCAGGAGACTAAAGAGAAGCTTGATAAACAATATGGTGACTCTGCACCTTCGATTAGAACAGTTTATAAGTGGTTTCAAAATTTTCGGACTGGCCATATGGCCACAAGTGACGCTGAACGTTCTGGACGGCCTATGGAGGTTACGACTCTAGAAATCATTGATCAATTCCATGATATGGTGATGGATGACAGAAGAATTAAGGTGCGTGAGATTGCTAGTGATGTGGGCATCTCGACTGAACGGGTACATAATATTTTGCATAAACATTTGGACATGAGAAAGCTATCCGCAAGATGGGTGCCGCGATTGCTTACGCTTGACCAAAAACGGAATCGTGTGAAGTGTTGCAAGGATGGTTTGCAGCTGTTCCAGAAGAATCCGGAGGACTTTAAGCGTCGTTTCGTCACTGTGGATGAAACATGGATACATTACTATACTCCTAAGACCAAACAACAATCTAAACAATGGGTTACCAAGGGGGAATCTGCACCAAAAAAGGCGAAGACCGTTCCTTCGGCCGGAAAGGTTATGGCGACTGTCTTTTGGGATTCGCAAGGGATAATCCTCATCGACTATCTGGAAAAGGGTAAAACTATTACAGGTGAATATTATTCATCGTTATTGGACCGTTTGAAAACCGAGCTGCAAGAAAAACGCCCGCGATTGGCCCACAAGAAAGTCCTTTTCCATCACGACAACGCACCAGCACACACCTCAGCAGTTGTGGTCGCAAAATTAATGGAAATAGGGTTCCAACTCGTTTCACATCCCCCCTATTCTCCAAACTTGGCTCCCTCGGACTACTATGTGTTCCCCAATTTGAAGAAATGGCTGGCAGGACAAAGATTTTATTCAAACGAGGAGGTGATTGCAGACACTAATGGATATTTTGCAGACTTGAACAAATCCTATTATTCGGAAGGGATCAAAAAACTAGAACATCGTTGGACGAAGTGTATAAGCCTAAAAGGAGACTATGTCGAAAAATAAAAAAGGTTTACCCCAAACACATAAGTAGTTTTTATTTTTGCACGGACTTTTCAAACCAGCCTCGTATATCTTAGATTTTGTTTTAGTTGTACGTGTAATATAACTTTTTCCATACTATAATATTTAAACATCCTGGCATTGTTTTAGACTCCTCTATCTGGTTGTTAACTTCGCTTTTCACTCGTTTCAAGCTAGATACGTGTAATGTAATTCCGAAACACTTCATTTTAATAATTTGATTGTTACACTTTTCATTTCCAGTCTACTCTGATCAACCCTTTAGCAATTTGTAAACAATTGTGTCAACTTTGTGAACTATCCTAGCTTCAATTCGGCTACGTCCATGAACACTTCAGATTATTTGTAACATAGTTATAGGGATTTTTTTCATGGTACAGAAAGGGAATTACGTTAATTGGTTTTATTCCGTCGAACGTAAAAAGCAGATCCATTGTACTTGATTGTTTATTCCGTAATTTATCTTATGACAAATGCAAAGTTCCTGTTTGTGTTAGCATGTTATTGAACATTTTTTTTGTCATTGCCTTCTTCCTTCTCAAAATTTTTTTTGAACTGCAGTAATTGTATGATTGTCTTCTACACATTGTGTACCTGCTTGTGTTTTGAAAGTTTTTGGTTAGTGATAATAATTGTTTCCTTGTTGCTATTTTTTTTTAGACCACCTTAAAAATTCATTTGTTATTTCATCTTTACTTGCAATCTTTCTTGCAATTTCTTCAGTTGTTGTATCTTTTGTGTCAGCATTGGGCGCAACGTGCAATTCTAGCATGTCTCCGAAATCGCCATAATTTACTTAGAATGAAAATTTCGGTTTTCTAGAAGTGTTATTAAAAATAATACAATCACATAAACACGTACTATAGTATATAAATTAAATTTTGTTTGATAAAATGCGAACTTCCGAATTCTGTGGAAAGGAAATTGCAAAATCTTATTAGCTCCCACAGGAGAGTTAACAATTGTTCGTTTCCTCTACCTTGCTTTTACTGGAATTATCCAAGGAGATATTCTCTGGAGAATTTTCAGATATTTTATAATAAACTAATTTTTTTGAAATTGCGTGTTCATAGGCTAATAATGATGTAAAAAATGTTAAAAATTTCTTGGAGTAAACACGTAACCAATGAACCTTTTTAATAGAGAACGAGAATGTCTAAACATTGTTAAATTAAGAAAGATTTCATACTTTGGATATACTCGTATACTCAGAAATAGTATATACAGTAGAACCCCGGTTATTCGAAGTAACGTGGAAGGGCACCCTCCTCGGATAACTGAAAACTCGGATAATCCGGATTTGTTTTTTATTCATTCAAAAAATAAACACCAATACTTTTAACCGATGTATTAACGTTTTTAACCTGTAAATAGGTACATACATTATAAAACAGTGAAATAGGTATCTATGGGCTTCTGTTTCATATTGCATCTTCTTTTTCTCGCTGCAATGTTTCTCCACCTATTAAGAAGAAGCAAATCCGCTGGGGTTGCCTCTGGTTGTTGTTCGATATACCTCAAAGCTTTTTCCAAAGAAGCAAAACCTTCTTGAAGAGAGATCTTAGTGGGAGACTGTTCATCCACCGCCGCTTCGTCATCATCATCGTCATCTGATTTTTCGGTTTCCTGAAAGGCATTCGTTATTTCTTCAATACTCATTTCTTCTTCTAAATCATCTGCTGTAATCCATTCTACATCTTCTCTCTTTTTTCTTTTTCTTCTATCTCGCTGTCAAAATTTGAACAGGACATTTCTCCATGGCTTCTCAATTTCACAGCTAATTCATTTAATGGAGTATCATCTTCACTGTCATTATATTCCTCAAAATCAATAACTTTTGACCAAGATTTTTGAATAGTGGTAGTAGGCACAGAATCCCAAACGCACAGACTTACCCAGTAAATAACATTTTTCAGTGTAACCTTTCTCATCTCATTGATATTATCTTCCTTTTCTGTGTATTCTAACAGATGTTCAAGATATAAACGCCTATAATTGTCAGGATTATATGTCCAAAGTTAGACAGCTTTTGGGATTGATGGATCGGGTTGTGAAGGTTGAGGACAGTCTAAGGGAGGTAAATAGAAGTCTTGTTGATTTGCCTGGACACATTGACGAATTGAAACAGGTTGGTGACTTGGCGGGTTTTTTGGAGGCGAGAATGGTGGAGTTTTCTAACAAACTTGGTCAAATAGCGAATTCTGCTGGTTCTGTTGCGGCTGTACAGTCTGAGGGAGTTACCAACAATGCCATACTCAATGAATTTCGTAACCGTCAGGAGCGAATGAATAACTTTATGCTTTATAGTGTACCTGAAGGGAGTAATGACGCCGACGAGGTGAACAGTATTATTTCCAACTTATCTGGATTAATTCCTAGGATTGTTAGTATTACGAGAGTGGGAAAGAAAAATATCAATGGCCGTCGATCAATGAAGGTTGCGTTGGATTCAGCGTCGGCTGTTCAGGCCTTGTTCAAACAACGATATAAATTGAAAGGCATGGAAGTCTACTTGGGGTATGATTTGACCAAGCAGCAGCGGGATGCCGAGAAACTCATACGTACTGAGCTTATAATTAATTTAATATTCAAGTATGTGGATGGTCAGCCCAAAATACAAGAGCGGAAAAAAAACTAAAATCTATCGGGGCAGCTCAGACTTCTAATTATGGTGGCTTAACTGTTTATTATCAAAATGTTCGGGGACTCAGAACCAAGCTGGTTGCTCTGGCTCAGAATATTGCATTGCAGTCCTATGATGTAATAGCCTTGTCTGAGACCTGGTTGTCGAATGCATTTCATGATGCAGAGCTTGGAATGCATGATTATGTGATTTTTAGAAGAGATCGGTCCCTGGCCACAAATGCTGCACTCAGGGGAGGTGGTGTACTGATTGCCATTAGGAAGCACATTCCTTGTCAGCTAATTGCATCGCCGGATAGTATTGAACATCTATATGTTTCTATTAATTTTGGCAAATGCGTTACTGTTATTGGCTGTGTGTATATACCACCTAGATCACCACAACTTACCAAATATTTAGTGATACCCTTGATAGCATCTCTGAGGCATATCCAGACTCTAAGTTTTGTGTGACTGGTGACTTTAATATTCCTAAAATGGCCTGGATCGAGGAGGCATTGAGTTCAACACCGTTTCCCCTGGATTCACCGGCTGGCCGTGAACTGGATATGTGAAATAGTGTCAAATATGTGTGCCTTTCATAATTTATTTCAAGTGAATAATGTAATTAATAAAACTGGTTCTCTTCTTGATCTGGTTCTAGGCCATGTAAATGATCTAACCCCGGGGGATGGCTGACGATCCTCTGATCCTACCGGATGATTTCCATCCACCTCTTGAATTTAAGCTAATATTTATAACTAATAAAGAAGTTATTTCACCCGAATGCACTGAATTCTATTATGATTTTAAGTCTGCGGATTATATTTCGATAAATCATTTTCTGTGTTCGGTATTGTGGGATCATCTGCTTTCGAACCGGGGGATTGACCAGATGTTGAATATTTTTTATGATGTACTTTATAGGGCCATATATTTGTATGTTCCGTTACAGAAGGTATCTAGTAGAAAATTCCCTAGGTGGTTTTCTCCTGAGTTGAAAAACTTAATAATTCGTAAAAAAGAAGCACACAAGAGGTTTAGATCATCTGGGGAACCTCAGGACTATTATTACTTCTCTACTTTAAGATCACAGTGTAAGAATATATCACGTAGGTGCCATGTTGATTATATCTCCAACATTGAACTCTCTATTAGAGATAACGTGAAAAGCTTTTGGGACTTTGTTGGCGCACAGCGTGACACAAATGACTTTCTTCCTAGGATGTTTTATAATGAGCAATCTGTGGACATGGGCATTGATGTGGCTAATCTTTTTACAAGTTACTTCGGCTCTATTTACTCTGATGAGTTACTAGATTATCCAGCCTTACCCTCTACTAATATTCATAATATCTTCAAATTTAAGATTTCAATCTCTGAAATTTACGAGGGGCTCTCGAGGTTGGATCATAGAAAGGGGTCTGGCCCTGATGGTTTACCTCCTGGATTACTAAAGGCATGTAGCTTCGTATTATCGCGACCATTATGCATGTTGTTTAACCGGTCATTGGAGAAGGGTTACTTTCCTGACTATTGGAAGACCAGTTTTGTCACCCCGGTATTCAAGTCAGGGGACAGAACAGATATCGTAAACTATAGGCCAATAAGTATTTTGAGTACTGTTCCTAAATTATTTGAAAACCTAGTAACTAAAGTATTGGCATCTAACTTGGGACCATCTATAATAGTTGAACAGTTTGGTTTTCAGAGAGGCAAGTCTGCTGAATTGAACTTGATTTCCTATACGGACTACCTGTCGAGGATCTTGGAGAGTGGATCTGAGGTACATTCCATCTATACAGATTTCTCTAAGGCCTTTGATAAGGTCAACCATGGTGTTCTTCTTAAGAAGCTCAATAACCGTGGCATATCGGGTCCACTGTTGAGCTGGATTAGGAGTTATTTGTGTGGCAGGGTTCAGGTGGTTCGAGCTAATAATTTTAAGTCTGTCAACATTACTGTGCCCTCAGGAGTGCCTCAAGGCTCCCATATGGGGCCTCTGCTGTTTAACCTGTTCCTGAATGATGTGGCCGACTGCTTTCGGTCTTCCAGGTTCTTGCTTTTTGCTGATGATTTGAAGTTGTATATGGCGGTTGGATCGATTGAGGATTGTGTGGGATTGCAGGGTGTTTTGGATAGACTTAGTGTCCGGTATGGTTTTAAATACTTCTAAATGCTTCTCTATGTCTTTCTCGAGATCGCGCAATTTATTGTTTTTTGATTACAGCATAAATGGGACTTCCCTCGTGTCCGTGGTTAATGTTAAGGATCTGGGGGTTAAGTTTGATTCGGCACTGAGTTTTATTCCTCATATAACCGAGGTAAAGTCTAGGTCTCTGAGGATGCTTGGGTTCATTAGGCGTTGCTCATCCATTACCTCTATAAAAATGCTATACTGCTTGTTGGTTAGGCGTCTCTTGGAATATTCCTCATGTGTGTGGAACCCACCTTTTGCTTGCCATGCTAGGAGCTTGTTCAGAGTAAATTTCTACGTCATATTAATTTTAAATTCTTTAACAATGATTCTTTTAGTTATTCAAAACTGACATCTGTATTAAACTTGAATACCCTGTCTAACCGCAGAGTTCAGCGCGATCTTGTAATGTTCTTTAAAATTTTAAATTCCATTGTAAATTGTCCAGAACATTTATCTCAGATTAATTTGTATGCACCCTCTAGACATACTAGATCTACGTTGTCCTTCTTCAAACCTTATCATAAGACAACCTACGGAGCTAATACCTTCATAACAAGATCTATGGACATTGTAAATAACTGCCCATCACTGGACTTGTTCTCCAGCTCCTTGTCACTTTTTAAGAGGCAGGTCGGGGTTCTTTTCTGAATTTCTTAGTTTTAGCCTTTAGTTTTAAGTAGTTTTAAGTGCTATTTATATTGTAAACTTTTGTATTTTATCTTTATTAGATAATGGGCCTGTCCCGTAAATAAATAAATAAATAAATAATTTTTTTTTAATGTTTTCGAGGATGCCTTGATCCATTGGTTGCATTATGCTGGTTACATTTAGAGGAAAAAATTTTACAACAATTTCGCCCACATGAAGTTCTTCTCCAGGGTGAGAGCGGGCATTATACATTAACAAAATTGCTTTAATAGGAAAACGGTTTCTGTTCAAAAATTTAGTCACAGATGACACGAATTCTTCTTCAAACCAGTTAGTAAATAAGGTCGCATCCATCCATGTGCTCTTCTGACTTCTGTAATAGACTGGTAGGGCTTTGGGTGAGATGTCTTTTAAAGCTCTTGGACGTGCAGACTTGCCCATCACCATCAGTGGGATTTTGTGCTTGCCAGATGCATTGGAACATACCATTATAGTTAATCTTTCCTTAATTCGTTTGTGCCCAGGAGCTGATTTTTCCTGTCAAGATGCCAATGTTTTTGATGGAAGCATTTTATAATTCAAACCAGTTTCGTCACAGTTGTAAATTTGATCACATGTGTATCCACAATCTTCGATTTGCTTTTTAAAGTTCTGCTTAAACTTCTCAATTGATGACACATCAACAGAAATTTTTTCACCACATACAGTCAGTTGTCGTACACCGTACCGTTTTTTCCAGCGGTCAAGCCATCCAGAACTGGCAGTAAACTGATCTATCTCTGGGAATTGCCTACTAATCATTATTGCTTTCTGTTGTAAAATTGGACCTGACAGAGGCACACCTTTTGATCTCTATTCGTTAAACCACATGAATAAAGCTTCGTTCCAATCTCCAACTGTTACCTCACCTACTCCATAATCTTGTGCAACAACTTTAATTGTCTCTCCTGCTTCAATTCTTCTGATGGCTTTTAATTTTTCTTCAATAGGAACGACGATTCTTTTACGCTTGTTATGCTCCATTATAATACGACAAACAAAAATTCAAACAAAGCAGTTCGTATTAATTACAGAATACCAGAATACCAACCAAACAAATTATGTGAATATACTCGTACTTCTCCGTAGTAAACGCTATAACGCACTGCATTCATGTAAATTTACATGTTGAAAGAGTCCAAAAACATAAATAGGGGAACCCCTCACACGTGCCAGGGGGATTCTCCGAAGGCCCCGACGATTTTAAATGAAAATATGTACATACATATTTTAGAAGCTCGGTTAATACGCAGCATAGACGCGCGTACCTCGGATAATCAGGCTCTTAGATTGGCTCGGTTAATCCGGAGCTCGGATAATCGCTACTCGGTTAATCGGGGTTCTACTGTACTACAAACAAGATTATCTAATTAGGCCAGTGGTCTCCTACATGGCAGCACCAGCATACAAACTCTCAAATTTTCTTGTAGACACGATTAAAAATCATACAAATTTTCAACCCACTTGTTCTGCTAAGTTGGGAATGTGGAATCTTTGGCACAATGATACTACTCAGTATATATCACCACTACACCAAACACTTTATTTTTGCACTCGACGCGCGTTTCGCTAACCATGTTAGCTTCATCAGGAGCGATGATCATCAATCATCGCTCCTGATGAAGCTAACATGGTTAGCGAAACGCGCGTCGAGTGCAAAAATAAAGTGTTTGGTGTAGTGGTGATATATACTGAGTAGTGCCACTTGTTCTGTAAAAAACTCTATAGAGTTAATTCAGAAGATTTCAAATATAAATCTTCTTTCAAGTTCAAAATTTATTCCCCAGCATACCTCCAAACGAAACATTTGTTATAGTCAAACATCTATTAAATAAAAGCAACGTCAAAAATATAAAACAAGATATATTCAACCTATTAAAAACATGTCTGAAACAAAATTACTTTATATTTAATAACTCAATCTACAATAGCCCAGAAGGACTTATAATGGGAAGCCCCTTAAGCCCACTTTTAGCAGAAATTTTTATGAATAACATCGAAAGTATAATTGAAAAACATGATACACGTACAAATCTTTACTATACTGGTACCGTTATGTAGAGGAGATTTTAGTTTGTTTCAGTGGCAAAGATAGACAGTTGAATACATTTTTTAATCACATCAATTCTATCCACAAGAATATAACATTTCCTAGGTCTTATTACATCAAGGGATAACAACAAACAAAAATTTTCAATATTTCACAAACCATCACAACCAGACACAACAATACACGACACTTCAAACTACCCAAAACAGCACAAATTTGCAGCATATCACAGTATGTTACATAGGTTAGTGAGTGTTCCTTTATGTGGAAATGATTTCAATAACGAATTAAATTTAATAAAACAAATTGCCGTAAATAATGGTTACCCCCAAATATGGCCAATTCAATACTCAATAAAAAACTTAAAAATAAAGCTATTTCGGAAGTCTACCCTAAAATTAAAGAGAGCAATATCAATTATAAATCATTAACCTATTGTGGTACACCTTCAGAAAAAAATAAACACTACTTAAACCAAAATAATATAAGTATAGCTTTAAACACTAATAACTCACTAGGAAAACTCAGAAAAAATGCGAAAGTGAAACAAAACAAAGGTGAAATATCAGAGGTATATAAATTGAATTGCGATTCGTGTACTTAGGCGTACATAGGGCGAACAGAAATAGGCGCTCAATTGAAACTAGAATTTCAGAACACAAACGAAGTTTTCTTAACAACAAAACAGATTATTCATATAGCAATCATTTAATAGAACATAACCAGTTTGAAATATTACGTGTAGAAAACAAAAGAAAAAATTAAACCTTTCGGAATGCCCAGATATAAACCGTTTGAAAAACACATGTTCCATTCTAAATGAACAAACAGAAATAAATATGACCGGTGGGAAATCCCAATTATTAAATTTATATACCTTACAAAGTTGAGTATGAATTCCGAGAACTATTTTCAGACTAATTGTAATATATAAGGTGGAATAGAATCTAAATGTTTGCTAGTTGCAAAAAGCATCACAAGGAGTTACCATGCGACGAAATTCGTCATACAATTTTGTAATAAAAAGTGGAAATTTTGACAATTTGTCTTTCATTATATCTTATCATTGAAGGCAAAGTGGAACAGAAACGAGGCCCAGGCAAGAGACAAATGTCTTGAATTAAAAATATTAAGAATTGGATGTAGAAACTTTAATAAAAACAGCTGAGAATAGAGAAGATTTAGCTCCAGTCATAGCCAATCTTCGATAGATACAGTTTATCAAGTAAAAACGTGTCCGCGATAATCCATTTTTGGTAGATGCGATTCTAGCGATTCAACAAAAAAATCGGTAGTGGGAACCTTTGTCTACGACCCATTTTAGTAAAAGTATCAGTCGATTCCGAACTTTCGTTGAAATCACGCAAAATCCAAAATGTTTGCGCGTCAGTTCGATATAATCCTTCTGTTCCCATCCAAAGGTGCCTAAAAGACACATTCCGCGGCCGCTAAATATATTAAAAAGTCGGTGTAGTTTGTGAAGAAGTAGGTAAATCATTTTAACGAACCGAGAAATGTCGATGACTTACCAAAACGTGGCTTGTCAAAGTGGCAAAGTCACTCCGAAAATCCAAAAACGAATCGCGTCTTTGCTTTTAGAGTAGAAAAAGTAATTTGTTGCAAGGATTTTTGATTTGTCAAAGAGACTCTGGTGTCCTAATTAATGTTGATGTTTTGTACTACATCGGGGAAAAATCCCGAGACTTTTGAAGAAAAAACAAGATTTTGACCAAAAGCATTTTAATCTTCGACATAGTTTCCTTCAAGAGCGATACCCTTATTCCAGCGAGCTCCCAACATTTGAGTACCTTTCAAATAGTACGATTTGTTGAGCTTTCTAAAGTAAGCGTCGCTTTCCCATTCGATTTCTTCATTCTCATTCTTCATCTCTCTGGAGCTATCTTTTCAAATCTGGAAAGAGATCCCCGGGGGCTAGATCTGCTGAATGCGGCGGAAAAGGAAGCAATTCATAGTCCAATCGGTCCCATTTCACCATCGATTGTATGGAGTTGTGAACTAATGCATTAGCTTAGTGAAACAACACTTTTTTCTTCACTAAATGCGGCTTTTTTTTCTTGATTTCATCATTCAAAGAGTTCAATAAACTAACGTAATAGTCCCCGGTGATCACTCGTCCCTTAAGATAGTCGATCAATATTATTCTATGTCCATCCAAAAAAATACTTGCTACAACCTGACGCTGCGTCAGGGACTGGCAAAATTAAGAAAATCAGGTTCGAATGTGTCCCATGAGACCATTCGACAACATCTTCGTCCTCATGATGTCAAATAACGTTGCGAAGCGGCTCGTTTGGGTCCACGCCCGGACGCCACGCCTATTGAAAATGTTTGGTCCTTTGTAAAGAGAAAGCTCAGAGGAAAGACTCTGAGGAGTTTGACTTAGTTGTGTCACGAGATTCGAAAAACTTGCAGGGTATATTGATGCAGGAGGCGACTGGATAACTTACTAGGTATTTGCGCCATTGTTAGTACCCCAAAGAATACATTGATGGCAAGAAATAATCTCGAAACACATTTTTTCAAGAATATAAGCGGTCACGTTCTTACTTGACAGACTGTAAGACATGGGTATAAAATGCAAAAAAAATAGGATCTCGGTTTGAAGAAGGCTATTAACAAAGTGCGTTTTTATAGCTACCAACTTTTCCGAAGTTTCTCGTCTTCAAAACTACAATCAAAATTGTGCTCTTGAATTAATGTAAGTTATAACAACAAAAAGTAAATTACTTACTACTAATTGCAGTAGTAGAAAAAAGTCTGTTTTAAACAATTCATTTGAAGGAATATATTTGTAATTTACTCGTATATTAAAATATCCATTTTCTGGTATTACTAGCGATATTTTATCAATTATTTTTAACTCATTAAGCAAAATGTTTTGTTGGGCATGTTGTGTAAATAAATAATTAATAGTTCACCAATAAATTTTCATTTAATGCAGAATTTCCACGAACTGCGTAATTTTTAATATCCCGAGAGGTATTACACATAGAGAAAATCTTTTCATACTATGAGAAATCATGATTCTTTGAGTAAGACCGTGTCAACTTCAAGTAACTTTTCGAAGTTTAGCCTACTATTCCAAAAAGACATCTTTAGATATATTTCTTTCTTCTTCTTTCTCAGCCTGTGTTCATCCACTCGTGAGTGTAGGCCTCTTCCAAAATCTTCCATGCCCTTTTATCCATTGCAACTTGTGCCCAGTTCGTTCCTGCAATCCTCTGGATTTCGTCTTACCATCTCACTTGTGGTCTCTCTACGCTTCTCTTGGTCTCCCTTGGTCTTTATGTTAACAGTTTATTAGTCCATCTCTTCAGCTCTTGTCTTGCAATGTAGCCCACCCATTGCCACTTTAGGCGTGCTATTTTTCCAATACATCCGGTACTTTTGTTCTTTCTCGTATATCTTGGTTTCTGATTTGGTCTCCAAGGCTTATTTCAAGCATTGCTCTTTGAGTAACTTGAAACTTATTAGCCGACTTATGAGTGAGTGCCATAGTTTCTAGACCATAAGTGAGAACAGGCATTATACAGCTATTTAAGATGTATTCGGAAAACTGGTGATTTCGTTATACGTCCCAGTTTACCGAATACTGCTCATCCAAGACTTGTTCGTTTGGAGATTTCCGTATCTTCTTTCTCTTTCCCAACTGGATCTTGTGTCCCCTAAAGATATGTACGAAGGTACATTTTAAACCAATTTGTTGGCAACAGTTACATCTGTGTCTCGGGGACTCATTACTTTGATTTTATTTACGTTAATTTCTAGTTCAATCTTTAAAGAAGCCTCATGAAGTTTTTGCAACATGATTCGAAATTCCTCTGCTATCTCGCTAATAATGACAATCTCATCCGCGAACCTTAAGTGGTTGAGTAGTACGCCATGTATGTTAATTCCTTTGTCATGCCAGTTTAGATTTTTAAACACATCTTCCAGCACCAAGGTAAACAGTTTCGGTAAAATTATGTCCCCTTAACGTACTCCCCTTTCGGTACGGATATTATCGGTCCTTGTATATATATATATATATATATATATATATATATATATATATATATATATATATATATATATATATATATATATATATGTGTATATTTAATTAGGTTTCGAGTACCTACAGTCTATCATTGCATTATCCATAGCTTTCAGAATTCCCCAGGTTTCTATCAAATCAAAAGCCTTACGGTAGTCAACGAAGGCCACGAATAGAGATATTTGCATCCCGGCAAGAACAGTGACACAACTCAAAAAATGTGTATTTTGAGGTTAGGTCAGTTTTAAACGCGTATGGTATGTTTCCTCTTGCCCAAAAAATATCACATCTGTAATTCACAAATTATCCACCAGGGAGGCAGTTTTGTCAGTTTTACTTTTAGGCTAGCTCTTATTCATCACGGCAAGAACAGTGTCACTTTAGTTTTTTAACAGATTCATAGTATTATTCTATAAAATATAATAAAGTTTACTATACAGAAATATTTATCTGAAAGGTAAAAGAAGCCTATATTAACATATTTCCATATAAAGTTAATAGTTTTCTTATTTGCGTTATTTTAGAAATATTGCATTTTCGAGTTGTGTCACTGTTCCCGCCGGGGTGCGATATTAGATTTTGTACCCTTCTCGATGAGTGTACGAACTGTCTGAACCTGATTGACGGTACTATAACCCTTTCTAAATTCCTTTGGTTCGAAGGGCTGATATTGATCTGTCCTGCTTGATAGTCTCTTTGTTATTAGTTTTCTATCTTATCTCTATCCCCTCTTTTGTACAATAAAATAACTTCTGCCTATTGTCAGCTATCTGGGATTCTTGCTTGCATTAGGCACTTATCAAGTAAAATTCGTACACTTTCGAGCAGCGATTCTCCTCCTATCTTTAAGGTATTTCTTACGAGAAACTGTTAGAAGTAGTTTTGGTTGAAATTTTAAGAAATAATAGATTTTGGCATCTTGCATTCACTGCTTCAATATAAAGATGGTTTACCATGCCGTACTGGCATTTTTAATTATAAAAATTTCAGATATTTAACACGTAAAAGATAGTCGTATGTGCATTAAAAAGTAAAAACCCACGAAAAAATAGATACATAAAAATATTACTTTGCTTTTGCTTATTAAAATATGAAGGCAGTTTACCTCCTACTTGTTGCAAAAATGTTAGATAAATATTACTTTTTAATGTATTATTATGAAGTGAATTTTCGCTGTGGCAACGTAGCGTGATGAAGACAGAGCGCGGGCGATTTTGAATCACATATATACATTGCACTGATCGGACTTTTTTTAAAGATACTAGAATAAACGCGTGCCTCGCACGCGCATCTATTTAGTTATCAATACCTAATAATTGATATATTTTTAATAAATAACCTAAAGTATCGTTTTAATTAATTAATATACATCGATACTAAATAAAAATAAATATCACGTGATTACGTGCGGCGAGAAGCAAGCGAGAAGCTACGTTGACACGTCCATTATACTCTGAAAAACCAAATTATTTCGCGTCTTTCTCTAACATGCTCTCTCTGTCTTCTCGTAAGAAATACCTTAACAACACCTTAAGATCTAGTGTATCTAATTATTATTTTCCACGTGATGTAGGTCATAGCTCGAGTCTATTAGTATTTGTAAATTGATTCCCTAAACTTTAGTTCATAGATATTAGAGAAAGAGAATGAAATATGGTTTGTCTTACATTGTTGGTAAGACCTGTAGAGTATTGAAATTCAGCTACAGCTTAAATATGCCACAATTCTAGTTGATATTGACCTTTCAGTTTGTTCTACATTCACTCTACCCCAAAAATGGGGATTTTTATAGTCCTCCTGTTCGTAAACGAAACGTAAAAGTGTTGGAAATTGTACTAATATGGGTCCTTTGGGCGATTTGTTTATTTTGCCTGTAGTACCGTGCATGTAAGTTAAAATTGCAATATCTACTCGTGAATCCTAATTATTATCTTGCCTGGAGGTCGGAGTTGGTCTATTCATTTGTTTCTGATGAGATAGAATGTTCATCATATATTGATAAAGCTGTAGATACTAGTGAGTTTACGAGGTTTATCCGAAAAGTATCCGACCTCTGTTTATAATTTCGCGCCCCGGCACCCCAGCATCATATGGGTTCGAGAGTCACCAGCTACACTTTGTGAAGTTTTCGGCCAACCACAAAAACCGCGCGCTCTCTAGTACTCAAGCAGTGTGTATTTGGGTTTTTGCGCTTCGTCACATTGTTGTTATCGTTCAAAATGTCGGACCGGATCAAATAAAAAATTTGGTTGGTTGGTTTAAACTTAAATTACAATTTACTCCGATTCAAGACGAACGTAAATCGTTTTTCCGCACACGGGTCACGTTTGTGGAACTTTAGGGCTTTCTCTGCCGCACGTCTGCTATGCCCATAAAAAAAGCATTCAAGTCACTTGCGAGCCTTCTGTCGATGTTAGAAAAGCAAAAACAAATAACTCTATATTATTTATATCGTATTTCACATTTCTTCTTATGGGAAATATAAATATACAAGGAGTATGAAATATAAAATTTAGATTTTAAGTCGTTTCATGCCATCCTATATAGTCAGCAATACAAGGACTGCCTTTAAGTTTTTACAAATGATCACTAGATGGCGCTTTTGAGATGTGACATTAGCATTGTTGTAAAATTTAACATTCATTATTGTTAAAACAGTGGCACCTCAGAAATTGGCAGAGTAGTGTGTTTACAGAAATTTCACGTGAAGGTTTTCATTGTACGATTTCCTCGAATCGCTTTGTTCAACTTTTGGTAATGAATCATCATCAGATAAGACTGTATACAATTGGTTTGTAGAATTTCGTCATGGTCGTGCTTCCGTCAGCGATGAATTCGTAAAGGTCGACCAAAATCGGTTGTTAATCCAAACAACATCGATATTATGCGCCACATAATTGAAGAGGATCGACAAGTGACTTAGCGTGAGACATCCTTAAGCATATCGGAAACTGCAGTACATTTGATTTTGCGTGAACATTTAGCTGTGAAAAAGATCTGTTCCCGACGGATTCTGCATAATTTGACTGAAACTCAAAAACAGGCTCGTGTCAATTGGTGTATGGAAATGTTCAAAAAATTCGACCGAGAACATGCAAAATCCGTATACAACATCGTAACAGGAGACAAAACTTGTATATATATTTGTCGAGCCGGAAACTAAGCAACAATCATTTCCAAGATGAATCCAATCCAACAAAAGGGGTTCGTTCGTTAAGCACTTCCAAGAAAATGATCGCTTATTTATTTGGTTATACTGGACATCTTGCAACTATTGCTTTAGAGAATTGAAGAATAGTTAATGCTGAATGGTATACATTAATTTGTTTGCCAGAAGTCATCGACGAAATCAGAAAAAGCAACTGAAAACCTCGCATCATTCTTCATCATGACAATACCATCTCTCACACAGCACGTCAGGCAGTTGATTATTTGACGGAGAAAAGCATCAAATTAATGTTTTATTGCCCCTATTCACCCGATGTATCACCTAACGAATTCTTTTTGTTTCCGAATATCAAAAAAAAAAATGCGTACAGCGTAGGGTGGCAAGCCAAAAAATTCTTTTTTTATTTTTTTAAGAGTCTTATGAAAAAATAAAGCCCCTAAATTTTTAGAAAAAAATATGAATACTTAGAGGTCGCATCCATCCATTGAAAATATATTTTTTCTTCTCAATCGTTTTCTCCCCTTCAACATCCCCTCGTTAGACTTTTGATTTTAATTTAAGGATTAGAAAAGTATTTCCTCGTTAATTTTTTAATGCTGAATCTACTTCCTATGGTCGTTTTTCCCTAAAGTCCTTCAGTTTTCCGCAATGCTCATATTAAGTGCACAATGACGGTAAAAAATACACTTTCCTTTCAAAAAAGCTTCGCAAAATTTGCGGGAAGCATTGTAGATCAAGTTTTATGATGCAAAATCAGAGATATGATACATTTATAATATATATAAAATGCAACGTCTGTCTGTCTGTCCGTTAGTGCGCTTATCACTGGAGAACCACTTATCCGATTTACGTACTTTTTTATTAAACATGTTCTCTGGCCAGGTTATAGGCTATAGTTTATTACGATAGGTAGCATAGGGAATGAGCAATGACGATAATACTGAATGAAGTCGGAAAAAAGTTTACCGCTAGTGCCTTCCCTTGCAGTACAAAGCCTAAACCTTTAAGTTTGGAACAATATTATGTAGCAGAGAATATCTATAATCTATAATATATATAAAATGCAATATCTCTCTGTCTGTCTGTCTGTCCATTAGTGCGTCTTTTTTTAAATTCATACATATATTCTTTAGCCAGGTTATATAGTAATAATAATAATCTATATCTATAATATATGTAAAATACAACGTCTCTCTGTCTGCCTGTCTGTCCGTTAGTGCGTTTATCCCTCGAGAACCACTTATCCGATTTACGTGATTTTTTAAATTCATACATATGTTCTCTGACCAGGTTATATAATAATAATCTATATAATATATATAAAACGCAACGCCTCTATGTCTGCCCGTCTATCCATTACTGCGCTTAGCACTCAAGAACCACTTATTCGATTTACGTTTTTTTTTTTATTATAAAATACAAAGGGAATAAACAGAGACAAAATGCTAATATGTAGGAAAAAAGATGGAAGTTTAGCAGTAAGCTTCGCAGAAAGACTGAATAGATGGGGGGAATACTTTAAACAAACACTAAATGGAGATGAAAATGAGTTGAATGAGAAATAGGAAGCAAAATTAACTGAAGGGCAGGAGGGGACAAATAAACCCTGCAAAGAAGAAATAAGAGAAATACTCAAAAAAATAAGGCCCCGGGTGGAAATTGTAGAACTGATAAAAGCTGGAGGAGTAGATCTGGAAAATGAAATATGCCGGTTGGTGCAAGAAATATGGGAAAAAGAAAAGATGCCAGTGTGAGCTGGAGAGAGTCGCTCATTTGGCCAATATACAAAGAAGGAGAAAAAACTATATATGCTAATTATAGACCAATAGCCTTACTAAATGTGTACAAGATAGTAGTGTTGACTATCAAAAACAGACTAGGAGAGAAAGCAGAGTCTATTCTGGGAGAGTACCAGTGTGGATTCAGGAAAAATAGATCGGTTACAGACCAGATATTTTCGATTAAACAAATCTAAGATAATTGCTTAAAACACAATTTGGCACTACACTTGGTCTTTGTGGATTTCAGAGAAGCATATGACTCTGTAAATAATTGATTCGCATGGTGAGAATGACCCTGAATGACACAGAAAATAGAGTGTTGGTTGAGGGCAAAGTATCAGACGAGTTTTGAGGTGAAGAGAGGATTAAGACAGGGGGAACCAGTGTTGACATGTCTATTTAATTTGGTACTAGAGAAGATAATCCGGGAGTCAGAAATAAAAACAAATGGAACGATATACCAACAAACCTGCCAATGCTTGGCCTATGCGGATGATGTAGCAAGCCATATGTAGGATAGAAGAAAGGGGAAGGATGAGAGGACTAAAGATAAATGAGGAAAAAACAAAATATATGGAAATTACAAAGAAGAAGGATAATAAAAACAACAAAAGTTTAGATATAATAAACAACTTAGGGAAAAGATATATGTTTGAAAAAGTAGACAAATTTAATTACCTGGGAGTAACAATAACAGAGAGTGGACAAGAAAAGACGGAGATACAAGAAAGAATAACGAAAGGACAGAGATGTTTGGGGGCAATGAATCCAATATTGAAGTAAAATAATGTATCAAGAAAAGCAAAAGAAAGAATATATACGACAGTTGTCAGACCCACGGTGACATATGGATGCGAAACGTGGAAACTGAATGCAAGAGAAAAGGAGACGTTGGAGGTGTGAGAAAGGAAAACTTTGAGAAGAATCTACGGAGGAAGGAAAGAAGAGGGACTGTGGAGAAGAAGAACAAACTACGAATTAACATTCCTATATACGAAATCCCTTATAAGCCAAATCATAATAAGCCAGCGATTAAGATGGTTGGGACATCTGGCAAGGATGAAGGATTAAAGAAGGGCAAAGCAAGCCCTAATAGGAGGAGTGGTTCGAAGAGGAGGCAAGGGTAGACCTCGATCTACATGGATTCAGGCAGTAAAGCAAGATCCGGAGTTGATGGGAATCCCGCACGGGGAAAAGCTAACAGGAGACAAAAAGAAGTGAAGACAAGTATGCAACCAAGCCATGAGCCTCTAAGGCCCCTTGAGCTATATAATAATATAAACATAACGAATAAGCAGTGACGATAAAGGTGAATCAAGTCCACGCGAGCGGAGCCGCGGGCACGGCTAGCTGACAACTTCGCACGATCGCAAGTATTAGCCACAAGTTTACTCACCACATTTTTGTTCGAAGATTGCCGAGCGATTTTCAATTCCTGTGGGCGATAAGAGTGATCTGATAAAGAATCTTCTGATAAGGACTCTCCTTCGGATAAAATGGAGTAGTTTACATCTTCACTGGGGGAACGCGCAATTTCTTAATTGTCATCTTTCTCTTCTGCGATACCGCATTCGTTCTATGAAGATTATTGACGAAATGTTCACTCATTCCACTGAGGTTTTTTTGCTTCTCCTTCGCTTTCGCGTAGACAGAATATTGCACACTATTTGCATTGCACACATCATTAATCACATTGTCATGTATAATGTCAAACAGTTCGTATAATTCGTCTATAAAATTAGTTCTTTTCGCAATTACAAAAATAGACTGAACATTTTGCTGTTTCTTATAAGATAAATATTCCGAATATATTTTTTCGATCTTCGGGATAACATTCCTTTTATCTCTGATAGGTAGTGCAATATATGTCCAAATTTTTACAGTTTCCATAGAATACAATGGCAGCACTTTCTCTAATTGTACGCTTCAAGTTTATATGATTATGAAGAAACGATCTTGAAATATGATTAGCGTATTTGTAGAAAGGCACTCGGAAAAATCCTCCAAACACGATGCCACCAACCAAAAATCAGTAATCTTTTCCTCGTTCAAGTTACTGCTTTTAGGATTTCTACAGGAAATTTTTAATCACGGAAGCAAAGATTACTTAAACACTGATAATTATTACGTTTTCAAAATGCGTCTGAAACGACGCACAGTGGAACCGAGGCGGCGAAAAGTCGATTTTATAAAAGTATGTGGAGAAGGATAATAAATACAAAAATTTAAAGAGAAATGTCTCAATTCAAAGAATCAAGTGTAAATTATTATGTTTACCTATCTAAATAGAGTATATTCCTTATATAGATCAATCAAATAAATTACCTCTGATAACACATTACATTCTTCCGTTTTTATTTCATATGCTACCCACAATTTTTTAAGAACACTATGCTATATACATTTTTTAATTCAAAATTTGATATAATGGCTGCATTAACACGTATTGGTTTCGTTTCTGATGCGAATATTTACGTGCCAAATTAAATAATGGTACAGAACCAAAAATCTTCATAAAATTGTATCTTTATTTAGGCGTAACTATTTATCTACACTTTCCTACAATCTAAAATTAATTTTTATTAGAAAATTACATTGTTATTTATCATATCCAAATGGTTTTAAGTGCGATAAAGTGCGATTACGAGTACAATTAAATCATATATCCACGAATGTACAATTTGACTAGGTGAAAAAAGGGATATATAATCGCATTTTCGCCACACTGCGAAAGCTTAAAGTTCTGTCAGTAGACAAAAAATTGTCTGTTTTATACAATTTCCTTTTAGGGGTGACAATCAATATACGAGAGTTGTCTGAAAATAATGGTTTTGACGAATAACACAATCTCTATATTGAAACTCAAAACTTTTCAGACTACTCTCGTAACATATTTGAATTATCGCCGAACTATATAATGTCTTTACGAACATATGTCGTCTAAGCATGAAACAAATGATTATTATGCAATCTTTCGATTGTTCTTTCCATCTGAGGAATTGCGTATCTGTTTTGTTACTATGGTAATCGTTTCAGTGACCGACTCACAAATATTATGCGTTTGGTTATAACGAACGGTTATCACTTCGAGCGCGTTGAAGCTTTAGGGTTAAAACAATTTGACGTTGATAGTCCTCTTACATTTGTAACTTTGCAGCATTATTAAACAATTAAAAATCCTGTATAATAAGGTAAGTAAAATATATTATTATAACTTTTATATATATTGTTATGTATATGATCATGAATAACAATCGAATAGTTTAAACCATTACTTAATATTTATTAAAAAGATAATGACAAATATAGAGTAGGTCATTACCTTTTAATAAATAGTAAGCAATAGTTAAAACCTTTGGAAAGTTACTCCACAATATTATGACTTCGGCTTTATACTTATGTCAAGATCAAATTTATCGGAACTGCTCTTGTGTTAATTTCTAGATTTTCCCAATTGGATACCCTTCAAAAGTTCCTTCCACCTTTCAAAACATGAAACGTTTTTCCATCGCCTATCAAAAGTTAGTCGCAGAATTATTCCGTTACAACCCTAATTGTTTAAAATCATACATTAGTACATTTCTCCAAAGTCTTTCAGAGGATCACGTTGATAAGATTTTGCAGGAAATTGGAAAACGATTTATGCTACTGTTAAATTCAAGATGGAATACAGTGCAAAGATCAAAGTCCAGATTCTATCAAAAGTACAGTACTTGGTTACAAGGCATATTTGAGGTGGAATTGGAAGCTGTAAACTCTACTGGAAGTGGGTTATCAAATTGTTCGATTGGCAGACCAAGAAAAAATTTCGACGAATGCTCTAATCGTACAAAACGGCAGAAAGTAAGTGAATTACGCACTGCTTTTCCACAACAAATTATCGATGCTGCTTCAACGAAAACACAGAATCAGAAAAATGGTTTTACTGCTGACACTGCTCTGACGTTAATAATGGATGCTCAGTTATCAAGACGACAGTATGAAACGATAAGAAGTGCGACTAAGAAAAATGGATTTGACATATTTCCATCATATAAAAATGTTCAAAAATCAAAAGAAAATTGCTATCCAGAAGATATTAATATTACAGAGAGTTCGGCATCAAATAATCTACAAAAATTATTAGATCATACTGCAAAGAGACTATTTAAAACAGTACATGAGGGAAGTATTGTCGATGTCAACGAAGTAATATTGCTCACAAAATGGGGATGCGATGGATCATCAGGCCAAAGCGAATATAAACAACGTTTTGTATAAGACAGAGAAATATAATAACATGCATGATGTGAAGATCCGTCTGTTCCCCGAATTGCGTGACTGAAAAGGTTAAATATATTATGTGAATTTTACACAAATATATTATTTTTAATTATTATAATGCCACACAAATAGTTTATGTGATCATTCATTGCATATTTAAGAAGTAATATAATTTTTGCCGCGAATCGGGCAAATGGCTCCACTGTGCGACGTGAAGAAAGAGTGTGATTGATGGGAATGTGAAAAAATGTCAAAGAATATGTAAACAAATAACAATGGCAATGTATTATGTAAATGCTGAAACTTTTGTCTGAAACATTTTTTCTGAAGTTGCCTTCCTGTTGAGTTTTTTTAGGTGTCTCAATCTTCTTTCCAACAAAGCACTTCGTTCTCGCTGTCTTTGCCCAATATTACTCGTGCGCCATGAAAATTTTTCAAAGATCAGTGTCATATCTATGATTTTGCATAATAAATCTTGTTCTACAATGCTTCCTGTAAATTTTGCTGAACTTTTTTAAAAGTAAAACGCATTTTCTTACCCTTAATGCGCACTTAACATGCGCATTGCGGAAAACTGAAGGACTTTAGGGGAAAACGGCTCTCGGAAACAGATTCAGCATCAAAAATGAACACATTCTTAATCATTAAATTCAAATCAGAAGCCTAACGGAGGGCTGTTGAAGGGGAAAAATGATTGAGATCAAAAAATATATTTTCAATCGATGAATGCGACCTCTAAATATTAATATTTTTTAATAAAAAATTTAGTTTTATTTCTTTATAGGATTTAACATTTTGCGGGGGTAGAACCAAAGAAAATTTGAAAAAAAAATGGCTTGTCACCCTAGTGGACAGTGATTTTCATCACCTCAAGAAGCTGTTGAATCCTTCCAAAACCATGTTTTTGAGGTACCAACTTCAGAGTGGAAAAATGTTTCGAGAATTGATTCGAAAGCCTGCAAAACTGTATAAATCTGAAAGTCGAATATTTTGAGAAACAATAATATGATTTGTAACAATTTTTTTGTTTTTGTAAAACTTAAAAGGTAGTCCTCGTAGATACAATTCTTTCAAACTTCGAAGAGAGATATTGTGATAAAGACCATACTTTTCGCATACAAGGGACATAAAACCCATAGATAATAGACAATAGACAATTTATTCATCTTTTCAGCTACAAAAGTTGTAGATAAGACATGTCATCAAAGGGATGTATGATCCCATCTTAGGTAATATCAAAAATAATATATAGAAAAAAGAAATCTTACTATTAAACACATTAATACACAGTAAATACAAGATATAACAAAAAACATAATATACATATTTATAACAAACAAATTTATAATAAACTAAATACATACTGAAGATGCTTTAATTAAGTAAGGATGTTATAAAGAATAACATTCACACTCTGCCCAGCAGATAACTTTCAAATTCAGTTACAGAATAAAAAGTTTTACGTAATAGTATAGTTTTTATTTGTTTTTTTAAAACGTGCCATAGATTCAATCCTTTTTACATTTTCCGGCAGTAAGTTAAACAGTCTGCAACCTAAGTAATGACTAGTTTTTTTAACATATTCATGATTGTGTTTTTCAATATAAAAATTTTCTCTGTTTCGAGTCGAATAACGATGAAAAGATCTATGCGACTTGAAGCTATCTTGATTTTGATATATACACACTAAGAGTTTACATATATAAATACTTGTAACTGTTAATATTTTTCTATTCTAAAAGACTTCCCTACAGGATGCGTTATATGGCATACTAAAAATTAGTCTCATGATTCGTTTTTGCATTACCAGCACTCTGTCCAGTTCCTGCGCACTTCTCCAAACCGTCAGACCATAGGACATGGCTCGGTACGCATTAGCGTAATAGACAGTTATGAGATTGGGAACACTTAATGAGTTTTTTAAAGATTTTATCATAAAAAAATATTTATTTTTTTCGAGCAAACGTCATCTATGTGCAAATTCCATTCGAGGTTAGAATCTATTATGATTCCTAAAAACTTTGGACTATGGCTAACAGGCAAATTCATATTATTAAATATAATATTTAGGTTTATTGGTTTGCGCATTTTTGTCTTAAATTCCATAGACACGGTCTTTGATAGATTTATTATAAGATTATTCTTTTTACACCAGTTTGAGAACTCAGTGAATATTATTTTAATTTTTTTTCCAAAAGTTTCTCATCTTTGGCTGAGATGACTATGGTCGTATCGTCAGCGAACATAAAAACGATTCCACATGAAATGTATTCAAGTAAGTCGTTTATGAACAACAAGAAAGTTAGAGGACCTAGGACACTGCCTTGAGGGGTCCCTAAGTCACAGTTTGTCATTTGCGAAAAAATATTACCAATTTTTATTTTAAACTTTCTACCCTTCAAAAATGAATTAAACCATTTATTTAGTGGTCCTCCAATACCTAGCCTTTCAAATTTTCTAACAACAAAGCCTGGGTCTATTGTGTCAAATGCACTTGTTGGATCAAATAGTAGAGCTACTACTTTCTCATTTATATCAAGTTTTTTATATATATTCTTTATAAAGTCGATCGCTGCGGTCTCTGTAGAGTGCTTTTCTCTAAACCCGTGTTGGTGTGAGATTAGAACTTTGCTATTATCAAGAAATGGAGTTATCTTATTGTAAATAACTTTTTCGAAAACCTTTGAAAAACAGTTAAGTAAAGATATAGGCCTATAATTTTCAATTAAAAGAGGATCGCCCTTTTTAAATATAGGTAAAATGTTAGCCTCTTTCAGTCGTGAACATAAACAGACATAATAATAATAATATATCGGTTTAAAACGTCTTTCGTCGTTGTCCGATGCCTAACTTCCATTCTTTTCGATCCATCCATTGATCTTCTCTCAGGTCTCGAGCACTCATAGCTTTATTAATGCTCTCCTTCCATGTTTTTTTAGGTCGTCCTCGTTTTTTGTGATTCGGTGGTATCCATTGCATGGCGATTTTGGGCAATCTGGTTTCTTCCATCCATTGTACATGCCCGTACCATATCAGCTGTTTCTGTTCGATGTCTGTTATAATGGATCCATCTATCCCCATTCGCTGTCTTACTTCGTCATTTCGAATTCTATATCTTCGTGATATACCTAATGTTCTTCTAAATACGTCCATTTCAGTTGCTTCAAGTTTTCTGCGATTCTGGTCTGATATTCTCCACGTCTCTGAGCCGTAGGTTAGACTACTTTTAATGAGAGTTTCATATATGTTATATTTGCGTCTCTTTCCGATGTTATCGCTCCATAGTATACCGTTTAGGCATCCTATTGCTCTTCTAGCTTGTGTTATTCGTTTGTTAATCTCGCTATCATCTTTGCATGACGTGTCGAATTTCTACACCCAGATACGTGTATGAGAGGCAGCTGGTTATTTCTTCCTGATTGTCTAGCTGGATATTCGATGGTTCCGTTCCTATAGGGAGGTATTTAGTTTTCTGCGTGTTAAGCTCTAGTCCCCAGTTCTTATATTCAGTATGCAATTTTTGAGCCATATACTCTAAATCGTCCCTATCATTTGCTATGATAACTTGATCGTCAGCAAACTGAAGAGTGTATAGGCTGTTCTGCCAATGTCAATACCCATCCCATTACATTTCCTCTTCCATTGGTATAAGGCCCTCGCTACATATATTTTAAATAATGTAGGTGATATACAGCATCCCTGACGCAAACCTTTATCCACTAGGAATTTCTTTGACACTCTGTTGCCAACCTTTATTTGTGATGAGGCTCCTGTATATAAATTCTTAAGAGCTCTTATAATTGTCTGGTTAACATTGGTTTCTTGTAAGACTTTCCACAATTTTTTCACCGGGACTGTATCGTAGGCTTTCTGGAGATCTATGAACATAAGGTGGGTTTCTTGGTTGGTAGCTGACCTTTTTTCTATTATTTGTTTTAGGGTGAAGACATTATCGGTACAGGTTCTTCCAGCTCGAAATCCAGATTGCTCTTCGTCTTCTTTAGCTCTATATTCCTCTTCAATGAAATCCCGAATAATTCTTCCATAAAGACGGCTCAAAGTACTGGTCACTGATATTCCTCTATAGTTAGAACAGTCAAGCTTGTTTCCCTTTTTATGAATGGATGATATGTAAGCCTCTTTCCATTCCTCAGGCACACTCGTGCCATTTATATACTGATTTATACACCAGGTAAGCTGATCAAACAGCTCTCCTGACCCACATTTAATCAGTTCAGCGGGAATTCCTCCTAGTCCTGCAGCTCGACCATTCTTCAATTTACTAACTGCTTTTTTAACTGTATCAACGTCAACCACGATTGTTTCTCCCTCTATGAGTATATCCGTTGGTGTATTCAACAGGTATTCGTCTCTGTTTTCTGATAATAGTATCTTGTAGTGGTCCATCCATTTCTTTATTGATATAGTTTGAATGTTTGCTTTATTTTTAGAGTTCGATGTTACGTTTTTTATGAACTTCCATGATTCTGAACACTTTTTTCCTCCTAAATATGTGTTGATATCCATACACATTTTCTCCCATATCTCCTTCTTTGCTACGTTTATTATTCTCCTTGTTGTCCTTTTCAAGTCTAAATATTGCTCTTTGTCTTCTTGTTGTGTTTAACCATTTAAGATATAGTTGTTTTTTCCGACTTATTAATTCTTCAATCTCGTTATTCCACCAGAGTTTGTAACTATGTTTTTTAGTTTTTAATCCAACTGCCTCTTCTGCAGCGGTTCTAATACTGTTTACTATATTTTCATATACAATTTCTAGTGGCTGTCGGTTTCTTGTTCCGAAGAGTTTTTCGTCCAGTCTACGTTGGTATAACTTTTGTGTACTTTCATTAATTAAGCTATCTATTTTATATTGTTTTGTTGATACTTCTTCTGTCTGGTCAGTTTCTTCTCTCTTATCTGCACGTTGTTTGGATCTAAATGGGACTATAAACTTTGCCTTGACCATGTAATAGTCTAATCCACATGTCACACCTCTATAGGATCTTACATCATTAATTTTTAAATTTGTCTTCTGTTTAACCATTACATAGCCAATTACAGATTTAAGGCTTCTTGTGTGTTGAACCCAGGTGTATGTTTGAATTTTTTTATGTTTGTAGAATCCATTGGTTATTTTTAGCTGATGTTGTTGGCACAATGCAATTAATCTCTGGCCGTTGTCGTTTGTAGTAATTTCTCCATGGGGCCCTACTACGTCGTCATCAGTTCTTTGACCAACTCTACTATTCAGGTCTCCAAGTATTATTACTTCTCTTGATGTTCCAATTTTTAGAACTTCATCGCTGACCTGTTCAAAAAATTCGTCCTTTTTTGTTATTGGTTCATCATCAGATATTGAATTGTTTTGGCTGTTAGTTTACATTCAAATTGATCCGAATAATATTTTCACTCACTGCATCGAAATCAGATATTTTATTTTTATATTTTTTATGTAGCATGATCGAGACGCCTCTTTTCGCTCTTTCATGTTTTGGCACTCCAGTGAATAGATGTACATAGTTGTTGATGACTTCTGTTCCAGTTCCCTTCTTCTTTGTCTCTGTTAGCACCACCAATTTCATGTTCATGTTGAGTAATTCTTGTGTTATTTCCTCTGCCTTTCCTTTGATTCCTTGTACGCTCCAAGTACCAATATTCATAATCCTTTTTCGTAGCTTTTGTCGTGTTCCGTGAGATCCGTCCGTACCGAGGCATTTGTTAGGCTTTTTAGTAAGTTGAGATTTTACAAGTGACGGGGAACTAGCCTGTCGCCTTAACCCCCAACTTGGAGGACCAGGTAATTTTATCTCAGGGTTTTCTTCCCATAGACCGCTTGTCTTTCAAGACTCCAGAGATCGGTCTTCCCTTTAAAGTCGGCTCCTCCGCTTTCCAGACCATTGGATACTTAGATCTCATCTGCTCTGTCCACCGTTGACCATTTTCGCCGTACCCTGGCAGGGGCCCTGCCAGACATATTTATTAAATAAACCAGCAATTACTTTAGGCGAACATCTCTTTAACAAAGCAATAGGTATCTCATCTGGTCACGTTGATTTTTTATTGGGTAACTTTTTTATGGCAGACCTAACATCCTGTGAAGTTACATTAGTATATTGAAAACAATCAAAACATTTTTTTGATACGGTGCATTCCTGTGATAAACCGTTACTGAAGTGAGAATTTAATTTATTTTTTACAACAGTAGATAAATAATTACTAAAGCTACTAAATGTCGTCTGCATTAGTAAGGGTGACATTATCTGTGCATATTTGGTTAATGTATCTTTTGGAATTATTTTGGTTTTTGCCATTTAAAAAATTAATTATATTCCAGGTGGTCTTTGTTTTGTTTTTTGAGTTATTTATTTTCCTGTTATAGTAGCTTTCTTTTTCTTTCTTAATTTTACTATTTATGTCTTTTTTTAGGTGTTTATATTTATTTTTTAGTTGAAAGTCCTCAGTATCTTTCTGTAACCAATGTAAATTTTTTAAGTTTTTAAGATCCTCTAGGAGTTCATTAGAAAAAATCAATAACAATTTCTATATTATCTTAAATATTCACAGTTTCTGTGATGTGACCAAGCATAAGAACATAAATATTTATACTGTTATTGTTTCAGGATTCAAATCGTAAGTTTAGGAGCTTATGATGAAATATAGGGAATTATAAGACTTAAGCGACATCAAAGGGGCCGATTTTCTTTATAAGGAGCAACGAAAATTAATAATAAGGTTGTCTTCAAATTAGGATCAATGAGGTATTTATTTATTTATATTTTGATGAAAAGGGTAGACATCTGAATTGTAAATATTAAGTGTCCGTTAAGAATCAAACTGAACCAATTATCATTTTTAAATTTATCCGCTGACCCTCATTCGGTTCTCTAGGGAAGTTTTTATAAGATGACATAACTAGGGAATGCAGAGTTTTTTTTTGGAATAAATCTGGCAGCATCGTATGATTACTTTTACGAACAGTTGGCTTTTACGTCATAAAAAGAGTATGTTTCAGCTATTTAAAACAGTGTTGAATGTATTTTCTTTATCTAATTTGGACACCAACTAATTTTCAGGGCAGTCAATATATTTTGAAAGCGACACCTATGGAGCATCACTTGAACCAAATGTTGAACACCATTTTGAAGCTTCATCTGTCATATCTGTCACGCTAAATTTCAAGTCGATCTGTCCAGTCATTTATTGTTTATCAGCTGATTAAAGTAGACATCTTTGAGTATTTTTTAAAAATTGATAAAATCGAATATCGTGCAATGATAAAATTCTAGTGCACTAAAAGCATTTAAAAATTGCACAGTTTAGATACAGAAATATTATGATTTTATTCTCTCTGGGGTATCACCAGAAGTATTGTCCTAAATTTTGGACCTCGAAAAACTTGTGCTCTTTTGCTTATAAACAATTGAAGTTTTCAAAACCCGTTTTTTAAGTTAAAATGTGAAAAACTCTGGTTATATATGTTGGATCGAGACAAAAAAACCAAACTCTTCGTAATGAAATTTTCAACAAATCTCCATTAGTTTTAAATCGCTCAAATGTGTATATAACCTACAAAATTGAAAAAATCGAAAAAAGACTGTTTTTTTTTTTCAATTTATTGTATAGGCCGACTAAGTGAGCCAATCGGCTGGAAACTTTCAGAAAATATACCTTTCGTTATAGAAAAAATACTGGTTTTTTGTTTAAAAATATTGAACCCTGTGGGCACAATTGAATTTGAATTGCCCGCCATTTTATGCCATTTGATATTTTTTTGAAAATTTAGGTCTTGACGCCAGCTTTCCGAAAAAATTTTTTGTGTAGTCATTTTAACCGTTTTTTTTTTTTACATTTATTTATTAATCAAATAAAAACAAACGCGTTTTTTCGTTCATTTTGAAAAAAAAAATGAACATTTTTTATCACATCTGGGAGAGAATCGAGACCCTTATTTAAAAAAAAAAAAGTCCTTTTCGTTAACAATTTTTTTTCAAAATGTCAATTCTTATTTGATTAAGAAACAAATGTAAAAAAAATAACGGTTAAAATGAATTTTTTTTAGTGGCATTGGAGAGCTGACGTCGAGACCTGAATTTTGAAAAAAAGGTCTATTTCGGACTAAATGGCATAAAATGGCGGGCAATTCAAATTTTAAATAACAAATGCAATTGTGTCCACTGGGTTCAATATTTATTTACCAAAATTTCAGGGTATTTTTGCTATAACAAAAGAAATATTTTTTGAAAGTTTCAAACCCATCGGTACACTTAGTCGACGAATACAATAAATGAAAAAAACAAAGAAATTGCCGGTTTTTTCAATTTTATAGGTTATGTTAAGCGATTTAAAACCAACGAGGATTTGTTGGAAATTTCAATATAAAGAGTATAGTTTTTCGTTTGTCTCTATCCGACTGATATTACAGAAGTTATTCACATTTTAAGCTCCAAAAACGCGTTTTGAAAACTCTTGAAACTGTTGTGTAAGTATAAGGTATGGTACGCAGAAAAAAAAAACAGCAGATCACCATATCTATACGTATTTTGGATCGTTGAAAGCAAATATGTGAACAGAATTGACCTATTACGTCATGATCTTGAAATATCCTCAATTAGTCCAGTCCTTTCATTCACAGGATGCTGGATTATGGTGAGTTCTACCGCTTTTCATTCTCAGGGTGCTTTATTAAAGTGAGTCCCCTAGCCTTTCATCATCAGGGTGCTTTATTCCAGTGAGTCTCCTCGCCTCTCACCATAGGGGAATCACTTTAATAAAGCATCCAGTAGGCGAGAAACGAGGGGATTCACCTTACTCCAGCAACTAGTGAATGAAAATACTGGACTTTTTGAGCTTATTTCAAGTTCTTGACTTAATAGGTCAATTCTTTTGGCATGTTCGGTTTAAGCACCTCAAACTAAGTATAGATATGATGGTTTATTCATTTAATTTTTATTTTTCTTACAGACGTATTTCCGACCATTTTTCAGATGTTTTTGAGGTTATGTCAAAATACTGACGCGATGGGTAAATTCTAATCTTGAATTCGATTTCGGCACCCCAAAATACGTGTAGTTTGTTCGTTTACATTTTTAATTTGTTTGTAAAAGTATTTTTGGTCATTTTTGAGGGGTCTTTTGAGGTTATGTCAAAATCCTTGGGTGATGGGCCAATTCTGAGCTTGGATTCGTTTTTAGCACACCAAAAAACAAATGGTATGGTATCTAACCTTTCAACTACAAAACTTTACTTTTTGTGGTCCTGTCTTATTAAAGATGATTTTCATTCAAATTTTTTCAAAATTTTTTGTTCAGTACTTTTCGAGATAAGTCAGCGATTTATCGCAATTTTTTAAAAAATACTACATGCTTTCATTTGACACTCCACTCGATGACCTGGTAAATTTTTTTTTCACTTCCGATTTCACCGCCCAAAACTAACCCCTTAAGTCAAAATTTAACTTTTAAAACTACACCACTTTGATGAGGTCATCAATTCCTATATTAGAGCCAAATTTTAACTTTCTATGTCAAATAGTTTCGCAAAAAATCCGGTGGGACAGACACACGGACAGACCCGAAGTGATCTTAGAAGTGTTCCATATGGAACACTAAAAACAGAAATAGTAAAAGGAAAAACTGGTAGAAAAAACTGGCTATTAAACTAGAAACATACAACGGTAAAACTATCTAGCGGTTTAAAACTAGCATCTTAAACCCTGTAAAGAAAATAAAGCATTGTACAATTGAAATGAGTTTTTAGTCGTACTAAATAATTTTATCTCGTCGATTTCATGCCATAGGTTTAAAGCGATCTCAAGTACAAGTCGTCTCTCATTCTGCAAAAAAAAAACGAGAAGGATTCTTATATTGAGAATTCTAGTATAAATCGAAATAATACGAAGCAGTGAAAAAGAAACTCCGAAACTTATCTAATGAAATGAGTTTCCCATTCGCAACTTCAAAATGGACTTAATTTTGAAATCAGATCGACGAAAACAGGTAAACAGAAAGCAAAATAGGATTAGCTAACAAGAAACTAAGCACTTCGACATAAGAGTCTAAATGTTACAAAAAAAGGTTAGTGGACAATAACGAGAACAGTGTGAGTATACGTTAATTAAAAATAAGTCCAGACAATGAGAGTCAAAAACTTCGTTAAATTTCCATATAAGTAAATAAATAAGCAAAATAAATTATTCATATAAAGATCGACCACCTATGCTGCTCCAAAGCTATAAATTATTAAAACACATTAACCAATAATATTCCCAACTATGTACAGGGTGATCATTTTTAGACGCTCGGACCCGATTTACGGAAAATTGTTGGATATTTATTATTTTTTTAAATGTAAAATGGTATAGTCCATGTTAAGGCGTATACTGACGTATTTGACATTTAGTAGTGAAAACGAAGCTGGGCGCTGCGACTCCAAACAATTTTTTTTTCCATCGACATACCTTTTGTAAAATAGCATTAATTTTTTTCAGTAGCTTTTCCGTAAACAGTTTTTTTCTAATTTATTTTGCAAGCAAGTTATGCAGCAAAAACCCTCTACAATATTATTTGGCTGTTCTCCAACGATTTAGAGTGTCACAAAAAAATTTAGAGTTTATAAACTCCTGGACAAAATTAACGCAACAATCTGAAAATTAATTTATCTTTTTCTTATGTCAGTTTTAAAGTTTATCGAGTATTTGAATAGTAGGCTATGCATATTTTGTTTCGTTGTTCATGACAGAAATCAAAACAATTCGTTTAGATTTACAGTTTTAAAGAATTTTTTAGAAGATAAACAATTTTCTGTAATAATGCGATAGATTTTCTTTAAAAGTAAGCTTATAAATTGTTCCCTTTTTCAAAGTAATACGTTTTTGTGGTAGACTGTTTTATTTTTGACCCCGAAGAATTAGATAAATGAATCAAACAAGAAATTTAATTGAACACGAGGTAGTGCAAGCCTCAGTTTTATTGGACGAGGGATATTGTCAGAGTTATGTTGCCAATTTGTTAGGCGAACATCGTTCCACAATAAGTCGTATGGTAAGACCCTTGAATGACGTAGGACCTTATTCTAGAAGGCTAGGGCAAGGGCGAAAACGATGCACTAGCGACCTAGATGTACGTTTTATAAGACAATATGCATTAAGAAACAGGACTGTCACTAGTTCTATAATAACCGGTCAAGTGCAAGTTGAACTTGCGCAATTAGTGTTCCGTACGTTGATTGCTTTTCAAATAAAAAATTTTGTTACAGAGGTACAGTGACTTCACAAAACACACCCCAAATGAGTTTTCAACAAAGTTTGTTTCCAATCTTTACTAAAATCTGATGACCTTGAAATTTTTGTTTTTTTATATACCAGATAAATTATTAAAGGTAATGCACTCGTGATAATTTTCGTTCAATCCACACCCCGTGGAGAAAATTCTAGAATTTTTTCAAAATTTTTTGATAAGTATTTTTCGAGATAAGTCGGGTGGACAGCGATTTTTCGCGATTTTTTAAAAATAATACAAAGAAAAAGTGCGCGCAAGTATTACATTATATATATATATATATATATATATATATATATATATATATGTATATATATATATATATATATATATATATATATATATATATATATATATATGTATGTATATATATATATATATATATATATATATATATATATATATATATATATATATATATATTACTCGTGTTTTTTATAAGCTTTCATTTGACACCACATTCACACTTCACTTCCGATTTCACCCCCCCAAAACTAACCCCTTAAGTCAAAATTTAACTTTCAAAACTACATGGCTCTGATGAGGCCATCAATTCCTATATTATTACCAAATTTCAACGTTCTATGACAAATAGTTTCGGAGAAAATCGGGTGTGTGACAGACGGACAGACGGACAGACACCGAAGTGATCTTATAAGTGTTCCGTACGGAACACTAATAAGAAACGAACTCGAAGCTGTTCGCAATGTCATAGTTTCTTCTAAAACAGTTAGAAGACGGTTAAATGAAACTGGAATAAACAGTAGGAGACCAGCCACTGCGCCCTTGCTTACTAGAGAGAACAGAGTTGCCAGGTTACGTTTTGCTCGAAATCACGAAAACTGGTCTGTGGATGATTGGAAACAAGTTTTCTTCACAGATGAAACTAGGGTTAGTCTAAAACCTCCAGATGGTCGTGAGCGAGTATGGAGACCAGGAGAGAGGTTTGCTCCTTGCAATATCTGTGCAAGGATTCTATTCGGCGGTGGCTCTGTTATATTCTGGGGTGGCATCTGCTTTGATGCTCGCACAGAGTCAGTTTCTATCCGTACGAGATCCATGAATGCTGACTACTATCTTGAGAATATTGTAATAGAACATGTGATGCCTTTCGGTCATTTTGTGGGGCCCAATTTCCTGTTTATGCAAGATAACGCTCGACCTCACGTGGTTAGGGAGGTACTCGATTATCTTAATCAAGTTGACATACCGATTATGCAATGGTCACCAAAAAGCCCGGATTTGAATCCGATAGAACATGTATGGGATCAACTTAAGAAAAATGTGAAACGTCATATACCTGTACCTAGAAACCTGAGAGAACTTGAAAATGCAGTTATCACAGAATGGGAGCAAATTCCTCAAGATTTTATCCAAAATTTAATTAGAAGAATACCTAGGCGCATAAACGCTGTCATCCGAAGTAGAGGAGACAACACACGCTACTAGTGTCCCAGTTACACCATTAATTTTGCTACTAGTGTCCCAGTTTATTTTTTTCAATATTACATAATTTCAACGATTTTGTTATTAGGTCTTAAGAATAATTTTAATTCGAATCTTATAGAGAAATTTGGTAGCTAATTCACTTTTAAAGTATCCGAATAAGTTTTTTCTAACTTTTAGTGTAACCAATGGTCATAAAAAATTATTAAAATTAATTAATTATAGAGATTTGTATGATTTAATATATTGTTGCATTAATTTTGTCTAAGAGTGTATTTTAAATGAGTGTTGGGGGCATATAAAAAATAAATGCTGTATATTTTTTTGAAAAGTTTAGTTAACTCCATATTTGTTACACATTAAATATCCTATAAGATCAAAACCTTGAATTTTACCATTGATTATCCTACTAAGCCCAATATTTTGATATGTTTCATTAACTAGTCAAATTTAAGGGAACCGGGTTTGCTCAGTTCTCTGAAATCTGGAAAACAAGCTGATAAAATCAGAGGAAGTAAAGAAATTAGTACTCATGCAATTTCACGTAACGTATTCCTGTAGAATAAAAACAAATTTAGTGCTTCATTTTGGCTAGGAGACGCAAGCATATGCAACTAGATTGGAAGAGCCAAAGGTAGGAAACTTGGCTCTCAAGAAAAAGTAAAGGGAGACAAGAGAGCTCACAGGCTGCGCGCTTGGAAGCAGGAAACACATGACCCTCTAATTGTGTGAAAAATTTAAATTAAATAGCGCCATGCAACTCAAATAATCTAAAAATGGGGCTTTTAAAATAAGCCAAAACAAAAAATCAAAAAATTCAAAATTTTCA
Source organism: Pachyrhynchus sulphureomaculatus (assembly GCA_019049505.1). Taxonomy (NCBI): domain Eukaryota; kingdom Metazoa; phylum Arthropoda; class Insecta; order Coleoptera; family Curculionidae; genus Pachyrhynchus; species Pachyrhynchus sulphureomaculatus. The sequence continues at coordinate 32,457,701 of CM032449.1, read as the reverse complement.
AAATTGGAGACCGTTTCAAGGAATATGTTTTAAAACTTTTTACCTTAAATTTGCTAATAGCGAAGACCATATAATGCCATTAAAAATTTAAACCAAAAAACAAAATGCTGAGAATTTCATTTCGAAATAAATTCGAATTATTCATTAACAATTATTTTCTTGTTTAAATTTTATGGTCATTTTAAATTATCTTGAAGTAAGATAGCGGCGGCGTTAATAATATAGACATCAAATTTATAAGATACTAGCCGGGCCCGCGGCTCCGCTTGCGTGGACTTTTTTCACTACTATCGTCACTGCTTATTCCTTATGTTACCCAACATAATAAAATATCTTCCATTATTTCCACTTATCTCCTATTATTTGTCCTTATCTCCCATTATTTCTCCTTATCTCCCATTAGCTCACCATAATTCCCATTATCTAGACTTATCTCTGCTTATCTCCCATTATTTCTCCTTATCTCCCATTATTTATACTTATTTCCCATTATCTCACCTTATCTCCCATTATCGAGGCTTATCTCGACTTATCTCGCATTATTTCTCCTTATCTCCCATTATCTCACCTTATCTCCCATTATCTAGGCTTATATCGAATTATATAGAACATATGTATAAATTTATAAAAACACGTAAATCAGATAAGTGGTTCTCGAGTGATAAGCGCACTAACGGACAGACAGACAGACAGAGAGACGTTACATTTTTATATATATTATATTCTTTGCTACATTATATTGTTCCATATTTAATGCTTTAGGCAGTGTGTTGCAAGAGAACGCGCTAGCGGCAAACTTTTCTCCGACTTGATTCACTATTATCGTCACTGCCTATTCCTTATGTCACCTAACGTAATAAAATATATCCTATAACCTGGCCAGAGAACATACGTATGTTTAAAACAAAAGCACGTAAATCGGATAAGTGGTTCTCCAGTGATAAGTGCACTAACGGACGGACAGACAGATGGACAGAGAGACGTTACATTTTGTATATATTATAGATATAGATTATTATTATTATATAACCCGGCCAAAGAATATATCTATGAATTTAAAAAAAGACACGTAAATTGGATAAGTGGTTCTCGCGTGATAAACGCACTAATGGACAGACTGACAGACAAAGAGACATTGCGTTTTATATATATTATAGATTATAGATATTCTCTGCTACATAATGGTGTTCCATATTTAATAGTTTAGACTGTGTATTGCAAGGGAACGCGCTAGCGGCAAACTTTTTTCCGATTTCATTCACTATTATCGTTACTGCTCATTCTTTATGCTACCTATCGTAATATAATATAGCCTATAACCTGGCCGGAGAACAAATGTATGTTTTAAAAAAAAAAAAGTACGAAAATCGGATAAGTGTTTCTCCAGTGATAAGCGCACTAACGAACAGTCTGACAGACAGACAGAGATACGTTGCATTTTATATATATTATAGATTAATAAAATATATATCTATAACCTGGTCAGAGAACATATGTATGAATTTAAAAAATCACGTAAATCGAATAAGTGGTTCTCGAGGGATAAGCGCACTAACGGACAGATACACAGACAGAGATACGTTGCATTTTATATATATTAACGATGTAATAAAATATATATCTATAACCTCGTCAGAGAACATATGTATGAATTTAAAAATCACGTAAATCGGATAAGTGGTTCTCGAGGGATAAGCGCACTAACGGACAGACAGACAGACAGAGAGACGTTGCATTTTATATATTATAGATATAGATTATTATTATTATATAACCTGGCCAAAGAATATATGTATGAATTAAAAAAAAAAGACAGGTAAATCGGATAAGTGGTTCTCGCGTGATAAACGCACTAATGGACAGA